>OX401413.1:36657889-37396241 GCA_947846245.1 Cerastoderma edule | reverse complement strand
CCCCACCTGTCCCCGATTTTGAACTTCTCCAAGGTCACACTTAAATGAACATTCACACAAAGTCTCATGAAGATCTGATCATAAATATGCTTTCTATAGCAAACAATAGATTTTCACATTATTTGACCTGGTTTTTGAACCAATGTGACCCAATTTCAATCCCAACCGTGCACTGCACATGTTGTCATGAACAAAATATGCAAGTTTGATTAGGATCGGGTCAAAAGTGTGACTGCTAGAGTGCATGGGTAAAAGTTGGAAAAAATGAAAAAACCTGAAAATCCTGAATTTAGAAATATTTCACATAGTTTTATATAGAGAAAGAGTGCCTTTGAAGATAAAAAAAACCTGAAGTTCAGGAAAATTCCTGAAAACTTTTGCCCATGAGAATGTAAACAAACTAACTGTGGTCACGTACAACGGACATTCGAGGATCCTAAAAGCTCACTCTGACCCTTCAGGTCAAGTGAGCTAACAATCTGTATCGTATCAGACTGAAAGTGATTACATTTGATCATAGTTTTCAAGTCATGAAATGCTGTAAATATCACTACCTACCAGACGAGCTGGAACCAACGGTTTCCGTACGAGTACTCTTTTCCAATACAGGAGTGGGAGTTGGAGTCTCCTTTTCAGGCATCAAAGTCTTGCTCTTTCTTGCAATATCATCTGCTTGAAACTGGCCTAAAAAATGCATGATCATTAGCGTAAATAGATAATTCCAGTTTTGAAACTGGATCATGTGGCATTAACAAGAGCACCGCCAACGGATGCTGGACGCTCGACTTTTTCGTGTTTGATAATGAAATTGAAAGCTTTGATAGTGTTTGAGAAATTGACATTTTTGTAAAATTGTAAGTCGGTGATGGTGAACAACTATGTTGAGTTTCAAGTGGATACCTACGATAGTCTTTGAGAAAATGACTCGCACAAAAAAACTTAACCAACGCTGACGCAGACAATCAAGTGACGACAATACCTCGACTTTTGTCTTCGAAAAGTTGAGCTAAAAACAAGGTCATACACCAAGTGATTGAAACAAGATGTGTTTCAGAAAACACTTATGCCCCCTGAAGGCATTTTCATTTTAAAAGCATGGCTAAATTTGAAGAAAAGGGTCATGGTGACCGTGATCATTGAGCTAGTTACCTAAAAACAGGTGGGGATTGTACATGTAAACATCATTGAGATACATGCACATGTGAAGTTTGAAGAACCTAGGCCCAGGCGTTTTCATTTTATGAGCAAGTTTAAAGTTTGAAGAAACACGGTGACCTTGACTTTTGACCTAAAAACAGGTGGTGATTGTAGACATCATTGAGATACATGCAAATGTGAAGTTTGAAGAACCTTGGCCCAGACGTTTTCATTTTATGAGCAAGGTTAAATTTTGAAAAAACGTGGTGACCTTGACCTTTGACCTAAAAACAGGGAGGGATTGTAGACATCATTGAGATGCATGCACATGTGAAGTTTGAAGAACCTAGGTACAGGCGTTTTCATTTTATGAGCAAGGTTAAATTTTGCAGAAAAAGGTCACGGTGACCTTGGACTTTGACCTAAAAACAGGTGGGGATTGTAGACATCATTGAGATACAAGTGCACATGTGAAGTTTGAAGAACCTAGGCCTAGGCGTTTTAATTTTATGAGCAAGGTTAAAGTTTGTGACGGACGGAAGTGACAAACTGACAGACAGGCTGGCCAAAAACAATATACCGCATTTTAATTTTATGAGCAAGGTTAAAGTTTGTGACGGATGGAAATGACAAACCGACAGACAGGCCCAAAACAATATACCCCCGATCTGTCGATACCGGGGCATAAACATTTTGCCACTCTTATGTTGGTGTTGGCTCATTAAGATGATTGCAGTTGTACAAAATCTCAGGGGAGAGTGTCCATTGTCAATTTGAGAAGTTCTGCGAGAACTTTGTTGGTACTTGTAGTCTTGAACATCATGAGGATTCATATTTTCTGAAAAAAATTTCACTAAAAATGCCAATCTGACTGGTGATTTATTTGAGTGAACTGCATGACAACTATTGTTTTTCCAAATTTTGGTAAAATGGAGTTGAAACAAAAGCTGTCGAAGGGACAGCGGGCTTGACTATTTTCAAAGCTTGATAGTACATGTATAATTGTATCAACCTGATGTTGTCGGTGTACATGTAGACTGCTCATCCTGGCTTTCAAGCATCTCCTCCTCCTCAAACAGATACTGCAATGGAAACTGTCCATCTGAAGTAGCTTTCTTCGTGAGGCATGTTCTATCTTCTGCAAGTAAAATAGAAACCAGAATTGAAGGTACTTGACATTAATAATTATCAAGCCCTTTTCAATTCTTGTAGCTGTAAGCTGTGTTTTTACATTTCAGCAGTTTTCATCTTCACCATCAATGGATTGAAAAATCTTAAAAATCATAGATTATTTAAGAAATAATAACTTAACGATAAACCCAAGTTTGGAGTTCTTATGCGCAAGAATATATCACAAAACTTTAAGGTCGAAGTGATATATTTCTTCGCATAAGAACGACAAACGAGGGTTATTCTAAGATAAACCGACCTGAGATACTTATTATTTCGATTCTAACAGGAGGCTTATTACAGAACGTAAAGTAAATAAAATGTGTTTCTTTTATGCGGATGCTTACCGCACGTCTTGCTGCTTATTTGACGTCATGATGGTACGTGTGTCTATTCGGTCGGTATATTGCAGAATAACCCGACTTGACGTTTGTTCTACATGTATGTAGGTTATTCATCGATCAATTCATGTTAGAACTATAAATTTATAAATAATCTTTAAAAATCCCAGTACTCTCCTAGACCTGAACACTATAATGTAGGATCGAGTAAGTTGTAGAATACACTAATGTTACGGCAACATATATCGCAGATTATATCCAATCCAAGATCAACATGAAGAGTCTTATCCTACACATCGTCAACAGCGGTGATTCTGGCAAAGATGTTGTTAAGAAGCTATAGGTAAGTAGGATTCCAATAAACAAGTTGGGGAAAAGTTTATTTTATAGCCCGATTGGGCTATTTTTACAAACTTGGTGTGTTTTAGTGACCTTATCAGTATTTGCACCATTTAATGGTTTATGCAGTAGATCTTACCGTCTGCTATTATTTCAAGATCATTTTATTAGAAAAAAATAATTACAATATGGACACGCTTCTCCCCCATTTTGTAATTTATATTGCAGTAAGTGGGACCTGCACTACTGGTTCAGCAGTGATTTTCGTACAGAAGCAATTTTCGAACTTTACGCATGAATGCTTTAATATGACTGTTTCCCACTGTTCATTGGTATCAAATAATGTAGATGCTTGTGATAAACAGTTTGAACAGAAATATTTCGAAGATTTTTACAAATTAACAACAAATATTTAAATTAGACATCATGCCACAAACGAACGTGTTTAAGTCGTATCCAGTATAATTGTACATGCGTCAAATGTGTATGTCAATATCTAGGTATTTCATAGTGTCAATCAATGTGCTAAAGTGTTAATTATTTTGCAAATTCTCTATTCTCAGTAATTGTAGCCATTTTTATAAAGGATTTGCTTTACAATGTATATGCTCAAAATTTACAGTCAATAAAATATGTACGAAAATTGCTTGCCTACATAAAACTTCAATCCCATTTTATTACCCCTTTGAGGGCCCCATAATACCTTTGTGCTTCATATACATATACCAAGAATTTGCAGTTGTCGGTAAAAGATGAGCTGAAGTTTTACATGTATGAACCAAAATTTTCTACGTTTTACTGTTTTCGATAAATTTTGAATAAACCAGGATTTTTGTACGAAAATCACTGCTGAGCCAGTACACTCCCCCCAGTTTTAATTTAGCAGACTTGTCCAGTTTTACATTTCGTGATTTTTGCACAATGCAATACAATAAATACAAAAAAAATACATGTAGGGAATAGAATTTGTTCGAAAAAATATGTAAACGTGTCCAATTTTCATATTTTTGACTGACTGAAATGCTGAAGAAAATCAGAAAAAGGTGTATATTTCGACGAAAACCATGTCCAAATTTCATAATTTTCCACTGTTTGAAAATTTCTAGAATAAAATTGAATTAATGTCTTGGATGACAGAACAACATTCCCCCCATTCTAACCAGTTTAGGAGTCTTGTCTCATGTACATACAATTAAACAATTATGTATGTCGAAATAAAATAGCTACAGATGTATTTTTTTTCCCAATTTCATAAACAATTCCATATAAAATTGCATACATGTCTAAATTGTCTGTTAAAAGTCCCTAAGATTGCACCGTTTGATTGTCAAAATTTTCCGGATCCCCTAGTGGAAGGGGATCGAGACCCCACACTGTCCCCCTCCTTGCCGCTTGTGCATGCCACAAGCCGCGTGATATATCATAGGCTGCTCCAATTTCTAGGGAGAGCCCTGCAAGCCACAATTTTTTCACAAGTCCTGCCTGTTACATGATTATAAATGTACATCTCAATACATGTCATGGGTAAGAGTGATGGCATTGAAACAGTGATTTTTTTACAAATTTTCTACACTGATCAAACTTCAAAATTATCCTAAATTTTGCTAGAAATTTTAATTCATTATGGGGACTCGCATAATTTGAAACTTTGCATCCACACAGATTTTTGCGAGTCTATAACTCTGGACTCGCACGTAAAAAAATCACTGCATTCATCATATTTATAAATTCTACATTGGGGTCGTTTTGACTTGGGGACGTCTTGACTTGATATCGAATCGTCCACAAACTTACCAGATATTTCAGAAATTCTCGCTTTGTATAGCTGTCTTCCAAACGGAGCTGTAACGTAATCTCCTTCGAGATACTGCGTGATAGGTTTTCTTGGACATTTAATGCTCTGAAGGCTGATAATACTTGTTAAATTATCCTCCCATTGCACAATCGCATACCGTGTTCCGTCTGCCATTGCTGAAATAAGCGCCCAAATTGTAATCGGAGCGAACCAATCACAAAGCTAGAAAGAGATGATGGCAAGCAGCCATAACCAATCAGAAAGCTTCAGACATCACGGAAAATATTCCGAAGATGGTCGAAGTGCCCAATTGGCGCGGCTTAATGCCGAAAACATTTATTTTTTATTCTAGCTAAATTGCTTTAATAATTTGTTTGTGAAATGTGAGATAACAACACGCTAACATGTTCATCTCTGAAATCAAAATAAATGTAACTAATTAATTTTATCATCCACGCCGGTCAAACGTTTTTTTTAAAGGCAACGAGACTTATGCAATAAGCGCTCGATAGACCTAGATCTACAACAACATGGCCAGCAAAAATAATGTTAGTTGGCACCGGTCTCCAAATGGAAAATATAGGTGTTTGCTGTGTACCAAAGTTCTTTCATCAAAACAGAGAATTACACAGCATCTACAAAATACTCACGATTTTAGTAAGAGTGTTTTTCTTTATGGACTACGAAATTTTGGTATCAAGTCTGGCTACGAGAGTTTTCAACCCCCAGAGTTTTCGACCCCCAGAGTTTTCAATCCCTAAGAGTTTTCGACCCCAGAGTTTTCGACCCCTAATTTTTCAAGAGTTTTCGACCCCTTGTTTCATTCTTATCTTTTTTTTTCTTTTGAAAGTTTTGAAAATTGATACAAGTTATTTTATTACTTAGATTATATAAAGATGTGTACATGGATTTAATAAAGATTGCATACATTAATTGGTTAGATGGAGAAATTGTCGCAAAATTGTAATATAAAGCAAACATTATAAATTTTAAGGGATTTATTAATTACATTAAAGTAAATTCTCAGCCCTAATTTCAACGAAAAAGATACTAGTATACTTTTTAAAAAATTACGATGTTTTTTTGCACCCCCCTACACAATCTCAATGTCAGGTTCGATCGCCCTGAACACTGTACATGTCAGGGGTGCCTTAAAATGTATATAAGAAGATTGACATTTGTTGCTAGCGGATTTGTTTTAATAAATGTTTATAAAACGATTTGTAATGAATATATAAGATAAAAAGTCATTGTAAATAAAATAATGCATTCGTATCAGCGAACCACATGGTTGTTGCATGCTTTTTAATGCAGCTGTCTATCATAGTTTTCAGTTCAAGTAGGCAAATCGGCAAAAAAATCATCGACAATAACAGTCACATTAAAGGACCTATACATTCCAATATGAAGAAAGTATTATAATTAATTGATTAATGTGTTTAATTGTATATAGATATCATAATTGGATTATGACACCTCCGTCAATTGTGATCAACACCTATTTAATGGACATGCAGAGTAGGGAATGGATGATTAACCTTATTTTTGCCAAATCATACCGACATTTCATTTAAAAAATAATAAAAATGCATTAATTTATATTTGGAAGGTTGTTGCTTTGTGTTAATTAATCTACATACACATATTTGAATTCTGCCTGTATAGTATATAAAATGTTATTAATTATATAATATAATGTAAATTTTGATATTGACATTCGGCAAAAAAGAAAACCAACACAAAATTATATATATTATTGCATACTATAATTAAAAGATGTATTAAAAAATAATAATTAAAGTAAATAATGAAATTTAATACAAATATACTATTTTTATTAAGTATTTGATTACATATGGATACCGGCCTTTCACAAAATTTAGTTCAAATATTAAAGTCATACTCTGAGTCTATATTTCAATTCTATATACACAAAAATGGCGTAAGTTATATTTATTAACACAATCATATTGCTTAAAAATAAATACATTGTTGATTTGATCAGGGGTCGAAAACTCTATCAAATTTCGTTAAGTAGGGGTCGAAAACTCTGGGGGTTGAAAACTCTCATTAAATTTTTAGGGGTCGAAAACTCTGGGGGTTGAAAACTCTCGTTACCTCAAGTCTTCACCCCTGGTTATTTCACCCCCCCCCCATTTTCAAGATTTATTCATTCCGTTTAAATATTATTTATTATTCATTTAAGGTGTTTGATGTTTTACTGCATACTTTTTAAACAAAGTTTATGTCACAGGGTGAGAAAAATGTGCAGCCAGAGTGAGACCGGGCCATTCGCTTTACAGGGCAAGTGCTCTACCTACTGAGCTACACGGCCGCTTACACATTTTCTCACCAAATATGTGACGAGTTCAGTACCGTGACATACACCCCTGCGGAGATGGAAGTTCGTCCCAAAGTTCACATATACTCTCAATGTAAGGTGTCTGGAAATGCCTTAGCCTAGGTCACCTTCGCAGTCCGTACAGTCCCATGTTTGGCGCCAAATGTCACAGGGTGAGAAAAATGTGCAGCCAGACCGGGGCTCGAACCCGGGGCTTTTCGCTTACAGGGCGAATGCTCTACCGACTGAACTACCCGGCCGCTTACACATTTTTTCACCAAATATGTGACGAGTTCAGTACCGTGACATATACTTAAAATAATCTTAAGACGTGCAAGTCATATCCATATAATCTAATTTTAGGTTGATGATAATGGTTTGCCTTTATGTAGTACCCATGTACTGTGAAAAACCCATGTACCTGTGGAAATCATGATTAGATTAAAGTAACAATAAAACTTACCAATAACCAGCTGGTTAAAAATAAACGCACTTGAAAAATCGCGAAAAATTAAGCCCAATTAAAATATCGCAAAATCAAACTCGATGCAAAAAAAGCATGTGTAAATATGTCACATGTCTCCAAATCCAATCAAACCTGATCTATACATCATCTATAATACTACTTCTGGCCAAGTTCGATGAAAATCGAATGAAAACTATTTGAATTAAAGTCAAGACATTATTCTGTATGTTTAAAACACATTTAGTGACCCTGTGAACCAGTTTTTGACCCTAAATAATCCATATTGGAAGTTGACCTAGATACATGTAGATGCATCTCCTGACCAAGTTTGGTGAAGATCGGTGAAAACTTATCTCGTGCAGTTTTATTTGACTAAGCCATTAACACTTCATTGTTAAAATAGTCTGATTACCTCTTGATCCTTCTTACGTAAATTTATAGAAAATGGCGAAGTCAAATAAAACTGTGCGAGACAAGTTTTCAAGGAAATATTGAATTATATGCATTGGTTATTTATCACAGTATCGTTCTTGGTCAACACTTGTAAAAATATATGTATTTTATGCATAATATCAATTACTGGACGTCTAGCCACTGCCTTTGAAAAAATACTACATACTAATCAATAAAAGCTGAACTATCTGTGTAAATGAGCTGAGACTTAATTTTCAATTTTGTTGTCTGATAATAAATCTTTACACTGGGAATAATGCCAATAGTGCACAGATTCGATAATCAGAACACACCAAATTGACATATGAGTGTCACAAAAAAATATGCAATCCCAGCATCAGTAAACACCTTAGTCAGTCTTTCGCCGGATTAAGTTTAGAGACTTTTAAGTTTTTATCGACACAGGCCCGGCAGCAATGGAAGCAAAAGCAGTTATTTATAATGCCAATAGAGCACAGATGAGAGCCTGTAAGTCAGAAGTGTTATTATGCTATTAAAGGAGGATAAGGTTAACTTGTCTGAATAATACCAAATGAGAAAGCACGGCTTTTAGCTCACCTGGCACAGAGTGGCAAAGTCCAAAGTCTTTTAGGATCCGGCTGTGTCCGTCCGTCAAACGTCATCAATTATTTTCTTTAAAATCTGGCAGTTACATGTTTGACCCGATCCTAATCAAACTTGCATATTATGTTGTTTGTGGCAACAAGTGCATTGTTGAAACTGGGTAATATAATGTGAAAATCTTTTTTTGCTATACATGTAGAAACCATATTTATGATCAGATCTTCATGAAACTTGGAGGGCTACAAAATCTGGGACAGGTGGGGTCAAAAACAAGGTCACATAGTCAAATTATTGGAAAATCTTTTTTTACACTCTAGATGTCAAATTTTTACCCAATCTTAATGAAACTTGGTCACATCCCTTTCAAACTTTCTATGCTCTGAATACTAATAAAACAAATCAACAAACTCATACTTAACACTTATTTTTTATTTAGGTCCATTGAAGAGGGTAAAGAAAAGATACTTAGTTGACAAATCTGTTCCTGTTCCAAGGTCTACATTTTACAGATGGAAAAAACAGAAAAATGATATGTTTACTGAAGCATCCAGTGAAATGTCCGAGGATGACTTTCAGTCATGTGGTGCTTCTGAAAACCGTAAGTATATTGTTAAACATATTAATGTATTTATATAAAGTTAGAAAAAGAGCAATATTCAGGATTTTCATATTTAGTATAATTATGGTAGAACTTTAAAAATCTTCTGATACTGCTGGCTTGATTTCAAAATAATTTTGCACAAATATTCCTTGGGTGACAGTCTACAAAGATTGTTCAAAGATTTCAACTCGAACTAAACTGTCCTTGGTTTTATCATATTGTTTATTCTTTCAAGTTTTCGCAAATTTGCTTTCTAGGTTGAATGATGAAAAACTTTTTATAAGCACAGTTTTTATCTGTTATCCACCAGACCTGTCCAGGTCAAAAAGTATGTCATGTCAGGTTTGATTAATGCTAACCTAGGTACTTGGTGAGCAAACCAGGGCCGTCATGGCCTGTTCGTCTTGAAAAACAGCCAAATTGAAAACAATTCAAAACAGTATTGAATTCAGACGAAACAGAAGAACAGTCTGTAATAAAACTATGGTATACGCAGCTGTTCATGGAATGCACGTCAGTGCAGCATTGAAGGTTCCATGATCACCACCATATGACAACATCTGCGGATGTTTCCAAATTTTTTCTTCAGTATCTTATTAACTGATGTAAATGTTGAGTAATCTGCTTAAGTCAGCGGTGCTAACTGGGGGCATGAGTGGTGTTGCACTTTTCAGTACCTCTCATTATACAGGCTCAATTCAACCGAGCCTGCAACATTTTCATTTTTGTTCTTTCTGGGCCTTTTGTAGGGTATCCCATTGATTTCCTATGTGGGTGAGCAGCTTGCTACATGTTCTCAACCTTGCCTTTAACTTATTTGTACATTGTAAATTACAAAATGGTTTCTGACATCAGGGTGCAATTGGTGGTATTGGTAATACTTTTTTTATTTGTTGTTTGTAGGGGGGTGGGTCACTGGGTTGGTAGGTAGGGGTGAAGGGTCTTGTCCAATTTCAGTTGTTCTCAATGAAGAGCTGATTTCATGTCTAATTACATGGTATTTTTTTTATTTCAGAGCAAATGCCTGAAACTTCAAAGATACAATCAGAAAGACAGTCTGTCCATTGTGATCCTGTATTATCAACACCAAAAAAGCAGCTTAATTTTGAACATTTTCCAGAAGCAAATAAAGATCTTCAAAGTTGTGATGCTTCTTCATCAGAATATAAAATGACATCATCACCATTTGTGCATTCAGCGTGCAATGATGCAGATGCTAATAATAGCAATCCTTTGAATATTGAGGGTTTTGATGAGAACTACAGTTCCTCACATGATGCAGATGATAGTGATAGCAGTCCTTTAAGTCCTGAGGGGTTTGATGATAACCAATTCAACTTGAACACATCATTTGATACAAGTGACAGTTTATCAGAATGTGGTATGTCAGACAATGAAAAAGAAAGTTTTCTATCAGACTCGAGTTCAGAAGAGGATACTGTCTCATCAAGTGAATCTTCTATAGACACAGACTTAAAGACTGATGAAGATATTCCAGTGAAAGAATTTCAGTCACTTTCTCTCCTGTCATGTTTTTTGAGAAATAAGTTTTCTGCTTCTTCTAGCCAGGATGTGTTACAGACTATTAAAGACACATTCAAAGAATGCAAAGACATAGCAAGATTAGACTTCAATGAAATGATGACTTATGCTGGTACTACCCCGGCAAGAGAGATACATTATTGTATCTTGTGCAATGAAATATTTCCGGAGAATGAAGACATATTTCAGTGTAGCACATTAAATTGTGAAGGTCTTCGTTACAAGGGATCTCTATCTAGTCAACAGATAAAGTCTCGGCAACCAAAGCAAAGCTTTGTCTTTTCAGATATGAAATTACTACTTAAGGATCTTCTGCAAACACAAGGTATTGCTTTAGCTTATCTATTTTCCTACCTGTCTAAGCTCTTTTTACATTTTGGGTCAATTGACATGCAGAATGTCCAAAACACATCTTATTTTCAATATATGTTACTGTATGAGTCTCAATGGAGATCTTGTTACAATATGCATCCACTTAACCTTTTCCTGATGAAAATTTATATAAGACTGTGTAAAATGAGCAATTAAGTTTTATGCCAAGGATAGGGCATTAAGTGTTACTTTTATCTATCAGTCCTTTCAGAATGAAAATTGGTTTCTTATAAAAAAAATCATACTAATGTACATTTGTGTATAATGTCAAAACACATGTCAAGTTTGATTATGTCTGCCACCACATAGTGGTGGGGAGACATATTGTTTTGGTTCTGTCAGTCCATCCGTCTGTCCGTCACAAAGTTTGTCCACCCAACTCCTCTGACACCAGTGGGGAGATTTCAACCAGACTTCATAGGAGTGATCAATATCATGTCTAGTTGTGAATATCATCAGGATGTTCCAGTTAAGTGACTTTCAGTTGAGGTATGGCCCTTGATTTGTGCAAATTTGAATACATTTTTTCATATCTCCTACACCATTGAGCGAATTTCCACCAAATGTCATAGGAGTGATCAGTGTCATGTCTAGTTAGGCATGTCATTGCCATGTTCCGGTTCAGTGATTTTCAGTGGAGTTATGGCCCTTGATATGTGCAAATTTGACTACATTTGTCCTATGAACTCATTTCTAGTTTGTACAGAAAGTATGGTAGTTACTGTTATTTTCTATGTTTTAGGAATTTGGGAGGAGATAGTGAACAGCAAACAAGCAGCGTATGAAAGGTTAGAATCTGGTGACAAGACACTAAATGACATTATTGATGGAAAGCAATACAGAGAAATGATGAATGAAGGTGGTTTTCTGGAGAAAGGTCTGCATAATATCACTGGAATTATCAATACTGATGGGGTAAATTTGTACTCTTCCTCCAAGGTAGAACTTTGGCCAATCTTTTTGGCCATTAATGAACTCACCCCACCTAATCGTTTCTCACGGGACAACATACTGCTTGTAGGAATTTGGCAGGGGAAGGGGAAACCACCATTTGGAACGTTCTTCAAGATTTTCAGTGAATATATGAACTCTCTCTTTAACGAAGGAGTGGAAATTAAAGTGAACGAGGATTATTTCATTGTGAAACTTGCGGTGTTATGTGGTGTGTTTGACCTTCCAGCAAAAGCAGAAGTTCTGAATATGTCCTATTTTAATGGCCCACATGCTTGTATTAAATGTGAGCAATCTGGTATGTCTGTAAAGCAAGGTAAAGGTACTGCTAAGTGTTATCCATATAAACTTCCAGGAGCTCGTTGTCCTGATCGCAAACATAACACAGTTTTGGCAAGTATGAGGACTGGAAGTGCTCAAAACAGATCAAAAGGATTCAAAGGTATGTCTGGGTTAGCAAATCTGGAAGGTTTCAATTTGGCCCTTGGTGTAGTCCCGGAATATATGCATGGTGTACTGCTAGGGGTTACCAAAACCCTTCTGAATCTGTGGTTCTCTCCATCTCATAGTAGCAAGGAGTACTTTATTGGTAAACATTTGAAAGCTATTTCTCAAAGGATGAAAAACATCAAGCCACCTGATGGAATAGAGAGGTTGCCGAGGGATTTAGAAAAAAACTATAACCACTTTAAAGCAACAGAACTCCAGTCCTGGCTTCTCTTTTATGCCTATCCATGTGTACAAAGCTTTCTAAAAGAAGAGTATTTGGAAAATCTCATTTGTCTGTCTGAAGGCATTCACATTCTTCTTCGTGATAAGATTTCACCGGAACTTTTGGACAAAGCTGCTGATTGTTTGGACCAGTTCTATGCCTCTTTCCAGCATCTCTATGGTGATGGTTCATGTGGACTCAACATACACAATACAGGTCAACACTTGGCAGAATATGTCAGGCTTTGGGGTCCACTTTGGTGCTGGAGCTGTTTTCCTTTCGAGGACAGCAATGCAAAAATGCTTCAATCAGTGCATGGTACAGGTGTTG
This sequence comes from Cerastoderma edule, assembly GCA_947846245.1. Lineage (NCBI taxonomy): Eukaryota > Metazoa > Mollusca > Bivalvia > Cardiida > Cardiidae > Cerastoderma > Cerastoderma edule. The sequence continues at coordinate 37,383,127 of OX401413.1, read as the reverse complement.
TTGCAAAACAAGTAATGAGATACAGACAAGTACAAGCATGTATACGTCGAAAAGGCCTTTCAAAAAAGAATACATATGGGTGGAAAATCACATACAAAGCAACAAACTGTAATGTTGCAGGTTCACTGAAGAAAGTCAAAAATGATGAAATTGAAAAGGAAATTCTAGAAGAGCTGACAATGCTGCATGGTAATGAACAATTGGATGAGCTGCAAAAATTTGACAGAATGATTGTGAATGAAAAGCGGTTTTACTCAGACGAATACACCAGGATGCAAAGAAGGATTTGCAGTGTTGTGTTGTATGGCAATGATTCAGTTGGACGTGTAAAGTATTATATTTTGTGTGATGATATTGCATACGGTGTAGTTGAAAAAATGGACATGATACCACGGTCACAACTTCAACTGAGGGTGTCAAGCCAATTTATTCCTGTAAGGTATACAAGGACTCTTATTTTGGTGAATGTGGAGCACATGCAGGAAGTTATGGTGATGCTTCAACCTGCTTCCGCTGAAGCTGAACCAATATATGTTGTTAGGATGCCAAATAATTTTGGTCATGCTGTATTCAAGTGAAACAAGACACTAGCTGTGCCACTCCCGAGACTTATTGGCTGTTAATATAGTTAGGACTACCTATAGGACTACCTTTGTGTAATTTTGCCAGTCTATACTTAAAAATGATTGTACTGAAATTTATGCTTAAAACAACAGAGCAGAACAAGATCAGTCACAACAGTCAGCATCTTTTGTTTAGGGAATGTTATACATTTTATTGTTTTTGTAAGTTATTATGCCACAATAACAGCTCAAGAACTGACGTCTGTTTCAAATGCTTTAAATAAAGCAGCTTTATCTGTAGCTCATTTAGTAGCTGCCTGAGCAAGGTCTACTCTGTCGAGAAATCATGAAAAAGTGGTACAGATCAGTTATTTTTTATTGAAGCTTTTACATACAGTTCTGTTACATACACATGTATTACAAAAACAATACAAAAATAATAAATAACATCTTGATGTACCTGTTACCTAACTAAGAAACAAATAATCTACAAGGTTCCAAATATTATTTTCTATAATGGCTTTTATTTTTTAGCTCTGATATTAAGAACATGTAAAGGGTTAAAGTGTTTTACAAAACATTTGCAAATTCAAAACATTAATTTTGAAGATCTTGGCAGTTTTTTAACACCTTAAAAACATGGTGTGGCCTTTGATAGGGTCTGATATTGTTCTAGATTGTCTTACATGTTATTATAATGACCTAATATTTGGTTCTGAACATTATCCACACTTGCCTTTAGAATATTTATTGAACATATACATAACAGCAAGGACCTTGATTGGTTCTGAAAATGTTCTAGATTTTCTTTCAGAACATTTAGAGTACATATGCAGAACATGTTTGGACTGTATTGGTTCTGATATTGTTCTATAATTTTGTTTCAGAACATTTGTGGGACATATACAGAACATTCTTAGATCTTGATTGGTTCTGAAAATGTTCCGGATTTTGTTTCAGAACATTTGTAGAACATTTGTTGAACATCCTATATTCTAGAAATATTCTAAATTTATTCTGGAACAGATTTAGACCACTTGAAGGAAAAAGAAATGTCCTGCAAATGTTCCAGGTCTGTGATATAAAAAAATCTGGAACAGTTCTAGAATAAATGTTCTAGAACTTCACTATGGGGCAGTTCTAGAACTGTTCTGGTGCATTCTGAAACAGTAATGGAACTGTAATGACTTTTAGAACAAATTCTCGCAGAGGTAACCGTTCAATGGAACAATTGTCTCTAAAGATGTAGCTCCCTATCATCTTCATTCAACAAGTAAATTACATGGTATTAATCCTGAGGACCTTTCTATTTAGTCAATAATCCCCCCATCTAGAAATGGGAGTCATCCAATTCCAATGAAAAAAAGTAAAGTATAACAGATACATGCTTTTCCATTTGAAATTGAATGGTTGAGTGGAGAGGAAAAACAAATAGAATGAATGAAGAAATTTCTTGTTGCAAACATTCAGTCAATTATTGTATAGAAGTGAGTGGCTTTGGGAAAGCTATGGTTCATATTGAATCTGTCCTGATATTTAGTTTGAAATGATCCCCTGCAAAGGGTTTAAAAATGTTGTTCATGAACTGCATGGAAAGACATGAACATCCAGAATATGTTCATGCATCTAAATTAAACTTTGAAAGACAAATGTTGAAGCCCAATTTCTCATTAGAGTTGAAAATTCTACAAATTAAAAGAAAGTTATCATATCATGATTTTTTTTTTTTTGTTATAAAACTTTGAAAAACCTTTGTATATATATATATATATATATAACATTCAGGAATTGAAAACATTTTGACAAAAGTATATTTCCTATTCACAGACAAGTGCTGAATATATATCGGATAAGCCACAAACATTTTGTAATTCAAATTTTTGCTTTTTAGCTCACCTGAGCACGTAGTGCTCAAGGTGAGCTTTTGTGATACCGAGATGTCCGTCGTCCGTCCGTGCGTCCGTGCGTGTGTCAACAATTGCTTGTGAACACTCTAGAGGCTACATTTATGATCCAATTTTTATCAAAATTGGTCAGAATGATTGTCTCAATAAAATCTTGGCCAAGTTCGAAACTGGGTCATGTGGGGTCAAAAACTAGGTCACTAGGTCAAATAATTTAAAAAGTTTGTGAACACTCTAGAGGCCACATTTTTGGTCCAATTTTGATGAAAGTTGGTCAGAATGATTGTCTCAATAAAATCTTGGCCAAGTTCGAAACTGGGTCATTTGGGGTCAAAAACTAGGTCACTAGGTCAAATAATTTAAGAAGTTTGTGAACACTCTAGAGGCCACATTTATGGTCCAATTTTGATGAAAGTTGGTCAGAATGATTGTCTCAATAAAATCTTGGCCAAGTTCGAAACTGGGTCATGTGGGGTCAATAACTAGGTCACTAGGTCAAATAATTTAAAAAGCTTGTGAACACTCTAGAGACCACAATTATGGTCCAATTTTTATCAAAATTGGTCAGAATGATTGTCTCAATAAAATCTTGGCCAAGTTCGAAACTGGGTCATGTGGGGTCAAAAACTAGGTCACTAGGTCAAATAATTTAAAAAGTTTGTGAACACTCTAGAGGCCACATTTATGTTCCAATTTTGATGAAAGTTCATCAGAATGATGGTCTTAATGAAATCTTGGCCAAGTTTGAAACTGGTTCACGTGGGGTCAAAAACTAGGTCACTAGGTCAAATAATTTAAAAAGCTTGTGAACACTCTAGAGGCCACATTTATGGTCCAATTTTGATGAAAGTTGGTCAGAATGATTGTCTCAATAAAAATGTTGGCCAAGTTTGAAACTGGGTCATGTGGGGTCAATAACTAGGTCACTAGGTCATATAATTTAAAAAGCTTGTGAACACTCTAGAGACCACAATTATGGTCCAATTTTTATCAAAGTTGGTCAGAATGATTGTCTCAATGAAATCTTGGCCAAGTTCAAGACTCGGTCATGTGGGGTAAAAAACTAGGTCACTAGGTCAAATAATTTAAAAAGCTTGTGAACACTCTAGAGGCCACATTTATGGTCCAAATTTGATGAAAGTTGGTCAGAATGATTGTCTCAATTGAAATCTTGGCCAAGTTTGAAACCGGGTCATGTGAGGTCAAAAACTAGGTCACTAGGTCAAATATTTGAAAAACCTTGTGAACACTCTAGCAGCTATATTTATGGTCCAATTTTGATGAAAGTTGGTCAGAAGGATTGCCAAAATGAAATCTTGGCCATGTTTGAAAGTGGGTCATGTGGGGTCAAAAACTAGGTCACTAGGTCAAATAATTTAAAAAGCTTGTGAACACTCTAGAGGCCACATTTATGGTCCAATTTTGATGAAAGTTGGCCAGAATGATTGGCTCAATGAAATCTTAGCAAAGTCCGAAACTGGATCATGTGAGGTCTAAGACTAGGTCACTAGGTCAAATATTTGAAAAACCTTGTGAACACTCTAGCAGCTATATTTATGGTCAAATTGTCATGAAAGTTGGTCAGAATAATTGTCCCAATGAAATCTTGGTTGGGTTTGAAACTGGGTCATGTGGGATTGAAAACCAGGTCACTAGGTCAAATGCTTGAAAAACTTGTGAACACTCTAGCAGCTATATTTATAGTCCAAATTATCATGAAAATTGGTCAGAATGATTGTCTTAATGAAATCTTGTTCAAAATGGGTCATGTTGGGTCAAAAACTAGGTCACTATGCCAAATACTTGAAAAAACCTTGTGAACACTCTAGCAGCTATATTTATGGTCCAATTATCATGAAAGATGGTCAGAATGATTGTCTCAATGATTTCTTGGCCAAGTTTGAAACTGGTCATGTGGGGTCAAATAATTAAAAACTTTGTGAACACTCTTGAAGCAAGATTTATGGTCCAATTTTAATGAAAGTTGGTCAGAATGATTGTCTCAATGAAATCTTGGCCAAGTTCAAAACTTGGTTATGTGGGGCCAAAACTAAGTCACTAGGTCAAATACTTGAAAAACCTTGTGAACACTCTAGCAGCTATATTTATGGTCTAATTATCATGAAAGTTGGTCAAAATGATCGTCTCAATGAAATCTTGGTCAAGATTAAAATGGCCCATCTGGTGTCAAAAACTAGGTCCCGAAATTGATCTCAATTTTGATCAGAAAGTTTGAACAACTTAATTGTGTGGGGATAATGCAAACCAGATCTGTTTCAATTGATTATGATTGTGTTAATTTGTGTCACTTATAAAATATGTGTATTATATTTCTAAATACTGTATGATACAGAATAAAGATATGGTATTGTATTATCGACTTATTACGTTTTTCAGGTTGTTTAATTTGCTGCCACTTTAAAGTTTCTTGATTCAGTACAAGCAAGTACAATCTCAACCGAGATGAATTGTGTTGTAACACACAATTTGGAGGCTGATTATTCAGTTGCAGACAAAACAATTCATCTGCACATGCAATTAGCACTTAGAAGAGTTTGAAACATACCAACCACTCTGTCTTAAATATACCTCTTTTTCAAACAGAACTCAGGTGAGCGATAAAGGGCCATTATGGCCCTCTTGTTTCATGCAGTTTTATGCTTACTTCCCTTGCGAAAATATCAAGAACTTATTAATGAACTTTCATGAATGTTAAAAATGGCCATTCAAAAACACAAAGCTGGTCTTGGCCTATTCATGAAAATCAAGAATGTGTTCATGAACCTGTACTTGATTTTCATGGACATGTTCTTGAATTTCATGAGAAACTTCTGTGTTCATGAAGGACTATTAAATGTTCATGAAGTTCATGAATAAGTTCTTGAATTTTTCGCAGGGGTTATTTAATTGCTTTCAATGCCTTCGAGGTTGGCTTGGATAACTAGATACAGGGATAGGGTTGATTTATGTAAGTGAAGTTTCTAATGTGTTTGAATTTTACAGAAACTTTTTATGTTAAGTGCTCTTAGTCATTTTTGTTTTGGTAAAAGCATCATTCAATGTGATCTATTGCAATCACGCTACAGATCCATATTTTCGACAACACTGTGAATATTTCTCAACATTTCAACCAGACAACCTCTGAGTAACAGTAATGAATGTAGAAATTGCCCTTGATTTAGATATTGGCAATTCCTTAACAGGTCTTATTTCATTTGGAAATTTAAGACATTTTTGTATTGAAACCAACAGCATGTATGAGAATTTAAGGGTTTGATGCAAATGCTTCATGTATGTAAAGAACTTACTTATAGTGGTTTTGCATTGTGCCCTCATTTTACAAAGTTTGAGAGTCATTATATATGGATAAAGAGAAATGAGCTGTAGGGTTTGTAATAAGATCTTTCACTAAAGATAAGCAATTAGAAAAAGATTCATTGTTAAGCACAATATCTTCCTGACATTGTGTTGAAACCATTATAATAATAGGAAAATTAATTGTAACAATCCTTAACGGTGTTACAGGTTTATTTAAAGAAGTATATCTTAAATAAGTTATTTATCATTTTTAATAGTGCCTTTTTGAATGAGAAAACTTAATTTACATCTTATAATTATCATCTATTGATGATTAGTTAACTCAAAATAATTCCTTATATATTCCACTTTAGGAATACATTTTGAATTCCTTTGCTTTTTAAGATTCTTGCATATATTGAATAAATAAAAAATAAGATGAACAAATTGCCCTTTTGCTGCATTGCGTTTTACAATCAACTTCCCCTTTTTTCAACAACACATTCTAAATCTCTGAAAATTTTCACAATATCAATGTTATATGTGAAATCTTTGAATTTGGAAAGATATAGTTTAAATGTCATTTAGTGGAGAGAGACGGGGGAAGGTCTATAAAAGTAGAGAAGGTCTTTAAAAGAACCCCATGTAAAGCAAATCAGAGTGAGGCAGCAGTTAAGTGGATCAGAGTTAGTGCTAATGACTTTATTAGGAAACAAAATAGATTATTCTACTGTGGCTAATTTGGTATTCAAATGTGACCACTTTATCTTTTATAGGGGAAACCCAACTCTTCCGCCTCTTTATTCCCCTGTATAGATTTCTGTGGTTTGGAATATTATCTGCAGGAACCCTCTGGTAACAGATTATTGAGTTGGGTGCTGACATCACTGAAGAGCATAGTAGTAGCTTTTACCCATTACCAAACAATAACGACATTTGCCCACTTTGTTGCAGACGACTCTGGAAAACATTGTGGGAAAAGGAGAAATTGCTGGTATTGAGCAATTTCTCCTTTTCTGACAATGTTTTCTGCCCCTTTAGAAGATTATTTTCCAATTTCATCATATTTTGAAATCTCGTCTGCAAAGTCTTTCAATTTGGGACAGTCGAAAATTTTGCGTTTGGTGAAGGGTTAAGTTGGAGCTGTGACTTTCTGCCTACCTAATTTTCTTGGTCGTTATTGGTCATCATTCTGAAGAGCTTGAATTGTCATCCAAGATTAGAATGTTTTGGAAAAAGAAAAAAAATTTTTGGAAAAGGAGAAATGTTCCCACACAATTACTCCTTAACTAATAATGTCTTTGAAAAAGAAAGAGTCATGAACAGGCTTTGTCATGAAGACATTTAGTTAAAGATAAATGGCTTTTTCATTGTATTCATATGTTGCTTATAATTGACACCTTATAAATAAGGCTGATCTTAACTCAGTCTTCTGCTTAGACAGCAATTTATCATCTATTTCAAAAGCTACTGACTCATTTGGGAATGAGATGATTTGGAAGTTTCTGATATGCAAATAGGACCAATCCTGTCAATGTAACATCTAATGCAGTTCTGTAACGTTCTCCCATAAAATAAGCCTTACCATAAAAAAGCCCACAAAGATGCTTCATTAAGCAACCTTTAATCTGAATGAGCTACTGGTGGTAATCATCGATAAAAAGAAGTGGCCCAATAGTTAAAATGATGGTCTTAGTATGTAAGGTTCCCGGGTTCGAGCCCCATCGCAACCTCTGGTTTTGTGGGAGTGTTCTTTTGCAAGATACTTCAGGGTCCCAGCCTAGTATTGGTGAATCCAAGAATGCAGAAACATAATTGAAAAAATGAAAACATGACGTTAAACCCTACATAAACAAACTTGACTCTTAAGACATTTTTTCATACATACTTGTTATAAATCTTATATGCTATATGAAAAATAGTAATGTCTGTGGTTTAATGATAGTTTCTTTTTACATGAAAGAATTTCATTCTTATAATTGACGTCTAATTAGTTGCTTCCAATTTGGTTCCCTTCTTACTCCTATTCGAGGGATATAAACTAATGAGTGATGACCAATGAATTGGCTTTCAAATTGTTCCCTCTTGTATCCTGGATATACATACGGCCGTTTCCACTACATTGAACATTTTCTTTATCATTTTGGCTTTTCTGGACTGTAGGGACAAATTGGGATATATTCATGAGAGAGCTGAGAAGATACAGATACATTACATTACCACTAAACTGTTTCCTTCATTGTTTTACTATTCAACCTTTTCCCAAACAATAACGACATTTGACCACTTCGTTACAGACGACTTTAGAAAACATCGTGGGAAAAGGAGAAATTGCTCGAGACAAGCAATTTCTCCTTTACCCACAATGTTTTCTGCCCTATCAGAAGATAAATTTTCAATTTCATCCCATTTTGAAATGTCGTCTGCAAACTCTTTCTAATTGGGACAGTCGAAAATTTGACGTTTGGTAAAGGGTTGAAGGTAACATTATTGAAAATGTGTACATGTACATACTTCACAAGTAAAAGTTTTCCTACCTTCTTTTAAACAGTACAAAAGTTACAGCTAAATTTAAAGGATTATGTGGAATTTATGTGATAAGGTTTAGGAAAATAAAGTGGATGATTACAATTAACATTAATTAAGATTGAGAATGATTGCCGTATTAAAGTGTTATGTTCTAATGAGATAATTGAATATTTCCTGATTTTTTTAACCTGTGAATTATCTGCATCCTGTCATCATTTGTATACATGAAACCGGATTTTTTATTATATATTTTTTTCCAATTTAGAATATTTTGCAAAATTCTTACCTTTAACTTTTAACTTGGATATATTGATGCACTTTGACAAATTTATATACTGCAGGCTGTGAGGTTAGTCAATCACAAAACTAATGATTATTTTAACACTTTCCCAAACAATAACAACATTTGACCAGTTTGTTGCAGACGACTTTAGAAAACATTGTGGGAAAAGGAGAAATTGCTCGTCACAAGCAATTTTTCCTATTCCCATAATGTTTTCTGCCCTATCAGAAGAATTTCCCCCAATTTCATCACATTTTGAAATGTCGTCTGCAAACTCTTTTAATTTGGGACAGTCGAAAATTTGTTGTTTGGGAAAGGGTTAAGTCTATATAGCAGATGACATTTGAAAACATTATGATAACAGGAGAGTTCCCCTTTAAACAGAAAGGTTCTTTGCTAAAAATGATGCTGATGAAATGTTAACTGGTATGCTTATTTTGTAGAATAAAGAAACATAAGGAGTTGAATTTTCTCTCAAACAATGTCTCATGATAAAAAAGGGTAAAGGTGTTAACCTCAAATATTAGTGTCAAGATGTTGTAAAAGATTAAACACTTGTTAGTAAGATTTTTTGGAGGTTTTTTCCCTACCTAAATTATATTTGACGGAAAAAACGAGAACATAACCCTGAGAAATTGGTTATGTAAAAACCTCTTTATAACAGACTGTTTCTGTAATACCATAATTATTCCTAAATTTGTCTATTAGGTGATTTGACTAGAAATGATCGGTTTAAAGTTTTATTATTTCTTTGTGCATTATAGAAGGTAGCAGATTGCTTATTGTGTGCATGAATTGTATAGTGATAATTAAGCCATATGCACCATATGCTTTTGAATAGATTTAAACATAATGATAAATATAAAACTATCTTAATTGTTATTAATTGTTATTTGCTATGGCAAAATTATGTTTTTTCCAATTAGTAAGAAACATATGCTTTTCTCAATAGGTACTACGGGTGCATTTAATGCAGATAGATATGTCTTGAAGAAAACCACTCCGAAATGAAGTTTTGAACAAAATGTTGTCGGTAGTGAATAAATTTTTCTTTTCTCAACTGTTTTTTCGGGAATATTTGTATGAAAAATACACATAATTGCCTGAGAGTATTTTTTCACAATAATTTTTTTTCCTTTTCTTTTTACTAAGCATTTATTGTATAAATCATTATTGTAAATATGTATAGCACACCAGTCCTGAGAAGCAAAAAACTAAAGAAAATGTAAAAAAAAACATATCATTTGCAGAGCACATTTACATGAATTAGACTTTTAGATATTGCATCCTAATTTTTGTGTCACATAGTTTCTACTTGATATCACTAAATAATATTTTCTTAAGTTGATAATTGTCTTCTGCCGTTTCTCTATTTGAACCCACCCCAGGGTGCACTATGGGTTAAGGGGGGTCAACATGCATACCTTGTGAATGGGGTCCTTGTTCCTAGTCCCCATGGGTTGCCAGGTAACCAGTGTGTCATGTGACCTATGGACTGGGACCATATGACAGTAATTGCAGGGAGGGGACAGATTTATGGCCCCTAATATGCAGACATGTATTTGCAGTAATGTGTCCAGGGTCAGACAAGTGATGGGTGTGCAGCTATTACGACATAATGTCTAGTGCTTGATGTAAGAATATGATGGAAACTACAGTATGGGAATTAAACAAATACAGTGATTAAGACTTTTAAGTGAATTTTGCTACCATTGATTCATCATCTTAAACTGTTGACAGTTATTTGTGATAGATGCATTGTTTTCAGAAAGTATTAGATGCTTATAGAAGATATTGAGGGTTAAGAATCCAAAAATATGTGCATCAAAATGTTATAAGATTTTATAATAGTAAACAAAAGTGGAAAGTCTCTTATTGTTTGAAGGAGAGTGAAAAAAGTTCTTTATTTGTTTGACATTATGGATATAAGTATCAAATGTTTCTGGTTAAGGGCTGACATGGTGTAATAGCCAATTAAACTAAAATTGACAAACAAGAGCAAGAAACCATCTTGTGTGTATTACAATCCTTCAAAATTATTAGGATAAATATGTGAAACGGATACAAAATAACTATTTAATAGAATAAAGTGAAGAACAAATGAAATTATGAAGTAAAAAGTGTGAATCCCATATCTTTTCTAAAAAAAATATTAAATGATTTATTCATGTTGGATATTTTGGTTGCAAGTATAAAATAAGCAAAAAAATGAAGACATCGGAAACATCAAAACTGGATTTGACTGAATATTATGACCAGGTTTGATTTGCTTTTTTAAATCTTTGCAATTTACCCCAATTATTGTGCAATACCGGATTACAAATGTGCGGCTGTTTACTAAACAAATGAGACCACATGTGAAGAATTAACATTTATTGTTGAGAAAAGGGATATTGCTTTATGCATATTTCTGTATTTCCAGCAATGCTTTAAAGTCATATGTATAAAATCTTTGTAACAAAGGGATGTCGTCACAGAAAGTTAATTTTCAGGATTATTTGTTGCTATATGATATAATTGCTTTATCTTACTTCCCGGTCATCTGAATGACACACTGATTCTTTTGATTTCAGATTCAATGTGAATTCAGTGATAAGTATCACTTTAGAGAAAAAAATTAATTTGAAATGGAGTCTTCAACATTATTGCGTTAACCCTTTCCCAAACAATAATGACATCTGACTACTTTGTTGCAGACGACTTAAGAAAAGATTGTAATGAACAATTTCTCCTTTCCCCACAATGTTTTCTGCCCTATTAGAAGAGTGTTTTACAATTTCATCACATTTTGAAATGTTGTCTGCAAACTCTCTCAATTTGGGACATTCGAGAATTTGTCGTTTGGGAAAGGGTTAAACAAATTATGCACTAAACAATCTGTATCATTGCATCACCATAGGCATCTGTCTATATAATATATAGGCCCAGACAAGTTCCAAAAAACAACATACTGTTTTCACGCCTCACCTGGGATCAAAGGTTACCTGGCACTACCAGATGTGGGACATAAAGTCAGACAGTTTGTTGTCCAAACAATTCAAGGTGTTAGGATTCCCCTGACAAACATTGTTATCCTGGATTAGTTGTATCCTCCAGGATTAGAATGGTCCTAAAGGATTAGAATGGTCCTAAGGGATTAGAAAGGTTTTCAAGGATAAGGGAGATAGTGCAGTCCCCTTTTTAGGGACTGTTTGCTGACATTAAAGGTGCTTATTCACAGATGTTAGGAAATTTGGAAGTTAAACTTTATTTCTTAAGAACCCCACAACAAATGTACTGTTATATGATATGCACGAATAGTGATTGGAAGCAAAAGTTAGATCAGTTTTAGTTCTTAATATAGTGTGTATACAGTGAATTAACATGTATGTATTTGAATTCAAAAGCGTGACATTGCTTTTGAGATCAATTGCATGTAAATTGTATATACATACTCAGATACGTTGACTTTCCTTAAATCAAATATGCTCTTAATAGCTACTTTCTGTTGTATATCAAACAGCAAAACAAAAACTGTATTGTTTCAACATTTAATTTTGACTTAACATTTTTTATTCTGTGAACAAGTACCTTTATGGATCTAAGTCTAGCCTGCTTAAGATCTGTATTTGCCGTATTTGACCAGCAAACGTATTGAATTATCATTGTGCAGTATTGTAAAGAGGTCATACTTTGTCTTAGGAAAGATGGTAATGTTTGAAAAAAAGAAATTTCTTCTTTTAACATATATTTGCAGGAATCTTCTGAACCCTTTACCCATATAGTGTTTGTCGGGTAAAAGGCTAATGCATAAATTCATAAAGTAAAGTGTTAACTCATATCTGATCTTCTTTCCAGAAACTTGAATGGGTAAAAAACTACAATGTTTACTGTAACCATGGCAACAGAAAAATAAAAGTCATACCTGTCTTTAGAAAATGAGATGAGTTTTGCACATTGGGCTCATCAGCAGTTACTGACAGTTATATGGTGAGATACCATCTTTTGGTGTTCATCAAAATTAGCACAATTGCTTCACAATTATCAACCCTTTATCATTTTCACAGGAACTTCTGTGCCTTTGATGTAGACAAAAGTTTAAAATATTCCCCTTATTCAAAGAAACACCAGATGCTTCTAAAGCAGATGAGGCTTGTCATTATTATGAACAAATTCTCCTTTAGTCACAATGGTTTCAAAGATATTTTCTGAAATGTAACGGTTTTTCTCCCTATTCTATTGCCATTACTTTTGATGCCTGTTACTGAGTTGTCCGTTCAATCATGTTTAAAGCTTTTAACAAAATAAAAAAATTCTCAATGATAAAGCAATTCTCTGATTATGGTTGTTGTATTTGTCAGAAATCAGTGCATAAGATTAATGATAATAGCTTTCAATTGAATTAACCTGTCATTTATAGACTCACCCAAGCAGCTCTTTTTTAATAAAAGTGAAATAAAGCGTGAAATAATTGGCAGTCTGTCAATAATTCCAATAGGATAATCTTTTCTGTGAACTGTAAAATTGTTTTCATCAGCACTTCCTTTTAAACGATTATATGGGGTGAAAAATAACACCCTGTAGATTAATGGAAGAGAATTAAACTGATACAGATTAAATAAAACATTGCTCCATTTATACAAATTACATATACTTGTCTTGGTATTTTCAAGAAAAGAAAAAAGACATAACCACATGCAGACTGTTTTTCAATTATTTTGATTAACCCATTACCAAACAATAGCGACATTGACCACTTTATTGCAGATGACTCTGACTCTGACATTGCTCTAATAAACACAATTTCTCGTTTTCCCACATTGTTTTCTTCCCTATCAGAAGAATATTTTTTCAATTAAGTAGCATTTTGAATTGTCATCTGCAAACTCTTTGAATTTGGGATTGTCGAAAATTTGACGTTTGATAAAGGGTTAAGAAACACCATTAAAACCATGTATCCATTTATCCAAGAGAAAAGGAGTGACTGTTGCTATTTGGTTGCACAGATTTCTTTCAATATGAGAAAGAAAACATTGAAGTTAACCAATGTGACTTAAAGGTACTTTTTATCTCTCATACTTGATGAGCTTTGAGTCATCACTTTTAACTATCTAGTGTGGTAAAATGAGTGAAAGGTTTTTAAAAGCCATATCATACTTTCAAGATTTTCCAATATAAAAGATCATTCTGCATGGCCCAGTGGTTTAGGTCGGGCATATCTTAACTTTGGGTTCCTGGGTTTGAGCCTCGCTTTTATCTCTTGTTTCATTGGAATGTCCTTTGGCAAGACACATCAGGGTCCTATTCTAGTACTGGTGAATTAAGAAGGCTTTAACAAAACTGAAAATTGTTGACAGGGTGTTAAACCCCATATAAACTACCATGTAAAGTCATGTGCGTTTTGTAACAGTAAGATAGGGAAGAATTCTATGGATTGCTTGTATAATCTTTATTGTACATGACAGGCTAATGGGCAGGGGTTAATTAAGAGTTAACCTTCGAGAATGTTGATAGATACACACCATTAGTAATTGGCAGTTAATACATTGGGGGGAAACAGTAGGGACAGTGTGCCATCATAACAATTCATGAGAGATGATTTCAAACATTTCAGTGAGGTGTATAGGCCTTGCAACTATGTTTGCTCTGCCTCTTCTATAACATTTTTGTTTTCCTAGTAAAAGTTGTACCTGGTGTACAAATATATGGAACTAAATTTGAGATGAATTGAAGGCATCTTAGTAGAGTCATTCTGATGAAAACATTTCAATGATTTTTAATTGACTGCTTCTTGGATATAAAACAAGTACTCTTACCAATTTTGAGGCTAGTCCTGGCAATTTTCGCCTCACTACTAACGGGGATCAAACCAAGGATCCTCAGTTCAATAGGCAGACGCTCTACTACTTCACCACTGTTCCAGTGTTTAAAACTGGCTTTTACAGCAGAAGGTTTAGAAAACACGTTTTCTTCTATCAGAAGATTATTTATCAACTTTATCACATTTTGGAATGAAGTCTGCAACCTCTTTCAATTTGGGACAGTCGAAAATTTGGTGTTTTGGTAAAGTGTTAATGATTAGAATGGGTAGAACCTGTATTATGCTGAGACTGCCCCTTCAGACAATTTCCCTGCTATATGTTAAATGCGTACCTGGAAAAAAGATCTCTAGACGTGCTTTTTTATTGTTCTAGTGTATGAGAACTGGCATCTGTAACAGTGAAAGGTTAATATGAAGTAATAAATCATGGTTGCCTGGTAAATATGAACGGATAATTGGTGGAAACCATTTTATATTTGCCATGCAATCATGAAGTAATTAAATCTGTTGTGAAATATTACCTGTAATACCTCATTATAAATTGGAAAAATATTGCTTAATCTATTTACCTTAACCCTTACCTGGGCATTTATGTTGGTGGGATAAGGCAGTTAGTAGCTTTGAAAGAATAAGTCAATACCTTGTAAGGAAATACTAGAAACACATACAGTTGCACTGGCTGCTGTAATATGACTGAATAACTGTTTAAAACGTATAAAACCCAATCAAGCCCTTTCTTAGAATATACTTCTTTTAATGCATCTGTAACAGTTGATTCATCAAACCATTGCAAACAATCAAGAACTTGATTGATGCAAGTTCTAATTGAAAGTGAAGGCAATGACAAAATGAAAACTAATTTGATCTATATCTATATATACAGATACATCTATATAGACCAATTTATTGATTTGGCTGGAATTGTTTCTTAAGACCCAATTCATTTATTTTTAACGTCACCATCGTGGTATTATGCCTTGATTGACAACATTAAACATTGCGAAAAAGCCATAATTCTATGACTCTGTAAACTGATAATCTAATTGATCAATTTTATCAAGATTGTGTGATACAGGTTTCACTGAAGGGTTTATTACGTGTAATATGATAAGTTATGAAAATGGGCATCTGTGAAATCTGTTGTTGTCCTGCTTGATTAATTGATATTGGCATTTTATGGCTTGAACACACAGTCTTGTTTGAATTCATTTAACCCATTACAATCTGCACACAACAGATAACTGTTAGTGGCTTGTACCAGGTGATCTACTCTTTCTGTTGAATTACAGTTTTTTCAGAACTAGGCCGCTTATTGTTGTGTTAATTGAAAAAGTATGTTTGATATTCACCATTTCTCTTCCTGTATAATTTCAGGTGCACCAATACTTCCGTGCCTTACCCGAGGACAAAGTTCCATATCTGAACAGCGTTGGTGAGAAATATCGAGTACGACAGCTCCTACAACAGTTACCTCCCCACGATAACGAAGTTCGTTACTGTAACAGTCTGAGCGAGGAGGAGAAACATGAGTTACGGATGTTTAGCGCCCAGAGAAAGCGGGAAGCCCTGGGGCGGGGCAATGTTAAAACCCTGCCCCTCACCATGCAGGGAACAGTGTGTTCAAAGGTAGGTTTTACCCATAACCCAACCATGGGAGAATATTGAGGGTTCAATGCAAGACTTGAGCAAGAGCTAAATGTCTGTGAAGCTCTTATTATACTTACTGTAGTTTTCAAATGAAGCTTCAATTTGTGACATGTTGTAACCCTTTACCAAGTACCAAATTTATGACTGTCCCAAGTTAAAAGAGTTTCTTCAGTTAGGTTAGAAAACATTGTGGGAAAAGGAGAAATTGCTTGTTAAGAGCAATTACTCCTTTTGCAATAATGTTTTCCAGAGTTATCTGCAACATCCTTGTCAAATGTCATTATTGATTGGTAATGAGTTAAAGAGTATTCAAACAGCACATGAATTTGTGGTATAAGTGTTAGATATTCCTTTTTTTAAAGATAGAAATACTATTCTAATTAAACAAAAACCAACATATCTAGTCACTAATCACATGTTTTAAAACTAAGCTGGTTTTTATTTTGCATAACATACTATACATACATGTAGTATGTCTCTTTTTAGTTATTATTTTGATTAATTAAGATGGATATGATCCTCTCTTAGGCATGGAAGTAAAATACTCCTTATTTAATGACACTATGAAGTGGTAAAATGTTCTAAGGGAGGAAACTCTGATAGTACAATGCAATAATTTTATTGTACATTTTTACCTCCCTTGAAAAGAATGATTAACTTCATTTACTTTTTGTTAAGAATATTGATTACATGATTATAAATCATCTGATAACCAAGCATGGATAAGGGGATTTTTTCCACCCGATGTTTAACTTCTTTATTCATTGATGATTTGTAAAACGTTGACCTTTCCAATGATAGATAACATTTTCAACCATTTACCTGTTTTCATAAAGAAACCATATAATAAGTATCAGTTTAAGGAATACAATTGTTATATAGATTATTCAAATTCAAGGTGATGAAATCCTCGAGTAAATGCCTAGTATCTAGTAAATTGTCTCTTTGCTTCATACAGCGAAGTAAAGTAGATATTAATTGCCCATGCTCTATACAGCAACAATCAAATGTTTCAGAAAGGTGATGAATGCTAAGTCATTTTCCATATTTTTTGGTGTCTTTTAATGTAACACAAACCCCCAATCATTGTATTCACCTGTCCTGTGTTTATATTTATAGTGTGACATGTTGATAGCTGGTGGGGACGTGGCGGTATTTGCGTCGAGAATGGGCCCAGAACACTGCTGGCACCCTGCGTGTTTTGTGTGTATGACGTGTGAGGAACTTCTAGTGGACCTGATATACTTCTACAGGGACGGTAACCTGTACTGTGGACGACATCATGCTGAACTCATCAAACCTAGATGTGCGGCATGTGATGAGGTGAGTTGGGATGATCCACACTGTGGAACAGAAACAAGAAACATCTTTAAGTGGCGTTGTGTATATGGTGTTAACACCATGTCAGCAGTATTTCAGTTATTTTACATCTTTCCTGGATTTCATCAGTACTAGGCATATCTGTTCAGGACACACCTAGTGCCTCAGGTGAGGATTGAACATTGGACTCCAGGGACAAAAAGGTCTAACCACAGCGCCATGCAGAATTTTAGCTGCTTTTTAAATCAGAGGAGAATGTTTCTCCATATTTACTCATGATTTCAAACTTACAGCAGAAGATTAAAGAAAGACAGTGACAAAATATCTCTTAAAGCAATCTGTTTCATTTCATGTCATAATGACAAACCTTTATCCTATCAAATAGTACCTTCATCCTTTATGCTCACTAACTTCTAAAGCTTTTAATTTTGAAAACATGATGTTTATGTTTTGTTTTGTTTTGAACTTCTGAAGAAGATAGATTGAGACCTCGAGTGTGATGACATTTCGTAACATTTTCGTAAGATCTTCATATTTTATAAGAACCTACTATTGGGCTTCCTGGAAAAATTTATTTTATTTGAAAACAATTATTGCTGGCTAAAGCAAACTGCAGAAAACAATTATGGTAACATGATGCAATCCTTTTAGTTTAATTGTAAAATGCACAAGTATTAACAATTTTCCAGAAAATGACAGAGTGTTTATGAGGATGCACCTAACAGTTATATTCTATTTGCAGATTATATTTGCTGATGAGTGTACAGAAGCAGAAGGTAGGAGTTGGCACATGAAGCATTTCTCCTGTTTTGAGTGTGATACCCAGCTTGGAGGTCAGAGGTACATCATGCGAGAGGGGCGGCCATTTTGTTGTCTGTGTTTTGAGCGAATGTTCGCTGAATTCTGTGATACATGTGGTGAACACATCGGTGTGGATCAAGGTCAGATGACCCATGAAGGTCAACACTGGCATGCCACCCCAAACTGTTTCAAATGTCACACATGTCAGAAGACTCTACTGGGGCAGCCATTTCTGCCGAAGCATGGTGTTATTTATTGTTCGGCGGCCTGTTCTCGTGCTGGGTCCATGAACTCCCAGACTCCGCGGTGTGCAGAGGATTACATGCAGGACATCAGTAATATTCGTCTCGGTTCCCCGGTTAGTCACGCCATGCAGGAGAGCAGTGTGATGGCGTTACAGGAAGTGTTGAGGAGACAGTACACGATACCCGAGAGTTTACCCTCGTCTGACAGAGATCAGGGGTACGCCACCAGCAGTAACAGCGAGGTGTATGCTCCAGGGATGTATGAACCTGCCAACAAGTCACGACTAGAAATGTCGGGATATGAAATCAACATGGATGGATTAATGGATGCACTTCCACTTCATGATGCCAAAAAGAAAAGACTCTCCCAACTCTCTATGCCAGATTTGTCAACAGATTTAGTCATCAAGGCAGAATCGGATCGGGAAAGTATCTGTGACTCAAACAGTCGTAGTGTGAGTCGGAGCAGATCTGGTTCAGAGAGAAATCTTGGTGTTAAGTTCAGTGGTAATGCACAAGCAAACTATTTTCACCCAGAAGTGCCAACAAATTTTATTCAGTCTTTCAACCAACCGAAACAGAGTTCAAAACCTAGTGCTAACCGATCTTTCCCTGAACTAAGAGACATCCCTTTAAACTCCCCAGAGCTTCCTTCTAACTTACCGCTACCTGATGAGGACAAAATGAACCCAATAACTCGCCCAAATGGACGATCACACCACCATCGTCACAATCATCGTAACAGATACCCACGTAGTCGAAGTTTCGAAGGTCGGGCATCACTTATGACTACTCCACCACAAAATGGTGACCATGAGCGTAAAAAGATTTTGAAAAACTCGAACCCAAATAACTCTCATTTGTCAGAGTTGTCCATGTCGATGGATCGGGGAGTTGACCAGTTTGAAGACAGTGAGTCGTGTAGCACGTGTTCGAGTTCCAGCGACTCGGAAGACTATTTAGATTATTATTACGATAGCCCTAATAAGGGTGCTCCGCGAATCACTTACGTCGATAATTTTGGGTTTGCGGAAAGTAGGAGTGCCACAATGGGTCGACCTGTACGACGGAGGAAAGGAAAGAAGGATAAGAACTGTGTGATTTCATAGTGTTCTGTATGAGTAAAGTTATTTTGTTGTGATAATCATTAAGGGTGCCTGTCATAGCAGAAGTAAAATGAGCCAAGTATCTGGTACAAACTATTCTACCAAGGAGAGGGTTAATCAAAAGTTAACTCTTTCCTTCTTTTGAAGAGGTTAAATTTACTGTTTCAAATTGAAAGCATCTGCAGCCCACAAAGTCAAACTACAAAAAAATAGTAATTTCTTTGATAAATTGACCTGAAACTCTATGACAAACGGAAAATTGCTTGTGTTCTGCAATATCTCCTTCTTTCATAGCTGTTTTTGAGATGTTTTGCTGCATTTCAAAGAGATATGTTAAATCAAATATTTCACATTAAATCAATGTTTTGAATGCTTGTCAGAAAAATCTCAACTGGGTATTTCTTTTAAGAATGTACCTCATAGATTTGAGGGGAAGATAGTAATTTTGATTGAATATTTATCTTGACTTCTTCATTATATTTATACTAAAATTGCTGTAGTCAATCCATAGTGTAACCTTTATTTAAACCTTTGTATAAACCTCTTGTTACCTATCAAGGTAAAACCATTTGAAGAAATAAGTTAAAAGTGTGAGAAGTGAAAACATATCAAAAAGGATGGAAACAAATGTTACTCGGACACATTCATGTTCACAGATCTTTCTTAATAATGAGGTCGAAATTATTTATCTTTTTTTAACAGTTGCTTCCAAAGTGTTTTCAGCAGAAATGTCAAGATGAGACCTGTGTTTGTCAAAACATGATAACATTCTTTGTTTAATGACAGGTTTTTTTTGGTAAGGGAGATAATTTTCTATTACATGAAGCACATATAAACACTAATATTATCTCCCTTAACTGGGAATACAATACTAACTGTTAACCAAAATGCCATTTCTATTAAAGTTCACATTTGGCATATCAGTTTATTCCGTATATGTTGTTTTCCAGCCTTTATGATTGATCCTTTTTTGTTGGTATCATTACATTTATTGTGAGATTATTTTATGAAAACTTTGGTAGCTCAATGTTGTTTGTGAGAAGAAAACATTTTGACAAATTTATATCTTTCTTTAAAAGACTATTTACAAGAAGCTTTTGAATAGTTTTGTTGTTCAACAGGTTGATAAATGAAAATTTTGATATAATGTCTTCCAATAGAAAAGATTGGGCTTCCATAGATATTTGACAATCAGATGTATTGAATGGCACTTTTTGTTTTCTGGTTTATGTTGTTTCATTTCAATTTGAATATCAAAAAAAGACATTTGCTGCTTTATGGAAAAAATGCTCTTTTTTATGTTTTTTGACAGGTACATTATTCATAAATATGTGTTCCAAGTCAAAATAAGGAATGTTTGTCTTCTGCAATAGATTTATAACACCAATGACTTAATGACTTGAACCTGATATTAATATATTAATCTGATACTTACCATGTTTAGTTATGACAAACACATTGAAGGGTATTTTATCAATGTATAAACTTGGCCTGTAAAGTTTATGCTTTGATAAAAATTGAAGGTTCTACACAAAAGAATTGAAAATTGGAACTTATTGTAGTTTTTGACAAAAAATAAACAGATTTGCCAAGAGATGCTTGATTTATCGAATAAACAATTATTTTTTGTCATCCTGCTTTCCAAGTCTGCCATGGACATTTTTTAATCCTTCCCTCCATGTGAGAATTTCCTGCTGGTCAAATTGAAAGCAAAAGCTGACAATAATCAGTCTTAAAATCTTAAGTTTCATTGTTGTTAAAGGTAGAAACCTTTGTGACATCAGGAGAAATTCTGATGATGAGCAGTTTCTTCTTCTGTCACTGATGTTTCCGAAGTATTTGGTTGCAGATATGGGTCAAGGTATTTTACTATGGGTTTACCTGAGTATTAATGGAGAATACTTGTGGGTTAATGTGTAATACCCAACCAAAATGCTGCTTGTAAGTGCATGTTATATATTTAACACATATGATATTATGTAATAACTGCTGACATACATGTACACACATATATGCAAAAGGTTATTGAACTGTGTTGTTAATTTCAAAATATTCATTTCCTTAGTGTTTTAATTTATCTGTATAAAATCAAATTTTAAGTGACAATGTCTAGTTAAGCAATGATTGTTAACTAATGTTCTATAATACATTAATAAAAACTTTCTTAAAATATATTCAGACTTATCTTGGTTTTTCCGTCACATTGACCTTTTCTTTAGTACTAATAATTCAGCCAAGTCCCCCTTGTTCTTTGTGTATGGTCCCAATTGAAAGCAAGAGCAGATGACAAAAGCAATAATTTAAATGAACAGAACAAGATATTTTCTATATGGTGATGGGTTGAAACAATTAGGACAAGAATATATTTGTTCTTTTTTTCAAGTTATTTCTAAAGTCTTCTGCTGTAGATGGATTGAGATTTTTTAAGCAGACACCAAGTACAAGAGAAATTGCATTTGTTTTGGCCTCATAACTCAATATAACCTTGGAAGATGCAGTCAGATCTTAAACTATAAATAACATGCTTGTTGAAAAGTCATATGTTCCTATGGCAACACCATGGCAACACCGAAAAATCCAGTGTATGATTGTGAGAGACGGAAAAAATGATACAAATTTCTCCCCTAACCTAGAAAATGCATATTCATCTTTTGATGTCTATTTTGATGCATGAATAAGCATATCAACAGCCGATTAACATATTGTAACAAATGGAAAGATTTTCCATTAGTGAACATCACCCCTTTATCTAATGATGATTGCCACAATTTCCGGCTCTGACAGTTGGCTTCCATATTTGAGTTTTAGTCAATATCGAAAACAAATGTAGTTGACTCTTTTTAATGATTGTATTATAGGTAAGAAATAATTGTGATGATGAAACGGTTCGATGAAAGATTCCTCATTTTGTCACAGTGGTTTGTTAAGCCATCTGTTGCAGACAGGTTCATTATAGCCAGTCAATATTGTGTATGGCCCATGAGAAATATGTGATAATACAGTACTCTGTGAAAAATCAGTTCCCCCATAACTACTGCGTCAGCTAGTCATTTCAGAGAGAACATCTGTCAGAGTGTTTTATAAATACCCAGGATGAAAAAGAACAATGGTTGTCTACAGTCAAGTCGAGTCAAAATTATTTTATTGGCCAAAAAGTTTTATAATGTAACAAACAACCTTTCAGTTATTGTTCTGTAATGCTGGTATAGCTATAGGGGTAAACACACACAAACAAAACAACTAGCCATAATGGTGTAACAAACAACCTTCTTTCAGTTATTGTTCTGTAATGCTGGTATAGCTATAGGTGTAAACATACACAAACAAAACAACTAGCCATAATGGTGTAACAAACAACCTTCTTTCAGTTATTGTTCTGTAATGCTGGTATAGCTATAGGTGTAAACACACACAAACAAAACAACTAGCCGTAATGGTGTAACAAACAACCTTCTTTCAGTTATGGTTCCATAATGCTAGTATAGCTATAGGGGTAAACACACACAAACAAAACAACTGGCCATAATGGTGTAACAAACATCCTTCTTTCAGTTATGGTTCCATAATGCTGGTAAAGCTATTGGTTTAAGTTGATAAAATCGGGTATCGATGGACAGGTCTTAAAAGTACTCAGGTCGATGTACTCAGAGGTAAAAATGTGTGTTAAGCATATGGGCTCATTATCGGACTATTTCATAAGCGACCTGGGGCTTTTGCAAGGGGAGATTACTTCACCTTTGATGTTTTCACTTTTTATAAATGACATAGAGCTACAATTGCAGAATAATGTTTTTTCTGGTATCACTCTTGAACAATTGAGTATTTATTTGTTAATGTTTGCTGATGACGCAGCGTTGCTAGCAGATTCAGCGGCCAATTTGCAAAAATCTTTAGATAGCTTACATGAATATTGTCTCAAATGGAATTTATCTATAAACACTGGTAAAACTAAAATCGTCGTATTTCGTAAAGGGGGACAACTTGGAGGCGAGTGCAAATGGTTCATCAATGGAGAGGAAATAGAAATTGTCAGTCAATTTAATTATCTCGGTGTAGTCTTCTCCAGTGGTGGGTCATTTGTGCACGCCACCAAAACACTAGCTGGAAAGGGTTTACGAGCAATGTGCTCCCTTCTCAATATTACTAGAGATATGGAAATACCAATAAATATTATGTTTAATCTGTTTGATACATATGTAGCATCTATCCTTAACTATAATTGTGAATCATGGGGTTTTAATATGGCTGAAAATATTGAACGCATTCATCGAAAGTTTTGTAAATGGATGCTGAATGTCAAAATGTCTACTAACTCATTAGCAATTTACTCAGAATTAGGAAGATTCCCACTTTTTATCACAAGACAAATTAGAATTGTTAAATATTGGCTTAAGCTTCACAGCGTTAAATCTTCTAACTGTATCCTTTCAGGAATAGTTGAGTTTCAACGTAAACAAATCGATACAAACTCAAATATTAAAAATTGGTCCAATAAAGTGAAAGCTCTTTTGCAATCGTCTGGATTTGCAGAAATTTGGTTATTTCCGGAATCAGTTTCAATAAATATATTCATACCATTACTGACAAATAGATTAAGGGATTTATATATCGCTCAATGGCAAACAGGTATTGAACAATACTCTTCTTTGAGCCTATATAGAATTTTTAAAAAAGATTTTTCAAGGGCAAAGTACCTCGATATTATAGGGAAAAGGTCAATAAGAAACAAAATCGCTAAGTTAAGGCTATCTTCACATAATCTAATGATAGAAAGTGGTCGTCACAGAAGAATAGAAAGAAGTAGTAGAAAATGTGAATTATGTAATTTGAATGACATTGAAGATGAATATCATTTTGTTATAATATGTCCTTATTTTAAGAGAATACGAGATAATTATATTGATACCAGATACTTAGAACGACCAAATGTTTTCAAATTTACTGATCTACTCAACTCTTCTGATAAACAAACTCTGTTTAACCTTGGACATGTAAAAATGCTTTCCAAGAAAGAAACACATTTATGTCTAGACAGAATAGTTAGTTTTATTTATTACTTGGATGTAAGGTCTTTTTCATCCACTCTCATTCAAATATGTACTAATCCTTTTAACCATCTCAAATATATTGTAATTTGTATGTGATTTACTTCATATTTATATTGTTTATTTATGTTCATGCATGTAATTGTAAACGTGTTTGAACTATGGGCCTATGTGCCTAAGTTCTAATAAAATTATGTTATGTTATGTTATGTTATGTTATGTTATGTAAACACACACAAACAAAACAACTAGCCATAATGGAGAAACAAACAACCTTCTTTCAGTTATTGTTCCATAATGCTGGTATAGCTATAGGGGTAAACACACACAAACAAAACAACTAGCCATAATGGTGTAACAAACAACCTTCTTTCAGTTATTGTTCTGTAATGCTGGTAAAGCTATAGGTGTAAACACACACAAATAAAACAACTAGCCATAATGGAGAAACAAACAACCTTCTTTCAGTTATTGTTCTGTAATGCTGGTAAAGCTATAGGTGTAAACACACACAAATAAAACAACTAGCCATAATGGAGAAACAAACAACCTTCTTTCAGTTATTGTTCCATAATGCTGGTATAGCTATAGGGGTAAACACACACAAACAAAACAACTGGCCATAATGGTGTAACAAACAAACTTCTTTCAGTTATTGTTCTGTAATGCTGGTATAGCTATAGGTGTAAACATACACAAACAAAACAACTAGCCATAATGGTGTAACAAACAACCTTCTTTCAGTTATGGTTCCATAATGCTAGTATAGCTATAGGGGTAAACACACACAAACAAAACGACTGGCCATAATGGTGTAACAAACATCCTTCTTTCAGTTATGGTTCCATAATGCTGGTAAAGCTATAGGTGTAAACACACACAAACAAAACAACTAGCCATAATAGAGTAACAAACAACCTTCTTTCAGTTAATGTTCTGTAATGCTAGTATAGCTATAGGTGTAAACATACACAAACAAAACAACTAGCCATAATGGAGAAACAAACAACCTTCTTTCAGTTATTGTTCCATAATGCTGGTATAGCTATTGGGGTAAACACACACAAACAAAACAACTAGCCATAATGGTGTAACAAACAAACTTCTTTCAGTTATTGTTCTGTAATGCTGGTATAGCTATAGGTGTAAACACACACAAACAAAACAACTAGCCATAATGGAGAAACAAACAACCTTCTTTCAGTTATTGTTCTGTAATGTTAGTATAGCTATAGGTGTAAACACACACAAACAAAACAACTAGCCATAATGGTGTAACAAACAACCTTCTTTCAGTTATGGTTCCATAATGCTGGTATAGCTATAGGTGTAAACACACACAAACAAAACAACTAGCCATGATAGAGAAACAAACAGCCTTCTTTCAGTTATGGTTCCATAATGCTAGTATAGCTATAGGGGTAAACACACACAAACAAAACAACTAACCGTAATGGTGTAACAAACAACTTTCTTTCAGTTATGGTTCCATAATGCTAGTATAGCTATAGGGGTAAACACACACAAACAAAACAACTAACCGTAATGGTGTAACAAACAACCTTCTTTCAGTTATGGTTCCATAATGCTAGTATAGCTATAGGGGTAAACACACACAAACAAAACAACTAACCGTAATGGTGTAACAAACAACCTTCTTTCAGTTATGGTTCCATAATGCTAGTATAGCTATAGGGGTA
The DNA here is from genome assembly GCA_947846245.1 of Cerastoderma edule. NCBI lineage: Eukaryota > Metazoa > Mollusca > Bivalvia > Cardiida > Cardiidae > Cerastoderma > Cerastoderma edule. Next base: position 37,356,887 of record OX401413.1, on the reverse strand, counting down.
AACACACACAAACAAAACAACTAGCCATAATGGTGTAACAAACAACCTTCTTTCAGTTATGGTTCCATAATGCTGGTATAGCTATAGGTGTAAACACACACAAACAAAACAACTAGCCATGATAGAGAAACAAACAGCCTTCTTTCAGTTATGGTTCCATAATGCTAGTATAGCTATAGGGGTAAACACACACAAACAAAACAACTAACCGTAATGGTGTAACAAACAACCTTCTTTCAGTTATGGTTCCATAATGCTAGTATAGCTATAGGGGTAAACACACACAAACAAAACAACTAACCGTAATGGTGTAACAAACAACCTTCTTTCAGTTATGGTTCCATAATGCTAGTATAGCTATAGGGGTAAACACACACAAACAAAACAACTAACCGTAATGGTGTAACAAACAACCTTCTTTCAGTTATGGTTCCATAATGCTAGTATAGCTATAGGGGTAAACACACACAAACAAAACAACTAACCGTAATGGTGTAACAAACAACCTTCTTTCAGTTATGGCTCCATAATGCTAGTATAGCTATAGGGGTAAACACACACAAACAAAACAACTAACCGTAATGGTGTAACAAACAACCTTCTTTCAGTTATGGTTCCATAATGCTAGTATAGCTATAGGGGTAAACACACACAAACAAAACAACTAACCGTAATGGTGTAACAAACAACCTTCTTTCAGTTATGGTTCCATACTGCTAGTATAGCTATAGGGGTAAACACACACAAACAAAACAACTAGCCATAATGATGTAACAAACAACCTTTCAGTTATTGTTCTGTAATGCTGGTATAGCTATAGGTGTAAACATACACAAACAAAACAACTAGCCATAATGGTGTAACAAACAACCTTCTTTCAGTTATTGTTCTGTAATGCTAGTATAGCTATAGGTGTAAACACACACAAACAAAACAACTAGCCATAATGGTGTAACAAACAACCTTCTTTCAGTTATTGTTCTGTAATGCTGGTATAGCTATAGGTGTAAACATACACAAACAAAACAACTAGCCATAATGATGTAACAAACAACCTTTCAGTTATTGTTCTGTAATGCTGGTATAGCTATAGGTGTAAACATACACAAACAAAACAACTAGCCATAATGATGTAACAAACAACCTTTCAGTTATTGTTCTGTAATGCTGGTATAGCTATAGGGGTAAACACACACAAACAAAACAACTAGCCATAATGGTGTAACAAACAACCTTTCAGTTATTGTTCTGTAATGCTGGTATAGCTATAGGTGTAAACATACACAAACAAAACAACTAGCCATAATAGTGTAACAAACAACCTTCTTTCAGTTATTGTTCTGTAATGCTGGTATAGCTATAGGTGTAAACATACACAAACAAAAAAACTAGCCATAATGGTGTAACAAACAACCTTCTTTCAGTTATTGTTCTGTAATGCAAGTATAGCTATAGGGGTAAACATACACAAACAAAACAACTAGCCATAATAGTATAACAAACAGCCTTCTTTCAGTTATGGTTCCATAATGCTAGTATAGCTATAGGGGTAAACACACACAAACAAAACAACTAACCGTAATGGTGTAGCAAACAACTTTCTTTCAGTTATGGTTCCATAATGCTAGTATAGCTATAGGGGTAAACACACACAAACAAAACAACTAACCGTAATGGTGTAACAAACAACCTTCTTTCAGTTATGGCTCCATAATGCTAGTATAGCTATAGGGGTAAACACACACAAACAAAACAACTAACCGTAATGGTGTAACAAACAACCTTCTTTCAGTTATGGTTCCATAATGCTAGTATAGCTATAGGGGTAAACACACACAAACAAAACAACTAGCCATAATGGTGTAACAAACAACCTTCTTTCAGTTATGGTTCCATAATGCTGGTATAGCTATAGGTGTAAACACACACAAACAAAACAACTAGCCATGATAGAGAAACAAACAGCCTTCTTTCAGTTATGGTTCCATAATGCTAGTATAGCTATAGGGGTAAACACACACAAACAAAACAACTAACCGTAATGGTGTAACAAACAACCTTCTTTCAGTTATGGTTCCATAATGCTAGTATAGCTATAGGGGTAAACACACACAAACAAAACAACTAGCCATAATGGTGTAACAAACAACCTTCTTTCAGTTATGGTTCCATAATGCTAGTATAGCTATAGGGGTAAACACACACAAACAAAACAACTAACCGTAATGGTGTAACAAACAACCTTCTTTCAGTTATGGTTCCATAATGCTAGTATAGCTATAGGGGTAAACACACACAAACAAAACAACTAACCGTAATGGTGTAACAAACAACCTTCTTTCAGTTATGGCTCCATAATGCTAGTATAGCTATAGGGGTAAACACACACAAACAAAACAACTAACCGTAATGGTGTAACAAACAACCTTCTTTCAGTTATGGTTCCATAATGCTAGTATAGCTATAGGGGTAAACACACACAAACAAAACAACTAACCGTAATGGTGTAACAAACAACCTTCTTTCAGTTATGGTTCCATACTGCTAGTATAGCTATAGGGGTAAACACACACAAACAAAACAACTAGCCATAATGATGTAACAAACAACCTTTCAGTTATTGTTCTGTAATGCTGGTATAGCTATAGGTGTAAACATACACAAACAAAACAACTAGCCATAATGGTGTAACAAACAACCTTCTTTCAGTTATTGTTCTGTAATGCTAGTATAGCTATAGGTGTAAACACACACAAACAAAACAACTAGCCATAATGGTGTAACAAACAACCTTCTTTCAGTTATTGTTCTGTAATGCTGGTATAGCTATAGGTGTAAACATACACAAACAAAACAACTAGCCATAATGATGTAACAAACAACCTTTCAGTTATTGTTCTGTAATGCTGGTATAGCTATAGGTGTAAACATACACAAACAAAACAACTAGCCATAATGATGTAACAAACAACCTTTCAGTTATTGTTCTGTAATGCTGGTATAGCTATAGGGGTAAACACACACAAACAAAACAACTAGCCATAATGGTGTAACAAACAACCTTTCAGTTATTGTTCTGTAATGCTGGTATAGCTATAGGTGTAAACATACACAAACAAAACAACTAGCCATAATAGTGTAACAAACAACCTTCTTTCAGTTATTGTTCTGTAATGCTGGTATAGCTATAGGTGTAAACATACACAAACAAAAAAACTAGCCATAATGGTGTAACAAACAACCTTCTTTCAGTTATTGTTCTGTAATGCAAGTATAGCTATAGGGGTAAACATACACAAACAAAACAACTAGCCATAATAGTATAAAAAACATCCTTCTTTCAGTTATTGTTCTGTAATGCAAGTATAGCTATAGGGGTAAACATACACAAACAAAACAACTAGCCATAATGGTGTAACAAACAACCTTCTTTCAGTTATTGTTCTGTAATGCTGGTATAGCTATAGGTGTAAACACACACAAACAAAACAACTAGCCATAATGGTGTAACAAACAGCCTTCTTTCAGTTATTGTTCTGTAATGCTGGTATAGCTATAGGTGTAAACACACACAAACAAAACAACTAGCCATAATGGTGTAACAAACAACCTTTCAGTTATTGTTCTGTAATGCTGGTATAGCTATAGGTGTAAACATACACAAACAAAACAACTAGCCATAATGGTGTAACAAACAACCTTCTTTCAGTTATTGTTCTGTAATGCTGGTATAGCTATAGGTGTAAACACACACAAACAAAACAACTAGCCATAATGGTGTAACAAACAGCCTTCTTTCAGTTATTGTTCTGTAATGCTGGTATAGCTATAGGTGTAAACATACACAAACAAAACAACTAGCCATAATAGTGTAACAAACAACCTTCTTTCAGTTATTGTTCTGTAATGCTGGTATAGCTATAGGTGTAAACATACACAAACAAAAAAACTAGCCATAATGGTGTAACAAACAACCTTCTTTCAGTTATTGTTCTGTAATGCAAGTATAGCTATAGGGGTAAACATACACAAACAAAACAACTAGCCATAATAGTATAAAAAACATCCTTCTTTCAGTTATTGTTCTGTAATGCAAGTATAGCTATAGGGGTAAACATACACAAACAAAACAACTAGCCATAATGGTGTAACAAACAACCTTCTTTCAGTTATTGTTCTGTAATGCTAGTATAGCTATAGGTGTAAACATACACAAACAAAACAACTAGCCATAATGGTGTAACAAACATCCTTCTTTCAGTTATGGTTCCATAATGCTGGTAAAGCTATAGGTGTAAACACACACAAACAAAACAACTAGCCATAATAGAGTAACAAACAACCTTCTTTCAGTTAATGTTCTGTAATGCTAGTATAGCTATAGGTGTAAACATACACAAACAAAACAACTAGCCATAATGGAGAAACAAACAACCTTCTTTTAGTTATTGTTCTGTAATGCTAGTATAGCTATAGGTGTAAACACACAAACAAAACAACTAGCCATTATTGTGAAACAAACAACCTTCTTTCAGTTATTGTTCTGTAATGTTAGTATAGCTTAGGTAAAAACACACACAAACAAAACAACTAGCCATAATAGAGTAACAAACAAACTTTTTTAGTTATTGTTCTGTGTAATGCTAGTATAGCTATAGGTGTGTTCACACAAAAACAGGTCACCGCCATAATGTTGTAACAAAGAACCTTTCATTCTTTGTTAAAACTGGTAAAGCTATAGATGTATGTAGACACAATACAAACAACTAGCCATAATGTTGTAACAAAGAACCTTTCATTCTTTGTTAAAACTGGTAAAGCTATAGATGTATGTAGACACAATACAAACAACTAGCCATAATGTTGTAACAAAGAACCTTTCATTCTTTGTTAAAACTGGTAAAGCTATAGATGTATGTAGACACAATACAAACAACTAGCCATAATGTTGTAACAAAGAACCTTTCATTCTTTGTTAAAACTGGTAAAGCTATAGATGTATGTAGACACAATACAAACAACTAGCCATAATGTTGTAACAAAGAACCTTTCATTCTTTGTTAAAACTGGTAAAGCTATAGATGTATGTAGACACAATACAAACAACTAGCCATAATTTTGTAACAAAGAACCTTTCATTCTTTGTTAAAACTGGTAAAGCTATAGATGTATGTAGACACAGTACAAACAACTAGCCATAATGGTGTTACAAAGAACCATTCATTCTTCCATGAAACTGGTATAGCTATAGATGTATGTAGGAACAGTACAAACAACTGGCCATAATGGTGTAACAAAGAACCATTCATTCTTCCATGAAACTGGTATAGCTATAGATGTGTGTAAACACAGTACAAACAACTAGCCAATGGTGTAACAAAGAACCATTCATTGTCCCATAATGATAGCTATAGAGGTATGTGCAGACACAGAACAAACAACTAGCCATACTGGTGTAACAAAGAACCATTCATTCTTCAATGAAACTAGTATAGCTATAGATGTATGTAAACACAGTACAAACAACTAGCCAATGGTGTAACAAAGAACCATTCACTGTTCCATAATGCCAATATAGCTATAGATGTATGTGCAGACACAGAACAAACAACTAGCCATAATGGTATTACAACGAACCATTCACTGTTCCATAATGCCAATATAGCTATAGATGTATGCAACACAGAACAAACAACTAGCCCTAATGGTGTAACAAATAACCATTCATTGTCCCATAATACTAGTATAGCTGCAGATGTATGTGCAGACACAGAACAAACAACTAGCCCTAATGGTGTAACAAAGAACCATTCATTGTCCCATAATGCCAATATAGCTATAGATGTATGTGCAGACACAGAACAAACAACTGGCCCTAATGGTGTAACAAAGAACCATTCATTGTTCCATAATACTAGTTTAGCTACGGATGTATGTGCAGACACAGAACAAACAACTAGCCCTAATGGTGTAACAAAAAACCATTCATTGTCCCATAATGCTAATATAGCTATAGATCTATGCGCAGACACAGAACAAACAACTAGCCCTAATGGTGTAATAAAGAACCATTCATTGTTCCATAATACTAATATAGCTACGGATGTATGTGCAGACACAAAACAAACAACTAGCCCTAATGGTGTAACAAAGAACCATTCATTGTCCCATAATGCTAATATAGCTATAGATCTATGTGCAGACACAGAACAAACAACTAGCCCTAATTGTGTAATAAAGAACCATTCATTGTTCCATAATACAAGTATAGCTATAGATGTATGTGAAGACACAGAACAAACAACTAGCCCTAATGGTGTAACAAAGAACCATTCATTGTTCCATAATACTAGTATAGCTATAGATGTATGTGAAGACACAGAACAAACAACTAGCCCTAATGGTGTAACAAAGAACCATTCATTGTTCCATAATACTAGTATAGCTATAGATGTATGTAGACACAGAACAAACAACTAGCCCTAATGGTGTAATAAAGAACCATTCATTGTTCCATAATACTAGTGTAGCTATAGATGTATGTGAAGACACAAAACAAACAACTAGCCATAATGGTGTAATAAAGAACCATTCATTGTTCCATAATACTAGTGTAGCTATAGATGTATGTGAAGACACAAAACAAACAACTAGCCCTAATGGTGTAATAAAGAACCATTCATTGTTCCATAATACTAGTGTAGCTATAGATGTATGTGAAGACACAAAACAAACAACTAGCCCTAATGGTGTAATAAAGAACCATTCATTGTTCCATAATACTAGTATAGCTATAGATGTATGTAGACACAGAATAAACAACTAGCCCTAATGGTGTAACAAAGAACCATTCATTGTTCCATAATACTAGTATAGCTATAGATGTATGAAAACACAGAACAAACAACTAGCCCTTATGGTGTAATAAAGAACCATTCATTGTTCCATAATACTAGTGTAGCTATAGATGTATGTGAAGACACAAAACAAACAACTAGCCCTAATGGTGTAATAAAGAACCATTCATTGTTCCATAATACTAGTGTAGCTATAGATGTATGTGAAGACACAGAACAAACAACTAGCCCTAATGGTGTAACAAAGAACCATTCATTGTTCCATAATACTAGTATAGCTATAGATGTATGTAGACACAGAACAAACAACTAGCCCTAATGGTGTAACAAAGAACCATTCATTGTTCCATAATACTAGTATAGCTATAGATGTATGTAGACACAGAACAAACAACTAGCCCTAATGGTGTAATAAAGAACCATTCATTGTTCCATAATACTAGTATAGCTATAGATGTATGTAGACACAGAACAAACAACTAGCCCTAATGGTGTAATAGAGAACCATTCATTGTTCCATAATGCCAATATAGCTATAGATGTATGTGAAAACACAGAACAAACAACTAGCCCTAATGGTGTAATAAAGAACCATTCATTGTTCCATAAAACTAGTGTAGCTATAGATGTATGTGAAGACACAAAACAAACAACTAGCCCTAATGGTGTAACAAAGAACCATTCATTGTTCCATAATACTAGTATAGCTATAGATGTATGTAGACACAGAACAAACAACTAGCCCTAATGGTGTAATAAAGAACCATTCATTGTTCCATAATACTAGTGTAGCTATAGATGTATGTGAAGACACAAAACAAACAACTAGCCATAATGGTGTAATAAAGAACCATTCATTGTTCCATAATACTAGTGTAGCTATAGATGTATGTGAAGACACAAAACAAACAACTAGCCCTAATGGTGTAATAAAGAACCATTCATTGTTCCATAATACTAGTGTAGCTATAGATGTATGTGAAGACACAAAACAAACAACTAGCCCTAATGGTGTAATAAAGAACCATTCATTGTTCCATAATACTAGTATAGCTATAGATGTATGTAGACACAGAATAAACAACTAGCCCTAATGGTGTAACAAAGAACCATTCATTGTTCCATAATACTAGTATAGCTATAGATGTATGAAAACACAGAACAAACAACTAGCCCTTATGGTGTAATAAAGAACCATTCATTGTTCCATAATACTAGTGTAGCTATAGATGTATGTGAAGACACAAAACAAACAACTAGCCCTAATGGTGTAATAAAGAACCATTCATTGTTCCATAATACTAGTGTAGCTATAGATGTATGTGAAGACACAAAACAAACAACTAGCCCTAATGGTGTAATAAAGAACCATTCATTGTTCCATAATACTAGTATAGCTATAGATGTATGTAGACACAGAACAAACAACTAGCCCTAATGGTGTAACAAAGAACCATTCATTGTTCCATAATACTAGTATAGCTATAGATGTATGTAGACACAGAACAAACAACTAGCCCTAATGGTGTAATAAAGAACCATTCATTGTTCCATAATACTAGTATAGCTATAGATGTATGTAGACACAGAACAAACAACTAGCCCTAATGGTGTAATAGAGAACCATTCATTGTTCCATAATGCCAATATAGCTATAGATGTATGTGAAAACACAGAACAAACAACTAGCCCTAATGGTGTAATAAAGAACCATTCATTGTTCCATAAAACTAGTGTAGCTATAGATGTATGTGAAGACACAAAACAAACAACTAGCCCTAATGGTGTAACAAAGAACCATTCATTGTTCCATAATACTAGTATAGCTATAGATGTATGTAGACACAGAACAAACAACTAGCCCTAATGGTGTAATAAAGAACCATTCATTGTTCCATAATACTAGTGTAGCTATAGATGTATGTGAAGACACAAAACAAACAACTAGCCCTAATGGTGTAATAAAGAACCATTCATTGTTCCATAATACTAGTGTAGCTATAGATGTATGTGAAGACACAGAACAAACAACTAACCCTAATGGTGTAATAAAGAACCATTCATTGTTCCATAATACTAGTGTAGCTATAGATGTATGTGAAGACACAGAACAAACAACTAACCCTAATGGTGTAATAAAGAACCATTCATTGTCCCATAATACTAGTGTAGCTATAGATGTATGAAGACACAGAACAAACAACTGGCCATTATGGTGTAATAAAGAACCATTCATTGTCCCATAATACTAGTATAGCTATAGATGTATGCAGAAACAGAACAAACAAGTAGCCATTATGGTGTAATAAAGAACCATTCATTGTCCCATAATACTAGTATAGCTATAGATGTATGCAGAAACAGAACAAACAACTGGCCATTATGGTGTAATAAAGAACCATTCATTGTCCCATAATACTAGTGTAGCTATAGATGTATGAAGACACAGAACAAACAACTGGCCATTATGGTGTAATAAAGAACCATTCATTGTCCCATAATTCTAGTATAGCTATAGATGTATGCAGAAACAGAACAAACAAGTAGCCATTATGGTGTAACAAAGAACCATTCATTGTCCCATAATTCTAGTATAGCTGCAGATGTATGTGCAGACACAGAACAAACAAGTAGCCCTAATGGTGTAACAAAGAACCATTCATTGTCCCATAATGCTTATATAGCTATAGATTTATGTGCAGACACAGAACAAACAAGTAGCCCTAATGGTGTAACAAAGAACCATTCATTGTCCCATAATGCTTATATAGCTATAGATGTATGTGCAGACACAGAACAAACAAGTAGCCCTAATGGTGTAACAAAGAACCATTCATTGTCCCATAATGCTTATATAGCTATAGATGTATGTGCAGACACAGAACAAACAAGTAGCCCTAATGGTGTAACAAAGAACCATTCATTGTCCCATAATGCTTATATAGCTATAGATGTATGCAACACAGAACAAACAACTAGCCCTAATGGTGTAACAAAGAACCATTCATTGTTCCATAATACTAGTATAGCAATAGATGTATGCGCAGACACAGAACAAACAACTAGCCCTAATGGTGTAATAGAGAACCATTCATTGTCCCATAATGCTAATATAGCTATAGATCTATGCGCAGACACAGAACAAACAACTAGCCCTAATGGTGTAATAAAGAACCATTCATTGTTCCATAATGCTAGTATAGCTATAGATGTATGTGCAGACACAGAACAAACAACTGGCCCTAATGGTGTAATAAAGAACCATTCATTGTCCCATAATGCTAATATAGCTATAGATGTATGCAGACACAGAACAAACAACTAACCCTAATGGTGTAATAAAGAACCATTCATTGTCCCATAATACTAGTGTAGCTATAGATGTATGAAGACACAGAGCAAACAACTAGCCCTAATGGTGTAACAAAGAATCATTCATTGTTCCATAATACTAGTATAGCTGTAGATGTATGTGCATACACAGAACAAACAACTAGCCCTAATGGTCTAACAAAGAACCTTCTTTCAGATTTTGTTCCATTATGCTAGTGTAGCTATAGATGTTAGCCGACAAAGAACAAACAACTAGCCATAATGGTGTAGCAAACAACCTATATGGTCCATGAGCAACAAAGGTACAATGTAGTAATATTACTTCTTATAAAGACACAGACATTATCATAAGCTCGACTTTAAAGTAGATTGTTTGTTCATTGGGATTTGAAACGTCGATAAAGGTACACTATCTAGTAAGTGCATTTCGCTTTGCACGAGAATTGCCAGTTGCTTTAGTGTATGTCAATATGTTTGTAGAATGTATATCATATTTTTGATGAGGACAGATACTCAGAAAAACAAATGGGTTAGATCACAGGCCAGCAGCCAATTTACTTCAACCTGTTTGAAGCATGAAGTCCGTTCCAGCACTATGAGGATTAAACGACGATTTTTATTTGGGGTTTTCAACCCATTAACATTATTTCAGTTTTTTACGTTTCCCAACTCCTTATGATAGAAGAAGACAACAAATTCAACTATGCATAAAGATTTGTCAAACCTGGTAGAAGCATCAGCATTCCATGAGTAAATTGGGAAACCTCTTTCATGAAAATCCAAACGCCTTAACTGGGAAATAAACCTAGGCGGAGAGGGGCCATGTGACTTCAAGTTCTGTACCAAAATCTGCAGTACACCGAATGAAAAGGGAGATCACTGCATAGGAGAATAGTTCTGAACTCTCATCACTAGGTCACAGAGGCGAAAATGCTCTTGAAGTGGCAGGTCCTTTGGAATTGTGAGTTGATTTAAATAAATGTGGGAATAATTCCATAATTAACAAGTCTTAAATGTCTACATCTTTAATAAAATAAAAACAAATAAATAAGTTTGTAACAAAGGAAGTAGTATCAACACCTTTCAATGTGAAAATACATTTCAAAATAATAAAAGCAGAAAAACTACCTGATATCACAAATTGAATAATTCAGAATTTGAAGACGATGATCATCATACTGGATTTAATACATTAATGCGTGAAAAGAAACTATTATTTATAAGTAATATCTTTTTTTCCTACATTCTTAAACGATTTCTAAAGGGCAAACTTGTTTGCAGCATTATCTTAATTAGGCTTTCAAGGTATATATTCCAAATGAAAGTATCTGTATTAGCAAATGATAAAATTAAGTTATAACATTCCATTTTTTAAGTTAAGAAAAAAAAAAAGGTGGAAAAACTAATAAATTACTGCCAACAATTCTCTTCTCTTTTCGTAATTGTAAATATAAAAGTCATACTTTTAATGTTTAATAAATAGGCTGCTTTTGTTAATATTTGAAAAACATGTTTATTTCAAGTACCAAAATATAAGCTACAAGAAATTGCTTTTGGTGTACAATATATCACAGACATATACAGATGAACCTGTAAAAAAATAAATAAAATATATCAAAAAGGACTCAATTGCAGTAGTCAACATAAACCAATCAGTTCATCCTAAATAACATACCCATAAATAAAAGGCTGTAAAACTGTGGGCACTTTTCCCTTTTGCCACACTGCTTTCACAAACTGTCTACTACAGGTATAAACAACACTTCAAAGGATTCAAGTATCGAGTTCATGAACTTCATAAAAAGACATGGACAAACAAATGTGGTACATGAACATTATGATGTTCTTGAACATTTTCATGACTCAAAAACATGTAAATGAACATATTCATTGAGATGAACATGTTCATAAACATGTTCTTGACATCTATGAACATGTTCTTGACAATCATTAAAACACTTTTTATGCATGAATGGTTATTATTTGTTCATGTTTGTTCATGAACCCAGTTCTGAACCCTATAAAGAAGGAAATGTGCATCTATTATTATTTAACCATACACATTTACATATATAATTGACCCATGATTTGTATGATGGTTTAAAACAAAAACTGACATACATATATCAATTATCATATGATTTTTTAAATATTTTGAAGGGATGACATGTTTATATACATCATACATTTGTAATGAAATAAAAATATATCTTTTCACATATAAAACTTTGGATATGAAAACAAATCTGTGTTTATTTGAATGATGTATTTATAAATAACAAGACAATAACAATTATCTACAAAAAACAAATTTAGTTACTTTTGTTTTATCACTTGATTTCAAAGATATAAAGGGTTACAATAAACAATGATATGTCATTTTTATCACAACAATATTATATACATTTATCACTAGTACTATCAAGACTCGCTCACCAAGTAAACTTAAATTAGTCAAAGCTTTCTCTTTGTCAAACTCACTTTTAATGGGTTCAGTGCTAGACTGTAGCAAGCCCCTTGACTAAACCCTTGTTCTGTTCGGAGACGGCGTCTAATATCACTTTTTATGCTTTGGGGCCAGGTACAAATATAAAATGTTTTTATTCCTTTAACCCTTACCAAATGTCACATTTTCGACTATCCCAAATTGAAAGAATTTACTGACGACATTTCAAAATGTGATGGAATTGATAGAACATGAAACATTGTGGGAAAAGGAGAAATTGCATGTTAAGAGCAATTTCTCCTCTTCCAACAATGTCTTCCAAAGTCGTCTGCAACAAACTGGTCAAATGTAGCTATTGTTTGGTAAAGGATTAACTATATATAATTATATATTTAACATACCGGTAATGCTTATATAAAAGAAAATACAATACATATATCAGACAAATAATATACTGCTGGAAATTTATAAATGAAATGCTGATGATATGAATGATTTATAAACAGATATCACAGAGTCATAGACATGAAATTAATTGACCTATAAAATAATCGTTAAAAGAAAAATGTCTCTGAATAATTCCGTAGAACTAGTTGTCTAGTTGACATAAACAGGCCACTCCCCTGTTGATCCAATAATTCTGGGGTTTGTTGGACGGAAGTTTGATGTTCATCACAAAATTTGTTGAGTGTCCTGTGGTGGATAACTGTCCTCTTCTTGCACTAGTTTTATAAACTGAAAAGAATGTAAGATCATTATGGAGTAAATCATTATGGAGTAGATCATTATGGAGTAGATCATTATGGAGTAGATCATTATGGAGTAGATCATTATGGAGTAGATCATTATGGAGTAAATCATTATGGAGTAGATCATTATGGAGTAGATCATTATGGAGTAGATCATTATGGAGTAAATCATTATGGAGTAAATTTTGTCAAACAATTTTTGTTTGTATGGTGTTTAACCCTTTAAGTGCTGGAACAGACTCCATGCTTATGCAAACAGGTTAGATCCAGGCCAGCCGCCACGTAAATTGGTGGCAAGCCTGTGATCTAACCTGTTTGCTACTCTGAGTGAGCATCTTTAACCAACAAAATTAAGCAGATATTTAATGTTTTGGAATGCAGATGACACAAAAATCTATTTTTTAGAAATTACCTAGCATTCTAATGGTTAACACTGTACCAACTATTTTTCAGTTATTTAAAAGCTTTCCTAGATCCATAAGTACAAGGCTAGGGCTCTTAAGTGACTTGCCTAAGGTCACTCCCACGGAACTAGATGTATTGGTGGGGCTCCAACCCTGGGCCCAAAGTTCTTAGTCTGTCAACATAACTACTGGTCCATACAGGACCCTTGACACACAAACATATACAAGCTTATGATGGAAATTTGTACAGAAAACTCTGAGTATGCTAGTGTAAACTCAACAAAAGGTGAAAGTTTTGGCAGAACATATTGAAAAAGATTATGTATGTAAAACATATTAAAAAAGCAAAGCAAAATGATGTTATTAACTTTACTTATCAGAAATTTGAAAATGATGGCTTTTGTAAAAAAAATTTCTGGTATAACCATAGATAAAATAACATGATTACAACATTAACCCTTACAGTGCTGGAACCGACTTCATGCTAATACAAACAGGTTAGATCACAGACCAGCCGCCAAGTAATTGGCTGCTTGCCTGTGATCTAACCTGTTTGCTACTCTGAGTATCTTTCCTCGTCAAAATGAAGCAGATATTTAAGGTTTTGGCAAGCAGATGACACAAAAGACTACTTTTAGAAAATTACCCAGCATTCTAAGGATTAAGTGACAGAAAGAGAACATTCTAAAAATGAGCCCCATCTCCATTTATCCTCATGAACTAAATAGTCTTCTTCTTCAATACCAATCATCTGTAATTCAAGTGCTAACATTTCAAGAGTCTGATCATTTACCTGGACATTCATAGATTTCTTTGATCTCAAAGTCGGCAGTAATTCCTGGTTTCAACCAAATCTGTGAGGTCTGGTTAAGGTTATTTTGATAGTACAACTTTTAGCTTGAAATAACAAATATATCTTAAATCAAAATTATTCATGAAAATGACACTTTATAAAGAAAATGAATAGAAGATTAATTTGGCAAAAGAGAAATTGAACGTTACATTCTTAAAAATCATTTACCTGGATTATATAGTATTTAACTATCTATTCAAAAGCAGCTTTCCAAAATTGTTATTCTTCTTTTTGGCATATAGGTTACTGTTCGTTTCAAAGTAAATTTTTCTACTTTCAAGAATTAAAGGATACTTCAAATTTTACATTCTGTGCTTATTACAAATCTCTCCATTAAATTAATTGATTGATATAAATTATCAGTTTGAGGCAATATGTGAAAAGAAGTAAGATAAGTGTATATATATTCTGTGGTAGCAAACCCCAAACAATCCACCACTTCAACAGCCTGATAACTACCATACGAAGGACACTTGGTTTCTCCAACAAGTCAACAATAACAACATTGCCAAGCATTGCAAAGTCTGTTCTCAGTAACGTTTCAGCAATATTGTGCTCACTGTGTTTGCAGAGTTTTGGATGCATTTTGGCCATCTCCGTAAGTTATGGGAGCCAATGTATGTCTCGAAAACTGCAAAACCATTAATATCACATCATACAAAGCTGATGTGGTATTGTCAATAAATTGTGCGGTAGTTTAAATTAAACAATTATGCAAAGTTGATATGAGGTAAAGTATTAACAATTAGGCACCAAGCATGTTAAGACGAAGTGTTTTGTAAAGTAAATCAGACTCCCCGGGTTTTCACGCCTAGAGTTTAATAATCATTGTGTTAAAGGATACAACAGGGACCACATCGTACAATATTTTGGGTTGAGATTCCTCGATAAACTTCTTCTTTCTGTCCCATCTTGCTCCCTCCATGTACAGGCCACGAATATAGGCACCATTTGTCTGAAATGAGAAAAGTTTTGGTTTATTCAAATAATTTCTCTATATGATTATTCATGACGGATTAATTGTGAAAGCAACAGTAAATGACAAAAGACCAAAAAAGTGCATTTCTGTATTTTATAGAGTAGAAACCTTTGAGGCATGAAGGAAACACTACTCATAAGGAGCAGTTCATCCTTTAGTTACATTGGTTTCAAAGAATGTATTAGAGAATTAAGGCTTATGATAAAGAGTATGGTGTTTGTAATGACATCATCCATCAGGCCCACCTACATGTGATATAAAGTAATTAAATTACAAAATACATATATAACATTTCATAGATTTAAGATAATGGAAAACACATACATCTTTGATTACAATAGATATGAAAAATGTGTCACCAAAAATTCAGATTTGTTGATGATTTTTAGTACACTGCTGTTGTTTTCAGATTCAACAGTCATTGATTTCCAATAGTGGTGGTGTGTGGTTGTGTGTGGTGAAGGTGGTAGGTTTATCAATAGTGGTGGTGTGTGGTTGTGTGTGGTGAAGGTGGTAGGTTTATCAATAGTGGTGGTGTGTGGTTGTGTGTGGTGAAGGTGGTAGGTTTATCAATAGTGGTGGTGTGTGGTAGTGTGTGTGGTGAAGGTGGTAGGTTTATCAATAGTGGTGGTGTGTGGTTGTGTGTGTGGTGAAGGTGGTAGGTTTATCAATAGTGGTGGTGTGTGGTTGTTTGTGTGTGGTGAAGGTGGTAGGTTTATCAATAGTGGTGGTGTGTGGTTGTGTGTGTGGTGAAGGTTGTAGGTTTATCAATAGTGGTGGTGTGTGGTTGTGTGTGGTGAAGGTGGTAGGTTTATCAATAGTGGTGGTGTGTGGTTGTGTGTGTGTGGTGAAGGTGGTAGGTTTATCAATAGTGGTGGTGTGTGGTTGTGTGTGTGGTGAAGGTGGTAGGTTTATCAATAGTGGTGGTGTGTGGTTGTGTGTGTGGTGAAAGTGGTATGTTTATCAATAGTGGTGGTGTGTGGTTGTGTGTGTCAGGTGAAGGTGGTAGGTTTATCAATAGTGGTGGTGTGTGGTTGTGTGTGTGGTGAAGGGGGTAGGTTTATCAATAGTGGTGGTGTGTGGTTGTGTGTGTGGTGAAGTTGGTAGGTTTATCAATAGTGGTGGTGTGTGGTTGTGTGTGTGTGTGGTGAAGGTGGTAGGTTTATCAATAGTGGTGGTGTGTGGTTGTGTGTGTGGTGAAGGTGGTAGGTTTATCAAATCTTCCCTAAATACAATCACCAAGCTCTATTCTATAAGCTAAACACTTGCATGATGTGACTTAAGCTCAGAATAAGTTTTATAAATAATTAATTTCCAAATAACATACCTCATAACTTATATCTATTGTAGGAATTCATTCATCAAACATTGAATATTAATCCCCTATATGATCCATTGTAGTGGTTTTGTAGCTACTTATGTTCATTGTGTGTGACCTTACAGATACTGTTTGATATAAATTTGTTCATTTTATTTAACAAGAAACTTTGTAAGTTATGTAACTGAATAAAATACATATTTACAGTGTTCTCAATAAGATCAGGCTGCAGGTCAAATTGACTGCTTCAAATTCGCGGAAATTTTAATAACCCCCATGGACCCCCCAAGTGGCCTGTTCAGATGTTGTTTTTGCCTGTTCAACAAATTCTTATTGAGAACACTGATATATCTCTCTCTCTTTATAAATTGTCTGTATAAGATACAATCCTGTTTACCGGTTTGGTAGCCATGTTGGTGTCATGTCCCATAAGCTCATACTCAAAGCCGAGATGATCAATCGGTACTTGGTAACGGCGGGCGTAGTTCTGTAGCACGCCCGTCAGGAACGACTGCGTAAAGTAAAACCCAGATATCCACTTCACAATGGGACTTCCTGAAAATCAAACATATTGAAACACATTGGATTAGATTTTTATATAATTTTCAACATTTTCATGGTTATATCATAGTGTAGTGAATGGATGCATCCATTCACTGCACCCATTCACTGCACCCATTCACTGCACCCATTCACTGCACCCATTCACTGCACCCATTCACCCATTCACTGCACCCATTCACTGCACCCATTCACTGCACCCACTGCACCCATTCACTGCACCCATTCACTGCACCCATTCACTGCACCCATTCACTGCACCCATTCACTGCACCCATTCACTGCACCCATTCACTGCACCCATTCACTGCACCCATTCACTGCACCCATTCACTGCACCCATTCACTGCACCCATTCACTGCACCCATTCACTGCACCCATTCACTGCACCCATTCACTGCACCCATTCACTGCACCCATTCACTGCACCCATTCACTGCACCCATTCACTGCACCCATTCACTGCACCCATTCACTGCACCCATTCACTGCACCCATTCACTGCACCCATTCACTGCACCCATTCACTGCACCCATTCACTGCACCCATTCACTGCACCCATTCACTGCACCCATTCACTGCATCCATTCACTGCATCCATTCACTGATGTAATCTTGGGCAACCCATTTAGCCCAGGGATATTGTTGTACGTCTTTTTCATTACAATAGTAGTCAGTACTGCTTTCCACACTATGTACCATTTCCTGATCAGTACTTACTTCACAATATAGTTTGCCAGCAATTGACTTCTTCCCCACATCAACATACTTTTTCAGAGGTAGAAGATGAAAAGCAAAGATTTCATTACGCGCCTTATAGAATGTTGCAGTTTTGAATATGGGACCCTAGTTTTTGAAGGCAGACTTTGTAATGACGAGAGATATTCAAGGGTTGGATAAAAAAAATAAATATATTTCAGAATTCCCTGAATGGGTAATTATTTGGAAAATACAGTCATACTTTTTCTGTTTAAAATCTTCAAGTAATGAGGATGTTTGTGAGTTTCTGAAATGAAGTATTCAATTTTGATGGAAAAAATTAATGCAAAAATGAAGGAAGAACCATTGTGACATTGTTGCAATAGATTTC
The DNA here is from genome assembly GCA_947846245.1 of Cerastoderma edule. NCBI lineage: Eukaryota > Metazoa > Mollusca > Bivalvia > Cardiida > Cardiidae > Cerastoderma > Cerastoderma edule. Next base: position 37,338,295 of record OX401413.1, on the reverse strand, counting down.
TTACTTCTCATACAGATTAATCCTTGTTTGCAGTTGCATTCAACACATCTCAAAATCAAAATGGAGGGAACAGATTAAAACTACCTGCAGGTCATTATAAATTGGATAAGAATATATCAAATCACCCCTACCTCCATAGATCCAGTCTTTAAAGAACTGAAGACGGGCAAGCAGATCTGTAATGTAACTGCCCAAGGGTTTCAGGGACGGGTAGGATTTGGCAGCCCACATAGCCGGAACCTGGGTAAAACATAACACTATCTATAATATCTAACACTTTCAGATCAACTTTGTCTATTTTTGTAGATAAGAATCATTATAATTTAGATAAAATTTGATCATTATGAACAAAGGTGCTGTATATTATTCACCTGTTCATCAGTGATGCATGATTGGTCATTGTCTAGGTAAGTACATCTTCAATGTACGCCAGGAACTCTTATTGCTCGAATACTCCAAAGTAACCAGAGTATGAAAAAAGTACCAAAATATGCCCGGCAACACCAGTTGTCTTCAGTCCCAAATTGGGAAAGTTTGCAGGCAACATTTCAAAATGTGATGAAATTGAAAAATATCTTCTGATAGGACAGAAAACATTGGGGGAAAAGGAGAAATTGCTTGTTAAGAGCAATTTCTCCTTTTTCCATAATGTTTTCCAGAGTTGTTTCAACAAAGTGGACAAATGTCGTTATTGTTTGGTAATGGGTTAAAAGGCTCCTATAATCCTAGAAGAGTATGTTTCGTGTACAAGAATCACAAAACCTACCTTTCCGACCATCATGCTATCAAACATATCCTCTAGTTCACTAGACATAAGCACCAAGCCTTTAATGGCCTTTCTGATGTCTATAAGACTGGAGCGAACCACCTGTATCAGACGGTTAAACCGGATCAACTCCTGCGCCAACACAGTATTCATGGACTCTTCGTAACGTACAGGATACTTCATCTGAAACAACAGTTAGATCATAGATGTATGTTACATCAAAAACCTAATGTAATTTCCTAATGTATCATACAATGACGCAGAATGCAGAAAAGTACATTATTAAAAAAATATATTTTATGTTGCAGCCGAGTTATTGGAACTATGTAACTTGTTGATGTATGTAGCATGGTGCAAATTAGTTTTTGATCTGAATTATGTAAATTCTTCATGTATATAACATGGTTAACAAAAGTTTGCATGATTATGAAATTCTTCATGTATGTAACATGTTGAAATTAAATTTTCAGAATTAAGTAACTTGTTGATGAATGCATCAAGTTTTAGAGAAATTTTCAGAATTAAGTAACTTGTTGATGAATGCATCAAGTTTTAGAGAAATTTTCAGAATTAAGTAACTTGTTGATGAATGCATCAAGTTTTAGAGAAATTTTCAGAATTAAGTAACTTGTTGATGAATGCATCAAGTTTTAGAGAAATTTTCAGAATTAAGTAACTTGTTGATGAATGCATCAAGTTTTAGAGAAATTTTCAGAATTAAGTAACTTGTTGATGAATGCATCAAGTTTTAGAGAAATTTTCAGAATTAAGTAACTTGTTGATGAATGCATCAAGTTTTAGAGAAATTTTCAGAATTAAGTAACTTGTTGATGAATGCATCAAGTTTTAGAGAAATTTTCAGAATTAAGTAACTTGTTGATGAATGCATCAAGTTTTAGAGAAATTTTCAGAATTAAGTAACTTGTTGATGAATGCATCAAGTTTTAGAGAAATTTTCAGAATTAAGTAACTTGTTGATGAATGCATCAAGTTTTAGAGAAATTTTCAGAATTAAGTAACTTGTTGATGAATGCATCAAGTTTTAGAGAAATTTTCAGAATTAAGTAACTTGTTGATGAATGCATCAGGTTTTAGAGAAATTTTCAGAATTAAGTAACTTGTTGATGAATGCATCAAGTTTTAGAGAAATTTTCAGAATTAAGTAACTTGTTGATGAATGCATCAAGTTTTAGAGAAATTTTCAGAATTAAGTAACTTGTTGATGAATGCATCAAGTTTTAGAGAAATTTTTCATGTATGTTACATATTGCAGAGGAGTTTTCCCAATTGTGTTTCAATGTTAGAGTTGAATATCATATTTACTTGAATCAAATCTTATTTAATCAAATCATATCAGATTTACTTAAATTATCACATTTACTTGAATTATCACATTTACTTTAATTATATCACATTTACCCAAAATTTGAACAAGTTTAAACAATCTGTAGCCAAGGTAATTAAAAAAAAAAGAATGTGGCAAAAGGAAAATTTCTTGTTATAAGTTGTACCTCCTGTAATAACAAGAGTTTCATATTCCAGTATCATAACAAAACTATTACGTTTCAAATTCATATAGCTCTCATCTGTTGGTTTCAATTCCGAGGAGTCACAAAGGCCTATATGGGCGAATAGGTTATACAGATCTGAGATGAAAAGTCCTCAAAGTGATTGCATGAATTGTGATTATAGTAAATCCTGAACGCCAGTCAAGAAAAGATATATTTCATGATTTCTGCCTTTGCTTTAATCAAGACAAATTCTGTTTGGAGAATGAATTATACAGTGCTTAATCATACAGCACCAAGAGAATACTTTTAATTTGTTATATAGTAAAACCTCAACTTCATCAAAGTTGAATTTTTTTATACTTCAACAATCTTATCTGCCATCACTTTTAATTTGAATGAATCACAAAACCCCATAATGAAGTAAAGTGGTTTAACTCATTACCAAACAATAACAACATTTTTTGTGGCAGACGACTGTGGAAAACATTGTGGGAAAAGAAGAAATTGCACTTATCGAGCAATTCCTCCTTTTCCCACAATGTTTTCTGCCTTATCAAAAATTATCTTTCGATTTCATCACATTTTGAAATGTTGTCTGCTTAACTCTTTTAATTTGGGACAGTCAAAAAGTCGGTGTTTGGTAAAGGGTTAAATAGAAATGATCATTTGACTAGTTAATCAATTCCAACCTGAACTTCCTCTAGGTTAAAGTCTGGAGGTATCTTTGTAAGTATATCTGCTGCCAGCTCCTCTATCACATCCTGGGACGACTTTCCTCCGCCGCTCAACTGAAACAACAACAACAACACAGGGCACACAATTAATGGAGGTTATCGTTGTAAATGGGATATACCATAGTATACTTAAAAAGATGTATGGCTTTAGATGGTTACTCTAGATGACTCTATACAAGCATGGGACATTGTCTTGACCCTTTTGTATTTTTACATTTTAACTCTGATACAGTGGTTAAGTGCCATGTCAAGAACTTTCTTTGTTTATCACCTTAAGTAAAAGACTTTTGGAGACGCTGTGGCATATTGTTTTCCGAATGGTTTCTCCATAAAAATACATGGAATAACTGTTTACAGTCTATGAACTTGATAGCGTTCAGCTGTTCTTGCTTCCATCTAATTTGAAATCATAATAAAAACATGAAACTTATACACTGTATACACATTGCTACTTGATACATTAAAAGAACTCTTTTATAATAACAGTGTGATCAAGGCACAACTCATTTAAAGCAAGTTCTTGTTATCCCAATATTTTGAATCATCGATATGATTTCTGAACTTTTATTTTTTAAAGAATAGGAACATATACCTATGAGCTTTAATTTAAGCTTGAAATATCATCAATTCATTCATTTGTCCTTTTTGAATCATTAATATTACAGATAATTGTATTGTAGATATATATAGAGACTGAGATTTAAGGGTGCTCAACCAGCATTGGAAATCAGTGATTACTATCTATAGTTTAAAGCTCTCATGCACATGTTGGTGATACAAATTTGTGATATAACATACATTGTATTGAGAAAGAGATCGCAGTATTATGTATTATGATAAAAAAACATTGCAGTATGATATATAGTGATAAAAAACCTTGGGTATTTTAATTTGTGATAAAGACCTGCGGTATTATATATTGTGATAAAGACTGCAGTGTTTTAAATTGTGATAGAGACAGAAGTATTAAATGCTGTAACATGTGATATCCAATATGTGATATGATATCCAATGTGAGATGTGATATCCAATAAACTAATCCATATTGCTTTCAATTGTTCCTATGAAAACAAGAAATAGGCAGGAAACAATGAAAATCAACCAAGCATAAGTTCTGCTTTGTAATAGTTATGGATTTTCAGATATAAGAAGAAATAACTTCTGATGAGAAACTCTATATCAAAACAAAAGCATCAACAAATACACAGTAAGGCTTTCTTAACAACATTGGGTATATATATGTTGCAAAGGAGAAATTGCTCTTGATGAGTATTTTTCTTCCTATCTTTACTATTGTTTCTAAAGTAACTAACTTGATATACAATATGGAAGCCATGAAGAAAGCTCCAACTGGAGTTTCCACATATCTAGCATACTGTATAGAGCGGTAAGTTATCTATTTCACCATGATATGCACTCCTTACTACTCGGGTCTTTCCATAAACTGAGAAATAGAGTAATATACCTTGACATAAGTGCAGGATTACAAATTTTACTTTTTTTCCCCGAGTTAATAACACATTTCTTGGAAGCGTATATGGAAGTGTTGAACATTATTCTAAATCATTTTTTTGGGGTTGGTAACTCATACATAAGAGCGAAATAATAAGTTGTGATATTTGTCTGCTTTCTTAATTAAACAAATGACTATTTAGTTATGACATTTAAGATTTATATTTGAAAACGAAAGTACACCAAAAGAAGTCTCATAAGAAACAATATGGTGGCTTCCATATTATATCAGATATATATGGTGTTTTCATTGGATTCATCCGAAGTGTTCAGATTGCATGTTATGGTGATCTTGAGGGTGGCTGTTTCATACAATGTCCCTTTTCATAATTGAATAAGTTCTTTGTTGTTACACTATTTTTGTTTGTCTTACAGAAATATTCAATACAATCAACAACTGCATCATCATTTATGCTACACAAACACATACAAACTGCATGCTGTTAGAATAATTATGGACATTTACCAAGTCAAATCAAGGTAAAAATATTTTATGCATATTTTATCAAATTGTATAATTAGGGGGCCATGTCTATTAATAATATTTGGTTTATGAAAATTCACTTTCTTTACCCAAACAATTCTAAGCATCATGCAACAGTCTTCATCTAAACCTCTTGTCAAAGCGACACATAAAATTGGCTATTTTTTTTTATAAATCTTAAAATTATACAGCAAAATGAGAATTTGCATATATCATAAGCATATTCTTGTGTTGTCAAAATGTTTTTAAATGTCACAACAGCTGCTGGAAAAGTACTTCAAAGTTACTTTGTGGCTTATGAACTGTAACAAAATATTTAGCATGCGACACAAAAGCAAACATCACACTGGTTACCTCTCATATTTAAAATTTATAAAGAATCAAAGGATATTTATTTCTAATACAGAATTCAAGGGTTCAAATGCAAGACTTTAGTAAATGCTTCACGTTTGTGAAGCACTTACGTTTGTAAAGCACTTACTTAAGTATTGCATTAAGCCCCTGAGATTTACTTATAATTGATTTATGCCAACTTATAAATGACATAAAGAGTGTTTACATAAGTGTTGACAGTAAAATGTTTTGGTGCAGGTTACATTTATACATGTCAGAAACTGAAACGAGAGTACAAAGTTCAACAACGGTAGCATGCAAGACAGTTCAAAGTGTACTTTTCTGAATTTACTGCTCTCAGTGTCAGTTTGTTTGGCAGCATTGTAAATGCTCCAACTGTCTGTCTGCACTGGCTGAAAAATACATACAGTTTCTTTTTACAGAACTGAACTTTTTTTTTTAAAAAAAAAATGCTTTTTACATAATCATTTTAGTATAACTAACATTCATTAGTCGTGACTTAATTACGTAGGAATTGCTTGTGTTTATCTTACTTGAATAAAACACAGTGTCAACATACAATACATACAAATCTGCATAGAACAGCCAGTGAAGAGAAGTCCCCATTGGCTGCTGTGCACAGACTGGCTGTTATTCACAATATTGGCCCTTTATTTTATGTATATTTACAGAGTACCAACACATTTTTTTGAATACAATTCAGAATTGTACTTTCAATAATCAAATACTGTGACATGGTGTTAAATGAAAACAAAACAAACCTGAACTGACACACTTTTCCAACTCTTATATAAAGCCTCACTTTTAGTTAACAAAAAACTACATCATTCTTATCTAACACCTTGAGGGTTCATTGCAAGACTATAGTTAGTTCTCTTTCACAAACGTGATGCACTTACTATAGTCTTGCACTGAACCCTCAAGTTGCTGTGTATAGATCCACGACAGTGCCAGACAAACGTCAATAGGTTTAGAAATGCATGATTAGTTAATGACAGGTGCATAGGCGTAGGAGCCGGGGGGTGGGGGGGCAGGGAGGCCCCCCCCCCCAATATCCAGACTGGGGGGGCCAGAGTATACTTTGGCCCCCCAATATTCACAATGGAAGATGAAGATTTTTGGAAAGAAAAAATGAAAGAAATGAAATTTAACAGCAGAATTAATATAAAAGTGTATTATTCACATTTTGTTACCAACAATAACCAAATCATTTTGACGTCATCATCGAAAATAGCAATCTGAATACATCAGGTTTATCCAATGAAATCTCAGCTCACGGAAAGTAGTTTCGACTAACGAAAACAGTGATGCAAAACGTACTCTAAGCAGTCAGACCCTATATTGTATTTAAATATAGACTCATTTTTTTATCGGAAATGTAGACGAACTCGTGGCTGTGACAGCATAATGGTTGTCACTTCCAGTTAATACCAAAAGTCTACAATAAGCTTTCCGCGTGAGATCGAGACCTGGCTAATCCTATTTACTTTTTCTTTTGGTTATTTTGTCTTAACTAAGATACACATTTCATACCCTTTCTTTTAATTCATTTAATGATATTGAATTTGTACATGCATGATTAGTCATGAGGAAGTTTAGGAACATTTATTCTTAGACCAGTCCTCATCTGAAGTTGGCCCCCCCAATGTTGAAAACGCTCCTACGCCTATGAGGTGTAAGTGATCATATTCATCATTTTTGTGACATTATCATGTAACAATGGTGTGGTGATTGTTTGGTCAAATTCTGTGTTTAAAGATTGTGTTTCATACGATAAAACATAACAAATGTTGTATATCTTATACATGTACCTAAATCTAAAACTTTTAACATTTTTACCATGTTTTTTATATCATTGTTGGAAAAGGAAATATCATTTGTGCAATATTTGCTTTATGAAAAATCCCATTCAAAACAAATATTACCTTTGTTTTAATATATTGATCTATACCAGTTTTTTGTCAGTAACAGCAGATTAAAGAAAAACTATTAAGAAAAGAGAAAAATCTTGTAACATGTAACTCTTCATCTTTTCAAAATGACTGGTACCTAATGTAAGACATTAATCATATTTTTCACACTTCATCTACTGGTGAATACAAATTCTTCAAGTCATGAAGTTCTTTATAAAGTGATCAGTTACAATGCATTTTAGTTGCCATCTTTAGTACTAGCTCATTCCATAGAGGACAGTAAAACAAGGAGCTTGATGGTATTTACCTATCTACATCATATTGGACAATACAAAAGCCAATCCACAATTAAAGCAATCAAAATGCCTTCCAGAGTTCACTGCATGGTATTTAATCAAACATAAAAAAGCTAACTAAAATTTATAAATATCTCCCATCTTAAAGGAAATCTGCAAAAGATGGTGGTAAAAACCTAAACAAATACAAAAAAATGAGCCTAAAAAGACGACTTTTCAAACAAATAGAATTGAATTTAGATTGAATACACCCTTCTTTCCTCACAATGTTTGGAAATGATGTAGATCAAATGGCTTTACATGCATTCTTACTACTGATTGTTGGAAGGGATAAAAAGATGCCTTTTTGAAATTGTTCAAAGTTAAATTTCTTTTTAACATTTACAACCACTAACACAAAACCATAAAAAACAAAATCAAAATCAGTCTATTTGGGATTTAAATCTAAAAATTTCCTTAAAAAGGAAACATCAACAATGTATGTTGGCTAGAACTCCAAAATTAAGCAAACCAATCAAAAAAAATCTCAAATGATATTTCTTTAAATTTAGGACATTTACTAGAGACTAAAGATTAAATTCTCATATTACAAGTTTAGAAAAGTTGTCAACATCTTTTAATTTTGCATAAAAATAAAAACAAAATATCTATGTAAAAGAAGCACACACTGATATAGAGTAAGAACATATCATATTTCTCTTTCAAATTGTCAGTAATGAACTATTAATCTGTTATTCCATATCTGCTTATTTGAACATTATTCCAACAGAAGGCTGTATCAGAAGAAGGAATCGTGTGACCAATGCATATGATCTAATGTCCAAACAAGATGGCCCCACCTATGACGAACAGGTATTTTAGCTTTTTTCACCTACTTAAGCCACTGATAGCCACATTGTGTACTCCGCATGAGTTGACCATGTTATGGTGGTAATGTCTAACATTCGGCAGAGAAACCCAGTAGAGATTGACATGTGGGCCAGTCGAATACGATTCCTCTGCCGAGTGTTGTACGTAACGCCATTATAAAGCATGGGTTATCATGTACCACAAGAATGGTCAACTCATCCAGAGTACACAATGTGGCTATCAATGGCAAAAGTAGGTGAAAAAAAGCAAAGATACCTGTGGCGTTGCCATCATGTTCCGACATAAGATTGCAAACATTGGTCATGTTCATTTAAGACCACTGGTTAAGTAGAAAACATTGTGACTAAAAGAGAGAAGACAAAATTTCCTCTTGGTCCTCACAGTCCTCAAATTGGTCTCTTTGGTGTTCATTTCTAAGTGGTCACACTGAGTTGATATTGAACAACAATTTATGAGACAACTGTTAACAAAAGCAGGAATTTATTCTAATTATACAATCATTCCTTTTATTTCAATGTTTTCAAAATAATACAAAAAAAATACTTCTTTCATGTACAAGTCTTGCATTGTTTTCAAATTGGACACATTGCATAATTTTGAACGAAGTAATAGTTTATTCAGAAAGAAGATAATTAAGGGAAACATTTCTTACAAAATCAGAGAAATCAGCAGTGATCACATCATGTTAATAGAAGACATTGTGCTGCACACAGTGAGTTGATGAGATATTATGTTTAAAGCCAGAGTATTGCTACCTTTTTGTTACTCTAAAGTGGCATGAAAAATATTAATATCAGAATAAACATAATGTAAAACAATTATTAAATAATATTATACTTAATCATGAGGAATACCGTCATGTAAACAAACCATTTCCAATGCAAATTAATTTACACAAACCAATAACATTAGGTATATTCATAACAAAACACTGTAGCAATTAAAGGTTTAATAAACTAATGCACAAAAACTGATTCTGCCATAAATTGGAAGTACATACATGGGTCTAGAGTTTGGCACTCAGTTTGACCAAAATTCTGTCTGATTTTCAATGAAGTCAAATTAAAGCATCATAGCTGTGTCTTTTACCACTGATCATTTATCTTCTTATTGGGGAGTATACGAGGCTCGGCTATGAAAACTCAAATGCATAGCTGAGGGAAAATGGTCAAACCCTAGATACCAGATAGACTAAGCCTATTGAAATACCAAAACTTAGTTAGATTAACTCTTCATGACCTCCAGAATATTGTTGTTTTAAAGCGACCAACCTTTTTTTTAGAAAACAATGTTACCAAAATGAGAATTTTCACTTTAAGAGGAAATTCTCCTTCCTGAGCTTTTAATAAACTTAACCACAGTACTTATGATGAACAAGAATCAGGCATTTTCTCTAACGTACTGAACATTTTTTTCTACATTTTCTTAAAATGCAAATCTACAAATATCATAAACGGATAAATTCTACTAACACGTTCATTTGGGTTGTTTTTCTTAATATAAAGTTAAATGTATTTTAGAAGTTGATCTCTGCAAACAAGTGAAATATAAATCTGCAATAGAATAGATACATAAGGAATAAAGAAAATTAGTATCTGTTTCATAAAAAGTCCAACCCCTTAATAGACCTGAAGAAATCTTTTGGCGTATTTGAGAAGACAGCTAGATCAGAGAGAAACAGCATGACAAAAGGATATCTTACTCTCAATGAGGAAATTCTCCATTTGCTCTCAGGTTTCTTTTGATATTTCTATAATCTACACAAACTCAGGATGATTTTGATAAGAAATAATTCTTGATATATATAATGATGTCTCCTGCCAAAAGTCATCAACAGGTCCATATTAGGGTTACAAGCTCCGATTAAACGTTTTCACGGCAATGCATTCACAGACAAGATTCGACATTTCATTTCAAAACCAATCTTTAACAATGTCAAAAGCAAAATTAAGAAAGAGTCTTATATTTCAACGTACAAATTGCTCGAGATTGAGCTTCAAGATATTGACACAGTAATTTGTTATTTGCAGTAAACATTGTCCTCTTCACATTTTGCGGCGGCCATAACTTGATTATACAGCAATGCAGCTGCAGATTTAAAACAAATCCAAAATACTCTCAGAGGGTCGATGAGTTGCTATCCACATCTATTTATATCATTTTTCGTAATATTTTCACCAAAATTTCCGATAAAAAATATAATTTTTCATAACTAATATCATCGTCTGACCCCACTTTGATTTAGACATGAGAAAAAACTAAATGAAGATAAAATAGGTTTAGTGGGTCAAGCCTTAAGATAAAACATGTTATTTTTACAAATGATATACATGAAATGTCAGGAAATGTGTTAAAGCCATCACCATCCAAATTTGAGCAAAGACCAATTGTCTATTCCTAATTCAGGCAAAAATTCAAAACACCCATAAATAAGTTCATCAAAACACTGCAAGAACAGAGGCCATTTTTACCTGTCTTGGAAGTGTGAGTAGAATGCCTTCAAACAGTTGTTGGGTCTCTTGCTGGTCCTTAGTGATGTCTGCATTCTCATGTAAACCAAACACCTGAAAATAGGAGTTAATATGTAAGGTCTAATTCCATGATGAATTAGGATCATTGGACACAACAGAAACCACAGGGTTTAAACAATAACCAGCCACACCTCTTTAAACAGGGGACCAACGGTTGGATGTGTTAGCATTAAGTTCAATTCCAACAGATTTTAACTCAACTTCATCACTTGACCAAGTTTTCTTACAGTAACAGTGTTTTCAAAGTTGTTTCATTGACACATTTTTCTGCATCATAGAAAAGGACTTTTTAAGTAATTGAAAAGTAATTAAAAATGAAAAGGTATAGATCACCAGTGGCCTAGCTTTCTCATAAAGAATGGTATAGAACACATGTATAGCTACAACAGATTTGAATCCTAGCCTACATTTGCGAATTTCTTGTTTTTGAAAGTCTATGTTGGCAATAAACATTAACTATTTTGACTTCATTAGGGTTTATGTTTACAATTCTAAGTAGTACACTTTCAGTTTATGTTTAAAATAAAAACTTTTGTGAGACAGGCACAAGAGCTACATATAAGTGGTGCACATGTACATATCTTTATTTCATCTCTAAACCCTATATTGTAGGTACTCATTTAAGTTAGAATATCTTAAGTTAGAACTGTATTACTTCTTAATTTTATCTTTAAAACATGTATTTGTATATATATGATATGAATCAAATGAGGATTGATTGAACAATCTAGATAATCATGTCTGACATTGGAACAGAGGAATAGCATTGGTACATGGTTCTGAGTGTCCCAGGTTCTATTCCTGTTAGTGGCGAGGTTAAAATACCTGGACACTTACATATCTGCACAAGTACTGGTCAGAGGTGAGGTTAAAATACCTGGACCCTTACATATCTGCACAAGTACTGGTTAGAGGCGAGGTTAAAATACCTGGACACTTACATATCTGCACAAGTACTGGTTAGAGGCGAGGTTAAAATACCTGGACACTTACATATCTGCACAAGTACTGGTTAGCGGGGAGGTTAAAATACCTGGACACTTACATATCTGCACAAGTACTGGTCATGTATCCAGGAAGCAGTATGGAGAGTGAATCTAATAAGCTTCGCGCTTCCATCACAATCCATGTTACACAAATAGGTTTGATACTAATAGCATCTACCAAAGACAAGGACCCGTGGTGGATTAATGGTTAGTGTCAGGGACTATGTAGACCGGTCAAGCCGGGTTTGATCCCCAAAGGCAGCCATCTTTTTCACCATGGAGTGTCCTTGGGCAAGACACATTTCCTAGCCCAGTACTGGTAGGTCATCCAGGGAACATGTACTATAACACTCAAGACTGAGTCCTGTACATTCATGGAAAATCATACAAACAAACAAGACTCAAATACATCCGTTAACTTGACCCCGAAGCTATACATACCTCCGGATGAGGAATCAATGGAAGACTTCTGATGTACTTCAGGTAACTATCATACGATCCCTTGGGTGGGGCGTAATATTTCCCGCTCTCTGAGAACTTGTACTCGGAGTTGTCAATCACGTCCTTACAGTAGAATATGTTGAGTAGACTTATGATGAGGATTCTGTCCTGATCGTCTGTAACACGACCACCGTAGTTACACTCCCCTGTCAGGTATGTGAGGGCTTCTAGTGGTGGGATGTCATAGTCATTGATGAACATCTATAAGGAAATATCATAGTCATTGATGAACATCTATAAGGAAATATCATAGTCATTGATGAACATCTATAAGGAAATATCATAGTCATTGATGAACATCTATAAGGAAATATCATAGTCATTGATGAACATCTATAAGGAAATATCATAGTCATTGATGAACATCTATAAGAAAATATCATAGTCATTGATGAACATCTATAAGAAAATATCATAGTCATTGATGAACATCTATAAGGAAATATCATAGTCATTGATGAACATCTATAAGGAAATATCATAGTCATTGATGAACATCTATAAGGAAATATCATAGTCATTGATGAACATCTATAAGGAAACATCATAGTCATTGATGAACATCTATAAGGAAATATCATAGTCATTGATGAACATCTATAAGGAAACATCGGTACACATTGAGAGGGTTCAATGCAGGAGTATAGTAAGTCTTTCACTAATGTGAAGCAATTACTATAGTCTTGCACTGAATCCTAAATTTGTTCATAGTTTATTCTATCTGCTGCACAGTACGTTTGAAAATGTGAATAAAGAAGACATTTCTTTTATGAACTATAAGCAGAATATTTCAAATTAGAGATTTTCAATATGGCATTGGGCAAAAAAAAGTTATCATGAAAAAGATCAATCTGTTTGGTACAAAAAGAGTTCTTCTGCAGATTAACGTTAAATGTAAGACTTAAACGACACTCTCACTAAAGTGAAGGACTTGCTAAAGTCTTGCATTGAACCCTCCAGATGATTGAAGATGTTCATTTCATGTAATTAAAACAGTACTGGTATAAGGTAAACCATAATCCTGTAATCATTTCATTTTTCCATACAAATGACATAACTATAGAGAAAAAGTATTTACCTCTAATTGTCTGACAGAGATGCGAAGATCTGACTCGTTAAATTCGTAAGGTATGTTCCATCCTAAAGGCCCAAATTTACGTCGCTCCTGCACCAACGCATGAAAGAAACACAGCCCAAACAGAAGCTTCTCAAACACCTAAAATATACCAGAAACTATTTTAACTCTTAGAATACTGGGTAATTTTCTAAAAATTATTTTTGTGTAGTGTGCTTTCCAATACATTAAATATCTGTTTAATTTTAATGCTACTCTGAGTAGCAAACAGGTTAGATTACAGGCAAGCTGCCAATTTACTTGGCGGCTGGCCTGGATCTAACTTGTTTGCATAAGCATGATGTTGGTTCCAGCACAATAAGGGTTAATGGTATCACTTAGAATATTGTGAAAGGTCAGCGTTTTTAAAAGCACCATCAAACAGTATTATTTTTTCATACAATAGGAAAAACAACATCGTCTAAATGAAATGAGATTACTGTGCAAATAATTTCTCCTTTTGTTACAATGGTGCAAACAATTTCATCTTTTATCACAAGAATTCATTAAACAATCTGATACAGGTGAATAACGATAAAGCTTATCCCATTTTGAATTATTTGACTAGTCCATTATGAAAGTCCAAACAGACGACAAGACTAGATTCTGCAATTAAAAAACAAACATTCATAGAGCTTTAATGCATTTTTAAAATGATTCACAGCCTCACACTAAGACATAAATGTTATTTTAAAAGTTGAGTAAAAAACATTCCAACAAAAGTAGAAATTGCATGATTGTGACAATTTCTTTGATCTACATCTTTATATGGTCTTCTGCTTAAACTTATTCTAAATGAGTACTTATAAAGTATGCAATAACTGATTCATTTCAGAAACCATTATGACAGCAGACAATATAGCTCTAAATGATCGTTTGGTGGCAGGTTCTATAAATTGATGTACTTTATGGGTAAAAGAGATCTGTATATTCAGTTTCATTTACAGTGGGAAATTAGACTATTGTAGTCATCTTAAAATAAGTAAATCTATTTGATAAATAAAGTAAAAGAGAAATAAATGCTCTTAATGATAAGAGTTATCATTCTTTCTGCTGGAAAAAAGTTTAAACCATTATAAGTTTAGGTAAGTAGTAAGTAGTAAGTAACCTCTTTCTCATGTATCCGTCTTAATTGAAAGCAACGGCAGATGCCATTCAAAGAGTATCTAAAGTGATATATTCTGGTCTTTTTGGGGAGAAAACATTTTAAAGAAGAAAAAAAACTGATGAGAAATTTCTCCTTTTGTCACATTGTTCCTGAAGTCTGCAGGGGGTTACAATACATGTACATAGCATCATGTTTATATTGTTACTCACCGCTGGTTTATTGCAGGACGTAAAGAATGTTGGATCGGAGATCGGATCATTTAGGTAAGATCGTAACAAATTGGCTCGTAGTCCTTTTGGAGGCTCATTTGTCATCTTGACTCCGTTTTGTAGAACAGACACCGGGAAGTCAGGTGACGGGTAACTCGTCAGCCACAAACGGAACGTCTCTTTTGTGCGTGTAGCATCCGTTATTACCTGTCAACAAATATTTGTGTTAAAAGTAAACAATCAAAAAGATGACAATGAAGCTTGTACATTTCCTCAATGAACATTTTTAGTGTTATGTCCAAAATGAAGAATTGATTACTATGAAAAAAAAATCACTATGTTTTCAAAGCAATAAAATACATATTTGTAAAAGTGAAACCTTGTACTTAAGGGTTCTCTGCAAATAAATCTTATGTATAATTATGTGAAACTAATCCAACACTTACATTTTGTTTCAACTAAAACACTTTTGAGACTTCCGGATGAAGGCTTGAATCCCAACCAAGTCTATTACAATGATTCAGTTTTACTAATGCCATTGTCATGAGCTGAGAGTCTTGGAAGGCCTAGAAAATCTGCTACAGACTATTGTACAAATTAATGAAAAAGTAGATAACATTTAAGAAAAGATCCTATGAAATCACGGGTTGAAATTGCATATTTTAGTAAGCGTTTCATGTTGGTGAAGCACTTACTATATAGTCTTGCATTTAACCCTCAAAATTTTATATTTCTAGAAGGTAATGATATAATATAGTGCATAAGTACAGTAAGTATATCAATAACTTACTGTTTCACAAATACGTTCCAGTTCTGGTAACCATGACGCAGCCAGATGGCAGTTTTGAAGAACCACCCAAGTTCCGGCCTCGATGGCTGCAAGAATCATCTTTTCTGCTATTGGACCTTGACCTTGACCCAGGGATATCGTCTGCAACGCCTTACTTCCTGTACCTATAAATAGACATAAATTGTTATTCCTGTACCGATACATAAACACAAATTGTATTCCCTGTATCTTTAAATAAGCTCAAAATATATTTCCCAAACTAATAAATAAACACAATGATGTCAATGATTGGTTTTGTCTATTCACCTCTTACCCATCATATATACTGGATATGAGTTTTACTATCAACATCATATCAGTTATGTTAGGATTCTAAGTACATAATGATGGAAGAAGACCCCACACTTGACTGTTCATAAGGGCTGGTCAAGCTGGGTAGAATCATCAACATACCATAGTCAACTGGGAAACTTAGGTAACCTATAATGACACTTGACTGTCAATAAGGGCTGGTCAAGCTGGGTAGAATCATCAACATTCCACAGTCAACTGGGAAACTTAGGTAACCTATAATGACACTTGACTGTCAATAAGGGCTGGTCAAGCTGGGTAGAATCATCAACATTCCACAGTCAACTGGGAAACTTAGGTAACCTATAATGACACTTGACTGTCCATAAGGGCTGGTCAAGCTGGGTAGAATTATCAACATTCCACAGTCAACTGGGAAACTTAGGTAACCTATAATGACACTTGACTGTCAATAAGGGCTGGTCAAGCTGGGTAGAATTATCAACATTCCACAGTCAACTGGGAAACTTAGGTAACCTATAATGAAAATCAAAAATCAGTCACCAGAATTCAAATTAAAAGCAAGAATAGACAATAAAAACAAAGTAACACTATCAACAAAAATGATTCTTTTAGATAATTCTTATGTAATAGTAGGAAGTAAATTACATGAAATCATTTAAGTGATTATCATAGCCAATTTCTCTTTATGTCATACCTTTTGTCTTTTGCTGTGAGGTGTATTAAATAGAGTATGTATTCTGTAGGAAGGTATAATCATTCAATTTTGTAGTATCTTTACAACAGATTCAAGATCTGTCTCCTATATTGTTATATGAAAACCTTTAAGGTAATTGAGTAGTACAACATTTTTAAGATCTTGTAAACATTGAATTACATTGTATTCAAATCAAAGACATTTTTGAATGTTCAATGCAAGACTTTAGTAAGCCTTCATAAATGTTCTTTGGAAAAAAGAGTTTACTCAATGACCAAGATAATATTCTGATATATGGTGCTAGACTCTACCTCCATTCTATCATAACAGAATATAACATTAAAAACAGTTTTGTGATACTGTATTATACAATCTAGTTAAATCATTCCCTTTTTTAGGATCTTGTGACAGGTCCAAGTTGAAAGCAGACTAAAAAAAGATTCAACCTTTTGACACAATTGTATTGAATTTCTAAACAGAATGATGAAAACCTTATGATCCCTGGTAAGGGGCCGATTTTGACATTGAGAGTAAATCTTTTTGTAGACAGATCTCAAGGTGGTACATTATACCAAATGTAGAACAAAGTTAGGTCCTGTAACCTTATGAAACATTTGACTGGAACCATTTCACAAAAGCAAATTACAGAGAACCAGTAAACGGTTCAGATGAGCAAGTTGTTTGTACAACATTTGATGATGAATAACCTGACTGACAATGTATGACTAGCGATTTTTGAGGATGTATACGGTTGTATAGTAATATTAAGGTGAGCTTACAAAGAAGTTCAGTTTGCCAGCTTTAGACTTTTATGTATACAACCTCTTAGATAAGCAATTGACTGGTAAAAATAAAGATACACAGGTTTAAATGGCAGGTACAAATACAAAAGCAGTATATGAATAGCAATAAATGATGAAAATATTATCAGTATAATATATAATGATGCTATGATTGCTGTGGCTAAAGATTTCTATACAACAGAAAAAAAATACAATAAGATACATTTTATTGAGTAATGTTGTAATATCTTTAAATCTTAGATGGTAACATTCTAAAAAAAAACTATTACTATGAACTTTGTAAAGGTATTTGAAAAAAGGGCTTGAATTAATTGTTTTTAACTTAAAAGGATCCAAAAAACTATCAGTAGATTGAGTTTTATTTGCTTACCTTAACTGTC
Source organism: Cerastoderma edule (assembly GCA_947846245.1). NCBI lineage: Eukaryota > Metazoa > Mollusca > Bivalvia > Cardiida > Cardiidae > Cerastoderma > Cerastoderma edule. Next base: position 37,320,424 of record OX401413.1, on the reverse strand, counting down.
CAAAATAATTCAAAGGGGAAAGTAAACTAAGCATAGCTAGCCAGGAGGGAAAGGAGCAGAAATATATCTAAACAGTAGCATGATTACAACTAACCATCAAAGAAATGCAAGTTCATTCAGAAGAGTATAATAAGCTACTTCAAGATATATTATAGTTTAAGCTGTAAATAATATATAACCTTCTTATTAGAATTAACAAAGTTTTTAGATTATCATCTTTATATTGACCTGCAAATGGTTCTATAAATCTACAAATACATTTACTTTTGAAAACATTGTAACAAAATGGTAACACTCTGCTAAAACTTATTCATCAATAAATAACTCATTCCTTCAAATCAGATTTTATGACTTGTCCAAAGAGAAAGCAACTGCATTTGATACTTAATCATAATAATTACTGAGTGTAAAATATTTCCTTTTCTCAAAGAAGCTGGTTATAAAACACTCAAAACACCTTCCCTCATAAAAAGCCATTCTTCTTTTGCCACAATGATTTCTAATAATTTTTGCTGAAAACAAGTATATATAAGCAGATAATAACAGTATATTATGCTAAAAGTATAAACTAATGATTATATACAAGGTATCAGGCCATTCAAGTCCTTGCTAAAAAGTTTTAACCCTTTCCCAAACAATAACGATATTTGACGATGTTGTTGCAGACGACTTTTGAAAACATTGTATGAAACAGAGAAGTTGCGCGTACCGAGCGATTTTTCCTTTTCCCACAATGTTTTCGGCCCTATCGGTATATTATTTTTACAATTTCATCAAAATCTTAAACATGTTACCCCAGGGCCACTGTATCTAAAGGGTAAACAAATGACTCTCATTGGCATGTGCTAATGACATTTTAATACAAATGTCTAACTGTAAAGCTGAAAGAATACAAATAATCAGATTGGATACATGTTTTAATCTAGATACCACATGGCTACAACATAAACTACATCAATACAAGTATGTCTCTACAAAACACACAACACAGTCAAGTTTGCTCATGCAAAATAGAAATCGTTTCAAGCTATATGACATTTCATGACCTTAAAGATTTTTCAAATCCTTCAATTGCAAATATTGATTTAGTTAGAACTAATTTCCAACAGCACTACTCTTAGGGATCCAACATTGAAAATGAAATGATGGAAAAAACAGTTTTCATCACACAATTTCTTTCCTTGGTCACAATATTTTCAGCTGTAATGAAATAATCATTAAGAAATAATAAAAAAAATGATTTTCATCACACAATTTCTTTCCTTGGTCACAATATTTTCAGCTGTAATGAAATAATCATTAAGAAATGATAAAAAAAAATGATTTTCATCACACAATTTCTTTCCTTGGTCACAATATTTTCAGCTGTAATGAAATAATCATTAAGAAATAATTAAAAAAAAAAATGATTTTCATCACACAATTTCTTTCCTTGGTCACAATATTTTCAGCTGTAATGAAATAATCATTAAGAAATAATAAAAAAAATGATGTGATTTAGAAATAAAATCGGCTATGAATATGTAGATTTAATTTTTGTAAAGTACCCTTAATTTTGATTGTATTTGAAACACTCTATAGGCATTTGAACCCTCAAAATAGTTGTAGAACAAACACAAAATATTCATTGTACAATCAACAGGGCTACAAGAAAAAGTTTCTTGCATAAATGCAAAATGATTCTTGAACGTTTTAACTGGTTCTTGAAGTCTCCAAAATACATATAGCTTGAAAACCAATCCCTATACAGAGACTTTATTCAAAACTGTTCAAAGGCTACCTCTCTATGATAGTCATTATCAAAACCTAAAAAAACAATTTCATCATAAGTTGAAATCTTTATCAACATACCATAACAAGGGTTCAGCGCAATACTATATTCACATTTGTGAAGCACTTACTATAGTCTTGCGTTGAACCCTTGATAAATCAATGTAATACTGCATGTTGAAGTTTTGTATTTTGTGACCTTTGTAAATAAGCCCAGGATAAAACCCTAAAAAAGCATTGCCTTTGAACAGCTTTGTCACTCTACAATGCAAGCATACAGAGATGAGAATGCTTTCTTTAAAGCCTCGGATAAGAGAGTAAAACTACTTCTCCTACTGATTTCTTTATTTTGTCTGAAAACCCTATGTTGTTGGTACACATTACAATCACCTCAAAGAGGCCATTCTAATGAGTACCAACACCAGTTTGATTAAAGTTTCAGCTTTATATCCTTCAAGCTGCTTGTTCACAAATGTGTGGAAACTTTGATATCAAATCTTATTTCTTTAAATTTGTATAGTGGCTGTACTGTTACATGAGACATACTGTGGAGTAACCATTGGAAGTAAAACTGGTATTTATTACAGTATCTAGACCCTATATGTGTACTCATTTTCAGAAGCCTTGCAAAGGTTTTAAAACCCATTGCAAATCTCTATGAATCTCTCTTGGATATATTGACACATTCTGAATCAATTTTGCTTTCAGTAGCTATTTTTCATTAAATTTCATACCACAATACAAAAATTGTTTTGTAACAACAAGTTATTTTGACTAGTAAATTGTTTCAGGTGTGAACAAGCACTTATCAATCATTTCTTTTTTTATCTCTCCCCTATCAGGTCATATGTTCATTAGTATTGGCAGTGTCTGCACAAGAGTGGGTGATCTACATAATACACAGTATTACAGTCTCTACAATAATCAACATACGAGACAACCGATCCTGTTTTTCGAGCATCGCAGAGTCGCCTCCAAAAATCGTAGATACCCTTCTCCGTCGTTCCGCAATCGACAGTTGATCCTGAGTACCTTGCGATCCCTTATTACCATTGGGATTTAATGTGTTTTGTTGTCTTTTATTGTCCAAATTTTCCTTATCTCCGAGCCCACTCAGAACGGTGGACTGACGCGAGATAACTCGAGAGATCACACCTAAAGGGTGGGGTATAATTTAGAAGTGTTAATCTCAAACACATCCACATTTTTCTTTACGACACTCTATGATGAGAAGATAAGTATTGATTTGAAATGCATTTTCAGCTCTGGGTCACACTTTATCTCCAAAATATGACCTTGATTTTGCTTTAAGAGAGAGTTTATTTCATTGGTTACTGGTAAGAAAGAAGGAGTTCTCCAAAGAGCAATTAATTCTTTCCATCTATAAGTAAAAACTAAAACATCAGCTAACCAGATGACTCAATCTTGATTTGATACTTCATACCTGGTCCAAATAGGAATGATTCAGACGACAATCATTAGGCATGAAATCACATGCTGTAGAAGACATTAGAAATCATTGTTACAAAAGGATAGCTGGCTCCAAATGATTTCAGACCAATATGATTAGGATATTTTACTCTTGCTGTTCTTTAACCATCTGCTGTTGTTATAAACTTAAAAAGAATGCAAATTCCCAAATGGAGGATAATGTTTTGCAACAAGTCACAAAAGACAGGCAACATGTATGTAATGCAAGGATCTAAGGAAACTTGCATTACAAATTAACTTCCCCATTTGTTTTCATCTTTACATAAACATGTTAAAAGCAACTGATAAAGGAGATACCTGTATGGTAAAAATATTTGTTATTAGTAATAAACAACATACATTGAACTAATTTCTCCATTTGGAATTTGTGATAGTATCTTTTCCAAACGTACAAGCATTCTTTCTTGGTTTTCCAATTCTAGCCTACAGTGTCCATTTAAATACAAATAGATATTGTTACTCAGAGTCCACAAAAAACCTTTGGTCTATCAAATATTTATGACATGCAAGCAAATTTTGACATCCTAGTGAAGACTATACTTTTGAATCCATTGCTACTAAAGGAGAATAACTCATTACAAGCAAATCTTTCAATTGGTGTCACGTTTCAATTTCATTTCTTTTAAATAATAATTCTTACTGATGTAAACGTTCTTTTTGTAAAAAGAATGAAATGTCAAAAAGCTGTCTGCAAGTCATAAAAAGCATTCAATGATTGCACAAAATCTCACATCTAAAACACTCTATTCTACTTGACTTTCTGATTACAATGCATGCAATTCTGGTATATTGATGTCAATGTGTAACTTTCATAACAAAAAAAGCACAAGGAAATTAGCAACAAAATATATCATTCAATCAAAAGCATCAGTTAAGTTGCAATAGAATCTCAAAACAAAAACTCTTCAGAGATTAGGGAAATAAAATCCCAAGTGGGGCACATACAAATGTGCTATGGAAGCAAACTATAAAACATTTTGACAAAAGCAAGAAACGAGCAAATCATTTTACATCACATTTCTAACGCTGCAGATGAGATCATTTAAATGAGTGCTTATCAAGACAAGAGGGCCATGATGGCCCTAGAACCGCTCACCTGAGATTACCACCTATTTGAAAAAAAGTTAGAAACATTGCTTTTAACTTTTACACAGAGTTTCTTGTGCCTCTATGCATTGACCTATTTTTCATTCCAATTTTACAAGTTTGACACTGTATGCTTGATGTGGGACATTAAAATGGTACAGTATTCTTACAATGTGGAAACTGAATATTTTACTTTTACAAATTGTGTATGCACAAAGATCAGCCCATACTTTTGTCCAGTATGATCTATTGTTGCCATTTTGTTGTTATCATTTTGGCATATTTGGACTTCCAAATTGATATTGATGTATTTTGTTCCAATTTCTACAATACAAGTATATAGTGGAAATGCAAACAGGTTCAAATTTCAACGCACCCTGGTGGCCATGTTTTTCGAGATATAAAAATTCATGTTTTTATAAAATATTTTTATTAATTAATAAATTTTACCATACATGTATATAGTGAAAACAAAAACACATTCAAAGATCAACGCACCCGCGCGGCCATGTTTTTCGAGATATCTAATTTTTTTAACAATCTTTATAGAAGGCCCCCTAGAGAACATTCCTGTGAAATTATTTTGAAATCTGATCAGTGGTTTTTGTCAAGAAGATTTTTTCATGGTTTTGACCAAATGTGGGCATGGCAAACATTCTGGTCACATGACTGATTTGTTTTTGACAACTCTTTATTCCCTCTAACTAGGGATGCTTCACATGAATTCTCATTGGAATTGGCCCAGAGGTTTGGAAAAAAAAGATGTTTGTAAAGTTATTTTAGCATTCATGTATATAGTGAATACAAAAACACATTCAAAGTTCAACACAGCCTGGTGGCCATGATTTTCGAGATATCAAAATTCTTTGAACAACTTTTGAAAAGAGCCCCCTAAAGAACATTCCTGTGGAATTATTTTAGATTCTGACCAGTGGTTTCAGACAAGAAGATTTTTTAAAAATTGCAGAAATTCCCCTTTTTTCATGCCATGGCAACCAAAGTTCTACATGGAATCAATTTCTTTGAACAACTTTTGAAGAGCATCACTCAACGGACATTCCTGTGAAGTTTGGTTAAGATTGGCTTAATGGTTTAGGAGGAGTAGATGTTTAAAGGAATTGACGAACGACGGACGACAGACATTGGGTGATCACAAAAGCTCACCTTGAGCACTTTGTGCTCAGGTGAGCTAAAAACAATCAACAGCAAACAAAACCCTACTTTCAAGAAGAAACTTTCAAAATGTTAGCAAAAAAGGTGTGATTTAGTGAATCAACATCTTACCATTACAAACGAACTAAACTCTACACCAGCAGATGGATTTTAAACATAATAATTGTTTTTAACCCTTGCGATGCTGGGTTATTTTCTATGAATAGACTTTTGTGTTGCATGCTTTCCAAAACCTTAGATATCTGCTTAGTTTTGATGAGGAAAGTTACTTAGAGTAGCAAACAGGTTAGATCACAGGCAAGCCACCAATTTACTTGGCAGCTGACCTGGGTACCGTTTTACTAAACAGTTTACGCTTAAGATTTCCGTAAGTCTAAAACAATAGTTCCTCTTTTATCAGTATTGGGCTAAGCAATATTGCAAAGTAACACATCATTGGAATCGTCTCTCCAAGACACTTCCAATGACGTGTCACATTGCAATATTGTACTTTAATTGAAGATACTATCCATGTCTATCAATTATGACTTACGCAAATATTTTCCGTAAGTTGTTTAGTAAAACGGTACCCTGGATCCAACCTCTTTGCATAAGCATGAAGTTGGTTTCATCACTATAAGGGTTAAATATGTAGACTTACATATCGAGGGTTCAATGCAAGACTATAGTAAGTGCTTCACAAACATGAAGCACTTACTATAGTATTACATGGAACCCACGATATAGGGGTTTGAGTAAACAGACCATAAATCAGTGCAATAATCCCATGCTCCATTACATGTAGTCCTTTATATATGCTCATTCGTTCAATCAGGACTCACCCAAAAGATTACCAAACATAGCCATTGTCTGTTGAAGTCATCTTTAAAACCCATCTAACTAGTATCTAAATCATGTTAATCAAAAAACACAATTGAATTAGAAAATATCATCAAAAGTAAAAACTCACTGCAAATTCCCTAATCCGGAAAACATTAATGACAAAATGTTATGAGATGAAACTTCACAAGACATACCTTTTTCTTCAGCAAATCGGAACAGTCCAGCCATTGGATCTGCCCCCGGAGATAAAACAAAAATGAGCGGAGAAGCATAGTTTGAGTCTTCGTAACTAAGGGAAAGGTCAAAGGTTGGAGGCTCGATGTATTGCTGACCCATCGCGTCCAGAATGTAGTTCTGTACAGCAGGAACCATCTGAAAATCATTTGTTTAGTTTAAAAGGGGTTTAAAGCAGTGTCAACAATTATTTCAGTTATTTTACAACTTTCCTGGATTTGTCATGTTGCAACCTATTATCAGTCAGAGTAATATATTTGCAACAAAATAAAATCTTAATATTTCTATTTAAGTGTTTTTATCATTCTGAATATTTCAAATAAATATGTTCTTTTCCATTTGAAATTTCTCATTTTTTATTTAAATTCAATATCAATTAAGATTTTCAAGATCATTAACATTACATTTTCCATTCACTGTTCCTTTCATTTTGGACCAGTCCATAAACTCGATAGAAATATAGTAATCCTACCTTATCTGACCGTAAGCATCGTAAGACGATGAGTTGTTGGAGCCTAGTTAGCTTACTTCCCCATGGATCAGGGCACTGCTCTAGCTCGGGTGCATGAGAATCATAGATCTTCTTCCATTGTGAGATCTGGAAACCAAAACAGTTAAACAATCGGGGTATAATAAACTGTGTTACACATTGCTGAAAATAGGGTATTCTACAACACCTCATGGGTATTTTTTCAGTAGTGCTACCACTTTCCTGGATTCACCAGTACTAGGCTAGGGTGCTCCTACGAAGGACACTCCAACAAAACCAGAGGAGTTAGTGGGGTTCGAATCCAGCACCCCAAAGTTTCAAGACTGCATCCTAACCACTGGGCCATGCAGGACCCAATCTAAAGAGTAAAAGGATAGCTTAAATACATCAGGCCTGCACTTGATCTTTGGCAAATGAATCTGTGAATCAGTTTGAAGCTTGTGAACAACAAACTCTAGAAACTTTTGGATTTGTTTCCACCCATGACTTTATAAGAATTTTCTTTCAAAGTACCGGCAGCAGAAGACTGTGTCAAAGACACTATTCTTAAAATGAGTAAATTGTACCTAACACATTGTTATAGAGAATATTCAGGTACAACCGATCATTGAACAACAGTTGTTTTTTACTGATTTGATGTATTTGGGTCTTTTAGAGGATTATTTGATTTGCTCGATTTGTTACACATTAACAAACTCACATTGTCTCTTAAATGATCCATGAAGCCTTGGAAGTCAGGTAAATCTGATGCTCTGACAATCTCCGCCCACGATTTATCGGGTAACCATTGAGGGGCGGGATTTGGGAACATATTCTCCAAAGCCACACCTCCTGTCAACAAGAATCGCCATTCCAAGTCATTGATTCTCCCTCTGAAAAATAAAATCATTGATATTTATGGGAAAGTCAGTAGGTTAACAATGCAACCTTTGCTTAATCAATTTCATATCTTATATCACATTACAATCTAACGCAACATTTTTGCTTCTTGCAGCAGACAACTTTTAAAAAGCATTGTGGCAAAGGCAATTGGTGACTGGCCTGAGATCTTACCAGTTTGCTACTCAGAGTATCTTTCCTCAATAAGATTTAGCAGAAATTTAAGGTATTGGAAAGCGGACACCACAAAAATCAATTTTTAGAAAATTACCCGACATTCTAAGGGTTAAGTAATAAATGCGTCAGACATGCTAAAATACAAATAAAGGAAGGAAAGGAATGACATAAAAACCTGAAATTAGCATCTATATTTGATTTATCAAAAATGAAAACGTAGAAACTGCCAAGGTGACAACTTACTGTGATTTTGCAATGCCAATACACAAAATGAATGAGAATAACAGCTTGTCCTTCTCAAACAGTGATCGACATACATTCTGGTAGATGCTGTATGTAAAATGGTCGTTCAGGTGGGATATCCTCTCATCCAAGTCATGTGATGGCTTGCTGTTTATGATGGACTGAAACAAATGAAATTATTTTTATTGAAGGCATATTGAAACACTGAAAGAAGACCTTAACCTTTGTGAGTGTTCCCAATGTTCATAGGATATCAACTACAACTTATAAAGTGATATAGTCATTTATAATGTATTTACATTGCATCAACATTATTTCAGTTATAATGCCCATCCAAACTCATAATGATGGCAAAAGACCCCAAACAAAACTACCCATAAGGACTTGTCAAGCTGTATTACATGTAGAACCATCAGCATTTTGTTTGTAAGTGTCATGAAAACCTCAATGCTGTTACCATGATTCAAACCCAACCAGAGAGAGACCATGTGATTTCAAGTTCTGTACTCCAACCACTTGGCCATAGAGTCCACAATCAATTGATTAAGTCACATAGAATTATGCTTTCTAATGTCATTTGCTAGAGGAACTATAATTCTTTTCTGTAATAAGGAAAGGAATAAAGCCTTTTAAATGGAACATTATGAAAAGAAATATAAACAATATCTAAAATCTAATTTGAATATGGACACAGGAATAAGACCTACAAATGATGACATCAATAAACAACACAAGCGTTACCTGTAGATATAGGTTTATAAACCAGGTGAGAGAATATTGGTACATGGGTTCTATATTCGCCAGATCTGAGATGGTGAAGAACAATATGCTGCCATGTTTTGCAACCTGAAATAACAAGAGCAAAGAGTATTAACAGTAAACTAATCAAACAAATAACCCATGACATCCTAAACAAGTTTATCCAGTCACCAGTGCAATTTACCGACCATTTACAGGTTGCTGTATAATAATTTTTGTCATCCATCACTAGACAATGTCATCACTGTGCACCTTGTCAGTATTGATTTTCTGTTTTGTTTCATCTTTTTTGTGTTTCATTTTTGTTTAATTATTTGAACCCATATAGGAAACAGGATATGTAAGATGATATGTGTTTTTGAAAAGAAAACATGTCTTGGACTCAGCTTTAGATTTTTATCCAATATACCTTTGGCTCACCAGATAATATTCCTACGTCTTGTCCTTTAAATTTCAGATTCAAAACACCAACAATCAATTTTCTATATAGCTTTAGTTGGTTTTATACACCTGCAGCAGGTATTTAATTGGTCATGATGAGAAATATTCCTTTTTTCACATAGGTTTCAACCCAATATCACAAGGACAATGTATTGACCAGATCCTAGATAGTGAAAAACAGGATCAAGCCATGTTCGTTTACCAGAAATTACTTAATTTATACTCAGTTCAATGAATTGTCAGAAGACACCAATGGACAAAAACAGAAATTGTGATGGTTCAATGCTTAAATACACAGTCATTCAATGCATTTTTACAATGTTCAATTATGACACAGATTTTATTACCATTGACAATTGAACAGTTGACATATGAAATTAGAATTGCTTTAAAATTTGAATAAAATTCTCTGGAAAGATAGAAAATATTGTTGGACTATAAAAAAAAACTCATTTTGATTTTTATCAATATATTTGGTTTTGTTTAAAATTGAAAACTAAATTATCTGGCATAGACACTTATTCCAAGAATTATTTGTACAAAAGGAAAATTACTCATTAGAGCAATATTTTTTGTTCCCGCATTATATAAAGAATAAAAAAAGTCTGTAACATTAACCAAATCCATGAACTATTGAGAAAAGTTTCTGTGAAGTAACTTACTGGTCTGTATCCATTCCTTACAGCATCTATTTCTCCCTCTGTTTTGGAAGCAATCTGTTGTTTCTTTGATATCTCTATAGAAAGTACTTTACTGGAAGACAAAATTTCTATGGCTGTCTCATCCTCAAGAATGTTCCCCTGAAAATCATAGTGATACAGAGTTTAACTTTCTCAAACCTACAAAAGGTACAAAATTTCATCAACAGATTAGTTATATAGTTATCCTTAAACAGCAAGTGAAAAGCTATTTAGTCTGAGGCCATCATAATACAGGAAGCATATCTTTCAGAAAGCTCCTACTGGAGCCATACTGGTGTTTAATGCCTTAACAACAACTTTTCAGTTATGTAATGGCTTTCCTGGATCCAACAGTAAAAGGCTAGGGCTCTGAAGTGACTTAGCCATTGATTGTCTTCCACATCACAATTCAGTCTTGTTTTACCAATGTAATATGGACTTTATGCATTGTGATATAGCCACCTTAACCCATTACTAAACAATAACAACGTTTAACTGCTTTGTATCAGACAACTCTGGAAAACATTGTGGGAAAACGAGAAATTGCTCTTAACGAGCAATTACTCCTTTTCCCACAATGTTTTCTGCCCTATCAGAAGATTTTTTTTTCAATTTCATCTCATTTCAAAATGACGTTTGCGGACTCTTTTGGGACAGTCGAAAAATTTAGCGTTTGGTAAAGGTTTAAATATCATATGCAGGGGAAATAATGGAAAAAGATAATAAAGTTAAATTCAACACAGTACCTCTGATTCAGAGAGAATTTCGAGAATTTTATCCTCAATCTCCTTGAGTTGTCGTTTATTTTTAGCACTCTCCAGAATCAGTTGATTCTTCGTCTGTTCTAATTCAGGTTTCTCTTTGGCTGCAACAATGCCTAGCAACTGGTCGTCAAGGCCAAGAGGGGTGATCATAAAGTTCACCAAGGTCACCTGAAATAACAGGTAGATGGTTACAAATCTTTTTGTGTACATTGTACACGACTTGGGCAATCAATAATACTGATTTCTATTCATTAATTTTTATGAGTTTTACATTGCGGCAACATTATTTCAGTTATGCTGCGTTGCCCGACTCTTAATGATGGAGTACTTAACTACTCAAAAGGGCTGGTCAAGCCGGGTAGAACCACCGTCTGCATTCCATAAGTCACTCGGGAAACTACCTCTCATAAAAATCCATATTCCACACCAGGATTTGAACCCACATGGAGAGGAGCTGTGTGATTCCAAGTATATACTCTAACAACTAAGCCACAGAGGCCTCTTCAGGATAGTCATTTAATATCATGTTTGTGAGAGAATAGCAATGCAATCAATTAAACATGACAAACTGGTATCATGTATATGGTATGCTTACATCAAAAACATGATACCAGTTGGTCATGTAAGACAGGTTTTACTTAATCTCTTATGAATCAGACTTCAGAAAGGCAGATTTTGCTCCATCACTTGAAACATTGCAATTACATTACATTGTTGGAAAATCAAAAGTCAATCAGTTATTGTTACCTTTACAGATACGTCAGGCAGATAGTGTGGATTTCTGCGTCGGGATGTGATATAAAGTTTGAAGTCTTTGCTGTACTCCACCATTTGATCCCCAATCCTCATGTAATCTAGTCCGCCCTGTTTGAACGTCTGCTTCAGGAGAATGGTATCCAGAATTGGATCTAACTCTTCTCCAACATTCTCAAGCAAACATGGATTACCAAACTGAAATAAACAAAGTGGCCTTAAGCATTACTAACACACACGTTAGGCTAAAAGAGCTAACTTCAAAATGTTTGTTTATTTGGGTTTTTTCACATTGTGTTCACAATTTTTCAGTTGTGTTGTGATGTATGGTTTATTATGGATGGAGGAAGATTCCTTGCTTAACTGCCTATATGGATCATTCAAGACAGCTAGAACACCAGCATTCCATATTCAGCCTAGACTCCTTTTCATATAAATTCAATCCTACTGCTAATGCAGGTCAGGTAGATTGGCAGTGTGATTTCAAGTTAAATACTCTAACCACTACATCACAGAGGCCCAAGATTAAAAATTTAAGACTGTAGTAAGGAGGTTGTTATATAAGCACTTAAGACTCGTCTATATTCTTGAAATTTTCAGTAAGAACTGTCCTAAATGCAAAACTTTCAAGTAACTCGACATCCTTGACAACATTTAGCACCTTTTTGTGGTAATTTTACTAATCAGAATGTTCCCTTCTTCATATATATATCATATTTCAATAGTCACAAAGAAAGGGTTTGTTCCCAATAACATTTCCTAAGCTATTGACTCTTTTGAAATGCATATAATGTTAATTTGTTAAGAAGACAGACACATGGTGTATATGGCAACTGGCTACACAATAAGGAATATCCAACTTGCGGAGAAAGTTCCAGTAGGAACTTGCAAAACAAGCTGCACATTGTAAATAATGCACTGAAAGCAACAGCAGTGGCTTATCAATAAGTATTTAAAATTGTCTGTGATAAAGTATATGAAGCATTTTGACAATTATAAAATCTTGAGCAGCATTGTTTATCAAGCAGTTGAAGAATTGATCATCAAGCAGTCTTCAAAAAGTGAATTTAAACAAGTATCTATGAAGGGTTAAAATCGTCTCAATATTTACAGCCTGAAATGCATTGTTTAAGATTGACTCCATAACGTAAGATTGACAGTACAAATCAGAGATGCATTATTTGTTCACCTGTACACAGTTTTCCAGGGACCTGGTAAAGTTGACATCAGACTGTTTCACCACCTCTAGTTTATTCAGCTTTTCCATGTTTTTGATCCATTTATTAGCCTGGCCCTGTGGATCTATCATCAAAGGCCAGCGATTGGCATTTAGGGATATTAGCGCATTGTCAGTTGAAAAGCTAAAATTAAAAATACAATGAATTTTAGATAAATTTTAAGACCACTAAGCGTTTAATATTACAAAACATTTTTCTTTAAACTTTAAAACTCTTTCTTGTCTGATGTTAATTATTTATAAATAGCAAAACGTCTTTTTAGCAGGGAAATGTATGTAACAACTGACTTATTTTGAAACAGTTGATAGAGGCCAACATCCCAAGCTTGTAACAAAATATGTTATTTATATCAATTTTTTCTTGATTGGAAGAAAAGGATGAACATTTTACCACATCTGAGGATTTTAAGATGGTATTTTAAACCTGTAACATTACTCTGTATAGGGTGTAATGTGAAAATGCTGTCTATTTACATTAAAAATGAGAAATCATAATCAATTAACAACATTAAATGATGGTTTTTTTGCACACTTTCCATTACTAGAACCATGAATGTTTTAACTAAATAAGCTCTGTTTGAAATCTAATACACATCTGTTGCTTTTATTCATTAACGTTACCAGCAGGAATACCCAAATATCAGTTGATTGAGGAAAATAAGAATCGTAATTCTGTAATAAATTCCAAATTGGCACTTACTTGTCTACAGGTAAACCTGCAATCTGCCAGTCTCTGATTTTGACAGGATCTCCAAGTGTCTTGTGCATGGAGAATGTTTCTGAGACAGGAATTTCCTTCTCTTTACACATATCATACCACTCCTTTATACATTCCTGTAAATGATGAATTGGGTAATATAACTTGATAGGTGAATGAATGTTATCAATTAAATCCCACAGGTTGAATAACCCTTTCCCAAACAATGACGACATTTGACCACTTTGTTGCAGACAAGTTTAGAAAACATTGTGGGAAAAGGAGAAATTGCTCGTAACGAACAATTTTTCCTTTTCCCACAAGGTTTTCTGCTCTTTCTGAAGAATATTATTCAATTTCATCACATTTTGAAATGTTGTCTGCAAACTCTTTCAATTTGGGACAGTTGTTTTGGAAAGGGATAACAGATTGATCAATTTTTCTTTGAATTATCACTATTGGTTTATGCTTAATAACTATCGAATCTATTCAAAGTGATAGCCTACCATTAATGATCAAGTTGATCCTTTATATAGTGTTTAACAAGTTGTCAACAATTTTCCACTTCTGTTACTGCTTTCCTGGATTCACCACTAATTGGCAAGGGCTATGAAGTGTCTTGCCAAAGGACACTCCCACAGAACCAGATGTACCTTTTGGGCTCAAACCTGGGACCCCGAAATCTAAGATCACCATCTTAACCACTCTGCCAGACAGGACCCCTTGAAAGTCTTTATATCTCAGGCACTCTCTTAAATGAAATGACAGTACAAAATGATGATACCCACCTGTCTGTATGATAGTATAAAAGGTCCTAGATAGGCCACCACACTGGCAGACAATAACACATTATACCCACCTGTCTATATGATAGTATAAAAGGTCCTAGATAGGCCACCACACTGGCAGACAATAACACATTATACCCACCTGTCTATATGATAGTATAAAAGGTCCTAGATAGGCCACCACACTGGCAGACAATAACACATTATACCCACCTGTCTATATGATAGTATAAAAGGTCCTAGATAGGCCACCACACTGGCAGACAATAAAACATCTCCGATGATATTGTCATAAGTCTCACTGAGCTCTTCCACATTCTGAAATACATAAACATTGTAACAGATGATTGAATGGGATTGGTTTTAATTTGAATTATAAATTGGCAGTCAGTTTCTCCTTTGACATAGCACATTAAAATGTTCAAATCCATCAAGGCAAGGTCATAGATTCCTCGAACCCAACACCTGTATGCCTTAAATAACATTATTATTCCTTTATTGTTATAAACAGAAACTGTGCTTGATATTGATGTAAAAGATGACATTGACTAAAACCTACAAACCTGGACTACATCGGAAAATCAACAACTGTCAATCATCACTAATCTCTTTAACATTCTTTTATAGAGGCTTTTCTTTTGCACTCAGCAGAGGATCTTAAAAAACACATCTGTCAAAATTGAGAAATGGTTTATTTCAGTTATGTTGCAATTTAATGCCTGATTCACAATGATGGAAAATGACTCAAAACTTAACTTCCCCTAAGAGCTGGCCAAGCTGAGAAGAACCATCAGCACTCAATTGCCTCTCACAAAATGAAAATGCCATCACTTGGTTTAATACATGGAAAGTGGTCATGTGATTTTAAGGTCTGTACTCTAACCACCAAGCAACCAAGGCCTTCTGGAAATGGCTCAAAAAGAGGGGTTCCTACAGTAGATGGTTAAGACAATAAGAATGAAGAGATTTACAAGTCAGCATTCCTCACCTTTGTCCACCTGTCCTTCTCCCCTCCAAGCCCACTGATTAGTTTCTCGGCTCTCTCTATCTTCACTTTGGTCAGGGCTATGTTGTCTTCTAAGTTCTGGAAAGTCATAACACTAATTTTACACATTTGTTCTTTACGCAGGTAGTGAAGAATCCTTTTTAAACATATGTTCTAATGGACCCCACGCAGAAATTCTTTAAGGAGAAAACAAATGTTGATACCTTAATTATACATGTCACTTGCCCTTACTTTCAATTTAAATATTTTGGTTGCATAGTATTAGGGTTGTGTTTCAGATGAAAATCTATCTGCCATCACTGCACTTTCAGTACTTTGATTATGAGGTATACTGGTGATGTCACTAATATATACTGATCACATGAGCGCCATCCAACTCATATCAACTATATTTGCCATCCAATCATTATCTTTAGTTAAGTCAGTGATCCGGATGTATTGATAGAACTGTGTCAATTGAGTTCAGTAGCATATCAGACATTAAACAGGATGTGCTGAATACCAACCTTCTGTTCTTCCTGTTTCCTTTCCAAGTTCTCCTCCAGTGTGTTCAGTTTGTCTGTCACCTCCTTAAGCTCCGCCCTCTTCTCGTTTAACATGGCCATCTGTTCTCCCAGCTCTTGCTCTGCACTCTGAAGGCTTTCCTTCTTTGGGGCCACGACCTTTGCGACCCCATCATACACTTCAATTGCACGCACCCATTTACACAAACCCTCACACGCAGAGGAAGAATTACGAATCAGGGCAGGGTCAAAGTCTGGATTGTTTATATAGCCCGCCCGAATCTTCTTCATTAAGTTGGCAGGTATATTGTCTTTGTCATATTCCTTCAGCGACTCCAAAAACCTTAAGTCACCGAGCATCTGGAAATAAAGTGTATGTACAGATTTATGAATCACATGATTAAGTGAAACCAAAAACTTGACTGAATTAAACAGATCATCAGATGACATCTATAAACCAAGACAAATACGATTCATTTTAGTTATCAGAAGAAGCCATTGTATCAACGAAAAGTCTTGTGTCACAATTCTTGAATATGGTGTATTTAGATGGATGCTTACTAACTAATAGATATATACAATAATTTATAATGAGTTCTAACAAACCTGTATACTGGTGTTACAAATACTCCAAAATGTCCTCGGCTTTAAAAGTTATTCAAAAACAACCTTCAATTTTGCTTACAACAACTAAATCAATCACTCCATAGTGATTTAAAGTTTTGAGGGCTTTCTAATCTCCTCTTAATTTGGCTTCTTTAAAGACGAAAAACAAAAATGTGACAACCATAGTAATCTCAAACATTTTCCTTTTTTTGTATGGAAGTAAACACTGTGTCAACAATTGGTTAGTTGTTACAGCTTTCCAGGATTTACAAGTACTAGGATAGGGCTCTGAAGTGTCTTTCAAATGGATACTTCAGTTTTAACAAAGGTACCAGTGGGCATCAAACCCAGAACCGCCAAGTTCGCCACCTAAACATCTGGGCCAGGCAGGACCCTTCTCTTGCACAAACCTTCTTTGATGTTGGCCAGAAGTCCTCAAAGGCTTTTCCACTGCCATCGACTTTCTTCTCTGGTTTGAGTCCCTTCATTATACACACTGCCTCCATGACTAGCCGAACCCCTGCTGGTGGATTAGTCATCGTCTTCACCAAACTGATGTCATTCTGCTTCAGGGTATCGAGCGCAGCAATAGCTGCATTCATGGCGGGCATGGCAATGGCCAACTTCTCCTCACATTCTTCCTGTTCAACAGAATAAAAGGTGCTTGTTTATAGACGTGAACATTCGAGAATTAAACCTACACAAAAGATATGTAAGTCGTTGACACTATACATTTTTTGTATTGTTGTATGAAAAACAATTAAAAGTAGTTATTGAAAGCATAAGTTACTCAGGATGCTTCAATATATCTTCGAACAATCATGTTGAATATTTAATTTCAACAAGGTATTATATACAATAAACATTTTAATTAAGCTTCAAAAAGAATGGATCAAAACTCTTCCAATCCATCCACCTTTTATCATTCAAGGACCATAATGATAAAGTTCTTGGAGGATCTTGGCGTGATCTTGCTGGATATCAAAGATGAGCTAGATTCCAAGGCATTAAATATTTTCATAAGGTTTGATCAAGATTTCATCAGAACTCTAAAAATCATAAAGAGAGATGACATAATTCTGTGAGAGACAGACAAACTGACAGACAGGAATTTCATTTAACATTTAATATTCTTCCATGCAAACCTGTAGTGGGTAATAAATTATAGATTTCACCTTTATTTTACTTATAAATTTGTTGTTCTTTATTCTCTTATACCTTTAACCAAATCATTCAAATTCATATCTCATGGTATAAAAAAGTAAAAGCAAATGACAAAACTGTTCATTTACCTTAATTGCTTTTGCCGCGTCGGCAGATTTTTGTGCAGCAGCCTCGTCAACCTCCACAATCTGTTTGACCTGTTGAACTTCTATCCTCTCCTTCTCTATATACACAATCAGTTCCTCCGTCTCTTTACTGGTCTGGATCAACTGGGGACGTAACTCTATCAACTCCTTCTGCATTATGTTGATCTGAAATAATGTTTTACAAGAGGTTTAACCCTTTCCTAAACAATAACGACATTTGACCACTCTGCTGCAGACGACTTAAGAAAACATTGAGGGAAAAGGAAAAATTGTTCATGATGAGCAATTTTTCCTTTTCCCACAATGTTTACTGCCTTGTCAGAAGATAATTTTTCAACTTCATCATATTTTGAAATGTCGTCTGCAAACTCTTTCAATTTGGGACAGTAAAAAAATTGGTGTTTGGTAAAGGGTTAAGGTCTGAAATGCAAGTTACAATTACTATTCACATCACAATGCATTCATCACATGTTCTGAATTATTTCACTTGTTCTGAGAAAAGACAAAGGCTACCTTTAACCTATGTTACCATGGATTCATATTTGAATTAAACCTAATGAACTATTTGAATGGCACAGAACAATCAATCTATTCTCTAGTTAGTATCATCTGCAATACTTATAATCTTTCCTTTCTATTTCATGTATTTAATGAACATCTTTTGAGTGTATCTTGACCGTTAGAATGCTTGGTAATTTTCTAAAATTAGATTTTTGTGTCTTCTGCTTTCCAAAACCTTAAATAGCTACTTAATTTTGTTGAGGAAAGTTACCCAGAGTAGTAAACAGGTTAGATCACAGGTCAGCCCCCAATATACTTGGTGGATGGCCTGTGATTTAACCTGTTTGCATTAGCATGAAGTCAGTTCAAGCACTATAAGGGTTACATAAAGTCTGTCTATTAGAAACCAGTACTAGGTTACAGGAAACAAAAACAGTAAGGAAGCAGTACCTGTTGCTCAGAGAAGTCCAGTTTTTCAAGCCCCACTTGGTATCTGTTCTTTAATGTGAGAAGTTCTAGACGCTTCTTATTCAGGAGAGTTTTAAATGTCTTGATCAGTTCTAGATATGATGTAGGGGTCACATAGTTCCGCCGGCGCATGATTTCATAAAATCTGTGATAGAAGAGTACATGTGGGATCACAAATTATTTAGTAAAAGTAGATATTTGTTTCTATTAGCAAATGCAAGCTTTGCATCATTTGAAATTCAATGAAAGATGAAGATGAGTTTAATTAGATAAATCTATGATACTTGTTCTAATAAACCTGGATTAAAAAGGATTAAAAAAAAAACTTTGAACCAATAAGGATTGCTTCCAATATACCAATGAACATGTCCTTTTGAAGGAGTGTGTACGACTGAAAATACTACTTTACACGGAGCTAATATTCACCATTTACAAATTGTGGTAACTGTTTAACCCATTGGCTTATAATGTATATTGTGTCTTCCTTTTATGAATCAAAACCAGATGACAATTACACAGTACAAAAAACTATGTTCTTTATGACAATAGAAGCAATAGCTCATGATTGTTATCACCCCCAAATCATCCGATTTACCAGCACTAGGCTTGGGCTTTGAAATGAGCTGTGTATACCAAAACAACTTTTATCCCAATGTAAAACCATTACATAAGTTAATACAGAATCACCAAACACTAATTACCTTTCTGAGAGTGCCCTCACACTTTCATGGAAATGTTTACACATGACGACCATCTCACTACGAACCTCGTCTGTCATCTCCACCTCATCAAGGAACTTATTGGCCACCAACTCAAGGGCATCAACAGGCCACGCCTACAAGAAAAGTATGTTTGTTTGTATGGGGTTTAACACTGTGTCAACAATATTTAATTTATTCTACAGCTTATTTGGATTTCACCAGTTTTGTTTTATACGGAGTTTAACTCCATGTCAATGAAATTTAGTTATTTCATGGCTTTCCTGGATTTCACCAGTACTAGGAAGGGTTCTGTGATGTCTTCCGCACGGAGACTCCCACGATAAATCCCAGTGCCATTAGTCAGAAAAGAACCCTGGACCCCCATGTCACAAGTCCTACACTTTAACATCTTGGTCATGCAGGATGCTCAAGTAAAGAACAATATCATGGAAAAGCATATAGCCTTATTGACATACTGCCTAAACCTACCATTTGTGTGAAGCTCCTAGATTGTTCCTAATTAAAAGTATATATAGCTACAGTAAACAATCTTAACTTAAGTACAATCAAACCTTTTAAAAAGCAGCCATCCAAGGAGCAGCATGAAATTGGCTGCTAAATAGAGTAAAGAGATTGAATTCTGAATATCTGTATTCTCAAACTTCTCTTTCTCACGAGTCTTTCAAAAGTCCTTTGTCAAGTCACATATGTATATCTTTTTTTATCTATTGTGATTGCCCATGGTAGGCTAAATTGACAATCTTTGTGAGACACAAATAAAGAAAATATGTACAACCATCTTACACATAAATGTAGACACAATGTAACACTTCTTTGTGAGACAGGCCTCTGGTACGTACCTTAAACCAGTCTATGGTACAACAGTTGATTAGGGACGGGAACATTCTAATCCTGTTTCTAAATGCATCTCCGATTGGACTGAACGCCAAAACCACATGAAGGTTCCGGCGTAATCGCTCAATAAACTTGTTGTACATGTTGAGAGGGGTCCGTTCAATCTGTGAGTTCTCATTCTGACAAACAACTTGCATCTGTAAATGATAAAAAATAAAACATCCACAATGGTTTGTTAAAGGAAGAGTTACTGATTTCTATTTCTTCTTCTTGAAAAACATTTTTGTATAATTCTACCATCCTTTTTTGCACACAAACACATCCTTTTGTACTTCATCAAACTTTCGTTAAAAGCAACCATTTAATGTGAACTCTATTATAATACAAAGAGAACCAAATATTTCCAAAAATTGATAAACAGCTGACGGTTATGAATTTTACATTTTCACTTGAATGCCATGGAAAATAGAGAATCTCTTAAAACAAACCTTAACGGAAAGTTACTTTCTTTCACTATAAGGGTTTTATATTGCATTAACAGTATATCAGTTATATTGCAATGTCTGGCTTGTAATTGATGAAGGATTAATACCCATAGAGGCTGGTCTAGTCAAGTAGACCCATTGACATTCCACAAGATTGCAAGGAGACTATCTTTCATGAAAATAAAAATCTTAGGATACTGTAATTTGAATGAAAGCAGAGAGGGATTTCATATTTTGTGCTTGTACTACTTTGTCGCAGAGACCCCCTCTTTTTTTGAAAACACCACTTAACCCTTTCCCAAACAATAATGACATTTGACCACTTAGATGCAGACTTTAGAAAACATTGAGGGAAAAGGAGAAATTGCTTGTGACAAGCAATTTCTCCTTTTACCACAATGTCTTCTGCCCTATCAGAAGATTATTTTCCAATTTCATCACATTTTGGAATGACGTCTGCAAACTCTTTCAATTTGGGACATTCTAAAATTTGTTGTTTGAGAAAGGGTTAAGAGTATTCCACTAAACCACCTTCTCTCATTCTATGTTTCAGGAGTATTAAAACTGCATGAAATAAGCTCCTTGTTTTAAAACCATCAGTTATGTTTGCCATTTATTATATATATGTCAAAGCCAAAGGGAAATATTACATCTTATTTGTTTACCTTTTCGATGATTTCCAGGCGTTCCTCATTGTCATACAGGTTAGGTATATCACCAGTGTTCAAGATCATGTTAACATCTTCTAGGAAAGACTCATCCTGTAGTGATAGAAGATAGCATAAACAATACTGCCTTATAGTCCAAGGATGCATATAAATTGTCAATTCAAACTAAAAGGGATTGGAGAAACACTTATATTGCCATCCATGGAAACTTGTATGAAAGATGCTTCTTTTCATTTAATTTTCTTATAAGAATAAACCTTTTGTCAAAGACAACTTTTGTATATTACAAATATCATAACATTATAAGAAATTCATTGAAACAAGCAATGACTCCTTTTAACCATCTGACTAAATCTGTACACAATTCAATACAATAAATACTTTAATTAAATACTTACTTTATTAGACTTTCTTCCTTACCCAATTGCAAAGAAGTAATTGTAGAGATAAGTTGGAAGACATCAAGCATTTTTCATATTCATAAACCAGTACAGTCTCAATCAATGCTTGAGAAATTAGTTGTTAAAGGAATTCCTATATTCATTTCAATGGTTTCTCAATTATCCGCCAAAAAAGCATAACATTGAATATACCTATCAAAGGTTACATGCAAGACTATAGTAAGTGCTTCACAAACATGAAGCACATACTAGCGTTGCAATGAACCCTCATTATAAATTTAAGGGGTAATGGTCAAGTTAAACAAATAGAACCTTTATTTGATGATCCCCAAACAAGAAGACCATAGACACACCCTCATCTCCAGCGCGCCTCATCATACGTCGCAGATCTTCACGCCATTCTGGCATGTTGTAGTTCTTTGTTATCTCTATGGAGAAGAGCTCAAAGTCTGACATAAAAGCAGCCAATCGTGTGGCACTCTGACGACCACTCCCACCAATACCTTAAAACAAGAAAACAAGTCATAAGTTTCATTTTGTCACTTTGTGTTCATTTTCATTCTTTTCAACCCACCTGTAGTAGATTCTCTTAAGTAAATCAATTGTAACAAAAAAAGAAATTGCTCATGATGAGCAATTTCTCTTTTTGTCACAATGATTTCTATTTATCATCCCAAAGAGAATGCAGTATTTTGAAGTCAATATTTATTGTTGTTTCTAAATTGGACAAGTTGTAACATTTTAAGGAACGGGTTACATGTGACAGCAGGAATGAGCTGAAACTGTACACCTCTAATGTACAGGCTTTAAGCAATTCTTACTGAAGCATAAAATATTCAAAAGATTGTATTTGCAGTTCTAGAAGGCAATTGATTCATCCAAGTATTCATGAAATATCTTTATATTTCAAACGGGCTTTACAGTATGTCAATATTATTTCAATTATATTGTCATGCCCCAAACTTTGCTGCCAATTAGAACTGGTTAAGCCGGGTAGATGAATGGCATTGTTAAGAGAACCGAGAAACAAACTCTCATGAATATCCAAATACAGTCACTAACATTTGACCCATGCACAGAGAGAGGTCAGCCTCTCAATTTCAAGTTAAGTGCATTAACCAGTATGCCACAGAGGCTGAAAGAAATCAACACAGAGTCTCAAACATGTCAATCTTTACTAACATAAACAACACACTTACCAACCAGTAGACAGTGACCATTTGGTTGTTTAAGCACCCGACTTATTCTGGAGATGTGCTCGATAGCAAATCTGAACATCACTAGGTCCATAGGAGCTTTACTCATGGTGTTGTATTCCTCAAGGTTTGACTCTATCATCTGAAATAGGTCAAGAAAGGGTCAGGCACAAGGAATTGACTTGTTATACAGCCAAAGAATGGGTGGAAATTGAAATCAGCCAGGGACAGATATAAGAATTGAATAAATTCTCACTCAACGCTGAGAAAAGATAACTTTTCCATTAAGACTTATGATGAAAAGAGTTTTGAGAACTAAACCAAGTTGGTAATTTATGACTGGTCAAGACATTTGAAACCAAAAGCAGCCTACAAAAGCATTAAAAATTACAATTAATTACATTTTCTTTATGCTATCTGGATGAAACCACTGTTACAAAAGGAAGAAATTGCTTATAGGGATTGATTCATCAAAAAGTCAGGGTGAATTTTAGATTTCTACAGCAAACATGTCACAATAATGTTATATCCCTTTACCAGACTTCAAACTTTCTACTGTCCCAAATTGATAGAGTTTGCAGATAACATTTCAAAATGTGTTGAAATTGAATAATGATCTTCTGATAGGGCAGAAAACATTGTGGGAAAAGGAGAAATTGTTCGTTACGAGCAATTTCTCCTTTTCCCAAAATGTTTTCCAAAGTTGTCTGCAATGGAGTGGTTAGATGTCATTATTGTTTGGTAATGGGTTAAAGAGTAAGGGGTTAAACATAAGCAATGCTGAAATTAAACAAACCCATACCTGTCTTAGCTCATCTAAGTTCTGCATCTCATCGTAGAGTTTTTCCGTTTTCCCTCGGTTGAGGTAGTCCCCGAACATGAGACTGCGTATATCATCGTCCGTCACATTTGTTTTGGGATCGCCCGTGATGTGGGAAAACAGGCTGTTCATGGTAGCTTTAAACTGGCTCTCCACACAGCTCTGAAACAATGACAACAGAATGATTACATCACTGTGACCAAAGCTCAAAGCTTATCAAATTCACTCTTGATTACTACCTCCTCGATACATTACCAGTGCTCATGCCAATTTGTGGTTTAGTCCTGGAATTTTTATCTCACTGCTATTGTGGATTGAACCTGAGTCCCTCTTACCAGAGGCTTATGATTTATCACTGAACCACAACACAATGTACAACTTAAGGGTTCAACGTAAGACTATAGTAAGTGCTTCACATTTTTGAAATGCACATTACATTTAAATAGGATCAAAACTGTATATATATATCAAGATATGAGGCATTTGAAGGAGAATGAGGAAATTTTGTCACAAAAGAGGTTAATATTTTTCATGTGAAATTTCCATTTTAAAACAATGATGTCAATGTCTAACAAGTCAAAGCCAATATTCATAAACAAATCCCTGCTTGTCCTTTATACCTATTTGATATTCTACCTTATTCCAAAGATGTATACTTACTTTGACCATGTTAAAGAACAGATCCCTATCTGTCTCATCCACCAATCTGTCATAGAATACCCTGTAGACCTCATGTATCCACAATCGCATGATCTTCTGGTTCCCTTCTTGTCCATCTGGTACCACCTCTGACTTCAATAACAACACACCCTGTGGGGTGACACAAATATGAAGTATAGAATTGAGCTTGTTAGTTGACATTGTCCTACTTTGATACATTTACAGTCAATGACAAAAAATATTAACACTTTGATCCTTGACAAGCAATTTCTCTTTCTTTAAAATTGTTTCTGCCCAAAATAACACAGACAGTAGTTTTATTTAGAACAAAGTCTATTATGAGTTTAATCACTAGCCAAGGGCACATAGAGCTTCCTGGAAACAACGTAATCATGCATGATAGTGAGAATAATGTTTGGAGTAGGTTATATCTGTGCTTTGGAGTGGAAGAATTTGTTCTGGTGTTGGTTTAAATGAACAAATGTTTCTTTTGACACTTTGATTTCATATCAAGTCTGAAATCATTATGTTTAAAGTCATCTTTTTCATGCCTGCTGAACAATGTCTTCCTTTCACAAAATGCTTCCTACTCAACTATATCATTTCTTTTTTTAAAAAAATTGTTGTTACTGTATGTTGTTGTCTTTTCCAGTCATTTTCCATATGCAGAAAGGGCTTATGAAAAAGAAAAACAGATAAAATGGTTTGTTACCTGTACAACCCTGGCAAAGTCTCTGAGATTGAACACATAATGGGATCTGGAGGGGGAGGGGAGGAAGTTTGTGATGGCCTTCTGGTATATTTCTAGGGTTGATGTCACGATTACCTGGAAATATATACAAATACAAGGTTTATGTATGATTTTAACCATTTCGCAAATATGGGTTTTTGAGAAAGTACAAAACTAAGAGAAACAGCAGATAATGGTTATTGAATATGAAACATCTTTTAAAAGATAACTTTGCTTTTTACAAGCAGTCTCTCATTTTGTCACATTGGTTTTCTCAAATTTCTGTAAGTGATTTAATACAAATCATTATGAAATAAATGTTAAAATTCCTCGAATACTTGCATTTCTCATGTAATAGAGATTTCTACTGCTGTTGAGTCAAAAAAAAGGTTACATTAAGTAAGTGTTTAATATTCATGAACACTTACCCTTGACCATCTCCTGTGGCTGTTTTCAAATGATTTAAAATGCCAGTCTACAATCGGAGAGAATATGTTCTTCATCGTCTCTTCGTCAAACGAGAGCATTCCCATGACATTAAAATGTCGGAGGAATCTGGGTGTGACATTGTTTCTACCGCCCCCTGGTGGGCCCATGGCACACAGCATGCTGATATCTACAAGGTGAAGGACACTCGTGTCTTTCCTGTAAAGTCAAATCCAAACATATTTAACCTTTTACTTTATGACTCACTATACAGCACACACACCTAGAGCAGAGCACTAACAAAATCCTGAGACAATGGCTTCGCTTAACATCCAAGAAAAATTCATAGGCTGTCAGGGTTGTCTTCTGCTGCTTTCAATTTGAATTACTCTTCATCATATTGGCAAAAGGAAAGTGCCCGTATGGACAGTCTCCTCTTTTGTTACACTGGTATCTAAAAAGTCTGCTGGAATAGCACTTGTATAAGTATAAAATTGAAAGTAGAAGGTAATCAAAATAGTATCATTACCAATCTGCCATAGATATCTAGTAACTCCATAACACACCATAAGAATGATCGATCTTTACATTTCTAACTGGTTTTTAGACCTAATGAAGCACTCTGAATCAGCCTAAAATGATTAACCAACATATTCACACATATGATATTCTGTAACTGTTCCAATTGTCAGCAACAGCAGAGGACAGCTATAAAGCATAAACAGGAGAATTTGATTTGTGATTTGGGTTGAAACCATCAGGGATGGCAAAATAAATTGGAAGTATTGCCCAGTCTAATGCACAAGCGAATTTTAACAGAAATTCACTATGAGATTATAATATGGGCAAGTACTTAAAGCAAATTAAACACTTGCAGACAAATATGTCAACATCAGATTTGTAGTTTTATGCTTATTATCAACAAGTAATCAGAAACCCTGGTCATAATGACAAAACAAAAAGAAAATTATGTGCAGCTATTCCAGTAAGATTAAGACAGAGCTGGCTGGTTACCTGTCAAACCAGTATCCATGATCCTTCCACTGGCGTAACACCTCTATAGGAGGCTGGGCACCATACTTCTCTTTAGCGGGCATGTTGAGGTCATCCACAAACACCACCAAACGTTTACCTGGGGCCGGACCATATACATTCTTCTTACGCCTATAGGGGAATAAAATAACCTTATAGTCATTAACATTCTTCTTACGCCTATAGGGGAATAAAATAACCTTATAGTCATTAACATTCTTCTTATGTCTATAGGGGAATAAAATAACCTTATAGTCATTAACATTCTTCTTACGCCTATAGGGGAATAAAATAACCTCATAGTCATTAACATTCTTCTTACGCCTATAGGGGAATAAAATAACTTTATAGCCATTAACATTCTTCTTATGTCTAAAGGGGAATAAAATAACCTTATAGTCATTAACATTCTTCTTATGTCTATAGGGGAATAAAATAACCTTATAGTCATTAACATTCTTCTTACGCCTATAGGGGAATAAAATAACCTTATAGTCACTAACATTCTTCTTACGCCTATAGGGGAATAAAATAACCTTATAGTCATTAACATTCTTCTTACGCCTATAGGGGAATAAAATAACCTTATAGTCATTAACATTCTTCTTACGCCTATAGGGGAATAAAATAACCTTATAGTCATTAACATTCTTCTTATGTCTATAGGGGAATAAAATAACCTTATAGTCATTAACATTCTTCTTATTTCTTTAGGGGAAAAAACAACCTTATCATTATTAGCATATTCCCTAATATGAGAGAAACCTATTTGAGAAAAACAAGAGCTGTCCATAAGACAGTATGCTCGACTATTCGATAATATCAGAAAGGGGTATATATCAGTGAAATATCATTTGTTTCTAAAATATGAAGATCACACAATGATTCCTTACAACATTTGTTGAGATACAAACATGCATGCAAAAGTTCAACCAAGATTTTCTTAGTATAAAAGACCACATAATTTGTTTAAAATCAGGACAAGAGATATGAAATTCTTCTTCTCAGTGTTCTGTAGATACATTTAAACAGCAATAAATAGTGTAAGTACTTAAATTTATCCTTATACTTTGGACTCATGTTATCCTTGTTTTGCATATCTTGTGTTTGAAATGTTGTAGAACATTAGTTTAGTTAAGAGTTTCAGCTGCTTCAACACAGTCTCCAGCAAATTGTGCTTCCCTTTGTATTTCCCCCAAGAGCATGTTCTAAGCAAAATTCTTTCCGAATATTTGACTAATTTGAATACAGCCTCAAGTGTGTTAGAGATGATTGAAATATGAAAAAATCTTGAATTGAATCCCCAAGGTCATAGGGATGACATTAATAAACCTAGCTACCTATCAAGTTTGGAGAAGATGATATCCTGCGTCTGATTGGCCGAGGTTTGAGCGGAGAAGTTGACGTTGTTGATGATATATTTATCCTTCGGAAGGGAAGACAGGAAGTTGTTGGTTATGGCACTTTTCCCCGTCCCTGTAGGGCCGACCAATAATAACGGTTTGTCGAGTAGAATTAGTCGGTTCAGGAAGTATCTCTGTCGCTCCGTCTCTATTGTGTTGATGATGAGCTCATTAATCTGACAACAGAAATGGTTGAAAAATAATCGGGAATATTTGTGTGTTCAAGGTTGTAGTTTTAATGCTTAATATCAATCGGCAATGGAAAACAGTTATGTGTTATGTTAGTTTTGATTATTGTTTAGTAACTTAACTTCTCTAAATTTCCTTACATGTTCGAAACTTTTAAGTCAGCAATTTAAACAATATCTTACTATAAGTTAGTTCAGTAGTTATAATGTATAAAGTTATGTTAACACATTACTTAAGAGAACAATTTATCACTCATGACTTTTGCAAAGGTGTGATATTGTATATTGGATAACTGTAAAGTTCATTAGGAAATATATATTCAAATTGATTTATATCTATTACCTGGTAAGTGTCATAGGATGTTAAACAAATCTTGTTTTTATGATTGGGTATTAAGAATACTCAAAGGCACATGTTGCTTGATTTACATTAAACATATATATCTATAACAATAATGTCCTGAAATAATAAGCTATTATTTTCAATAAACAATAACATGATAACTCAAGAACAAAGGAGGTGAGAGTTATGGATCTTTGCACAGCGTTTTGTTCAGTCTGAATGTAAGAACAACCAATGGATGAAATATACCATAAGCGTTGTTAACTTGTCCGAAATACTCATAAAATCTATTTCGTTTGCAAAATCTGATGCCATACAATAAAAATTAACATACATGTATGTATAAAGTGGCATATGGTATTCAGCTATGCTTCAAACAAATATTCATGAAAATAAAGCCACCGAAATCGCTTTGTAAATGTAGAAAATGACGAAACACCCTCATGGCATCACTGGATGACACATCCACTATATAGTAATTAGAGTAAAATGGACGTGTCAACACATGATGAATTTGCAAAGTGACTTCTTGAAGGTCATGTATCACATAATGCAATCAGGGAAAAGCTTCATTAACATAATTGAAAAGAATTGGGACTTGGATTAAAGCAATCTAAAACAAGCCTTAACGAAGTCATTAAAGCACCCATTACCAAATATACATGTACCGGTACATAACTGTTTCTCTTTATTTCTTTTTTCATTGAATTAAATTCCATGGCATCAGCAGACTTTTCAAGATATTCTTTTGTGAATTTCATATTTGGTTTCAAAGACCTAATGGGTTATTTAGGACTTGGATGGTTTTGATATCAAGGCCTGCAACTGCCTCCATAAAAAAAAGAAAATGAGCTTGACCATTCTTTCTTTTTCCCACATGGATTTACAGGAGGGAAAAAATGAGAATTTTGGACAAATTAGTGCAAATATTTGGTAAAGGGTTTTTAAATATGAAGACAAACTTAACAGGGCTCTTTTCAAATGCTTCTCTGCAGAAAAAGACTAAACAATTTAGTCCATTGTAACAAATGGAATAATTTCTTGCAAACGAGCGATTCCTACTCATGTCACAATGTTTGTGCAAGTCTAAGCCACAGCTGCCTTGATACCAAGAAATTTTAAGTAGAAAGCAAGATAATTACGTTTTTTTTCTATATGATAGTATACTTTTAATAGTTCTGCAGCATTTCTAGACATACAAAAGCTAAAAAAAATTGCATAATGTCTGAATGTATGATAATCACCTTCGCTGACCTTTGCAAAGACTTACATTTTATTCAAATGCTGCAAGACTATATATAAGTACTACCTTTAAATTTTTAATTTAATCAACAAGCATCATTTAGATTTCAAACTAGATGTAGATACATTTTTCAGAACCCTGTTTGCTTGTAATCTTAACTAGAAAAAAGTCTCCCTTTTATAGGGCTTACCAAAATACGAAGCTCTTTGTCCCTCTACGTGGAAGACAGTCCAAAAGCAAAATAAAAACATGACAAACATTGAAACTGATGATCGTTTATATCCTCTCTATAACTTTTTATCATCCTTATTTTATCATTTTTATATTCTGAAGATTTACATCTTAAAATTCATTGTATGTCTTTCTTTTTTTTTCACTTCAAAATTTAACTTAGGATAGAAATGTTATAATTCATCAAAAGTGAATGATTGAATAAATTATTACAAGTACAAAAGATGTTTTGATCTCTGTTTAAATTAATCTCTTTAGATATAACAATAATTTTAGTTTATGAATCATTACCCAACACTTTGTTTAATTAAATCAAAATGATAGTACCATGAATTTAACGTTGAGAAATAGCATAATCAGATTTCATTGATATATTGTAAAACATGTCTACAGTTGCAAGTTGACGAAAAATTGAGTGTAAATGATGCTGACATATTGACATGGGCAGCTTGACACAAATAATTCTTTTTTTATTTTGGTTTTTAGAACAATGTCAAATGATTTTCAGCTACATTGAGATGCCCTGCTCACCATAGATGGTGGAAGACCCCTTAATTAACCCATTACCAAATGCAATTTTTCGACTGTTCCAAATTGAAAGAGTTTGCAGACGACATTTCGAAATGTGTTGTAATTGAAAATTAATCCTCTGATAGGGCAGAAAACATTGCGAGAAGAGGAGAAATTGCTCGTTACAAGCAATTTCTCCTTTTCCCACAATGTTTTCCAAAGTCGTCTGCAACAAACTGGACAAATGTCATTATTGTTTGGTAATGGGTTAATGAACTGTCCACAAGTTAGAACCATCTGCATTCCGTCATGAAAATCAAAATGCATGATTTAAGCCCATGCAAAGAGAGTGGCTTTTGGTCTTGCATTGAGCCCTCAAAGAACGTTTGATTAGCCGAACTGAGACATGTGATACTTCAACGATTTCTACAAAATGCATTACATATGGGGGAATACACTCTACGATAAGGACA
Organism: Cerastoderma edule; assembly: GCA_947846245.1. NCBI lineage: Eukaryota > Metazoa > Mollusca > Bivalvia > Cardiida > Cardiidae > Cerastoderma > Cerastoderma edule. Next base: position 37,289,181 of record OX401413.1, on the reverse strand, counting down.
GATAGCTCTATATTGCTGAGACTATAGATATATAGAGATCATGCTATAAAAGTAATGAAGGAAAACTTCATGTTTATTACATAATTTTTCATTGGCAAAAATACATAAATGAATTTATTCATGGTTATCTTTTTATTTAGATTAGGATCTAAATACATATATAATTATGATTTTAGACTTTAAAACATTTTTTTTTTTAATTATTTAACCACTTCATTTTTCTTTTTCAAATTGTTTTCAACAGATAAATAAAAACAAGTATCAAAGTGAAAAACTACTTGATTGGTTCACATCTATTGAAATTATGTTGATAAACAAATTATTTGCTCTTAAATGGGCACATTAACCTTTAGTCATATTTTAAGAAAAAGTCACAAAATTGTCAAAAGATATATCCATGTTACTTGTTTTAAAAACATGTATTGGTTTGAGAGGAGTTGACAGCAGTAGAAGTAATATTTCATTTTTTTTTTTAAGTTTTTAATTTGATAACAAGGAAAACCACTCACTAAAACTTCAGATTCATTTATCAGTAGAGTATAAAAAGCAGCCTTTTTATCGAGTGAAAAAAATGCCCATTTGTTCAAAAGATGGATCTATAATCCTAGAGATAGCACAACTAATATACATATCGAGAGATTAAATTTCTACTCAAGAAAGTCTTACAATTAGCACAAAAACTATGCATTTTGAGAAAAACTATTTGAAGTCAGGAAAACAAAGTTCAATTTAAGGATCATTTTGATTATATTGTTTTGGTCACTTAAGAGATGAAATGCAATTGGAATAGTTGAATATTCATAGGGATAATAACAAAGGATAAAATTACGAACTTTCAAAAAAGAAATGGCTTGGTATTTTCTAGATTAAGAGAACTTTACATTTCTTAAGGTGAAACAATGAAAATTGAATAATTCAATGATGCTAAACCTATAGCAAGAACTTCACATGTGTGAAACAGTTCTTATAGGCTTGCACTGAACCCTCAATTTGATGAATCAAGATTAATCAAAGTATCATTTTAAAATCTGGAATTATTTTACCCATATCATGGCAGAGTAAATAAGGGTTTTTATACCTTCAAAGCAATCAAAGGCTTTCTGTTACATGAACCTATTTCTTAAGTTTTATAATACTTCACAATGTCCCTAATTTTATACTTCTTTGAAATGTCTCTTACATAAGTTCATCTCAGGGGTTTTGTGTAAGGGGAGGAACATATATACCATATAGACTCCCTTATCAGACAGAATATTCCCAAAGTGTATACACAAACTACTTTCCTTACAAAATAAAATATTGCAACAAAAAGGAGAAATTGCTTATGCTGAGCAATTGCTTTGTTTGTCACAATATTTACAAGAAAATGTTTCCTGCCAAGTCAACCATGCATCGTGGGAGACTCAGTGTAACAGAAATGTAAGTTCTGCACAATCGAATGAAAAGTTTAAATGTAAGTATGGACTTATGAGAGAGCACATGGCAGTCATAGAACAAGCGTATTTCTATAAGCAGAACAGTCTGAAAACAAAACCCATGTAAAGGCTTCAACTACTGTCTTCATGAACTTCATGAACAAACATAAATGAAAATAGATGTTTTGCGAACAAAAAGATGTTCTAGAACACGTTCATGTAATACAAGAACATGTTCATGAACACATTTATTGGCACAAACATGTCCATGTATATTTCCATGACCATGTTCTTGATTTCCATTATCATGTTCTTGAAATAAATGATTATGGTCAGGAACAGTAACCATTTTTTTTCATGGCTGTTCATGAACAGTTCTTCAATCCTTCGCAGGGGCAACATTTTGACATGCTGGGATGGTACAGACATGCTAAGGACAATACAAAAATGAATACTATAAAAGGGGTTGATAGAATTACATACAATCTAAATACACAATTCATTACATGTACTACAAATGGTCAGATAAAAACAGAAGTGTGTCAGATTCTTATTCCCTTTAACTTTTGTTACAGGGCTTTTATGATCAAACTCATAACTTGTCAATTGTGCTTTTAAACGTTTTATGCAATTACTATGACATAATTAATCTGTGAATGTTACACTTCTGTTTTTCCTGAACTTAAATAAAAAAGAACCTTAGTACATTTTAAGAGAATATGTAAGACTTAATGCAATGGCTGTAAGACTTAAACTCTTTAACACATTCCCTTTTAAAGATTTTTTTGACTGAGCCCCTCAAGAGACCAACTTAACATAGGTGGAAATTTTTGCTTGTTAGAAATACTTTTTGTTTCCTTGTGTCATCTCAAACCAGTTCTCCAATCAAAATATTAATTACAATGTCAATACATAATGTTCTCTCAGTTAAGATGAAAATTTCATTTTGGGGGGAAAAGGGGTAAAGTTTTGAAACAATGGCTTTTAATTAGCAATATCCTTTTACTTTTTGGTGAAAGCCTATACTTTAACACAACAATGCATTAAGCAAACAAAATGCATTAACATTTTGTTTCTTTGACATAAACATGCTAATTATGTAATATGATTATCATATGAATAATGATGTCTAGAGAATAACCCTTTCCACTCTATAGATAACTTGCAGTGGGACACACTTATACAAATTATCCTTTTCCCTCATATGGAATTTGTGGAATGGACTAAATTCAGAGCAATTGCAGATGACATTAGATTGTTTTGTGGTAATTCAAAGATTTTCTAAATTACTAAAAGAGTCATGAGCAATTTCTCTTTTCTGCTACAAAATTCTTAAAAAGAATATATAAAATGAAGCAAGATTAGACTGTGACAAGACAATTATTAATAAACATGACATCTTTGTGACAAAAAGAGAATTTGCTCATGTTGAGCAAATTCTTCTTTTGTCACAATGATTTTAAATCAATTGTAGTCTGCTGCATAGACACTTACACTATAGAAAGGGTTTGATAAGGTACAAAGGATGAAAATTTAAACACAAGCAATTCATTTACATGTTTCTATAGTCTACAAAAATACATGCAGTATATACAATTGCATGCTTAAATGGGAAATACAAAACATGCATGTAAATACATGGGGAAAGTATACAAAATTATGAGTTCAGTAAAATGCAAAAAACATTCACATGCCATGTTTTATCAAATAATACAATATGACCGACAACAGAGCAATTTTTTATGCTTTCTTTGGTAGGAATGTTTCAAAAGCTGTATGAAAATGGTTTCATGAAAAGTCTCAAAAAAATGATATGTCAAATGGTTTTGATTGTAGTAAGAAACTTGAGATGTCTATTTCTCATTCAATTTGCTTTAACAGGTGTTATATTCATGTAATGTAATAGTAATCACAACTCAGAATAGCGCAAATTAATAATAATCTATTGTTCTTAATAAGTATAAGTTTAAACAAATACATTTGACTCACTGTAAAATATGTAACAAATTTAAATACATTGAATTCATTTTCAATAAAATGAAATACTTTGCAATAAAATAAAGTACTTATTTGCAATGAAATAAGGTAGTTATTTGTCAGTAAATGAAATGCTTATTTGTAATAAAATGAAATGCATGTTGTTTTTATTTGAACTTCATATAAAGATCTATATCCATAACAATCTGAAAAACTTTTCACTTTGAAACCTTGAACGTTTCTAAAAACAACAGCATCTCATCCACTTGTTTAGATATGTAATTATGTATATATCCTAAAACCTGAATAGTTTTGTATTATAACATATTTCACATATAAGACATGTCAGAAATTTGGTATATAATATATAACCATTCTAATGGTAATATGTGGGGGTTGGGGAAGTCTACGCAGCTTACCATTTCTTCCATACCCGCACCTGTTGGACGTTCCTTAGCAACAAAACACATACTGCATGTTATCATTAACTTACAATTGAATCTTAACCCATTACCAAAAAGTAATGACATTTGACCAGGTTGTTGCAGGTGACTCTGGAAAACATTGTTGGTAAAGAAGAAATTGCTTTTTACGAGGAATTTCTCATTTTCCCACAATGTTTTCTGCCATACCAGAAGATTATTTTAGAATTTCATCACATTCTGAAATGTTATCTGGAAGCTCTTTCAATTTGGGACAGTCGAAAATTTGGTGTTTGGTAAAGGGTTAAGTAAAAGTGTGACACAGGATTATGGGAAAAGGTGCTCTGCTCATATAAGTTACCGGTACTTCTTCTTTTCCACCAGTAAGTGTATATCAACCAGTAGAACATGAATTATTAAACTTTTATCACAATTTGATTGAAATATTTCAGAAATTGTCATTTTGTAAAGAATGAATTGATTACCACTAGATGACACATATCTTGATTATGATATAACTTGTATATCAAACTATTGTGACCTTTGCAAAGTCAAGCCATTCAAATTTGGAAAAATCTTGAATTGTGTTGAAAGAATTATTGATAAAACTATCAAAACTAGATGTGCAACCTTTGCCCCAAAAGACCCTACAATGCAGGTTGTAGTGGTTGGGTGTCCGGCTCATGAGTGTAAGGATACATATTCAAACCCAGTCAAATAAAAGACCAAAAATCGCAATAGTTAATTACTGGTTACTTATATTGAACTCTAGGTAATGAAAATATCAATATAAATGCAAAGCCATGCTCAAGGTCAAAATGAATAACTCTGACAGATTGCAATCTAAGCAACATTGACACAATATCATGCATGAGCTGTTGCTTCAGCGTCACTGAAAGTTGTGGAAAATCACATTCAACTCCACAGAAACAAACCCATGTATCTTTCATCCACATTTATATCACTTTGGGATATTGTCTGTGTTATTCTTGTAACCCTCATGGAATTCATTTCCTCCAAATCTTCAGAAATGTTTTGAAATATTTTAAGTAGATATATAAATGACTACAAAGCATTAGATTGTATTCAACAGATACTGGACAACATTTTAATCATACTGAAAAACAATGACAGTGGTCTCAGTGTTTAAATTCAAGGGTACAGACAATTTTTCAAGAAGTACTCACACACAAAAATACCCACAATTCTTCATCACAAAAATATCCTCAATTCCCCACCATAAAATACCCACAATTCCCTGCCACAAAATACCCACAATTCTCCACCATGAAAATGCCCACAATTCTCCACCATGAAAACAACAACAATTACAGCGTGCATTTTCTTACATGATCCAGATCTATGGTTTTAGGGAGATATGCAGAGATATCAGGGATACCTTCGTCAACTTCATCCTGGGAAAATTCATTCAGAATTATCAACATGATACCTTATAGGAAACTTGAACCTGGCCTGGCCCAAATTGAAAGGATCACAAAGTAAGTTTCAAATAAGAAAAGCCAGCAACAAATATATAAAATTAAAATACAACTTGCAGCGAAGAGCAATCAATTCTTACACCACATTAGATTCTTGAGATGCAACTGATTCATATTCTTTATACAGCCACAGTGTTTCTAAAGGTTTTTGTAGCATATGTGTTAAATCCTTAGAATGCTGGGTAATTTTTTAAAAAAATAGATTTTTGTGTCATATGCTTTCCAAAACCTTAAGTGTTTCCTTAATTTTGATGAGAAAGGATACTCGGAGTAGCTAACAGGTTAGATCACAGGCCAGCTGCCAATTTTCAGGCAGCTGGCCTGGATATAACCTGCTTGCATTATATGCATGAAGTTGGTTCCAGCACTATAAGGATTAAACGGAATATTATGAAGTAAGGGTTTGAAAGGTGTATAATGCAGCATGTTGTTAATATTTGTACTAATCAAGGTAGGGAAGCTATATGCAACCACCGTAGATAATAAATCTTAAGGGCTCCTAGAATGTAGGTATTGGGATGACAAGGAAACTTTGATTCCAATTAGGACAGTGACAATTAATTAATCAATTAGCCCTTTTTCCACATTCGTGTCACTTTCTTACCTCAAGAGCTGTCAACTTGGGAAAATAATATGGAGAATAAAATCTCAGTTTTCTTTTCAAAAGGAAAGCATGACAATAACTCTTTTGGAACAAGGCTTTGCTCTAACAAATTTAGAACACTGTGTAAAAAGAATTGAACTATGGGATCATATTATGGCCATGTTTTCACTCCTGTCTCTTAATTATGTAGTCACTTTCAAGGTCTCTCTTTAAGAATGATAGGGAGACCTCATTGGCGTAGCAGTTACAGACCTTAACTTCGAATCACAGAACCTTTTCCTTTTAGGTTCAAGTCATAGTACAAGTAGATTTGTACTTTCTTAAGAATTATGATCATATCTAAAATGAATATACAATGAGATTGAAAATGTTTCAAAATAACACTATGAAAGAAAAACTATGTAGAGAGAGAGATTGCTTGCTATCTCAGTTGCAATTAAAGGTGATAATAGGTTTGTGAAGAAGATTTTAAGTTTGCTTAAAACTATGAATCTAAATTGGCACTTGTAACTGGAACAAAATTTTCTTTTTACACAAATGATGAAATAAACATGCATTTAAACAATAAAAAAAAGGGGAGAATACTATTTTACATGCAGAAGATAAAATATAGTTACCCGTAATTCCTAGAAAACAAATAAGATGTAAAACAAAAGTGCAGTTAGTATGTTATCAAAATTAATTACCAAACACAATAGTTTTTACTGTAAACCTCACTTATAGGACTTCTTGTAACAATTTCAAACAATTACCCTGTTCTCTTTTTGGGAAAGTATGACTTGTCCAAATTGATAAAAACAGCAGACGACAAAAAATGGCATGAAACAAATAGTTTTATGACATTGGGTTGATACCATTGAGAAATAGGAGTAATTAATCAATGTGTGAAAAATAATATTTTCATTATGATGTTGGGAAGAAACCATTATGACAAAAAGAGAAATTATTCATCATCAACAATTTCTCTTTTTGATACAGTGGTTTTAAATGTCGTCAGCAGCAGATGCAGTAAAGTGAGATATTGTGGAGCAATGAAATAAGTCTGTTATCTTTCTATTATAGTAAGAAGTTGACTTAAATTCTATTTATCTTTAAATTGAATTTCTCTAAACACAACTATATACACTGTATGACCATAGTATAGTATGTGGCTTAGACATTTCTTTTTTTAAAAAAACACTTATATGTCTCTTAAAACTAATGAAATAAGGATATATGAAAACAAATGCTATGATGTGATAATTCATGAGTTTTCACATCACAAGAAAATTCATGTCTTGTCAAAATTATAACATACCTCATCTCACAAACATTAAGTTTGGGCATCTGTACCACTACTTCTTTTACAAATTAATTGTAAAGTTAAAAGTAAGTCAAAACAGCCACAGAATGGCGTGAGATTTCAAAGTTTTGAAGGAAGCCTTACCAAAAAAAAAGGTTTTATCTAAATTTGGAGAGGCTGGTAAGCAGGTTTACACGTCATATTTGAAAGGCATGTGCAAAAGTGTCATCTCATTATAAGCACAGATCAATTTTGACAAAATAGAATTTGGTGATTCTGAAGTCCTTTAAGCAGGTTAAAACAGTTTATTTGTGGTAATGCCGAATTTCATAGCTCCCTGATTAATATGTTATGGTTTTCAAACCTTCAGAACAAAACACTACAACACAAACCACATTCTGAAAAAATCTGTGTGTAATTGACAAGTCAACAAAACTCCTAATCTAAATGTTTATTGGAGGTGTTTTACCAAGAACAGCTATTGAAAGAAGGTAATGTCAAAATGCATTTTTGCAATAAATTTTGTTTGCTGGAGTTTTGTACACTTTTGCATCAGCTTAACCCTTTACCAAACATAAAACAACATTTGACCAGTTTGTTGCAGATGACTCCGGACAACATTGTGGGAAAAGGATAAATTGCTCTTTCTCATTTTCCCACAATGTTTTCTGCCTTATCAGATTATTTTTTCAATTTCATCACATTTTGAAATGTCATCTGCAAACTGTTTCAATTTGGGACAGTCAAACAATTATTGTTTGGGAACGGGTTAAAACATTTAGAAATTTCAATTTGAGAGGTTTTGGTGACTTTTCAATTGTACATGTATGTAGCCCTGTCTAACGTCCTCTATCAAAAGCTACATTTTCTCCTTTTATCACATTGATTAATACAGTCAGTCTTCTTGAGCAATATCAAATTACGGTTAATGAGGTTAATAACATTAGAACTTTCTGCTGTGAGCCAATTAGAACTGAAGCAAAACAGAAAACGGTGAATCAAACATTCCAATGAACCAAACACAAAAATGGGATGTTATTTCAGTTGCCCCTTTATATTAATGTAACCAAATTCAAAGCTCTGGGGTCCAGCAATCTAAATTTCTCACCTGTTTGGAATCTCCCTATATTACATAAATAAGTATTAGAATTAGTCAAAGAGGTGTTTCAGTTTTATATACTGTTTACCCTTTTTGGTACAGGATAAAGACCTAAGCATGTAACTCCTACTACCTTTTACAAACTATACCTAGAAATCTAATATGGAATTTGTGTGTGATTAAAGGCATGAATTGTTGATACATTTTTTTTGTGATAATGGGTAGAAACTTTAAGAGATCATTGTGAGAAAGAGAGAAATGGCTCTTTTTGAGCAATTCTCTTTTTGTTACAATGGTTTCTTGGATCTTCAACAACTGGTAGTATGTATGTATACATAACATAACATAACTTCCAATTACAATATAAACATAAAGACCACTAAGGAAAGTATAAATTATCAATATACTTTCAATATCTTTTGGTAGATAAACATATCATGTTACATATAATATAGCAATTACAATATAAAAATAAAGACCACTAAGGAAAGTATAAATTATCAATATACTTTCAATATCTTTTGGTAGATAAACATATCATGTTACATATAATATAGCAATTACAATATAAAAATAAAGACCACTAAGGAAAGTATAAATTATCAATATACTTTCAATATCTTTTGGTAGATAAACATATCATGTTACATATAATATAGCAATTACAATATAAAAATAAAGACCACTAAGGAAAGTATAAATTATCAATATACTTTCAATATCTTTTGGTAGATAAACATATCATGTTACATATAATATAGCAATTACAATATAAAAATAAAGACCACTAAGGAAAGTATAAATTATCAATATACTTTCAATATCTTTTGGTAGATAAACATATCATGTTACATATAATATAGCAATTACAATATAAAGATCACTAAGGAAAGTATAAATTATCAATATACTTTCAATATCTTTTGGTAGATAAACATATCATGTTACATATAATATAGCAATTACAATATAAATATCACTAAAGAAAGTATTAATTATCAAAAGTGATGTTTGCGGTAATCTTTTTTAGTCTACATCTCACAAGTACATGATAATTATGGAGTAACAGTTTCAGTTAGAATAGATAAAATAAAAAAGCACCAAGAAACAAACCTTTGTTTTATCATCTATGTTAATATTTTCCAGTAATGAACTCCACTGATACCACGACCCGTATTGTCTTCGAATAAACACATGGTCATAGATCAGACCTTTCTTTGGAATTAACAATCCTCGAGAAAACTTCAAATCTTTTGGTCTGAAATCAGAGATAGATATGGAATGAGTTTATACGTACCAATGAGTACCAAAGAATGTATCAAAAGGCTTCACCCTATCATAATGGTTACATTTATGATATACAAATAACTTGACATAAAATTAATTATGACTGATTAAAACTGATAGAACAAGAATTTGCTCACACAATGAGCTAAAACAAATCATTCAAATGAAAGAATTATTTTGCAAGCAATTGATCCTTTTGTAACTGGTTTCTCACTTCCTTTTGCACCAGATGTGTTAAAGTAAGTGCATATCAAGGTTTGATACAAGACTTTATAGCAAAGCCTTGCATTAATCCTTTACCAAACGCCAAGTCTTTTACTGTCCCAAATTGTAAGAGTTTGCAGACGACATTTAAATTATGATAAAATTGGACAATAATCTCCTGATAGAGTAGAAAACATAGTGGAAAAAGGAAATATTGCTTGTGACAAGCAATTTCTCCTTCTCCCACGTTTTCCAGAGACACCTGCCATAAAGTGGTTAAATGTCGTAATTGTTTTGTAATTTGTTAAACCTGCAATATGGAGTTTGAAAAACAAAACAAAAACACTTTGAGTCATTGTCATTGTCCAAGTTAGGTGTGTAAGTCCATCTAACATTTATTGACAATCACAGGGGACTGTGGAATAATCACTAATTCAATAAATGTAACCAAGAGAGAAAAAACATCAGGTAAGTAAGGGAGGTTAAAGAAGTTTTGTTGCAGACAACATATAAAACTTAAAATTGTAAGTGACCTTGGTCAAGCTAAAGGATAAAAATTCTTTGAGAGGAGAGAGAAGACATGCATTGTAATCAGAAGATTTGTTGTTTTCATCAAAAGAATGTTTTCAAAAATATACTTAAAAACCCCCAATCTTCATTTTAACAATGCATAGGTATCTCATTTTTCCATAATACATGTACTTTACTTTGATATGTATACTCCAAAATATTTTACAAACTACAGTGGTAAGAGAAGAAAATAATTCACTTTATTAGCAATTTATCCTTTAGTCACAATTATTTCTATTCAGTATATCAGAAAGGAACTGTTTCATTCATAATACATGTATATTTTGTTGTTGCTTATTTGAACATATATCAAAATTTCCATTTTGGGAAATAGATTAATCAACACTTAAGTTGCTTTTATAGCTCCATCCTTCATTTTATAAGTCTTTTTTTAATATGAATGCAGTAAAAGATATCATGAACATTGTGACAGCAAGAAAAATCAGTTTTGCAGACCATCACTAGCCAAAATCATAATAGTGAAATATTCTTTTTGTAACAAAATATGCTTAAACTAAAGTCACCATAAAAAATGGGATAATTTGTAACGAAGTCCTTAAAAATATGCCTCTCTGAATTATAAATAAAACAAGCAAAATTAGCTATTGTATGAATTTGTATGTTTTTCTAAATTGATGTTAAATGCAGTTTTCAAGAGTTATTCATTATATATCGGTGACAGTTAACACAAAAAAGAATCAAAGCTGTAAAACAAGATCAACATCATTTTAGTGATATCAACATTTTAGTGATGAAATAAGGGTAAAAGTCTAATTCCAGCAAAGCTAGCTAACTCTCTGTTAAAAGCTGTGTGTTGAAAATTAATCATTTAATTTGTCTTATCGAAAACTAAACATCATTAATAAAATCGTCCATTATCAAATGAAAACAAAAGCAGTATTTCTAAACAAAAGCTTCCAATGCAAAGCGTATTAAGCTATTTGACTCTGTGTCATTAAACAATTATCAGAATTCAAAGGATTGCAGAATTCTGGTTACACACCCATTTAAGTCATTTAATATATTTGCATATGACTACATTCCAGTCAAAAAAAGAAAGTGCCAGCATAGTTGAATAACTGTTTCATTGCTTAATATTCTAATTCTATAGCTTACAGCAAAACATTTTGATGAATTACTGGCAACTTTCAAGCAATTACCTGATATCATTTAAAGAAAAAAAGCTTTTTAGAATGTATGTTTATAAGGGACATATTTAACCAAGTCAATTCCCATTATTTGTGAATGCTCTACTTACTTTACTTAGCTATCTTGGAAGTTTACAATTGTTGATATCTATGGCGCATATATAATTACTCCCTGAATTATCTAAGGTTCACTTGTAAGACTTTAGTAAGTGTTTTACATTTGTGCAGCACTTACAACAGTCTTGCACTGAACCTGCAATTTTTTAACAAAGGGTGCGTCAGCACCGTAGTCCATTGAATTTACATACCACTTTTTGAGGGACGGTACTTTATCGATACACAAACAGCGGTCTGACCCAAATTACTCATTAAACATCCGCCTTCACTGTGCAGACTAAAACCTTCTTGGAACTAGGAATGTCGGCCGGATTTACTCGCTTTGTTTTGCTCTATATTATTATAACTGTTGCCTCATGGGAAATCGTATAATTTCAAGATGTTCGAAAAATAGACTTTTGTTCAAGCTCTCTTCACAGAAATAATAATTATAGTAATGGTGGTAAAAGGAGGGGCTGTTTTCCTCGAGATTTTTCCCAAAGAAATTTTCAAATGTATCCTCAATCATCTTGCTTTAAACGCACCTTAGTCATTCAGCGCTATCAGCGCTTTGATTAAAATCAGTCTGCCACAAGCTTACTACAGTCTATAGTTTGTTGAGTTACAAATACATATTTGACGTTTTAAGTAGTAAATCAAACAATTTCTAATGCTGCAAATAGTTATCTGCCAAATCCAAGTATTGTTTGGTGTAGGGTGAAGGGAGGGTCATCATATCAAGTGGGTTATCAAGCACTGACTTTGTTATTCTGGGGATTTTATATTGATACCACAGTTCTCATACATAAAATTGGTTGTCAATGGTTATACATGTACAATGGACACTGTTCCTGCCATCCAAAATAGGTAAAGGATAAAGTCTTATCAGGCACATCATTGTTCACTTTTCTACCTAATCATACTCTGCAAAATGATTTAATCTATTCAAGTCATACATTTTTAATTCATTTATCTTGAGAACTGTGGTATCAATAAATAGGTACTTCCAACAGACATGCAGTGAAAACTTTCCTCTCAAATGGCCATAATGAAATTCCTCCATGTGGGATATTGTAACTGGTCTTAATCTAAAGCAACAGCAGACAACAAATGCAAATTATTAAAAAAAAATATATTCTTTGAGATAACAGGTTAATACCATTGTTGCGAAAGGGAGATTTACTTGTTACAAATAATTTACCCCTTTTCAACAGTGGTTTTGAAATATTTTCATGCAGGTGTGTTTGCATGAGAATTTTTGAGGTAGGTGATTAATAGTTATCAAAACTATGCTTTATTCAATTCAGACAGAGCATTGAATAATAACGCACAAAGAATGAAGGAAGAAACCCTGTAGGTTATCTTACAGGTTTGAGAAAAAAAATCATGCATGTCTGTAGCAACTTGCACTTACAAACCATTCATTCTCATTGCTTTAGTCTTTAAACCACACTGAACTTGATAGAGTTCTGTATTTCAATGCAACACTTGTCAAAATTCTAGTAATTTCTATTTTAGACAAAAGTTAGAAATGAATCAGAAGTAGATGCAAAAATGTATACAATCAAAAATAACATTTTATTTGTAATATTTGGATAGAAATAATTGAGATAAAAGGAGAAATTGCTTGTTACAAGCACTTTATCCTTTTATCACAATGATTTCTAATTTTTCTGGTGCAAGTGTGTTTACAGGAATACATTATTCATCACATAGTAACAGCATATAAAAATGGTTTGTAAGTACAATTCTAGTTAAATCTGGTAAAATGTTAAATGAAATCATGATATTAACAAGGACTCTCTCTGGTAAAAATCTTGGGTCACTTTCAGCAATCCCATTGGCTTACCTCGACGGTTTCTCTTGATCTAAATCGCTAAAAGTTTGACAGAAATTGGATTAGATGATAAATGAAATAATTTGTATTTTAAACCTCACATCCTGCAGAAAGACTTGAATTTTCTTAACAAAAGATCTAGTCTAATCTTAATTTCTGAATACAGTGTACATTTTACAGTGAGTAATAATTGTTTGTTGTAATAATTTAAACTTCTTTAACATTGATATTCAAAAAAATAAAAAATTAGTTATAGAACAGGAAAGTGAAGATTTCAAAATCAAAATGGTTTTCACAGATTTCATCTTTAATGATATTTCATATATTCTTAAAAACTTTTATTTCTTTTTAAATTGTGACCTAAACGCCATAGACCAGGAAAGTGAGAATTTTAATTTCAAAATCAAAATGGTTTCCACAGATTTCATCTTTAATGATATTCCATATTCTTAAAACTTTTATTTCTTTCCTGAATTGTGACCTTAACCTTTCAAGTCATAGAACAGGAAAGTGAAGATTATTTTGATTTCAAAATTAAAATGGTTTCAACAAATAGAGAAGTTGCTAGAAGTTTCTATCAAACATAATATTATCACACCTTGAGACATGGTGAGCATTGAACATAAAAATTACAGTTCATCTTACATTACATTGCATATATTCTTAAAACTTTGACTTCTTTATTAAATTCTGACCTTGATCATAGGTCAAAGAATTAACTTATCCTCAAAATTAACTTACTTTGGGTGTTTATCCTTGGTTCCCTCCATCTCACAAAGTGATCGGAAGAATTCATCAAACTTGATCCTCGAGTTGTCGTCTAGTGTGGCACCAACGGACCAGACTAAGGAGAACAAGAAGTAACAGAAGAGCATGTTGGTCCGTTCTTCGATGATCTTCTGATCTGTCATGCTGATTGGCTCAGGTTCTTTATCTTCTCCGCCTTCCTCATTGAGCTCCTCAAATATATCCTCGTCATCGTCGTCTTCACCGATTTGTCTGTGGAAATAGAAATTGTATAACATGAAGATATCTTATAAATCAGCTTTTTAATCAATGATGGGATCCATTAACTCCGCCATGGTCGGTCCCAAGCAAGGATGTGAAAGGAGGGTCGTGCACAGGGCCAGTACCCATGTCTCGCTAAAAAACAGCAAGCTACAGAAACCAAACCACCTTAAGCGCATAACAGCGTGATGAGGACTAGATAAAATAGGATCCATCTATGTTATTACATGGTACCAGGCATACCAAATAGATTATTAAGCCAAAATAAAATTTTGTTGTTGGAAGCTTAAACTTATTCATCTTTCTTGCATTTGTTCGTCATCCAAATAGTTCTATTCATGAACATGTTCTTGGAATTCATGAATATGTTAAAACAAAAATATTTGATTTTATGAACAGCCATTTTTCATTCATGTATGCTTGTTTGGTTCATGAACACAGTTCTTGAATCTTTTGCTTGTGTACCTGTCCCAACATTTTTTCCTAAGGCATGCATGGTATACTATCTAGGCAATTGACCATCCATCTACAAGAAAAGTGATTTTTATACAGTCTGTGAGAAATGTATGAATTATGTTTTAATGACGTATTTGAAAATAAAAAGAATATTGGCCATGAGAGGGTTACACAAAAGTTCTTAAACCCTAAGTTCATCATCCTAATATAAACTTGCTGAAATGGATGGTCAAATATAAAGTTGAGAGAACTATGGCCAGACAATTTTGACATAAACTTGTACATTTTGTAGTATTATTGATTCACTGTAAGAACTGACTTACTTGATGTCCTCTATCATACAAGAGTAGAGTGTTAACATGCTCATAGTGAGGTGCATGGGGTGACAGGTCTGGACATGTTTACAATGCTTAGTTACGTAGTTCAAACATGGTGGTAACAACCATTCAAACAACATCTGAAAATGGAATAGATTTTATCAGTCTGTTATATAAAAAAATAGATAGATAAATCAATAGAAGACAAGCTTGCATTTCATTCATTTAGAATTTAGCAGCTGTCCAAACAAGATCTGAAAACAATAGATTTTATCAGTCTGTCAAAAAAATGGGAGGCAAGTTTTAATTTCATTTGTTTAATATTTAACAGCCACCTAAATAACATCTGAAAGAAAATGAATTCTATCTTTCTTATTTATTACTTAATGAATAAACTGATAAATAAAAAGGAGATAAGCTCTAATTTGATTTGTTCAGGACTTAGCAGCCAGTCGAACAACAACCAAAGCACAAATTAATTTGTGCATTTGTTTTATAATAAGACAACACAAAATCGTGTACTTGCTTTAAATGTTAAATGACAGACACAATGTAATTTCAATTATTTAGGAAAAAAACATGCATAGATTGCAAATTGCGAAGTTAGTGAAATAACATATCATATGGTTATATATAAAAGATGGTCAAATTAGCAATAACCTAATGAAATATCATTAGATTAGGCACACCCTCATACCTGTATCATGTTCCTCTGGTCAGCAGTCAGTTTATCCGGTAGGCCAGTCATCCAGGATTTCATCAGTGGTTCCCAGCCAAGCTGCATTGGGTCCATGTAGATCATACCACATCTGGGGAACCAGACAGAAATAATAAATATATTAAAATGAAGACATTTCGGGTATACAAAATAAGTCTTTGTATGAACTATTTTTGTGGTTATCAATCAATTACAATTTCTTTCCATGATTGTTTTCTTCTTACCTGGGAGATGTGGTCGGCAGCCACTTTCAATTAAACATGGAGAAAGCTAACAAGTCCAAGTCAAAGCTTAACCCTTTTGACACATGCTTTATCCCACATGCAGCAAAATACTTAAGAAAGCATTGTGTCGAGAGGAGAAATTGATTTTGTTTCCTTTTAATGGGTTTTTATCTTCATTTCTTATTTGAATTCATATAGATTATAGATAAATAGATTAGATGGCTGATATCTTAAAAAGTAAAAGTTACCAGGCAAGGCTTTGGATTATTATCTGATTCCACTTCCAATCATAGGCTATTATTCTTCGACCTTGCCTGATGTCATGGCCTTTTCAAGACAACAACCCAAAATTCTCTATGTAACATACCTGCTGACGGTAGCTGGAGAAGCCTGTTCAAGATCCTGAGGTTCAAAAATCATGTTCTGTTTATTGCTCATCTGTATAATCTCCCCACTCATAAGGCACAGCTTTGAAAAGAAAAAATATACAATAGCATGAAGGAACAACATCCTATATGACCACATAAGTAAATAAAATAAAGATCAAAATAAATAGTGAATTCATTTTAAAGTATGAAAAGCCATATTTTCTCTTGACGCTTAGATTGGAAACTCAAGGACAATTAAAGAAATTGTGTGAAACTGGCAAATTATCTGTTTGTTACATCATATAATTATTCTTTATTTCTGAGTGAAAACAAATAGCCATACAAATGTACAATTGCTTTAACTAACATTGAAATCACTCTGGCAAAATGAGACTTGGCTGTTTCCCAACAATGCAAAGAAAATATTATTTTTTATACTTAATAATTATCGTCTGCTATCCATTTTGGACAAGTCTTATAACTCATAAAATGGGTAACATGGTATCAACTCACAGGAAAGCCAGATTTAGAAAGGAAAACTACATCTCTGAGTAGACAAG
The DNA here is from genome assembly GCA_947846245.1 of Cerastoderma edule. Classification (NCBI taxonomy): domain Eukaryota; kingdom Metazoa; phylum Mollusca; class Bivalvia; order Cardiida; family Cardiidae; genus Cerastoderma; species Cerastoderma edule. Next base: position 37,272,090 of record OX401413.1, on the reverse strand, counting down.
CAGGCTTCAGGCTTGCCAAGTTAACAAACAACCTGTCAACAAGAAAACTGATGTTAATGGTAAATTGGTTAACATGGTTACAAACCTTCTTGTTGTCATCCAGAACAGTGTTCATGTTTTCTATCCACACTGCGTCCACTGGTCCGTCAAATATGATCCATTTTCTGTGGTGTGTTGTACTGGATGCATGCTCTCTAAATGTGTTAGCTAGCACACCTAGGACAAAAGGTAACAAAGTTAGGTGACTAATTCAAACATCAAAGGCTTGAATATGAAAACTAGTATACTCCTTATAACATAACATAATATTGATGATAATCAAACATTGCCAATAGCAGGCACCTTTAGAAAACATTAAGGAAAGCACAGAATGCTTCAAAAGCTTTGTCGGATGCTTCAGTCAGAAAAGCATCTGACAACCCTTATCCAACGCTTTATCTTAGATAATCTTTGTGACTTATTCTATTTGTAACCAATACCAAATTATACTTAAAATGATAATTTATGTGATTTTTACCCCTTCTTGTTACTTTTTTCTGTTTTTTTAATTTGTAAAATTAAATTTGTTTCAAAACTGCACCTATGCATACATCACATTTTGTCTCTTTCCTGTTACTTTTGCTTATTTGTTTGTCATTTCAATGTGCCATATTTGATCATGTATATATTTGTATGTCAATGAAGTATTCTTATGCAAATAATTTAAACAAGAAAACCAACTACCAATATAAAGACTTAAACAATATTGGGTATGTAATATTATTTATCCCATTACATGGAGCAAAAGGTGACGTGAAAAGCGGTGCAGTGAAAACTAAGTCATTCACGGTTACTTGACACATGACCTCCTTCATTTGCATATGGTCAAGCGACGCATGAGCTGGCCCATCAGGGTAAGAATATATGAAATGAAACGATATTGTTTGGTCCATCTAATGTTTCCAGTTACAAATCATCATTTTATGATAACTAAATTTGAAGAAATCATAGGTTTTTGGAACTATAGAATGCCTTGTGATGTCATATCACATGACGTCACACATGACATCACGATTTGTCTCGTGACTACTATCTCATGTTCATACACACCTACTCATTCACTTTATATAAAAAGTGTTTTCTCTGTTGTTTTGTTAAAATCAGTTGTTCGAAAAAATATGTAACGGGATAAACAGAATAATAGGTTAGTGCCATTAATCAGCTCACCAAAAACATTCCTACACCTTGCCTGAAAAACCAAATCCATTAACGTCACTAACCTATTATTCTCTATATTTTCAATTGGCTTTTAATTTGAAACCAAAGTTATGATATATGCAATTGCTTACCATGATTGTATTTTACTATTGTAACAATAGTTTCCTGAGTAATTTTCAATAATTGTTCAAAGATGACTAAGTTGGGAAGTGTTTAAATACTATTTGAACAAAAAGTTAAATTGCGATACGAAATACATCTCCTCACCATCTGTCCATTCATGGGAGACAGGGTCAAACCGCCCGTACAACTGGCCCATGGTTACAGCCTTAGGGTTGATTATACTGTACCATACCTACAACGATTGAATTATCATTAGTCAAAACTATTTATCCTCAACCATGAATGCAGATTATAAAATCTGCTCATAAATGGTGAAAGTCATGCAGAAAGCAAAGTTCAATTATAAACGATGAAGAACGTATTTCATTTAACTTCAAGTTAAAAGAAAAGAACAATAATGAATTGCTCTTGACTTGTTGTTTCATCTAAATTCACAGTAGCTATTTAAGCCCTTCCTGCATTTTTCAAAGTGAAAGCAACAGAAAAACTTCAACTTTCAATCATATAGAAATAACCATTTCTATATGGCATTGATTGGTATTGTGTTGAAACCAGTGTAACTAAAGGAAAAAATGTTCCTATGCTGCAATGTGTTAAATACAATTAACGTTTGATAAGATTGACATACATGTTATTCGAATGATAAAACATGATAACAACAAAAACCCTATGTGTTTTTACCCCAAACTCCTCCATAAGCCCCTGGTCATGTAGATCGCCCAGAGCATCAGCGAGTACATTAAATGAGCATGTCTTTCCTGCTAGTGGATCCCCGACGATCATCAGTCCGTGTCTCACCAGGATCATATCATAGATCTGAAACAAACATTATGGTCTTGTTACTTACAATTAAATCACTGTTGAGGAAGCACACATCGCTTTGGAATACCTGCTACAAAGGTTATATTATTTATAATTTGTTGTGCTCAGTAAATAAATTATGTAACATGTAAAAACTGAAAACAGACAGCAAAAAAGTTGGTAGAAACAATTTTAAAAATTGAAGCAATTGCTTGTTACGGAAAAACTTGACTCATTCCCTAAGTAAAAGGTTTGTAGTTAAAAGAAATAACAAACACCTTTTTTGACTATGAAAAAGAAAAAGAATAGCTTTCTTCTGTCTTAAAATAAAATCCAGAGCCAGGAAGAGAGAAATACCTTGTGACAAGTAAATTCTCCTTTTTTTCAAAGTTTTCTTTAAGTCTTCTTATGGAGGTGCAATACATTGAGGAATTATTGAGAAAGGGTTTTACAAGAATACTAACACCTACACCTGAAAGTTTAGGAAAAGATTGTTTAAATTTGAAAACAAAATAATGAATACCTGTTTATAGTAAGGAAAAAGCCCATGATGATCATTTCTATGTGTGACAGCTTTCATGTGAAAAAAAGCCATCAAGACAAAATAAGATGCATTCTACGCCTGCATGCTTTCGATATCAAATCGCATCAGAGCGAATATTAATTTTTGTCATATATCGATAATTTGCAGCGATCTCATTTCTGATTGGACCACATTTCTAATTTTCGATGCCGATTGGTCCCCTCTTACCCAGATGGAGAACGCTGACACATTTTTATCACACAGTGCCTGCAAGCTGTAACACGTTTACAGCTTGGATCATCTGAGTTAAAACTTACCTGGATGATTTTCTTCAGTGAGTAAGGTACCTACCTGGATGATTTTCTCCAGTGAGTAGGGTACATACCTGAATGATTTTCTCCAGTGAGTAAGGTATGGCCTGAAGGTTCCTCTGTTCCATCCTCTTCACCAGGGCCTGTTGTAAGGAGTCATAGTCTGGTTTGGGGAGTTGAACACCAGGGAACAAATCCGAAATGATCCCCTCAAACAGTGGGATGTCATGGGACAAAAACTGAAAAAAAGATTCGTCACCTGTGACTAAAACCTCTTTGATATACATGTATTATTTGTTTGGGGTTTTTTATTTAATAAAAACAACATTTTTTTTCAACTATAGTATCATGCTCGAATGATCATGGATGGAGAAAGACACCTAACTTAACTACCCATAAGGGCTGGTCAAGATGAGTAGAACCATCAAGGTTTCATAAATTAGATGGAAGAAAAAAAAACATGAAAATTTAAATCTATTACTTCCGCTTATGTGATTTGATCCCGCATGTGTTAGTCATGTGATCTCTGTGATACTAATTATTCCATTCTCTACTATATTCTATAAGTTAAAGAGGACATTCTGTTATCATACATTATGTGTAACCTCGGCGTAATAGGTTATATATTTTACTTTAGCACTTCATGCCTTAGATTATTTCCATTTCTGGCTTCTTGTTTCTTCTCTAAACCCTATATTACAGGTCTGGCAAAATCAATTGTTTGTATTGCCCAGCTTGTCCAAAGCCTTAATGGACAAGCAAATTTTCACTGAAATTTACTATGTCACCAGTTAAGAGAATTGTGCATGAAAAGATTTGTCACTTACAGACAAGTACATGTAATCTGATTTTGCCACCCCTGTATTATCAGGAACCTATGACAGTTATATCTTCACAAGACAATTATAATGAGTACAGTCAAGCCTCGATAGTCCGGTTGTCTCCTTAATCCGGAATACTCGCCATCCGGACAGTATTTGTAAGGAACGGTCGTTACCTTCATAAGTTGCACTGTTTAAACCGGAAAATCCACGTTCCGTCTCCAGACAATAAAATTCGGGAACCTAACCTATCTTGTAATAGTATACATGTATGGCTAATCCAGAAACATTATTTTCAACTATTACGAATTTTTTTTTACTTCATAGTAATTATCATGAAAAACCGTGTATATGTAAACATTTCACTGGAAACTCGCCGATATTTTATTCCTGTTATTTTTTTAATATGAACATTACTCCTGGGAACGAAAGTATTCGGATAAACCAGGTCCGACTGTACCTACACTGTAAGATTCATCAAAAAGTCCTTCACATAAAACATGAAACGAATTCAAATAAGCCCTTATATATCAATCTTTGGCTTACCTTTGGCAGATTGACGTCATTGATGGATCGCAGCACTAACACATCCTCTCTCTGCTCTGGATATTTGATTTTCAAATTACCCGCGGCCGTCAGGACGGACTTGACCGCTCTCATACCATAATCGTAATGGTGTTGGGAAGACAGTTGTTCAGAACATAACCGGTATGTCGCTGTGATTTTTGTGGACAGACTTCTGGCTTCAACAAAACCCATAGAGTACAGAGAAATCTCTGCGATCATTGTGTAATTAGGAATCATCATTGCTACGGTTCTAAACAGCACCTAAAGAGAAAATAAAGATACAATGCGTCACAGTCAATAAGCATAAAACATGTCACAGAAAATAAACATAAAACATGTCAGAAAATAAGCACAAAATATGTCATAGAAAAAAGCACAAAACATGTCACACCAAATAGAGAAGAAAAGATGATGATGATGATGTACTTGAACATTGAACTGTAAACCACTTACTGCAAGATACCTAGATTTACTACAATGACTGCATCAGACTTTAGAAACCATTGTAACAACATAGTTATGCATTCAAATGAGTTCTTCACCATGGTAACCTAAAATCCTTATGTTCTATCTACAGACAGGAACATTTGAGATGGCACTGTAACAACTTGAAAGATTGCTTATAATGAACACCTTCTTGAGATTTCTACTTCAGGTGCTTCGGAAAGTTAGTCTACAAATGATAAAAGATCACAATAAAAAATTGTAAATGCCACCTTTTTTTTTTCTTTCAAATTGACCAGTCAACAAAACGCGCCAAGGTGAATATTCATGACCATTTGACCAAAAATGATTTTTGCATACAAAACAATCCAAGTGCTCATGATCTTGTGAATATAGCTTTAAATAGCTTTCATTTCATAAAAACTTTGAAAAATAAAGGTGATGGGGTTTTGACAAACATAGGAACTGGTCATATGGACGAGGCTTAACTCAGTGTTAATTTGGGTGTACCTTTAGATTATCTGGAAGCTCGGCTCGCCCTGCGTACCCAGGGTTCATTGTAATGAATATAGTACATGTTGGGTCCAGGGAGATTTTGGTTCCCTCAAATACAAACATCTTTAACTGTTCTGCAATAGCACGCTGGATTGTTTGCACTTGTTGTGCAATCACTGACAATACCTGTTGAAGAAAAATCACATGTTCATTGACATGTCTTTCATATTGATATAGTGATAGTTGTATAGGTTTATAGCTGGCGAAGTTTGATTGTCTAAAATAGTTGAGAAATAAAAGAGATACTAGCTGTTAAAACAATTACACATGTTCATAAAAAAGGTCTAAAACATCAGAAAGGCAATGAAAAAGTTAAGTTTAGAAATGACCAAGATTTGAAATTTCTGACATAGGTTAAGAACCAGTAAACAAATGGTGCCCATGACTTGTGTCTTTATTACCTTCTTGACTAAACTTGATGATCCCTGTGTGTAATAACCCATAATCAAAAATAACTAAAGATAGAAATTAGAATTTTTTTTTTCAACACCGTTGCATTATGTCATTTGTTACTTCTCAATGTTGAATTAGTGTTGAGATCTTTAAAATTTCTTCCATTCAAGAACTATATCATTTCCTAATATCATGATATGGACAAAAGCATCAAAAAGCCAATTACATATTACAATCAAAATCAATGGTTCTTGATAAAACACAGCTTTAATAGACTTATTTAAAGAGATATCATGAGTTTACACTGTCCAAATTGTACTTAAAAACTGTTCGATAAAGAACTTACAAAGTATGATGATTGTTTTTGAGACGATTTTAAATAAAAAGGAGAAGTTTCTCCTTGTATCACAATATTCTAACAATTAGTCGGCTGCATAACTGTCAAAGGAATGTGTATTCATTCAGTGGGATCATTCTTCTACCAAGCTATTTAAATATTATGATGTTAAAATTGTCATGCATACCTCAAGTTCAATTCTGTTGAATTCGTCGAAGCATGCCCAGGCCCCTGATTGCGCAAGACCTTTGAAGAATTTCCCCATTGCCTTGTAATCTAGACCATCAGAACAGTTGAACACAACACACTGTCAAGTATAACAAGATAAATTTATAATTCATATATCATTTATAAAACCGGCCCTATGTTCTTACATATGTATGTTGTCATCATCATCATCTTGAGTTTCCCTACAGTACAATTATAGAAAGTTGGACAATAAATAAAGTTCCAGATAAAAGGTGTTCAATAAAAGAATAAAAATAACTCATTAAATCGAATAATTTCTTATGCAATACAACAGATTTGAAATGATTTACATTTGAATAAACAACATAATTTATTAAGAATTCATTGCTAGATAAAGATACTGTGTTATTTGTTTTTTTAGTTTTACAAATGAAACCAAGATTTCACCAGTAATAATCTTGTCAATGTAGAATTGATATTTGGTAAAAAAACAAAAAATTACAAAAAGGTTGTTCATAAAGTAAATTTTTATAGAAATTAGTAAGCCTTTAAGTGTTATTTCTATATTTTCTAAAGAATATGATAAGGGGCCTCCGTGGCCTAGTGGTTAGAGTACAGAACTTGAAATCACATGGCCCCTCTCCGCGTGGGTTCAAATCCTGAGAAGGATATGGATATTCAATGAGAGGCAGTCTCCTGACTGACTTACGGAATGCCGATGGTTCTACCCGACTTGACCAGCCCTTATGGGCAGTTGAGTATGGGGTCTTCCTCCATCATTAAGAGTCGGGCATCGCTACATAACTGAAATAATGTTGATGTGATGTAAAACCCATATTAGAAAAAAAAAAAAAAAAAAAAAAAAAAAAAAAAAAAAAAAAAAAAAGAATATGATAACTGTAAATGTAAACAATATCAATATTTTTACTAAACACTTTACCTGCTTAGCAACAGCCTTTGCCAAATCCTTCGATGTTTCCGTCTTCCCTGTGCCCGCAGGCCCTTCAGGGGCCCCTCCCAGGTTCAACAACAGGGCCCCCATAAGGGTCCTGTAACATCTGTCAGTCAAAGGGGTTATCACTAGGCGACCAGTGTTGCCTAGATACTCGTAACCATAGGCAACGGTTGTTGTGATCATCCTCACGAATATGTTTCCCTCCTCTCTGTAGTACCTCAGTTCCGAAATCCAGGAAAAATCAGTTGGACTGTTTGTACCAACATCGTCAAGCTTTTGTACCACATCTCTCGCTTTTAATGGAATTATAAATAAGAGGGCTTGTTTAGTTGACATATTCTGATAAACCTCAATCATGGGACTTTGGAAACCACCATGGCTCATCACAACCAATTTTTCCTTTCAGCACAGTTGTTCCTACCACACCTCAGAAATGAATAGTGAAAGTCTTATTTCTATGATTGCCATTTACAATAAAAGTCACATTCATAAAATCCAATATAAGGATCTTAAATCTCATGCTAATTGAATGTCAAATGAATATATCGATTAAAGTGTATCATGAAAAGGAATGAACAGATAAACCACTCACCATGTACATCTATGACAATGAGAGCTCCGAGCGTAATTCTGGCCATCTTGGAGAGTGACCCTCTCACCATGGTAACAATCTCCTCAATCTGTTTGTTACTCTTCTGTAGGTACGGACCCAGAAAATGGGAACGAATAGCCTGATGGAGAAGACGAATAAAATATCTGTTGTGATATTTCCATTTACTACAATAATCTCTATGAGTTCTAATACAGTTATAAATTTCCTTTTTCTGCCTTAAATAAGGCTGTGTAAGGTTAAATGGAATTTAATTAGATAAATAGAATATAATAGTCATGACACAGTAAAAAGCTTCACCTATTATAATGGGTAATAATTCTAAAAACATCTTGTTAAAAGAATATTGCCTGTTTGAGAATGCTTTCTTTGTCACAATGTCCCCCATATTTTTCTGTGTTATACAAATGTTATATCAGAAATTTTGATCCCAAAATATAATAGTGCACATAACTAATGGGTACAAACACTATAGGGTTTATAGAAGCAATAAGAAAGTAAGCTAAGGGAATATACATCATATCTGGAATTTTGAAAACTTGAAAGTTTTACCCCTATGGAAGTGTCTGTCTTGACAAAATTGAAAGCATGCAGGAAATGGTTAAAGATGATCATTCACAGATGAGATATTGGAAGCCAAAATAAAATATAGTTGAAACGATACAGTTTTTGTATTGTTGTATGAAATACAATTTAAAGTATTGAAGCAGCATTAATTCACAAAACCAAAATATATTTAAGTATGTACAGTTTATATGATATAAATCTTAAAACTATTGTAATGCTTTTGGGTCTAAATTTATATTGATTCACTGTATACAGGCACTTAATACTTGAAAACAAACTATTTTTGCTTCCAATGGCATATCTACAGCAGTACAGCTGATGAACAGTTTAATTATTTAACCCTTTCCCAAACAACAAATTTTCGACTGTCCCAAATTGAAAGAGTTTTCAGGCAACATTTCAAAATGTGATGAAATTGAAAAACATTCTTTAGATAGAGCAGAAAACCTTGTGGGAAAAGGAGAAATTGCTTGTGACGAACAATTTCTCCTTTTCCCACAATGTTTTTTCTAAAGTCGTCTGCAACAAAGTGGTCAAATGTCGTTGGGAAAGGGTTAAGCAATTAAGTTTTCACAAGCCCCTTTATCATCTCTATAAATGGATATTACAGCATACCTGTGTAACTTCTGCTGTCCAGTGAATCTGTGAGGCGGCCAACACAATCTGACCGGGCCATTGTAACACCCACTCGCCCCGCGGGATCTTTGTGTAGGCGTCGACGGCCTTCATTCCTACATCCTTTAGACTCAGTTTCATCACATCCTCAACCTGTCAATGTGGTAGGACAATAACAGATTAGGGGCTTTCATGGTCTAGAGTTCAGTGTACAGAACTTAAACGTAAATGGCCCTTCTCCAGAGGGTTCAAATCCGTTAGAAGAACAACATTTTTGAGGCCTCTATGGCCATAAAGGTTAGAGTACAGAATTTACAATAACAAAGCTCTTTTCCAGGTGGATTCATTTCTTGGTGATGGTATTTGGGTTTTCATGAGACACAGTCAGTCTTCAGGTTGACTTACAAAATGACAATGGTTCTTGTCAATGTGACTAGTCAATATGAGCAGTCACATTTTGAGGTCTTCCTCCATCATTTTAAGTTTGTCTTTACAACATAAATCAAGTTCTGTTGATGTAGTGTAGGTAGAACAATTCAGATTAGTGGTGCCTCACTATTCAAGATTAAAGAAAAAGCCTCTGTCATTCTATCATAATATCATTCCTTAGTTTTACTGCATTTTTAGAACAAAAAAGGAGATATTTCTTTATTTTCCCAAAATACGATAACATTCTTTATTAACTGTAAAAAATTCATAACTGGCTGGGGTTGCATCAAATTGAGACCAGTAACAATTGTATTTAATGAATGGGTTTAAAATTAACATATAAAGGATAACAATTTTTTATGATGTTTTATCTACACATTTCATGAACATAAAAAGATTAAATGGTTCACCTGTAACAGCCAGCGCTCAACCAGACCCTTGGCTTCCCCAGGTATGATGGTTTGTGGGAAATCAACCACTTCCTTCTCGGCAGACTCCATGGCAGTGATCACAGTATCTGCGTTAAACGATAACTGCGCGATTCCTTCGAAACATTTCTTAAGATGAGGCTGTACTCGAAGGGGATCTTTGGTCTCAGACAGAATCTCAAGTAACTCGTCATTCGACAGGAAGAAAAATCTGGGGAAAAAGACTATTTGTTAACCATTTGTCTCATTTATACTTATTCTAGCACATAAGCAGTAGAGAGTAATTAACCTTTGTGACAAAAGGAGAATTTGTTTTATCACTAATGGAAAGCATATCACTAAGTAAATTGTCCTTGCAAAGTATTAGCATAAAGAAAATTACAAATCCATGAGCAAAAATATACGCTTTTAAATGAATCTAATTAAAAGCCTTAAGGCTATTACAAACAATAACTTAAAGTACATTGATTTGTTTCTTAAAAAGCAGTTTAAACCAAAGACTTGTTCAAAAGAAATTCACAAACAGAATGTGAGGTTCTAGAAACAAAACTTGATTTATACAACACAGTTACAGATAAGGGGCTGTGTTGAAATTTCCTCACATCTATGAACAAGCAGCTTTAAATTAAGTAAAAATCATCATAAAAAAATCAAGATTTATTTGGGTGATTTTGTGCCTTACCTTGGGAAGAACAGTCTCTTCTTTTCTAGATAGTCATTCAGGCCTCTTTGAATATCTTCCAGCATTGACTAAAGAAAAGCGAAAGGAAAATGTAACAAAAATCGCATATTTCATGTTAAGTGCCAAAGCGCAAAACCTATCTTTGTAATCTTGCTAAAAGACCTTTTTAAATGAATTTCAACAATAATAATTATTCAAACAAATGATTATCTTTCCCGAAAACACATGACCATCAATGTATTCAATTAAAAATATACCAAAAATTTTCTCTGTGGCTTACTTGTTATTTGTATACTGTTTATGACAAATGTCATTCATGTTTATGTGGTCACTCAATAAATAAAAGCGTGGCTTTAATTGCAAAATCAGAGTTAACCTATGAACTATAGGAGTTAGTGAAGAGAAAAAACAGGGTGTGCCGTTGTGTACTTTGGGAACAATCACTTTATTCAATCATTCAATTCTGTCAAGGAATTGATATAAGGTGACATGGCTCCACAGGATAATGTTTGTGTTTGCCTGTCTTGGTTTTAAGTTTCTCACTGTGGCATCTTTCAGATTCTTGATTTATATAGCGAAGACTGGGGAGATTTGGTAGGGAATGTCTCCATACCACCACAAGGTTCAAATAGACCAGGCATCACTACATAGCCCGGGCCAAGATGTTATAAAACAGATCTTCTAGATTATACATAAACTATAAAATTTGTCTTTGTTGATTATTTCAAAACAATTGGTAATGCACCAAGCAGGTGTCATGTATTTACCTCTGAATGCTGCAGTTTTTCCAGCATCTGGTCCTGTGACACAACAACCATTGCCTCTGTGTTCTTTACTGCATTCTCCATGATGGTCTTCCTGTAATTGATTAGCAAGGTAATGTACTAATTAAGGAGCTTCTTTTTATATATTTGGTTTCCAAATTATGCTAGTCCATCTACATTCAAAAGCATGACGCACATCACATTTTGTGAAAGGAGCAAATTACCAGCAGATAGTTTTTATTTAGGATAATATAACCATAACTCACATCACATTTTGTGAATGGGGCAAATTACCAGCAGATAGTTTTTATTTAGGATAATGTAACATTCATCATATGTGAATTTGGGTATTGTAGCAAATCTTTTTTATTTCAGAATTAATTTGTTTAAATCAATAATCTTATATGGGGTTGGCAAAACACCTCAGACAGCCTAGTACTGGTGAATCCAGGAAAGACATAATATAACTGAACAATTGTTGACAGAGCATTTAGACCATATAAATGAACAAACAAACTTAAATGGGATAATGGGATACCAAAGGTCAAAACAGTTGCTGATTCAGAAAAAAATGATACAAATTATTATAAACAATAAAAAACGGAGAAATCATTTGAAAAATATGTTTGTCACCAAGCTATCTACCCAATTCCATAGGACAGTTTTACTTTTCCTACTTTGCAATCATAATGTGCTTAAGATGCCTTCTGTTGTCAGAATGAGTCAATATTGTGTAAGAGGGGTAATATATTTACCAATGTCCATCCACCTCTACAAACATCTCTCCCTCCACTGGAATCTGGCTCCGAATGTCCTCTGATCCAAATATGGGCTCTAGGTACAACCAGGCAGCTTGTACCTTTAACCAGGAGTCCATTGTGTCCTTCATTCTGTGCTGAAATAGTATATACAAGACAATTGAACCTTTAACCAGGAGTCCATCGTGTCCTTCATTCTATGCTGGAAAAGTATATACAAGACAATTGAACCTTTAACCAGGAGTCAATTGTGTCCTTCATTCTGTGCTGGAATAGTATATACAAGATACTTGAACCTTTAACCAGGAGTCCATCGTGTCCTTCATTCTATGCTGAAATAGTATATTCAAAACAAATGAACCTTTAACCAGGAGTCCATCGTGTCCTTTATTCTATGCTGGAATAGTATATACAAGACAATTGAACCTTTAACCAGGAGTCCATTGTGTCCTTCATTCTATGCTTGAATGGTATATACAAGACAATTGAACCTTTAACCAGGAGTCCATTGTGTCCTTTATTCTATGCTGGAATAGTATATTCAAGACAATTGAACCTTTAACCAGGAGTCCATTGTGTCCTTCATTCTGTGCTGGAATAGTATATACAAGATACTTGAACCTTTAACCAGGAGTCCATCGTGTCCTTTATTCTGTGCTGAAATAGTATATTCAAGACAAATGAACCTTTAACCAGGAGTCCATCGTGTCCTTCATTCTGAGCTGGAATAGTATATACAAGACAATTGAACCTTTAACCAGGAGTCCATCGTGTCCTTCATTCTGTGCTGGAATAGTATATACAAGATACTTGAACCTTTAACCAGGAGTCCATCGTGTCCTTCATTCTATGCTGGAATAGTATATACAAGATACTTGAACCTTTAACCAGGAGTCCATCGTGTCCTTCATTCTATGCTGGAATAGTATATACAAGATACTTGAACCTTTAACCAGGAGTCAATTGTGTCCTTCATTCTATGCTTGAATGGTATATACAAGACAATTGAACCTTTAACCAGGAGTCCATCGTGTCCTTCATTCTATGCTGGAAAAGTATATACAAGACAATTGAACCTTTAACCAGGAGTCAATTGTGTCCTTCATTCTGTGCTGGAATAGTATATACAAGATACTTGAACCTTTAACCAGGAGTCCATCGTGTCCTTTATTCTATGCTGAAATAGTATATTCAAGACAAATGAACCTTTAACCAGGAGTCCATCGTGTCCTTTATTCTATGCTGGAATAGTATATACAAGACAATTGAACCTTTAACCAGGAGTCCATCGTGTCCTTCATTCTGTTCTGAAATAGTATATTCAAGACAAATGAACCTTTAACCAGGAGTCCATCGTGTCCTTTATTCTATGCTGGAATAGTATATACAAGACAGTTGAACCTTAATCAGGAGTCCATTGTGTCCTTCATTCTATGCTGGAATAGTATATACAAGACAATTGATAAAACTGATGTACACTTGTTACCCTCCATCCTTACTCTAAATATTTCATATATTGGTTTTTCGTCACATTCACATTATTTCAGTTATGTTGTGAGGCATGATTCATAAAGCTGGTAGACCCTAAGTCAAACTGCCCATAAGGGTTGGTTGGTCAAGCCGGGTAGATGCAATAATTGGTAACCTGTTAGTCATCCAAGAGATTGCCTCTCATGAAAATCAAAATGTCACTGGGATTTGAACCCACATGAAGGGGAGATGTGTGATTTCAAGTTCTGTGCACTAAAACCACCTGGCCTAGTAGGTCCAAAAAAACCTCGACATGGTAGAGATTGATGCAATAAACAGTTGTAACCTACCAATTGTAGATCCCAGGTGTTCACCTCATCTTCAAATGGTCCAATAAAAGGTGAACCTTTCATGGTGGTAGTCTTCACAATATGGTCATCTAGCAGTACCTGTAATTGTTAACAATACATTCATGCAAACATGCCATCTCCATATGTAATTTTGCAGAAATTAAACCATATATCAGTTTGTTCTAAAAGAGCTAGAATACTAATAGGTACTGATATGTTTGCACCTTTAAAAGTTTAAAAAAAAATTGCAGCTATGTAGCAGGGGGTCTAGATTTGAAAGGTGGAGTCGAATGTGAAAGCAAGCAGGTGGTAAAAGAAGAAAATGCTAAATATACACATTATTTGTTAAATGAGATTACAGTTTTTCATAAACACATAGAAAATCGAGTCACTAACTGCCAGAAATATTATAAACCTATATACAGTTTTGATTTAGTGTATCCCTTTTGGTAATAATCACTCACCTGAATATCATCTGGGGCAGCCAGAATACTGATTTTAGTGTCTTTATATGGTACAAAGTTGAAATGCATGTTCTTCCAGTCTTGCTTCATCTTCTTCAATGCCTAAAATCAGAGATTGGGGTATATCTAAATAGAATTCATCATCTTCCTCTTTAGCAACAAAACTGTAGATTGAGTACCTAAAACCTAAAAAACTAATTGCTTATATGGGGTTAAGCATGGGTTCAATGGTAGTGAGGGCTCTGCAGTGTCTTGCCCAAGGACATCACTAGTAAGGATTGAACCAGGAACCTCCATGTCACATTTCCTACAACTTAACCACTGAACCACACAGGAATCCAGGACCTTAACATTGAGTATCTCAAACTTAACCAAGCATAGGCAGTTGAGCTTGGGGTATGCTTTCATTAATTATGGGCCAGGCACCGTAGTTATAGTTACTGAAACACTATTGACGCAAATGTAAATGACAATTGTTTAAGGAACAAGGTAACCAAGTACACTGTACTTGATCCATGGACTGACCATCAGTTATCAAATCTGGTTTTTTTTTAGTAATTGAAATAAAAAATGCTAATTTAGGTTTATAAGTCTTGAATTATATAAAAGATACTTTTTACAAACAGAAATTCAGCCTTGATTGAATAGAAGTTGACATCATCATTAAAATCAGTTATCCTTTGGTTCAATTATTCTGGTCATGAAAACACAGTGGTGTGAATTGGACAATTTGACATGTGACACTTGTTTGCAAACCAAGAACAGCACACATTCATTTACCTGACTATCACTTATTTGCAACAAATACGTTAAGGAATATTATAATATAATATAATGGTTTTGTGCCAATTGAAAGGTTAAGTTACTTTAATTCAAAAATTAGGTTTTAGTTGTATTTTGTACATTAATGTAAAGGTTCCTGATCAATTAAAAACAAACCCAAGCACTTGATCGAAAAATGCCTTAGTTCCCAATTATAAAGATGTGTACTTAATGCCTTTTCTAGTCAATACCCCAAAATGAAAAAGAAAACAAATCTTACATTTTCTAGAGCATACTCCTTGCTAGCCTGTGAGCTGATTGACTGCAGTTTATCCAGGTATTTCTCCAGTGGGAGCTGTAACACCTCTATAAGGGGCGTCTCCTCCGTGGGCGTCATGTTGAACCCCACCTTCTCTGACATCATGTCCCAATGGCGCTGTTTAATACCCGGGTTACACAGGGCGTTGATGAGAGGTAGATTGATCTGGAACTTTTGAAGTTTACTTTTGATTGTTGCGGCAGCCCTCATGGGCCCACGGACATCCTTCTGCATGAAATTCTTCATCAATCTGTACACCGTCTTCCATAATGCCTGGACCTGTGGTAATCAAAAAACAATTCTTGAAAAAATATGTTTCACTTTAAAGGATTAAGTTGGAGGTAAAGTGTGAGTAAAAATCTCACTGTGTTCCAACTTTTTATTGATAAACATTCCATATTTTGCTTTAAAAAAAGTCAATTGGATACGTTCAGTTTTCAAGTTGTTGATACTGTACTTAACAAAAGTAGTTCATCCAATAAATCGTTTTAAGTTTCCTATAGTTTTTTACATCTACCCCATACTTCATATATAGTCAGTGGTGTAGCTAAGCCATTTGATAAATGTATGCACTGCTAGGGGGGGTTGCAGGTTTTGGGCATGCTCCAGCGGGAATATTTTATTTCCTATGTTCTATCCGGTGCAACCTAAAGGTACTTAAAACAAGAAGAAAAAACATAACCCAGGTAAATAATTATGTAATTTATACAAGATGCTCAGTATAGACCTAAGATTTTAATTTTCTCTGTACTCTGCATACAGTTAGCTACGCACCTAATATGTGTTGAAATGTATCTGCAGCAGAAGGTATAAGTAACTAAAGAGTTGTAAGGATAAACTTTTCTTTGAACTGTAAATAATTGTTTCTAAACAATGTCTCAAAACAAATTGCTATCATTCATAACCTATAAAGTGTTGTGGCATGTTGTTTTAGCTGCAGCAGATGTTATAAGCTTATCCCGAGGAACTTTTGTGGCCTCCATCTTACCTCTTCCTCCACCACTTCAGCATTTACATTGAGTAGCGGTCCATTCATCCACTTATCGTACTGTTGGTGGAAATGTACGGCTGTCGTCCATAACTTGTCAAACGGTTCCTTTATCACAGCGAACTCCTGTATCTGTATATACGGAGTTATCTGCTCGGTACCCAACATCTGCTCCTCACGATTGATTAAAAGTTTCTGGGTAAAAGAAAAATAGCCATGGTAACCAGAGGTCAACATAAGGGAACAAACAAAAATCCTAAGCATGTAAAATATTGAATGCAGTGCATTGATATTTCATAAAATCCCTTTTTGTGTGTACTTAAAAGAGTAGTCCTTTAAAGATAATTCTTATGCTGAGCAACAATGAAGGGTTTTACCAAGCAAATTGCTGCACCTATTTTAACTTCTGGTAGTTCCATTGCAAAGAGAAAACAATTATTTTTCATTTTGTACAAAGCATCACCTTCAGTTGATGTTGGAATTTGCGCCAAAATCATAACTAGTAAAAGGATTATGGGTAAAGATCATTTTAGTATGGTCCATGTTCTAGCTGACTTCAAGGAACCAAAATGAGCATATTAACCCCTTTAGAAACTATCTATCATGTATAGGTATTTATAACCATGATCTTTTTACAACAATTGACTGTACAACCCTTACATAGTTATTTTTTATTTAATGGCACAAAGACAGAACAATATAGTGTATGGCATACAGAATGTCTGTTTACAAACCTCTTCATGAAAACCGTCTATCTTCGCTTGAATCTCGTCCAGTTCAGCTTTATATGTGTCCGCCTCAGACATTCTGTCCTTGCTGGAGAAGTCTTTCAGTTGCTTAGCAACAGCATCTAACTGGGCCTGGAAGCGCTTGTGCCATTCTGTCAGTTTGTTGGAGTAATACTCATGTTCCCTTGATAACTTGGCTTCTCTATAACAGAAAAGGTATTTGTTGTTTTACTATGTTGTTTTATTCAATTTGCAGATAACTCAAATCAATTTGATTGCTTTAAACAAGTATTTATGTAGTTATGTGTGGGGAAAACCTGGGACTTCTGCAATCAGTGTGAAAGCTCTACTGACTGAGCTTTCTGTCCTGCTTACACATCAAATTCTTCCTTGTAAATTGAGAGTACTACTACATATGTATACAACAAGACAAATCACATACAGATAACAATAAAAGTAATTAGAAATCATTTTTAAGACCAATTTCAATGTTTCCCATCAAGGGTTTTAAAAGGTATCTTCTGAAGACAAAAAGATAATGTGGCTCAACTGTATGTGGTTGAAAAGATGTAGCTTTCCAGTGACAATTCCCAGTATCATTAAATTGATTGTATTGTCCTTTGTAGCA
This sequence comes from Cerastoderma edule, assembly GCA_947846245.1. Classification (NCBI taxonomy): domain Eukaryota; kingdom Metazoa; phylum Mollusca; class Bivalvia; order Cardiida; family Cardiidae; genus Cerastoderma; species Cerastoderma edule. The sequence continues at coordinate 37,254,312 of OX401413.1, read as the reverse complement.
AACTACTGGAAACTTATTCAATGGACAGAAAGGAGTCAATTTTTCTGGCTTTACTTGGCTAGCAAATCAATTGAACAATACTTACACACTCATGATCTAAAGACACAATCCTTATAAAAGGACTTGAACTGAACCAAATGCTACTTTATATGATGGTTCATTGAACCCTAAAAAAGGAGCAATTAAAAGTAGCATCCATTTGTTTGTCAGAGGTTTGTAGACAATTTCATTGGTTAAACCATCATTTCTGACACTTTACTGACGGGTCAATTGATTCTCAACTTACGTGCTGCGTATCATGGGTACAATTCTCTCAGCCCAGGAGAATGTGTTGTTGTTCAACAAGAGATCATCCTTGGGTAGATAGGCATAGTTCATCAGGAATAACAGATTACCTGCAGCAACCTCCTGCTTGTCCTAAAATGTATCAAAAATCCAATTAACTCCTAATTGTATAATAACTTATATAAATACAACTTCTGCAGATGTCTTACAAAACCTCAGTGACAGAAGAATAAATTGTTCCTAATAAGCCATTCCTTTTGTCACAAATGATTCTTCCCAAATAAATGCTATGTTATTAGAATTGAAGTTATTTTGCATAGAAAATCTGGTAAACATATGGTGTAACATTGTACTATTTGCTCATTGGCGTCAAATTATTCTTTTGTTGTTCTAGCAGCTGCTGTGGGTAACTGTTGACCATATCAAAAGTGGCGGCGTATGCAGACAATAACATACACTGCATTTAGAGAATAGATGGCTGGCGACTTTTAAAATGTTATCCGACAAAGCGTAGAATATGATAATAATCTGAAGCTGATCCTGATACTGTTTCTAATTCAAAGTCACTAAGTAACAGTAAACAAGTAGAAAATGATGTATACGCAAATATATATGCATATGTCATGATGTCACACATATGTCATGATGTCACACATATGACCTTGTAACTTGTCACATAACATGGTGTTTTATGGGTAATGCCAAATATCACAAAATATCACAAAATATCACTGCTATCAGTTCAAAGATTTATCTACTGCAAGGGTAAATAGAGAATAATAGGTTAGTGGCGTTAATGGGTTTAGTTTTTCAGGCAAGGTGTAAGGATTTATTGGGTGAGCCGGAGGCGAACCCAATAAATACCGAAGCCGAGCTCGAAAAACTTAACCCATTAACGCCACTAACCTATTATTCTTGATAAGGCATATAGATAGGGTTGATCAAAAAGGTATGGGGGTATATATATAATATATGTTCTGAAAGTGTTAATTGTGGAGGATATGACATGTGTTTATTTTGTGTAAAAAGTAATGAAACCGGAGATTTGTCTCTGTGACGTATATTTCCCTAACTAATCTCAATATAGAATTGTTCTTAAGTGCAAAGAGGCAGCAAATAGTTCTGAGTACTACCTTCTATTTCTTCAAATCTATAGATCATCCAATGATGATTTGTAACTTGAAACATTTGATGGACCAAACAGTATCGTTTCATTCCATAGATTTTAACTCCGATGGGCCAGTTTTTGCGTCGCTTGACCATATGCAAATGAAGCAGGTCACATGTCAACTAACCGTGAATCACTTAGTTTTCACGGCACCCCTTTTCACATCACCTTTTGCACCATGTAACGGGATAAAATGAATTATGAGGTATATGCGGTTGACCAGAAGTGGTTTAAATATGAAATCTGTTCAAGTTTACCTTCAATTTCAGCAGCTCCCCTGTATGAAGGTCCTCAACATATTTCATTTGGGCGACAAGTTCGTCCGTTTTCTCCGACTGTTTGGTGATGTTTTTCAGGATCGTGTCGTACTGTTTACAGATGCCGCGGTTAAATTTCTCGCTTGTCTCCATGATACTGTCTACCATCCTCTTCACCAGGTGCCGAGCCCGGTCTATCATCCACTGTAATGGGATGAATACACTTGATAGTAAATTAATGATTTCTTCCATGATTGTCTCCCTTCTTCAAACAGTATGGTCAATAGTGGTAGATGAGTCAAGCAAAGAAGAGCAGTTTTATCTTCATCTTGAATGTTATCAACTTAACCCATTGCTCAAAAAAAAAATTGAAAGCAAGATCAGATTATAAGTACAAAGTATAAAGATATAAAAAATAATAATAAATCCCAATTTTGAGTAGAAACCATTGTGACAAAAGGAGAAATTTCTCATCATGAATGATTTCTCCTTTTGTTAAAATTGATTTGGGTGCTTAAAAATGAGTGAAAATGAAGAATGATTTAACATAATTCAAAACAAAACCTCAATTGCATCTCACTGCAACAAAAGCCAACTGAAATCATTGTTGTGATCTGCCTGAAGTTGGTCATTAAGTTCATGAAGAAAGATGGTGAAGTGTTTAAAAAATTAATGCAGGGTTTGTATGAAACTTTGTCTACATACAAAACTGTTGCTTTTGGTCCAAGGCATCTACTCAATATAAGATTTTTAAAGTGGAACACATAAGAAATCATTTAAAAAATTAACAGATTAAGAAAAGGATTAATACAGGTTTTCTTCTAGTAATCATAATTAACATTTTGGGTCATAGCCGCATCTTTTCTTGCTCTGGACTATTTGCCAGAGATGACATTATAAGCATGCGTCAGGATGCCAAATTTCAAGGTTTCATTAAGCGCTGGGCACATGGGACATCCCCCTGCTTCATTGACCAGATACTCTAACTATTTTGCTCAGTTTTATGATAATCTGATGATGACATCCCCCAAAATCCCCGCCTACTTTAGTTATACAAATATTAATGAAATCCCAGCAAACTGTATCAATAAAACCTGTCGAAACTATACAACAATTAAGAAATTGTATATCACAAGCAACCTTCTTATATTGTCACATTTCCTTTTTGAATCATACATTTTTTTTAATAAAGAGGCATATGAAGCTGTCAATATCTGTGAAATGGAAGCTATTAAATAATGATGTTTCTATTTTACCTGATTGATGTAGGTACAATCCAACAAGAAGAAATGCATTGGGACATAGACTGGAAATGATGATATATCATTCTCCATTTTCTTCAACTTCTCAATCTCGTGTGTAAATTCTCGAAGGGAACGATCACGGCTGAGAAATTTATCAATTTTGGTATCAGCTTCTTCTGAGAGTAGGTGTTTATAAGGAACATACACTGAACGGTACCTACAAAATAGGGAAACAATACTTGTGAAAACATACTTCTTTAATCGCTTTAAAAACATTTATAAATTATATTTTGTTGTAGGAAATTCTTTATTAAGTTACTCCTTTAGCTGCATCGGTACATAGACTAGTTCCCTAAGGTGTTATAAGTAGCAAGTATTCATTGATAATAGTGGTACTATGGTTCAGCATATGCTTCTGGTACAGAGTGTCCCAGGCTCGATCCCCATTAGTGGCAAGATGAAAATGCTGGGACTAACCTACAAAGCAGCATAGGTACTAGCTATGTATACAGAACCCTATTAGCAGTGAGGTGTAAATACCGGAATGACCCACAAAACAGCACAAGTACTAGATATGTATACAGAACCCTATTAGCAGCGAGGTGTAAATACCGGAATGACCCACAGAGCAGCACAAATACTAGATATGTATACAGAACCTTATTAGCAGTGAGGTTAAAATACCGGAATGACCCACAAAGCAGCACAAGTACTTTAAGTTATAAAGGTAACCAGGCAACAGAAATGATTGATTAATTTACATTGTAAGAACTTGTTTCACACTCATTTTAAAAATAAGTAGATGTACGTTTAAACTAAACTAAATCAATAGACCAAAGTTTAACATACTTCGTGGGACCGTGACTGTTGGCCTGCACCACACACTTTATCTTCTCCTTGGCAACGGCCACAACTTCCTCTTCCAGCTGCACCGAACGTATCAAGGTCATCTCAAGGTCGTCAACGGCCTCAAACAGTAAATGTTCGATCCTCGGCAGCTCCTGAACACTGATTACCATTAAGTCAATGATTGCACAGAAGAAGTCACCAATATCGTCAAATGATGGGCGGAATGTTACCTCTCCATTGGCCATATCCTCTTTCTGTTTAAAAAAAAAAGGTGTTTTAAGGTAGTTCCCATACATCAGTTCCACAGTATTTTTTATATACAATTGCTCACTAAGATTGCAGAGGAGTCCAAAAAAATTTTGGACTCCTTTGCAAACTTGGTGTGCAATTATGTGTCCAAAATGCTGTGAAATAGGTACAGGGATTCTACCTTAATGGCAGGAGTCTTAGTCAGTTCCCAGGAAGGGATGACTATTCAAAGTCTAAGGATCAGACATCATGCCATTCTTAAAAATCTTCTTTCTATGCTGTCTCATTTGAGGCCATTAGAGATACCAAATAAACTAACTAAAGAAATTTGACAGGAAATTTTTTCTTAGTATTGTATTATGTATGCTATATTTAATTTTAAAAACCTTCTTACTATGTAGTCTGATTTTACACAACGATTTGGCAGGATAATTCTTTTAGTAGAGTATTATGAAACATTCAGGTTTAATCTACTCTTAACACTGTCTGATTTAACAAAATAAAAGATATGAAGAATACAAACTAACCAAAAAGAATTTGACAGGATGTATTTTGTTTGAAACAATAATAGATACCAAGAAAACATACTAACCAGGAAGAATTTGACGAGATGTATTTTGTTTGAAACAATAAAAGATACAAGAAAACAAACATACTAACCAGGAAGAATTTGACGGGATGTATTTTGTTTGAAACAATAAAAGATACCAAGAAAACAAACAAACTAACCAGAAAGAATTTGACGGGATGTATTTTGTTGGGTAGAGCGAGCCCCTTCATAATATTGTATTCGCCCTCGTATGTGTTTCCCTCGTAATATTCCTCGACGAGATCAACAAGATCCTGTATTGAGTTCTCCACACAACTACGAAGTAAATTCGACAGTAGTTGCGCAACACTGTGGAAGAAATGGTCCATCTTCTCTAACCTCAAAGGCTGAAATTACAGAGATAAAAGAATAAGGGAATTTAAGAGTTCATGAACTTTGACATATCCTTTCTTACATGTATCACTGTGACAAATTAAAGGCAACAGCAGAGGCCAAAATTAAATTCAACTAAATTGCATTTTTTGTGGCATTAAGTAGAAACACTGCTTTTTAGTTAAATTTGAATAGCAAACTAAAAGTGAACACAATATATTGGCTTCATATCACATATGGTATCTTTTGAATACTTATGATTGAAGGTAATAGAAGACGGCTCAAAGAGAATGAATGACAGACATTTTGGGAAGAAACCATTTGGATAAAAAGGTGATTTTTAAGCGCATTGGTTCATAAAGTCTCCTGCTGCAGAATAACTAAAATAAATCAGTATGAAGTGTGGGTTTACTCATTGAAATACTTAGTTACAACATTGAAATACTTAGTTACAACATTGAAATACGTAGTTACAACATTAAAATACTTAGTTACAACATTGAAATACTTAGTTACAACAATAAAAATACTTTTGTTACAGCATTCAATAGGGCTTGAATGTTGTATTACTGACAGACGTTTTAATTCTAGATCATACGGTACTTAAAGAAAGCTGGTTTAAATTCAATACAGCTAGCCAGGACTTCATCTGTTGTAACCTTACCTCATTGTCTTGTGGCATCCACTTCTCTACGTCATCCCGTCGCATGTCAATTATTGCACAACATTCCGGTAACCAATCATACCGCAGTTTCTCAACCCCTGCTTTAGCTGAGTCTTTAACATGTTTCAGGAAGTCCTCCATTGTTATCGGCATGACTTTCCGTAAACCTGGGATGTCAATCAATCGAAACGACCCATAACTGGAAATATAGTGTGGAGATTTTCATTGTTTGTTCCTCATAATTGATTGGTTAATACAAGTAAATTTAAACCATTCTCTCATTAAGATCTCCTATTTCCTCGAAGTGTATTCAAGTACTTGTTTAAACTCAAACTCCACTTTGAGTATAGGTATAAGCATCAAAGGTAAAAGGTGATCAGGAAATGAATTCATACTGAACTTATTAGCTTAAAACTAAGTTTGAGCAATGATTTTGAGTAGACTTAAGTGCTGTCTTAAGTGAAGTGAAGTGATGAATGCTGAAAGAAAGCGACATCAAGAACAAGGCTTGTCTATCTTACTCAACTGATAACCATAAATATAAGTATGATTAAGTTTAATTACTAATTTATGCAGAACACAGGCCCTGGTGTTTGGCTCCTTTATTGATTCTCTAATCTCTATGTTGTGCGTACTCAAATCTGGTCACTTCAAGCAATATTGACTGTATCACAAAACAAGTAAATTGGCCAAGTTGGTGGGAAGGATTTCAACAGGGAAAAGCCATACACATAGATCTTTTGCAAGTACAGTTTAAAGCAATATTTGGAATAAGTGAAAAATGGTTTAACCCATTACCAAACAATAACACCATTACTTGGGTTTGTTGCAGATGACTCTGCAAAACATCTTGGGAAAAGTAGAAACTGCTGTTAACAAGAAATTTCTCCTTTTCCTGCATTGTTTTCTGCCCTATCAGAAGATTATTTTTCATTTTCATCCCATTTTGCAACATCATCTGCAAAGTCTTCAATTTTGGACAGTCCAAAATTTGGCGTTTGGTAAAGGGTAAAAAGAAATATTGAGAGTGCTTACTTACTTTGCATGAAAATGGTACAAGATGGTGTACATAACTGGGTGTGTGACATACAAATCCAGGGTCATAAACAACCGGGCTTCAGTGACAGCATCATGCCATGGATAGCCAAATCTGCCTGCAGAATTGGACGGCTGGAAAAATAGGAAATAACCCTTATACTCTACAGTAATGCATTTTAAACATTCATTTTTCATATCCAGGAAAACATGTTATATATGCCATTATCACTCTCGGCAACTGGTGATTTTATGTGAAGAGTCCATCATATAAACGAACTCTCAGTCACTGAAGCGGAGGCCTTTTTTGGCATGTTTAAATAAGGAACTTCTTTCCGTCTCATCCTGAAATATATCCACAGACTGCCATAGTAGGCTCATATGATAAGTGTGAGCTGTGCCAGCAAACTAAACCCTAGAAGAGTCTCTGAGACTGGACTGATTCTACTTCTTTAAGTGAGCCCAAAACAGTCTAACATTCCTTTCCTCTTCTTTTCTAACCTTTATTTGATTATGCAATATCCACCACTCTTGTCTCCTCCAGGACTGTTCATGTCTTCATTATGTTTCTCTATTTTTCAGTCATGTCTTTGGGCACATGCTGCTGAATAATTGTTAGCTTTAATTACAGCACAGCACTAGCCATTCATATGTAGATGTAGAAAGACCATTTCACACAAAATGAAGACTATCATAAGTTTGGTGATGTATCATAACATTCTTTTAAGTTCTGTACCTACCTTAGGTGTAACAGGCACCCCAAGTCTTTCCTGTTCTTTTTTATCCAACAAGATGTAGTCCACAATCGCCTTCTTGATGGCAAACCCTCTGTCTTCTGACATCTCCTGCACAGAGGGAGTACATACAGTGTTAATAACTTAACCAATATGACTTTAATATGGGTTTTACATCGCATCAACATTATTTCAGTTATGTTGCGATGCTTGACTCATAATGATGGAGGAAGACTCCAAACTAAGCTGCCAAGAGGAGCTGGTCAAGCCAGGCAGAACCATCAGCATTTCGTAATTCAGTTGGGAGACTACCTCTCATGAAAATCTACATGCTGTCACCAGGTTTTAAACCCATGAAGATTTCAAGTTCACTCTAACCACTAGGCCACGGAGACCCCTTTAATTAGTATGAATATCGCATAGTGTCCAAATAGAAAGCAAGAGCAGATCACAATGATAAAGATATGAAAAACATCATGTTCATTGTTGCAATGTGTAGAAATTCTTGAGACAAATAAAGAAAGCCCATGTGATAAGTTATAAGAGTAAATCAAGGGCTCAGTGCAAGAGTATAGTAAGTGCTCTACAAATGTGAAGCACTTTACTTGTCTTGAATTCGTTGAATTAGATTAAAAAAGGTTTCATATGATAGAAACAAAATATATACATTTTAAAAGCCATCTATTATGAAAAAGAAACAGGCTAAAGCTTCTTAGTTTGATTCTAAATCCTATTAGATGTTGAATTGTTTTTAAGAAAAAAGGATAATGTGAAAAATTCTATACTCACAGATAAAAACTCTTTGGTTGCGTCTGGCTGTCCGGTTCTCAGTTTTTTGGGTACAAATCTATAAATACCCTTCAACGTCTCCTGCTCTACTGGAGATACCATGGAGGGCTCAATCGCATTATCAACCAATGCATAATACCTGAAGGGAAAATGTAGCATTTATGATGGATACCTTTTCTCAACTAAGGCGTAATACCTAAAGGGAAATTTGGCATTGACTAGAGTTCTAAAGGAGTAAAGTAGAGTTCCCTAAGTGAAAAGTTGTGTAAAAATCATACTAAGTTTAGGATTATTAAATCTCTTCATACTTTAAATCCAAATAAATACACAAGCAGTGTAAAACCATCAGCATTTCATAAGTCAGTCCGTAGATGGCCTTTCATTAAAATCCAAATGCCATCCCAGGGATTTGAACCCACACTGAGAGTGATCATGTGATTTCATGTTCTGACCACTAGCATGGAACATCATGGTCCCTTTTAAAATCTCACAAAACAAATTGTAAAGCACCATAGCCCTACCTTTCTACATCATCTTCAACTGGTGAACTTGGACGAGACAGTCCTGTGGTGGAGTAATAAAAGGGAGGGAATTCCACTTTAAGGATAGATCTGGTGTGTCCATCGTATAACTCGCAATATCCGCCATCATCTTCTTCTTCTTCATTGTCATCATCCTCTTCTTCTGCCATACCAGATTCCACGCTGGATTCTCCTCTAGATCCATGTATTGATTCTTCATTGTCTATTATAATGTATAAAGATAACAGAATAGTAAATATGATGTATGATGAATAAAGAATATATGTGATCTATATATATAAAGCTGAATAAATGTAAAGAAATATGAATACCCTTAATGCAATGTATAAAGCGAAAAGAATGTGAGTGTCCTTTATATCATGTATGGAGATAAGAAAACATGATTGTCCTTAATATGATGTATAAAGAGAAAAACATGAGAATCACTACTATTGTTTATGAATATTGAGGAATAAGAATGTCCTCATATGATGTATGAAGAGAAAGTAATATGTGTGCCATCAATAAGTATGTTTTTTAGGTTCCTTCTTACTTATTTATCTGCGCTATATTTTCTAGCTATTGCTCTGAGACTAGAACTGGCAATATCCTACCATATATAGATAAATGAACTATTCATATGATAACACTAAAACTGAAATGATCTTGTGACTGCGTCAAACCCTTAATAAATAAATAATCCAAATTCCTCAAAATAAAGAGAAAATCAACTCGCAATCATCATTAACTCAAAACAAGACAAGGATCAACTCAAAGACCATATGATTTCACACCCACCATTTTCGGACAGTTGTTCTGGTACTGTAGACATTCCAGGCATGTACGTCCCTGCGACGCCCACACCCGAGTCAATACTGTCACTGACGCTTGTTGGTCCTTTACCATACAACTTGACATGAGAATGGCCATTCTGAAATGATTCTTTACCTGAAATATAATTAATGAAACACCCGAGTCAAAACTGAGTCAATACTGTCACTAACGCTTGCTGTTCCTTTCCCATATAACTTGATTTGAGAATGGCCATTCTGAAATGATTCTTTACCTGAAATATAATTAATGTAACACCCGAGTCAAAACTGAGTCAATACTGTCACTAACGCTTGCTGTTCCTTTCCCATATAACTTGATATGAGAATGGCCATTCTGAAATGATTCTTTAGCTAAAATGTAATTGATGCAACTGACATCATTTCTTAAATGGAAATTCAAGTTGTGATGAATTCTACAAGCTCCTTATATGTATATATCGAGGGTTCAATGCAAGACTATAGTAAGTGCTTCACATACGTCCAGCACTTACTATAGTCTTGCATTGAATCCTCGATATGAATTATTTACATTGATAATTATTGCGATACACCTGAAGAAAAAAACTGTTGCAATGAACCATATTTTGATAAAAATATTTATCTTGTTTTGTCACAAAGTTTCCAGCATTAATTTTCAACTTGATTTATCATTTTTTCCCTAAGCCTCAGGTCACAAGGGTTGTGAGTTTGAATCCCGTGAGAAGTGGGATCTGCGGTGCCACTTTTTATTAATTCGCATTCGGTTCGAGTACTAGTTATTTATCCAGGAAGCGGAATCTAGAGTGATCAATCTTAGATGTAAGAACATGTTTCACAATTGATGTAAAATAAATTTGTTTAAACCAAACATAGGAATTTAAAGATGTTTGTTTTACCACTTCCACCACATCATATTTCGTTACTAGTTCAACAAATGAAAGTAACAGCAGATGATAGAAAATGACCAGAACAAAATACATCTCGTTTATGACATTGGATTAAACCATTGCAACAAAAGGATGAATTGCTCATACAGTGTTTAAAAGTCTTTTGCAGCAGATTTATCAAACTGAGGCACCTTAAGGTAGAATACCCATAATCCATCATCTTGAAACATATTCTTTTGTCAGATTACTTTGACTGTTCTTGGTAAACATTGGTTGGGGCCGGAACTATTTGGTTTCAAGGGAATAGATCCTGGCCTGGCCGATGTTTACTGAGAATGGCCAAAGTAATCTGAAAAAAAAATAAGTTTCAAAATGGCGAATTAAGGGTATTCTACCATAAGGAGTAAAGGGTTAAAGAAAATAGAGATGTTTGCATTGGTAGTGCTAGAAATCAAACAAAACGTGACCAACTAAATATCAATACAATTATTGATGAAATTGTATCTTTTTTCATCCAATTACAATAATTTGCTTTCTACAGGCTTAAATATTTCTAATTATCCTTTCAATTCCTTTGACCCATTGTAAATGGTGTAAAATTGAGGCTCTCCCAGATTCAAGTGAGAATCAATAGAGTTGAATCGTAATTTATTTTTGTTCAGATTTAAGTTATAATCACCAGATGAAAGTAGTAAATGGTAACAAGTTGTAGCTCCTGAATTCTATATAGACTATTCATTCAAACTTTTCTTCACCAACCATCTTTAGAATGCTAGGATATCAAAATTTGGTATAATACAGTTACTTAAACAAACCATGCACTTTCTCTATGCCTGGCATACTGTATAGAAATGTAAGTTATTAAATATACCACGATTAATTGCATGTGAAACAATCATCACAAAAGAAAATATTGGTTTTTTTTTCATATAGATATTTTCTACAAAGTTACAAAATAAACTTGACAACTGTTATCTTTAGAATTATCTTTAATGATGCTCTCATTTACTACCACCTGAAAATTTCTTTATTTTTAGCTATTTAGAAAATTATTATTTGGACTTAAAAAAGTCTAGCTTTGAACATTGTTAATATGCAATTTTGACCACCAAACACTTCTTAGTTAAGAGTAAACACATGACCGCCTAATTCCACATTTTTGCTTCATGCAGCAGATGAATTTCAAAAAGCATTGTGGCAAAAGAAGAAATTGATTTGCAACAATTTTTTTTTTAATCTTTTCACATATCATGAGAGCAGAACTAAAAGTTTTTCTCGAATGTTTACAAAGCTTTTCTAAAGGTGTCTGCTTTAAGAAAAACAAATGTAGTCTGCAGGTGGTAAAGAGTTAAGAGCAGTTTTCTAAAAGACTTGATTGAGGCCTCATAAAATTTGAATATCATTTCTTATTCAATTTGGATTGACTTTTTCTTTATTCCTTAGAGTACAAATCTTTTAAAATTCAATTTAAAATCAATAAACTATGTTTAGAACATACTTGACTAGTTTTTACATTGAATCATAATAAGATACATATTTACATGTCTTCCCTTTTCTCTAAATCTCTTATACGTTTCTACATAAGTTCTTTAATGTTATCGCAGTATTTGTTCAATGCATTTCTTATAAGGAATAACAAGACATTCCATTATAATTTTACCGGGTAGTCATTATATATTTCTAATTCTGTAGCAAAAGAGGAATGAGGATTTTGTGAGAAAGATGAAAAACCTCTTAACAGGAAAAATCTCCTTATCTTGCAATGATTATAATTGAGTTTCAAAAGCTTAGCGACATTCAACGAGATTGAGAAGAATACAGTGATGTCTCGTTAATCCGAACACGTCCGTTCCCAATAAAATGTCCGGATTACCAAATCATCCGGACTAATGAAGTAGAGCATGTTCTTATACACATTAAGACATAAACGGTCTGTATGCACATGTATGCTTATAACACTTTAGCAAACGCCAAATTGTCGACCGTCCCAAATTGAAAGAGTTTGCAGACCACATTTCAAAACGTGATGAAATTCAAAAACAATCTTCTGATATGGCAGAAAACATTGTGGGAAAAGGAGAAATTGCTCGTCACGAGCAATTTCTCCTTTACCCACAATGTTTTCAAAAGTTGTCTGCAACAAACTGGTCAAATAATTCCGTTCCCTTACAATTTCGTTCGGATTGCGAGACACTCGGATAATCGGGGTCCGGATAAACGAGGCTTCACTGTACATATATAGTAAGTTTGTATAATGTATGGAAAGCTGCTGATTCAAGCCTTCCCCACGAAATAATTTCCTGGCAAAATGAGATAGCATAAACCTGGGGTCTGTTTCATCAAATGTCTTAAGTGCACTTAGCTAAGAACAATTTAAAATTAAAATCGTACTTATATAACACTTCCTAGGTATGTTTTACAATTGTAAGTAGGAGAAAAAGGGAAATCAAAACGCTCGCCATTATCTATACTGACATGTTCCAGTATATGTGTGAATATTCTAACCATTGTTGTAGATGGTTAAAACTTTTTTAAAGTTATTTGTCATTTAAGGCATTGTATTGACTGGTTATTATGACATTAAAGGCATAAAAAGGAAGGAAAATACGTTAAAAGAATTTGATTGCATGATAATTTTCCAACATTGACCTTGCTAAAATGCATGATACAGGTATACCATGACTTGACATTTCTTACGGCCCTCGCTTCGCATATGTGTTACTTGTTTAAAGGTTCTCAAATACATATTGTCATGTGCTATACCATTTAAAGTGGATAATTTAATAACATGAATGTTACTGAATGAAACAAAATCTTCCAAATCTTAGAAAAATGGGCACTATTATTTAATGTCATTTCATACTAAGAGAGCCTTCAACCTCATTCAGGGTTAAGAGCGTGTTTTGCTCTAAGCTCTACAGATAGAATATTGGTGAAACACACTTAAGACAGAATATTGAGCGAAAAACCCACCTATGACAATTGACAAAACACTTGGACATATCTGTGGTAGAAAAATGACAAAAGAACAATTTGCTTCTGATGAGCAATTTATCCTTTAATCATAATTGATTATACTCAATACAGTAATGAATATATATTGTCATTGATTTATTTTTCTTGTTATTTAGCCAGCTATTTCTTTCAATAAGGACGAGTTACGTATTTCCATAAGGTGTAATTAGTATATAATACTTTAGCTCAATGACAGAAAACTGATGTGTCAAAGTGACATTATATAGAGTAAAGGGTTAGGGTTGAGTATAATACAAAATGATTTGAACAGGTGTCAAAATTCATCAAAGGTTAAGATTTATATGCAACAATGTTTCATATTTTATTTGCACTGCTGCATATTGATTTCACATTAATCCTTTCCCAAAGAAAAGAAGAGAGATTATATAATATGGAAGGTAATTTACTTGAATTCAAACCACCATGGCGATGCAGAGGTAGCTCTTTAATTTAGGTTATCTGGGGTTTGACGCTGTGTCAACAATTTTCTAGTTATGTTATGGCTTTCCTGGAACCACCCGTGATCTAGGGCTCTGAAGTGTCTTGCCAAAGGACTGTCCCATGAAACCAGAGCTATTGGTGGGGTTCGAACGTGGGACCCCCATGAATTCTGAAATCATCACCTTTATAGAGGTAGAAGTATTTATGCATTGTTCTTGGAAGGTTTTAGTTTGATAATTCTAACAAAAGATCAGAAAACATTTGTATAATAATTCCTCCTAGGTGCTCTTGGTAACAGGTATATGATGACAACTAGCAAAACCAGTTCAAGATCAAAGAAAGGTCATACTTGTTTGGAACAGGGCACTGTTTTACTAAATGACCTAAGAAAAATGTTTGTGAAAAACAAAGCTGTTGCATATAGATAGTATCTTAAATAAAAGTACAAAACTGTAATGTGACACATCATTGGAAGCATCTCAGAGAGACGGTTCCAATGATGTATCACATGGCAATATTGTACTTTTATTCAAGATAATGCAATATTGCTTATCTCAATATTGAAATAAGGTGTTTTTTAATTAGAGCAAATTTTTAGCATGATATGTTTAGTAAAACGTCACCCTGGTATCAATTGCTTTAACGCCATAACAGTTGAACCATAAATAATTGAGTGATAAGATTAAGACCTTGTACATCAATGAAGTTATTGAATGTTTACATGCATGCCATTGAAATGTTTATAGCTATTCAATCTATTCTGAGTCTTCTCCACATCATTCTCAATGGGCTTTTTATATTTAAACATGATCTGACAGTTTATATGACACATTTTAAGGCTTCTGTCATGTTTACTGTTTACCTAGCTCACTTGATGAATATTTTTTAGAACATCTTCTAAATCTTGAAATAGGACTGTGGGAAATCCGGTAAATAGAAATATTTTGCTGAAGCAGATAAAAGCAAAACTTTTAAGGGGCATCTTTACCAGCGCTTTATTCCTAACAATATCTTTTTGATGTAATTTGCTTATCTATTATCATTTATTGTGACATCCCTTAAGAATTTTTAAAAGAAAAAAAAGAAATGTTTTAATCCTTTTAACTCCAAAGTCTTGATTGCCATGTTTGCTTTTCATGTGCAGCTACTGCAAAAGTTTAATCTTAATCAAATACCAACAAAAAAAAAATCTTTTTTGTTACAATTTTTCTTATTCCCAATAGGAAGAATTTCAATGGAAATAATTTATTGTATGACCCATAGGGGATTTCATATCTGGTCCAACAATTCCAGATGAATAATTTAGAAATTTTACATTCTATTTATGGTACTGAGTTAAGAACCCATTCTAACATCAGAGCACATTGCTTGTCTCAGTGATTTCTACAGTGCTCTGCCGCAGGCTTGTCAATATGCCTCATAATGAATCAAAGGTTAAATAATGCTCTGTAAACAGTGCATGTTGGGTAATCTATGGACGGTTTTAAAGGGACTAACTCAGATATTTGTGCTCTGGGAGTATTAAACATAAAACATTTGATGCAATCAGTCATTGTTGCTTAACCAAATACCATTTATAATTTCTCTCTTTTTTAAACGGTTTGTAATATCGGCAATATAAATTGTCTTTATCTTTTCTAAACAATTATGAACGGTAATGGAAAGCTGTAACTAATCTAGTCTTATGCTTCTTTCATTTTATCAGTGAAAGAAAATTTTTAAAAGATAAAGTCCCAATCTGTGAGATAGTCCTTTAAGTAATTTATCACAATCAACGTTCAAAGGCCAAAGTGATTTATTACAACTTAGACAAATGATTAATTCATACGAATTTCAGCAAGAATTCAATGCAAATAAATAGATCGAGGCCTCGCTAGATGTTTGATGAAATAAATATTTCTGTCTCTTAAATGTTCTTTTTAATCTCAATCATTCAAGCTCTGATATGGGACTCAGTTATTGGTCAAAGTTTACAGCAAAAATCAGTTGACTATTACATAGTATAAAAATAAAGACATTTGTTTATTTAGTGAAAAATCTTTGGGGAAAAAAAAGAAATTGCTTGTCCCAAACAATATCTCCTTTTGTCACAATTTTTAAATCTTCTGCCTCAGATGATTTTAAAATAACAATATATGAAATAATTGGATTAAATAATAAGGAATATTGCCCTTTTTCTTATGCAGTGTTAAGAAATTATTCAACCAATCTAAGAAAAAATATTGTTTAGAATGATAAGCAAGCAAGGATTAAGCTCTCTTTTTCTCACAAGGTTTCTTTTCCTACATTTGACAAAGAAATATTCATAAATTGCATAACTATGTTCTGATTTATTTTCAAAAAGCTGCCATTCTTAAAAAAAACTTAAAAACTCTGAAGTGCAATCTATAGACTATGATATATTGGCATAAAGGCAAAGGTCAAACAGAATAGACATGGTATTAATTACTGTTTGTGATTCGCAAATATTAAGTGAATTAATCGTCAGGTAAGGCCTGATTGAATTTCTATTTGTGTCAACAGAAATAAACGTGTTTAGTGATTTATCCATTTCCTCATAGCATGAAGAAAACCAACAGATCTGATGAATGGTTACAATTTGTCAGCATTTCATCAGCGTTTTGTCAGGAATCAATGCAATAACATAGTAAGTGCTTCATAAACATGAATCACTTACTATGGTATTACATTAAACCCTTTAATTGTATGTTAAACCCATTCCTCCTATATGAGATTAGACAAGACCAAAATGACTAACCAACAGCAGATGGTAAAAACGTACATGAGAAAAATCCTTTTCGTCCTCATATTGGGTAGAAACCATTGTGATACAAGGATGATTAAAGTGCTCACTAAAAGCGTCTTATCCTCTGGGCAGTGTATTTTCTTAATGATTTCTAAAGCAGGTGCCAGAAAATAAAGCACTTTAGAGTAAAGGGATAAGAGAATATTATAACGGTATCATAGATTAATTGAGCTGAATAGATCTATAAAGGGAAAACATAATGATGATATTCCCAATTTCTCCATGGATATGTATTTCAAAGGTCTCAAACCAAACAGGTATAATAAAATTATGTTGCGTTTATTTGGTTAGAGAGTTTCATATCATGTAACCTGTTTGATATTGATACTAGGCCTTGAATTATTATATCCATATTAAGTGAAAATCCACTACAAAGTCATGTTCTACCCTCATATAGTAATGGGGAACTTTAACCCATTACCAAACAATAACAACATTTCACCAGTTTGTTGCAGACTGCTCTGAAAAATATTGTGGGAAAAGGAGAAATTGCTCTTAACGAGCAATTTCTCCTTTTCTCATAATGTTTCCTGCCCTATCAGAAGAATATTTTTCAATTTCATCTCATTTTGAAATGTCGTCTGCAAACTCTTTCAATTTCGGACAGTCAAAAATTTGTTGTTTGGGAAAGGGTTAAGGCACTTATATTTCAATTTTACATTTTCTCATACAAGAACGAGCAACTTTGATGTCTGATATCATGTGGGAGCTTAAAATATTTGATATGATCGAAAAACTTTATAGTATTCTTTATCAAAGTAGAAGAATTATAATTCAAATTTCTATTGTTTACCAGGTACCAATTATGTAAGCAAGTTTGTTCTTACCAGTGATAGTAGAAGCTTCCATCTCACTCTCAATACCAGAGGTACTTTGAATTGGAGGAAGGGAGGCAATTCCATTCTTAAACTGGAAATTTGGCTCAGAGTTGTAAATAACGATTGGTGCTGATTTTCGCCTCCCTGTTCCGTACAGCCAAGTTGTTGTCTCTACATTGATGTATTCTGGAATTCTGAAATAAAGAAAAACCTATGAAAAACTCTTCTCTAACCGTTTCTTCCCTAAATGTGATTTTGTCATTGCTCCATATTGTGCAATAGCTTCCAAGGACAAAAAGCCATTTTCTAAATAATAGTTTCAGATTATTTTGCTTACAGCCATTTTGAGTTCAGAACCTTTTAAAAGAAAGAAAAGTGTGTTGATATATTACAATGGGATTTCGTTCTTCAGAATACAAATGATATTGAATGCTGTGACTTATTTGTAGACGTGGCTGGTAACAATTTTGGGGATCTATATGCGAATGCTGCTCTTGGTAACCTAGCTTAGCTGTATTTTTATCAACATCAGCTAATTTTTAGTAGCCTGACTCTATATGTTGTGTTGTAACCTTACTTCAACATTTTTAAGTAATATCTTAGTGCCATCTACATGCATATGCCTTATCAGGGACTTCAAAGATTGGACTGATATTAATTCCAAAATGTTAATGCAACTGTAGATTAAACTGATGTTCTTCAGCAGGTATCCCTTTTCAAAATTATAGTCTGAGCTAAGTGTAAGGAATCAAATGTTAAAATATATTCCTTTTTAAATAAGACAGATTTTTTTTTTTTTCAAGAATCTTAACTGGAGAAAATGACACTAATACATGCAAGCTACACTTTTAAGACTTTGTTATCGAAACGATACAGAAGATAAGATTCTAAACATTATTACCCCAATTTAATCTGAATCTTACTTTATGTAAGATTAATTGCTCTTTCATAACGCAAAAATCTGAGTAGATTATCTTTCCATAAGTTCACTGATTTCCATAAACCATTCTTAAAGGTGCTTGTTCAAGGAAGAAGATTTGAAAGTCAAAATAAAATGTCAACAAAATTGTGCATGGATAGAAGCTCTAACTCCAGCTATATGACTGAAATACTATTGAAAACCCCAATTACAACCAACCAATAAATTCTATCAGTTGATTCTTTCAAGTATTATCTTATCACAAAATTGTGTATGGGGCTATAGGTAAAGTCATTGTCTACAGATTTCTTATTAAAAGGATTTGTTTCAGATCAACTCCAGAGGCAGACGTCCAATATATATTTATCAAGGATATCCCCAGGATTATATAAAATCTTGTAACCTGCTGAATAAAAATTATATCCCTCCCTCATGGGCTATTTATAAGCTGGTCCATGTTGATAGAAATTGCAGATTGCACCCATTTATTGAAAAATGTGTTACATGCTAGAAACTACCGTGGTTAATAGAGAAATTGCTCATAAACACCTGCTTCTCCATTTATTCTAATTATGTTCTTTCTTTAACCCTTTCCCAAACAAAATTTATTCGACTGTCCCAAATTGAAAGAGTTTGCAGACGACATTCCAAAATGTGATGAAATTTGAAATAAATGTTCTGATAGGGCAGAAAACATTGTGGGAAAAGGAAAAATTGCTCCTTATGAGCAATTTCTCCTTTACCCACAATGTTTTCTAAAGTCGTTTGCAACAAAGTGGTCAAATGAAGTTTGTCGATCGATTTTCTCCAAATTGAAAGCAACAGCACAATATAACTATTGAGAAGTTTGTTATTTGATATACACTTTTTTCAAGGTTCTTCTCTATCTGTCACAGTCTTCCTTGAATTTTGTTTTCAAGGGGCACCAAAGAAATTGGTGAAGAGATGGATTCATCATTCATACATTGTACATGTAGCAGACATGTCAAATAAAGAAACAACTTGAAAGATGCAAGACTTATACTTTAAGTCCCAATGGTTTATTATTCCTTCATCTTGGCCAAGTCTCAAAATACCCTTATGAAGTTATAGGTGAATGATAAGTTGCATATTTCTCATGCCATTTCGTACTCTAGACACCATGCAAGGTTACAGATAAAAAGACTAATTGCATATTCCAGATTATGTGCAGATACCCCCCTTACAAACCGGGGGTTCAGTGCAAGACTATAGTAAGTGCTTCACAAACATGAAGCACTTACTAAAGTATTGCGCTGAACCCTTGAAACACACTTTCACACGCACCCAATGTAGTATGATTGGACAAAATTGAAAACACCAGTAGTCAAAACCTTTGGGAAGTAAGAAATTTCATGTTATAGTTTCCATTTTATTTCTATATGTTATAGCCTCTAATTTCATTTTACTAAACTTGTTGTAGAAACTAAAGAAACCAGTGTGACAAAAGGAGAAATTCAATCACTAAGACTTTTTATCATTTCAACATGGTTTTCACTAAGCAATTATTGACACAAAGAAAAGATGATTAACTCCAGAATGATGATCCTATTAATAAAAAAGGTACAATAATTCCAGTTTTTATTTATCCCTTTATTCATATGGGATTTAATGCTGTATAATTAATTTATTCATTTTTAATTCATTTCAATATTTCATTTATGTTAGCGCTATCCTGGATTCACTAGTACTAGTCTCCAGCTGTGAAATGTCATGCCAGGGGTACTGTTGGTGCTCAAACCCCAGAGTTGTAAGACCGCAACCTAACCACTTGGTCATGCAGAACCCTTATATGGGTTTTAATCCTCTATCAAGCGCGAATGTTTCGACTGTCCCAAATTGAAAGAGATTGCAGGCGACATTTCAAAATGTGATGAAATTGAAAAACCATCTTCTGATAGGGCAGAAAACATTGTGGGAAAAGGAGAAGTTGCACATTAAGAGCAATTTCTTCTTTTCCCGCAATGATTTCTGGAGTCATCTGCAACAAACTGGTCAAATGTTGTTATTGTTTGGTAATGGGTTAAGAATTAATGTTATATATACATACACATTTTTTGGTGCCCTAACTGCGAGGAAGGCACCCTGTCGTGGAAGTGGGGGAGAGGAACTTCTGTATCGCGGCGTTAAATAGAACTTTTCCTCTCCAGTGAATGCTAGAAACAGAAAAGAAATGAAATTTAATAAAACACATCTTAAAATAGCTTGTTCTAATTGATCTATGTGATAAGTGACTGGTTCAATTTGAAAGCAACAGATGATAAAACTTACCTGTGTCAAGGATGAAATAAATTTTTTTATAGAAATCATTTTGGTAAATGGAGAAATTGCTCATCATGAGCAATTCCTCCATTAAAATTTTTTTCAAGATGATTCCTTACCTTTAATCTTCTGCTTTTCATACGGATGTTAGATTGAGTTAAAATTGGGAAAACTTCAAAATATCTATCGATCAAATTTTGTCGGCACCAACATTCATGCTAGATTTTCACAACTGCAGGTAAATGTCAGAAAAAGCGTGAAAAAAAGTAAAAGGTGGGATTTGAGAGGGAAGTTAAAATCAATGGGCAAGGATTAATTCTGCCATTTTGTATTCCATGATTTTGGATAACCATATCAAATTATCGATTTATGGATCTATATTTTTTATCGTAATAGAAATATACGAGTAGCAAGATACCACCACCTGTTGATTCTGTTTACTTTTAACCCTAAGAATGCTGGGTAATTTTCTAAAAATAGATTTTGTGTCTTCTGCTCAGATACTCAGGGTAGCAAACAGGTTGGATCGCAAACAGGTTAGATCTTGGCAGCTGGCCTGGATCCAACCTGTTTGCATAAGCATGAAGAGGGTTCCAGCACTATAAGGGTTAACAGTTTACTCCAGGACTTGTTTTATTTGGTGATCTAGAAATGAACTTGAGCTCAAGTATTTTGCTCAAACCCAATAATAAGAAATGATTAAATGTAAGAAGAATGATCTAATTGTAAAAGTAACTTATTCAACTTGGTAAACTCAGCCCTTTGTCCCATATACATGCATTTCAAAGATAACTAAAGGAACTAACATGTAAAAAGAAATCTTTGCTTATTTGTTTATATGGGTTTAAATGCTGTGTCAACAATCATTCTGATATGTTCTGGCTTTCCTGGATTCACCAGTACTAGGCTAGGGCTCTGAAGTTTCTTGCCAAAGGACACTACCACATTACCATGGCAATGGCAGGGCTCGAACCCAGGGACCCCCATGGTCTGAGTCCATTACCTTTAGCACTTGGCCATCAAAAAGTGTAAGTGCTCTAGATGAGCAATTTTTTCCCATAGTCATATTATATGTTATCCAGTATTGTCAAGATCTTTTTTTTTTCAAACTTTTGTTGGCTGCTTGTGCTTTTGGTTTGCAAAACTATATTAAGTGCTTGTGATTTACAGTCTATCATAATAAATGTTCAATGCATAGAATAGAAACATGAAGCATCTACTATTGTCTTGCATTAAACTCTTAAAAATCTCTTTCTACATTGTTCAACAGAAAATCTGTTGTTTGGTTAAAAATCAAAGAAAATTTTCCCTCTGAAGTATTCACACCATAAAGCCTTTAATTTAACATGCATTCTTAAACCCTTTTATTCAAAATAACTGGTTTGTTCAACTTTAAAGAAAACTTTCTTTTCTTTCTGTTTTACACAATTAAAGCCTTTTAAACTGGATAGATAATTAGAGCTGTATTGTGTAAGATTTTGAAAAGACATTTTTGCCCTTTCTTCATAAAGGCCTTATCCCTTTCCCAAACGGCCAAATTTTGGACTGTCTCAAATTGAAAAAGTTTGCAGACGACATTTCAAAATGTGATGAAATTGCAAAATAATCTTCGGATAGGGCAGAAAACATTGTGGGAAAAAGAGAAATTGCTCGTTACGAGCAATTTCTCCTTTTTCCACAATGTTTTCCAGAGTCATCTGCAACAATCTCGTCAAATGTCGTTATTGTTTGGGAAAGTGTTAAACTAGCTCACCCATTACCCGGTATGATATTGTGTAACTGTTTCAAATGGAGAGTATCAGCAGACGACAAATCAGCAAATGACAAAACTATCACTGAATAAAAAGAAGGAAAACTTGTTTTAAGTTAGTCTTCTGCAGAAAATGCATCAACATATGGTAATATTGAGGGTTTAATGTCATACTACATGTAGGGCCTCCACAAACATGAAATTCTTATAGTTTTGCTGGAAAATCCTATCATATTATGATTTGAATTAAAAATCGGCTCATGATTGTATCTTTAATGTGTCACTAAATTTGGCATGGGTAACAGGTAAAAATATTGAGTTATAATTACCCCGTGATTTTGCTTCTTCTTATTGAATATAATTATGCAAATATTTCATAGTGGGAGACCATAGTGACATGGGTGAAAATACAATTATACCATATCGATTTCGTTTTTCAATTCTTTTGAAAACTTTATTGAAAGTGAGGAGTGTTTTAAACTTGTGTATATTAGAGAATTTGAGGAGGGAATTATCGCAGGCTTTATTTATGACACCTTAAACTTAAGATTCACAAAACATGCATTGACATGTATAATTATGTGGGCTAGGTATGTCAGACAGAATTCTGGAATCATCTTTGTAGAGGCTTACTGCATAGTATTGTCTCACAGTTTAAGAACAATAGTTTATTTGCTCATTGCATAAAATGTTCTACATATTACCATCCTTTTCTAAACAAAATTTGGAGCAAGTATCTGATTATATTTAAACAACAGGAGAAATTTCTTTACTTTTACTTCTGAATTCTTTGATCTATTACTCATTTTTACATACCTATTGCCATTTCTAATTTTTCGCTTATGCAGAAAGTTTTTGACTTATAATGATATTTTGAAAAAAAAAAAAATAGTTGGATATTCCCTCGGATGCTATAAACTTGACACTTACAAATTATATCATTTATTAAGAAAGGTCTTCTACAACTCATTCTCTTGTTTAGAAGTTTGCAACTGATTAGTATAAAAAATTATAATTTCTTTATGATACTGGTAAGAGTTCATTGTGACAAAAGGAGAATTTGCTCATTTTAACCAATGTATTCCATTGTTACACTTGCATCTCTGGTTGTCTATGGCTAGTTTGTTAAACATATACATTATTATGAAGAAAGGGGTTAATCATATATATGGCACAAGGGTAAACATTTTACTTTTAATTATCAAGGCCATGTGAGAAATTCTCTTTCATAGGAATGGTATACGACGGATCTTGTTTCTTGCAAGTTAGATTTTATCTGAATGAAAAAACCTCTGCACATTTTAACAGTGAAATGCCAGCACCATTGACAATTGATAGTACTACAACTAAAGAGAGACTGCACAATGCGAACCATTTCAAGGATTCAATGCAAAACTATCGTAATTACTTCACTGTTGTCATCTGTCTATGTGGCTCTCACAGACATACAGTTAGACGGACGGACGGACGGACGGACGGACGGAAGGGCAGACAGACAGAAGGACAGACAGACAGATAGATAATTGACAAATGTTGGCTACCCTAATCGGTCAACTGGTCAGTTTACCATTAAGTAGGGTATTACGCATTTTAGCAGGTTTAGGCTTATCCCCCAAACAAACATAATATTTATTGCAAAATTTAATTTAATTTGTCGGTCAGACTTCCTATATCAATACCAGGTCGATTTTTCAATTTGACCCTTCATTTTCACCTTGACTATCCTGGTCAGTTTTCTTAGTCCTCAATACCACTCTTACATCTTCATTATCATCAGCAAATCAAGGTAGAATTTTGGTAAAAAAAAAACATGCCATGCTGACATAATGTCTTTCAAGTACCTTTTAAAATACTCATTTAAAAACTAAAGTTTCATCAGAGAATATCTGGTACTTAAAAAAAAATCAATCATTGGATTTCCTCAGAAATCCCTCAACACCTTGTATATTTCATAGTACAAAAGCAATTACTTTACTATATATACCATTTTATTCCTAGACAT
Source organism: Cerastoderma edule (assembly GCA_947846245.1). Lineage (NCBI taxonomy): Eukaryota > Metazoa > Mollusca > Bivalvia > Cardiida > Cardiidae > Cerastoderma > Cerastoderma edule. The sequence continues at coordinate 37,229,865 of OX401413.1, read as the reverse complement.
TTTTGTATTCACTTAAGGTAGAATACCCATAATCCATCATTTTGGACCTCTGTCTTTCGTCAGATTACTTAGCTAGTACTGGGTATACATCGGTGCCGGAACGCTGAATAGTTCTGGGCACGACCGATGTATACTGAGAAAGAATTAGTTCCAAAATGGTGGATTGTGGGTGTTCTACCTTAAGAACAACTCTAAGATCATTTTGGGAACAGAAACAACTGCTTGTATGAACCATTTTTCCTTTCCCCAAAATAAATTTCTATCTCATCAGACCAGAGGATAAGTTACCAGGATTATCCCAATTTCTACACTGGGTTGCAAACTTTTGTAATCTAAGACATAGGAACTTGTTGGGTGAAAGGCAATATAAGTCTTTTGCACTTTGTAAGTGAATCGCATTTGAGACATCACTTATAATTTCCCTTTCTTCCTCTTTCATATCGATGATAAGACATTCAAGTTATCAATATCCTAGTAAGGGTTGGACAAATATTTGTAGGTGACATATTTTTCTTTCATCACTATTTACCTGGTATTGAATTGACCCATAATGAGAGCAACTTATTGAGAAAAACTAAAAGTTAAAGCTGCTTGTTCACAGATGTAAGGAAATTTGGAAATTAAAAATTAATTACTTTAACCCTTTCCCAAACAATAATGACATTTGACTACGTTGTTGCAGACGAATTTAGAAAACATTGTGGGAAAAGGAGAAATTGCTCGTAACGAGGTTTTCTGCTCTTCTGAAAAATATTTTTCAATTTCATCACATTTTGAAATGTCATCTGCAAACACTTTCAATTTGTTGTTTGGGAAAGGGTTAAACTGTACAACAGCTGCACAGTTGTATGATACACACTGGAAAACAGCCTTTGAATAAAACGTTGTTCATATTACATGTATAGTATTTAGGGCCTATATCTATACACTGATTTAATATGTACTTAAATCCAAAAGTGTTACATTGATTTTGAGATCTACCATATATAGACTATAGATACTTGATTTGTTGATGCTTCCTGAATCAGTTATACCTTCAATAGACTACTAATGTAAAACAATGTAAAAACTGTGTTGTTTCAACAACATTCTATTTTGACTTTTGAATCTCCTCTTCTGTGAACAAGCAACTTTAAGCCCTATAAGACCTGATGAAAAGTAATCCTTTCTTATTTGCATATGATTGGTCAGAGACCTGAAATTAGTACAAATAGGACATCGTGAAGCTTTTAACAAAAGAGGTCCAAATTACCGTAATAATGGATTAATATTGCCCACAGGGGCCATAGAATATATTGGATATTGAGGATTTAATGCAAGATGTCAGTAAGTGCTCCTTACATGTGAAGCACTTACTATAGTAATGCATTTGACCCTTGACATTGGGCCAGTAATTTTTCAATTGAAGATTCCTTGCTAGACAGTGGTAAGTCAAACAGTGTTTTGAAAGACTTAACCCTTATAGTGCTGGAACAGACTTGATGCATATGCAAACAGTTTAGATCCAGGCCAGCTGCCTAGTAATTTGGCGGCTTGCCTGTGACCTAACCTGTTTGCTTCTCTGAGTATCGTTCCTCGTCAAAATAATGCAGACATTTAAGGTTTTGAAAAGCAGACAACACAAAAATATATCTATAGAAAATTATCCAGCACTATATGGGATAAGAACAGTTTTCCATTGAAATATGTCCAGAACTTCTGTTTAATTCTCGCACTTATACTGGTTTAGATTAGTACATGCTGCAGACTATTTTGAAAGCCACTGAGACAAAGGAGAAATTGCTTGTAGAAAGCACTTTTATTCATTTGGAAAAATGGTTTCAACAAATTATTGCCAAGAAAAAAAAATCATTATGAAACAAATTGGGTAATTTCTTGTATCCCACAGTCATTGTGTATTTTGTCACCAGTCTAAATTTAAAGGTTTGAAAAAAGAAACACTTCCTGGATTCAGTGCAAGACTGTAGTAATTAAGAAACTTGAGGCACTTTTTTCACAAATTGTTAAATCAGTAACAACTAACTGATAGAACAGGAGACAATTACTCATGAAGCGCTTTTGTGAAGCTCATGAATGTTTCGACAGACATCTGTTACAGGTGTATTGTAATATGTCTATAGAGAAAAAGGGGCCTTCATGGCCCAGTGTTTAGAGTACAGAAATGGAAATCACATGGCCCCTATTTGCATGGGCTCAAAATTAATGCCGTCATAGAGACTTGGATTTTCATTTGGGTTCTCCCGACTGACTTATGAAATGCAGATAGTTCTGATAATTTGACAAGCCCTTATGGGCAGTCCAATACAGGGTCTTTCATCAACATAAAGAATCTGGCACCGAAAAATAACTGAAATAATGTTAAAGTGATGTCAAACATTTATTACAAATTCAGTATAAGGAAAGGTTAAAACAAACACTGATATCCACCCAAACACTGATATCCACCCAAGGTGGTCAGAGTTGTTCCAGAGACCATTGTTTCCAATAATAATATTGATTCTATACCTCACTCTCGAATTGTTTGAAAAGTGGAAAGAAGTATCAAAACTCAAACATTCTCGATTATTTCTTATTATCATTAGGTAATACTAATAGGGCAAAACTTGAAAAGAGAGTTTAAGTGGTCAAAAGATTTAGATTTTGAATTGGAATAGTCTAAAAGGTGGGTAAGACTTATAAAATACTTTGGAATGGTCCGTTTGTTAAGCAAGGAAAGAATAACTCTGCCTTCCATTAAAATTAATAAACACCTGATCAGTCTGTATTAACCTTTCTGTCAAATGGGATTCTGTAACAAGTCCAAATTCAAAGCTATAGCAGATGATAAAATAAAAGTATTCCTAATCGAAGGAAAAAATCTCTGCAATATTGTGAAGACACCATTGTGACTAAAGAAGAAATTGCTCATCATGAGCAATTTCTTCTTTTGTCACAATGGTTTCTGAGGTGTTTTTCTGCACAGGTGTTAACACAATCATATGAATAAGAAAAGGGTAAACAACTGTTTGTCTAACTGATTAATTTTGACACATTTACTTGCATACAATGGTATTTACCAATAAAAAGTTTTTCTCCGACTCTTATCTTAGTATGCGCATGTTTTTCACTCTTCCATCTGTTCATTGTTATAACTTGAATCTAATACATTGCTTGATGTGTAGTTAATACTCCATTTCTAACCATTTTTCAGTTATTTCCCAGACTTCTGGATCCAAACAAGTTCTACTTCTCTTTTATATTGAGTATTACATCGCATCAACATTATCTCAGTTATATAACAATCCCCAACTCATTATCATGGAGGAACACCCTAAACACAACTGCCCATAAGGGCTGGGCAAGCTAAGAAAAACCATCAACGTTCCATCATTCAGCCAGAAGACTTCTTGTCATGAAAATTCAAATGCTGTCACCAGGATTCAATGCAAAGCAGAGAGACCATGTGATTCCATGTTCAGTACTCTGTAACCTATAGGCCAGCCCTTGACCTGGACCAGCAATAACTCTATCCAAATTTGCATGAATGCCACAGAGGCAATATCATTACATCCATGATAAGTGGTCCAGTGGTTAAGTTGGTTATATTAGAACTCTGGGGGTCCCAGGTTCAAGCCCAAACAATACCTAACAAACAATACAATAGTTTTATGGGAGCGCCCTTTGCAAGACATCTCAGATCCATAACTTGATTTCAAGCAATGACTTTGAGACAACCCAAACACTTTCTCAAGTGATGGGATAAATGCTAAAAAAAGCTGTCAAGAACACAGCTCATCTTTCTTACTCAGCTGGGTACCACAACCATACTAGTAAATTAGTAATAGTAGGGACAGCTTAACCATTTGAATGATGGGTAATTTTCTAAAAATAGACTTTTGTGCCGTCTTCTTTCGAAAACCTTGAATATCTGCTTAATTTTGATGAGGATAGATATTCAGAGTAACAAACAGGTTAGATCACAGGCCAGCTGCCAATTTACTTGGCGGTTGGCCTGGATCTAACCTGTTTGCAAAAGCATGAAGTCGGTTCTAGCACTTTAAGGGTTAAATGCTAAATTTTGGAGAACACAGGCCAAGGGCAGCCTTGAACATTAGGGAAAGTGTTTAAATCTCCCAGATGGGCCAGTTGACACATACCTCAGTGATTGATTAAGACATCAGGAATTATCCGAACCCTTAACTACAGAAACACTAATTTTGATGTTACCCTACAGCAAAAGACTTGATAAATCATTGTGACAAAAAAGAAATTGCTTAAGACAACAATTTCTCCTTTAGTCACAATGATTTAAATGTTAATCAATCATTACAAAATCATTCATGCCATTGTTTAGGGATTTGTGGGGTTTTCTTTAAACTTCTTATATTTTAGTTTGATAGTACATATCTCTTTAGAACAAGGAAAGAGAATTTAGAAATATGCTTGATATGAAATATTAAGATAGTGTGAAGTGAAGAAGATAATCATAAAAAACGGTCACTGTTTCAAAGTGTTTTTGTTGGATTTTCTTTAATTATTCTTAATCAGAAAATCACTTTAACAGGGAAATAGTTAAGAAGGAGTACAAAAGAGGCAAAAGGTGTGTTGGAAGACTAGAGGATAATCTGCCTAATCTAACATACAGATAACCTTCCATTATCGGGCCTAACTTATAATGCAGCTTTTTATTCACTGATGTCATCCTAAATATGTCCTTACTGTATAACACTTTTAATATCGGATGTGATTTATTGAAAAGGTGACTTTTTATTCAGTCTGGTTGAATTTCACTTACTTCTAGAATTCTTAATGCTCATTCTTGATCAGAAGTTATATTCAAATGATAGAAATCAAAAGAAACGTTTCAATTTCATCCTTCCTTCTATAAGAAATGATTATAAGAAATGATTATGACAAATGAAGAAAATAATTTCGGAGGTAAATTCCCAGGAAATCTATGCCTTATAAATTTGGGTTATACTTGTATAGAATTCACAAAGACTTAAATGCATACAACAATTAGCAATTGTCAAAACAGATTAAAGCATGGGCATTGATAGTGATGTCAGTTTAAGAATATGAATATCAAAGGGCATTGACAATGAAGCTGATATATGTTTCAGGATATGAAAATGACTGTGGCATTAGATTTGGAGTTAGCTTATGCATTGCCAATAGAAATTGAAATAGTTTTGGAGTAGGTTTCCCATTGACAATAACTGTGGCATTAGATTTGGACTATGTTTAGCATTGACAATGATTATGGCAATAGTTTTGGAGTATGCGCTAAGGCATTGACAATAATTGTGGCATTAGATTTGGACTATGTTAAGCATTGACAATGATTATGGCAATAGTTTTGGAGTATGCTTAGGCATTGCCAATTAAAATATCAATAGTTTTGGAGTATGTTTAGCATTGACAATGATTGTGGCATTAGATTTGGAGTATGCTTAGGCATTGCCAATTAAAATAGCAATAGATTTGGAGTATGTTTAGAAATTGACAATGATATGGCATAAGTTTTGGATTATGCTTAGGCATTGCCAATTAAAATGGCAATTGCTTTGGAGTATGTTTAGCATTGACAATGATTGTGGCATTAGATTTGGAGTATGCTTAGGCATTGCCAATTCAAATAGCAATAGTTTTGGAGTATGTTTAGCATTGACAATGATTGTGGCATTAGATTTGGAGTATGCTTAGGCATTGCCAATGAAAATAGCAATATATTTGGAGTATGTTTAGCATTGACAATGATTGTGGCATTAGATTTGGAGTATGCTTAGGCATTGCCAATTAAAATAGCAATAGTTTTGGAGTATGTTTAGCATTGACAATGATTGTGGCATTAGATTTGGAGTATGCTTAGGCATTGCCAATTAAAATAGCAATAGTTTTGGAGTATGTTTAGCATTGACAATGATTGTGGCATTAGATTTGGAGTATGCTTAGGCATTGCCAATTAAAATAGCAATAGATTTGGAGTATGTTTAGAAATTGACAATGATATGGCATTAGTTTTGGATTATGCTTAGGCATTGCCAATTAAAATAGCAATAGTTTTGGAGTATGTTTAGCATTGACAATGATTGTGGCATTAGATTGGGAGTATGCTTAGGCATTGCCAATTAAAATAGCAATAGATTTGGAGTATGTTTAGAAATTGACAATGATATGGCATTAGTTTTGGATTATGCTTAGGCATTGCCAATTAAAATGGCAATTGTTTTGGAGTATGTTTAGGCATTGACAATTAGTGCGTCAATTGTCTTGGAGTATGCTTAGGCATTGACAATAATTTCAACAATTGTTTTGGAGTATGCTTAGGCATTGACAATGATTGTGGCATTAGTTTTGGAGTATGTTTAGGCACTGACAATGATTGTTTGCATCAGTTTTGGAGTATGTTTAGATATTGACAATGATTGTGGCATTAGCTTTGGAGTATGTTTAGATATTGACAATGATTGTGGCATCAGTTTTGGAGTATGTTTAGGCACTGACAATGATTTTGGCATTAGGTTTGGAGTATGTTGAGACATTGACAATAAATTGTGGCATTGGATTTGGAGTATACTTAGGCATTGACAATGAAAATGGCAACAGTTTTGGAATATGTTTAGGCATTGAAAATAAGTGTGGCGTTAGAATTGGAGGATGTTTAGACATTGACAATAATTCTAGCAATTGTTTTGGAGTATGCTTAGGTATTGACAATGATTGTGGCATAAGATTTGGAGTATGCGTAGACATTCAGAGTGAAAATTGCAATAGTTTTGGAGTATGTTAAGGCATTTGCAATTGGTGTGGTATTAGCTTTGGAGTATGCTTAGGTATTGCCAATGAAAACGCTTTTCGTGTATGTTTAATCAGTGACAATTAGTGTGGAAATTGTTTGGGAGTATGCTCAGGCATTTAAATAATTGCGGCATTAGTTTTGAAGCATGCTTAGGCATTGAGGATGATTGTAGCATTAGTTTTAGAGTATGCTTAGGCATTGAGGATGATTGTAGCATTAGTTTTAGAGTATGCTTAAGCATCGAGGATGATTGTAGCATTAGTTTTAAAGTATGCTTAGGCATTGACAATGATTTCGGCATTAGTTTTAGAGTATGCTTAGGCATTAACAATGATTTCTGCATTAATTTAAGAGTATGCTTAGGCATTGACAATAATTTCGGCATTAGTTTTGGAGTATGCTTAGGCATTGACAATGATTTCGGCATTAGTTTTAGAGTATGCTTAGGCATAGACAATGATTTCTGCATTAGTTTTAGAGTATGCTTAGGCATTGACAATGATTTCGGCATAAGTTTTAGAGTATTCTTAGGCATTGACAATAATTTCGGCATAAGTTTTAGAGTATGCTTAGACATTGACAATAATTTCAGCATAAGTTTTAGAGTATGCTTAGGCATTGACAATGATTTCGGCATTAGTTTTGGAGTATGCTTAGGCATTGACAATAATTTCGGCTTAAGTTATAGCATTGACAATAATTTCAGCATAAGTTTTAGAGTATGCTTAGGCATTGACAATGATTTCGGCATTAGTTTTGGAGTATGCTTAGGCATTGACAATAATTTCGGCTTAAGTTTTAGAGTATGCTTAGGCATTGACAATGATTTTGGCATTAGTTTTAGAGTATGCTTAGGCATTGACAATGATTTCGGCATTAGTTTTAGAGTATGCTTAGGCATAGACAATGATTTCTGCATTAGTTTTAGAGTATGCTTAGGCATTGACAATGATTTCGGCATAAGTTTTAGAGTATTCTTAGGCATTGACAATAATTTCGGCATAAGTTTTAGAGTATGCTTAGACATTGACAATAATTTCAGCATAAGTTTTAGAGTATGCTTAGGCATTGACAATGATTTCGGCATTAGTTTTGGAGTATGCTTAGGCATTGACAATAATTTCGGCTTAAGTTATAGCATTGACAATAATTTCAGCATAAGTTTTAGAGTATGCTTAGGCATTGACAATGATTTCGGCATTAGTTTTGGAGTATGCTTAGGCATTGACAATAATTTCGGCTTAAGTTTTAGAGTATGCTTAGGCATTGACAATGATTTTGGCATTAGTTTTAGTGTATGCTTAGGCATTGACAATGATTTCGGCATTAGTTTTGGAGTATGCTTAGGCATTGACAATGATTAGGCATTAGTTTTAGAGTATGCTTAGGCATAGACAATGATTTCTGCATTAGTTTTAGAGTATGCTTAGGCATTGACAATGATTTCGTCATAAGTTTTAGAGAATGCTTAGGCATTGACAATAATTGTGGCATTGGTTTTAGAGTATGCTTAGGCATTGACAATGATTGTAGCACCAGTTTAACACTTATACTTTCAATATAACAATACTTAAGTTTAAGAGTTTAAGGACAAAGTCAAAACTTTCGAGAACACAGACCACATGTTTGTCCCTTACTTAAATCTGTGTTATTTGGACCCCTTATAAAAACCTTTATGGTATGATAGGTCAAGTTGTGAGGTGTTAAACTCTTGATCAATCAAAGGTGACTTTTTAATTCAGTTCAAGTTGCTGTCATTAAGTCAATCACACTCAAAACCTGTTCTGTTGTTGACTACCTATTTACCTAACTGTTAATAACCTATAAAGACATTTCCCTTAACCTATTCCCTCAAGTCTATGCTCCTGTATGCTCTTTGTCATGAAATACTTGTATTTTATGGACATTGCTATACATTAGATAATGTAATTTAATGTCATATTGAATTTTAGATTTGTTCAAATTGAAAACTAAAAGAGATGAAAATTATAATGTAAGGAAATTGACATTCTGATTTTGACATTACTTAAAAGTCATGCAGAGGAATTGAGCAATTGCTCATGGCCTGAGAACTATAAGTTAAATTATAGCAACAATAAACATATCCATTTTCTAGAGCATAGACTGGTCAACAACTATTAATACCAATTTTTGACCGGTTAGCATGGCACCTTTTAGAAATTGCTTTAAAGTGTGCTGTTGTTTGAAATACAGCATTGTGTGTTAAGTATGTCCCCATTAGAAACTCAACATACATGTCCTTTTTCCACTGGTTTTTTATTTGTGGGGAGGTTTATTTGATGTGATTTCTAGCCATCACTTTGTTGGGATCCTGGTTTATTTAATTACTTGCTTTGAAGATGAACAAAAGAAGATGATTAACTGCTCTGACAAGTGCATTTTATAAAGTGAATATAAAGAGAAATGAAATATACATTGGCATATGGAGAAAATGTTTTGTTATGATGTCTTCTGGTGTTTAAATTCTCTAGATGGATAACGAATTTAAAGCATAAAAATGCATCAAGCCTGAATCTCCTATGTGAGAAAGGCAATGAAAGAGGAGCCAAAATTATTGCTTTATATAGCTTACATATTATTGGTCCCAAGACACTGAACTATCACACGCTGTAAATGATACCCCAATTACCCAGAATACTAAGGCATTACTTGTGGTGGGTTTGTTTTAATGAGTTTTATGGAGTTATGGGTTAAATGGAGAAACTCTATTGATTCTTAAGTGTCTTCTGTATTTGCAATAAAACCATATATGGTAGGAACAAGTGGCTGAGTGGTTTGGGTGACCCTGCATAAACAAACATAATTAACCTTCTCCTATATTTTGAGGATTTGTGACAGATCCAATTTCAATGCCACATCAGGATAGAATCATGAAATACGAAAAACAACATTTATTTGGCATTAAATGCTGGTAATTATTTTAACAAAAAGAGAAATTGGTCAATATGAGCAATTTCTCTGTTTGTTACAATGATTTCTTATTTTGTGTGATAAAGCTGTACTAAAAAAAGTATAGTAAGTATTGTTTTGAACGACCATATAGCCTTATAGGAAAAGGAGACAGAATCATGGTGCTTAACCCTTTACGGTATATAGCGCCGTTCGCCGCCTTATCGATTACCGTATAAAACCCTTTTCGCCGTTATACCTATTACCGTATAAAACCTATTTTGACGTTCTATCGATTACCGCATAGAACGCTTTTTGACAGGTGAAAAAATGATTCAACTTTAGCTCTTAATAACACATCTTTGCACACACGTCATTTTCTCCAAAGTTTATTTTCCTCTTAAATAAATATGTCTTCTTTTATTTCCGATGAAAAAATTGGAGGGTCAAAGTTTAAACTTTTGCTCTAGAGAGAATCTTTTGATAATGGTCTGACGACACGCTTATGGAAATAACGCTATCAAATTGAGATGAAGGGAATCCAAATTACCAACCCAATTAATGAGAAGCCTTTCGGTCATAAAAGATCAAAACACTGCCGATTTGTAAAGACTCGATAAGGATTTCATGCAATTCTTTAGTAACTTAACACATTTCTAAAAATACTATCCAATTAAAACGAGAGCATACGGCACGCGACCTGTAAAGGATGTTTATGACACGGAGCTATTGTTCAAAGTTTAAAGGCGATTGAAAATCGAGCCGTCAAATAATTGGCGTTATAAAGACGGCCTTTTAAAAATATTTAGCCAATTTGGTGTTTCCGATCGCAAGTCAGACATCAATGTAGATTCAGAGCAGTAATTTGATCGTTTTTTTTTTTTTAAGCCTGAAGATGATGAAATGTTGATAAATATTACCAATTCACGGACAAGCAAATTAGATCATTCCTCCGACTTTGACTACAACTACGAGCTTTTGGTGAATTCATCACCCATGGACACGTATTTTACGAAAATATTAGCATGTTTCGTTGCCAAAATTAGTTGATTTTTACTGTTTTACATTTATTAGAAGGACCAGGTTTAACTTCTTTACAAAGCAATATTGCGTTGAAAAACATTATTTTCTTCCTTTTGGAAATGGTTTGAATGGGAATTGAAGTAAAACGATTCAGCTTTGTTGAGAAATATGCAAAGACAAAGTATGTATCTCGAGTCATGAATGGTATTTTTCGGCAACAAAATTCCCTGCAATTGATGACAAAACAGAAAAACAAATTAGGGATCTCTCAGGGAGAACACATAAGTCATATTATTATTTTTGATTTTGTATAATTCACACCGTAATATACATTTTCATTGTTTGTTTAATTTTCTACAACTTAATCCTGATATGAATGTATCACTAAATAAAGAAAAAAACATCAACTTAAAGGAAATTTTGTTCCCGTTGTCTTTTATTCTTTGAGAAAATCTATTAGATGAATGTAAAATGCATTAATTTGGGATTGATTAACAGTACCCCAATCAATAACAATTATCGGAGATAAGCCTGTGCAAATAGGTACCCAGGGTGACTAATTATGTATGCGTTAATGGTCTTCGATAATCGGATGGTTTATACCTATAGTGTCACTGATAAGCCTTATCTCTATACCTTAAAGGGTTAATACGGAAGCCATTCATTCAGAAAGCATCAAACTACTGACTGGTTTCTAACATGAAGATACTTAGTCAGTGGTGAGAGAAGAATCAATCATGGTACATTTACTTTATTAAATAACAGAAAGAAAGTTGGTGCTTGTTAACCCTTTCCCAAACGCCAAATTTTTGACTGTCCCAAATTGAAAGAGTTTCCAAAACATTTCAAAAAGTGATGAAATTGATAAATATTCTATTGATAGAGCATAAAACATTGTGGGAAAAGGAGAAATTTCTGGAGTCGTCTGCAACAAACTAGTCAAATGCTGTTATTGTTTGGTATTGGGTTAAGAAATAGAAACTCTCATAATTCCCATTTCCCCCAGATACCCCTTAATGCCTTGTGGGAAGAGATAGGTTTTGCTGACAATGACACAAAAGAATTAATTTCTTTTAATGACAGTTGTTCCTTTCTCAATTAAATTTTCAAGTTACATTCTTATAAAACAGCATTCCTAATCATCAAGTTTTCCATTTCACTATTTGCATAACACTTCAAATTGGTCAATAATTAGGTAAGGTTTAGCCCTAATCACAAAATTATATACTTTGAGCTGCCAACAACTTTAGAAGTTTTGTCGAAACAAGACGAATAGCGTCGCCCATGCAATACGCATATTTTACAAATTGTACTCTAATGACTAATTCTCCTTCAACAACTAATATTTGCTATCTAACAAGAGAACTACCTATCTTCCAGTTCTATTCTGAATTAAATTGGAATATGTTTACACTTAAGGAAAGACACTCATGCAAATAACAAATTCAAACAAAAAATGTAGTTTTAAAAGAGCATTTTCTTCTTTATTCATCATGTTCTCAAATGTTGATAACTTCAAATGTGTCAAAAATATTTTTTATAATTTACATTAATTCAGATATCTGCATCCCTTTCTTAATTCCACATAGATATTTTACCAAAGAGATAAAAAAGGTTTTTAAGTTTTGTTGTATTTAAACAAGATTAATTTATGGATCTATAAACTGTATGTTTTTTCCCATCCAATACCAAATCAAATAAACAAAGAATTCGACAATTCAATAGGTGTTATACATTTTTTATCCAAGACATTTCATCAAGAGGTGTATAGTTATTGTTTTGAACTTGATGATTTGCAACAATGGTTTCTTGTTAATTCAAGATGAAAACACCACTTTTGCCATCTGATTTTGAACTTGATGATTTGCAACAATGGTTTCTTCTTAAATTCAAAATGAAAACACCAATTTTGCCATCTGTTTTTTTGGTAAATCAACCAACCAGAAATATCAAAATTGTTTGAATTAGTTTATTATCAAATTTGTAATAACAACCTTGGTTACATTCATTTCTGATGTTTCAGTTTCAATCCATCACATATCAAAGCATATGAGAGAAATTCTCTCTCTTTTTTGAATGGTTAAGTTAATCTTTATCCTTTTCAACCACATTTAAAGGTGCAGTGATTACCATTTCTTCTTTTGTGAATGTTGTTTCAAATCATTTTCAAAATTAAACATCATTATTTGTAATTAAAATTGCCATATGCAGGTGTTTTAAATTAGAACCACTCTTAAAAATCGAGGTGAAGTAATGGAGTAATGTTTTATAAGGATTAAAGATAAAATTTACCACCCAATTATGCAAACAACATATAAGTGCAAAACCCTCCTATTTCAAGTGCAGAATAAATCAGGATAAACATTAAATGGATCTAATTTATAGATATACAATGTAAGAGAGTTTTTGCATAATAAATCTTCCCTAAATTGTACTCTGTTTGCTTATTCCTTCAATTAAGAATTTTGTGATTGCCCATGTTGAAAGAGAGAAGAGAAAACAATTAGAAAACATTTTTTTCTTTTATTCTAATGGGTTAAAAACCATTATGACAAAACAAGAATTTTCTCTGCATGTCTTAGTGGCTTATTAGATTGGCTGCTACAGTAACAGTTAACCCTTTACTCCATATCTACAGTATACATCTTTAAAATCCACTGTGACAAACAGATCAATGGCTCATCATGAGCAATTAATCCTTTTGCCGCATTGGTTTTTATCAATTTCCATAAAGAACTGTATTTCTTTATGTTACATGTATTTCTGTTGTCTACTATTTCCTTCAATTTGGCCCAATTCAAAGTTTATACTAGGGAGAATGGGTTCAAACAGGTTAATTATCCCTTTCCCAAACAATCAAGACATTTGACCACTTTGTTGCAGACGACTCTAGAAAACATTGTGGGAAAAGGAGAAATTGCTCATCGAGCAATTCCTCCTTTCCCCACAATGTTTTCTGTCCTATCAGAAGATCATTTTCCAATTTCATCACATTTTGAAATGTCGTCTTCAAACCCTTTCAAATTGGGACAGTCAAAACTTTGTTGTTTGGGAAAGGGTTAACAAAAGCAATGGCAACTCTACATGATATCTTAGACAAAACAAAAAATGTACATTATGTGAAAAATATTATACCTCCACTTTGGTACATTAGGTAAAAAGCGATTTGTGAGTGAAGAATAAAGGGTTATCATTATTTTCATTTTCTAAATGTTATTTCCATGAATGTTCATAAGACCTCACAGACAGAATCTGATTAGTGCAGCTGAATATTTACTTCCTCTCCCTTTCCATTCCACATGAAGTTTCAAACTAATCAAATTTGAAAGATTCTCCTAATATCAATTCAATTGAATTTAAATCATGTAATATTTGAAATAGTTATGAAAATACTGTAATACAAACATAAAAAGGTAAGCGTTCAAAAACATTTTTTGTAAGAAGTTTTCCCAAATTTGTCATCCTCTAATTTTGAAAAAGGGAAAAGGGGTTTATTTATACTGAATCACAGTGTTGTCTGCTTTTAGTAGTCATCAAGAGTACTTAAACATGTTTATTTCAAGTACAACTTGACAAGGGATCTTTTTGTTTAAACATTCTTTTATTTTTTTTAACAGGTTCCAAATCTCAATATGAGGGATTGACTTAAATTGGCAAAAAAAAAATGTTTAAGTAAATTCCCTTATGTTACAGAAAAATCACAGCAATATAACACTTTTCAATCTGAATTCTTAGAATTTACTTTATTAAAAATCATTTGCTTTTTCTCAGCCCAAAGACCTAATAAACACAGATAAGCAACTCCCCATAGGTAAAGACCGAACTCCCTTATCATCTCGTGGAGGATGAGATTTCGGGAGACTAAGCGAGACTTCCTAATCTCGTCGGCACTGAAGTGTGTCTGCCAGCTAGACGATGTAAACGAAGGTTGAATAAAGTGTGAAAACTAACGTTTATTTTATTAATTATTCGATAGTTTTAACATTCCTTTATTAGTGTGTTGTTTTTATTAATAATTGCATATGAGACAATTGATTTCCTTTTACCACTGGTGAAACACGTGTTTTAAAATATGTATCATCAATAGAACCGAAAGTGCTGGAATTGGATGGGATGGTAGAGTATTTGTATAACTCCTCGGAAACAAAAACGAAATATGGGTTGATTTAGACAAACTTTGATTCATTACACATAGTTTTATCGACCAATTGAAGATCAAGGACTTTTATACATTTTTGTGATGTTGAGAGGCATTTAAATTCTCTTATCTGGTCTTGGGTTTTTGAAAGCGTATGGTTGCATGTTTTAGTAGTAGAGCAATAGTTTTTGTCTAACTCCTCGAAAACAAAAACAAAATATGGGTTGATTTAGACAAACTTTGATTCATTACACAAATTTTTATCGACCAATTGAAGATCAAGGACTTTTATACATTTTTGTGATGTTGAGAGGCATTTAAATTCTCTTATCTGGTCTTGGTTTTTTGAAATCATATGGTTGTATGTTTTAGTAGTAGAGCAATAGTTTTTGTCTAACTCCTCGGAAACAAAAACAAAATATGGGTTGATTTAGACAAACTTTGATTCATTACACATATTTTTATCGACCAATTGAAGATCAAGGACTTTTATACATTTTTGTGATGTTGAGAGGCATTTAAATTCTCTTATCTGGTCTTGGTTTTTTGAAATCATATGGTTGTATGTTTTAGTAGTAGAGCAATAGTTTTTGTCTAACTCCTCGGAAACAAAAACAAAATATGGGTTGATTTAGACAAACTTTGATTCATTACACATATTTTTATCGACCAATTGAAGATCAAGAACTTTTATACATTTTTGTGATGTTGAGAGGCATTTAAATTCTCTTAACTGGTCTTGTATTTTTTTTTTAATTTGAATTTATTCTTAGTACTCTCTTATTGTATATAAACTGTATACGTGGAAGATGTAACGATATGTTCTGTTTGGTTCAGCTGAAAATAATTGCCATGCAAAGAAAGTGTAAAATTTGCGGCTAATGACAGCATGTTTGTGTGTGCTGGAAGTGTATGACATCAACATGCTGCAAATCAAGAGATAAAAAGCAGACTCGGGTGCATATTTGTGCGAAGAAGTATATAGCTAGTTGTTGTTTGATATTATGATTCTAACATTGTTGATGATGATGATGATGATGATGATGATGATGATGATGATGATGATGATGATGATGATGATGATGCAGATGGTGATGATGATGGTGATGATGATGGTATTGAGTACATTTAATAGAATGTTCCCCATTACGAATTATTAATTCATAGAATATTGTACATGATATGCCACAAAAAAGATAATTCCCATTTAGAGACCCATTCCACAAAAGTATAGATTTAAGCTAATATTTTAACAGTAAATTTTGCTGCTGAAATTTTCCTCCGTCAAAAAATTTAGCTAGACATTTCAGTTTGACACAGTGCAATATTACAATAAGTTATAATCCCCGGTAATTATCACAGCAGGGCACCACAACTGGTGGCCATCTGTTTATTGGTTTTTGGGGTCGGGTGGGTCAATAAAAGGGCTACCATAGCTTATCAGCGACGGCAGACGCTTTGATTAACAAAATAAAGCGTCTGTATTTACAGGAAGGCAAAATCTCGCGAACGAGATGTCAACGCGAGAAAGAACGGTATTTTGCAGAGTTGCTTATCTGTGTTTATTAGATCTTTCCTCAGCCCAAGTCAGCTGCTTAATTGCTCATTAGTGTTTTTAAATGGAAACTGGAATTCGGAACTTAATTCTTTATATTTACCATGGCAAATTATGTGGACAGTTGAACAATTGAGACTCCTAAGGATGAAAAAATGCTAAGCCCAATTTACGAAAAAGTGCAAACACTACTTAGTTTCCATTACACAGAAAACGATTCAAGGGAAGTCACTCCGTTGGAGTTTGAACCCAGCCTTACTGTTTCAAGACGATTGCCAATTAAATTAACATGATGCTTTTTGAGTCCAATCGAAAACATAACAGTCGTATCATCTTCATCAGAACTAGGGGAGTCTACTTTTATCTACCATATCTATCGCACGGGATAAAGAAATGATATTCTAATATCCCATTGCAGGCAACTATAAGTATAAAATGAATTGGTGGTAACTGCAGCCTTTGGTCAAAAGAAGTGCTCAGTTAAATGCCTAGGATTTAGTCAGACGACTGCTAGCGTATTTTGAAAACAACAACGAGATCGATAAACAGTTACTTACAACATTTCAATGATTCGTATATGTATGATGACGTCAAATGTCTCGCACTTGGACTGTAGTTGTTGCCTATGGAATCGCTCACGTGACAGAAATTCTTCTTCTCTTTGATTGGTGCAGCTTTCGTCCACGAGCCTCGTTCTAATATTTGGGGTTTCTCGCTGAAGGCAGGCTGAAAAGATCAGACATAAGTTTCATTAGATTTCCAAGAACACTATACAATGGCGCCATTGCTCCAGAGTGAACCACATACATTAATCGAAGACAAGAAAGAATAAACTTGCTAAAACCGTGGATGCCCCTTCTCGCTGGTTTCCTTTTCCAGACTATGTTCAAGTTCTGGTACCAACCTGACAACGCCAACAACCAGCATCCGCAATGATCGTCATTGAAGAAATCGAATCAACTATAGCAAGCGTGGATATCAAACTGAATTTAGCTGTTCATAGGCGTAGGAGCTGGGGGGACCAGGGGGGCCTATCCCCCCCAATATCCAGACGGGGCCAGAGTATACTTTGGCCCCCCCAATATTCACAATGGCAAATGAAGATATTTGAAAAGAAAAATAAAAGAAACGAAATTTAACAGCAGAATGAAAATAAATGTGTATTTTTGTGCTCTATGTAATACCAATTCGCCTTTTGTTACGAACAATTACCAAAATCTTTTTGACGTCATCACCGCAAATGGCAATCTGAACACATTGCCATGGGTTTATCTAATGAAAACTCAGCTCACAAAAATACCCGGGAAGTTTTGATTGACGAAAACAGTGGTGTAAAACATGTCCTGAGGAGTCCGACTCAATAGCATGATAGTGTCTTCAATTGTTAGCTAAAGCTTGAAAAATGATATAATTCCAACAATAATTCAGTTGAAACCGTGGCTGTGACAATCTGGTCGCTGTTGCTTTTTGTTTAGATCAATACATTTAATTTCCGCGTGAGATCGAGACCTGGCATATCCCTTTTTCTTTTTTTCTTTTTTTCTTTTTTTTTTATTAAAGATACACATTTTCATACGCTTTCTTTTAATTCTCATAATGTTATTGAATTTGTAAATGCATGAATAGTCATGAACAAGTTTAGGAACATTTATTCTTAGACCGGTCCTCATCTGAAGTTGCCCCCCCCCCAATGTTGAAAATGCTCCTACGCCTATGCTGTTACTTTGCTTTTTGGAATCCTGTATTCTAACAATTCTCTTAAAACAAGGGTATTTTCCACGAACGTGTTTTCGAGGGTTTTATTTGGGCTATTTCGATATATCTAAGTTCATTTCATTTTATCGTTTCCTTGTTAATACTTTTAATTAAAACGTCTTAAATTGGTCAAAGGTGCATTGGCCAAGCCAAAGAGAACGCATATATTTAACTAAATCTGCAATGCGACTATTTATGCCATGCATCGTCATGTATCTATGCTGGCCAACCACATCGTAACCATGACCGTTTACAACCAAACTGCTTTATATACTTTTGTAACGTTCGTTGAACGTTTATGCAAATTAGGAACCTAATGCATTATTTGAGAGAACATGCTGGTATATATATAGACATCACAACCACTCAGTGAACGACAGTGTTTTCACTGATCGGATGTGTTTGTGTCTTTGAGAGGTTCATTTGCTCGGTTCGTTACATTGGTGGCAGCGGTGGGACTAAGACTTCTTCTTTTATCGGAGTTGCCTTCCCCACGTGATTCCCAAGGGCCAAGAATCGGGACGAGTCTTCTCTGAAATGGGAGTTATGTAACGTTCGTTGAACGTTTATGCAAATTAGGAACCTAATGCATTATTTGAGAGAACATGCTGGTATATATAT
The DNA here is from genome assembly GCA_947846245.1 of Cerastoderma edule. Lineage (NCBI taxonomy): Eukaryota > Metazoa > Mollusca > Bivalvia > Cardiida > Cardiidae > Cerastoderma > Cerastoderma edule. The sequence goes on along the minus strand of OX401413.1, from coordinate 37,211,082 downwards.
ATAGACATCACAACCACTCAGTGAACGACAGTGTTTTTCACTGATCGGATGTGTTTGTGTCTTTGAGAGGTTCATTTGATCGGTTCGTTACGCTATGATGTCAGAAAGATTCAACAAGCACTTTTTTGCAAAAACGTGCGTTTTCTCTCTCAGACTCACAGGGGTTCCACACAATGACATGACTAGTGTAAGTGCTTCACAAATGCGAGGTCATTGCTATAGTATTGCGTTGAACCCTCGAATTGTGATCAGTGTCTAAAGCAAAGGTATTCATGATAATGTTAATACATGGCTTCTATGGAAGATGATGACTTAAGACATGTCTACACGATGATGGTTTTAAATGCCCCCACTGGTTGTTTGATCTAGCCTATAGAGAGCTAATAAAACTTAATACACCCCACTTAAAATCTTCACCCTATGCTTTATCCATAGGGCCCACTGCGGACATTTCTCTTCACCTTATCAATGGCGACTATCAAACCTCTATCAAAGACTATGTACTTTCTTATTTTAACATTGTGAGATAATGACATGGAACAACCGGCTTAGAAAAGTAATGAATCTATCTCATTGTTCCTGAAGATTATGTGCTAATTTATTGTTATATGTCGCCTGAATAAGTTGAAGGGTTGTAGCCCTTCAAAGTTTGGTCAATACTAGACATGTTTAAGTTAGAGAAAGGTATTGGTCTGTGAACAATAATGCTCGCTTTCTATTACATATGTGTCAGCTGCTTTTATTGTCTCGTTATCTCATTTAAGTACCATCGTTAAAGCTTGAGGATCCGTAAAGGAAGTACTGCAGCCGAAAATAAAGAAGCGCCACATGCAAGAATTGTGACAAGAGGAGAATTTCCTTCTTCTTTTAATTCGCTCTAAGCTGTTTACAGGGTTATTCTGGCTATTGCAAAACTGTTTGTGCACACCAACTTGAATTGCAATAAAATCGGGTTTGTAATATTCTTGGTTATAGTTCGATCAGATTTAATTGAACAGTCCCTTGATCCACTGAAATTTGTCAAAATTAACCAGAAGTACAAACAAAACACATGTACATGATATCAAGACGATGCATACGTTAATAAGCAAACTTTAAACTTTTCATTTCAATTCCAGTAACTACCAAACTAATCAAGCATATCATCCGGTGTTGCCTTAAATTATTTTTTGAAAAACGTATCTCTTTCAGTTCCAGCTGTTACAATGCTCTTATTATGTATACATGCTTATCCATATCAATCCATGGTTTATTATAATATCTATAAGAGAATATCTAAAGGGCCCCACACGCTGCAATGCTTTTCAAGTTTGACGAGCAAACAATGGATATGTCGTTGAATGTCACAGAACCATAGAACTTTAAAAATATCTGCTCTCTGATGTGATCAAACGATCAATACTTGATTCTCCTCCTACAAATGACTTGATTCGCAGCGAACGCCTTTTAAACAGCGTGTGACAAAACGAGGTTCTGTTCATAATGAGCAAATTCTTATTTCGCCTAAATGGTTTTAATGTCAAGTTAATATTTGTATGAACGATTGTTGTAACTGGGTTTTAACGTTGTCTGCCCTCAGTTATCAGCCATCAATAAAGGTAATGCAAAAGACTGCCATGTGTCGATCAACAACAACGAATGTCTGCGGACTTTGGTAACTATGTTGGAATATCAAAATGCTCCTATGTTTGTCCTAGTTCAGTCCTCTTTATCCTTTACGACGTTCTGACTAGTGTCTTGTCCTACTGGTCCGTGAGTATAGCCCTAGTGTGGAGTTTACTCACGGGCCAGGACACATGTAATGAATTGCCATAAAATAGAGAGAAACATCTACGTCTGGATCATTTGGACTAGCGGTGCCTTGGTGTAGGTCTATTTTTTAACCCTTTCCCAAACAATAACGACATTTGACCACTTTGTTGCAGACGACTTTAGAAAACATTGTCGGAAAAGGGGAAATTGCTTGTAACGAGCAATTTTTCCATTTCCCACAATGTTTTCTGCCCTATCAGAAGATTATTTTCCAATTTCGTCACACTTTGAAACTTCGTCTGCAAAGTCTTCCAATTTGGGACTGTCGAAAATTTGTTGTTTGGGAAAGGGTTAAAGCATCACGACGACAAGAAAGAGGATTTTAAAGAATTCTATCATAAAAGGATTTCATGATAATACCCGTTTCCCATCCTATGAGACACATAAGGAAAAGTCACTTGTAATTCCTACGTAGGATATAAACCTATGTTATAACGACAGGTGGATGATTTTACTAATTGTATTTTGAAGAAAAGTCAGAGTTCTACATATTGTTTTATTATGTGATTGGTCCAAACTAACACATCAAAAATATGTCCTTAAAGTATTTTATGAAAATATCGTATTCGCATGCTTTGAGCTCACAAAAGGAATTCAAACCAGTCTTACGTAGGATATAAACCATGTATAACGACAGGTAAATAGAGAGGTATGGTGGAACGAGATAGATAAATAGTTGAAGAACACTCCATAGTCACTATGGGTCCTCAGTTGATATTCAATAAACTTTGGGGCGGGAGAAAATTGGCCTAACTATGGAGCTGACCCCCGGGAAATGTGATCATGTCTCATAACTGTTAGTGATTTTGGGTTGAAAACGCTTGGAAATGTTTAAAATGGGGTTAGTCGTTTTTGTGAAACTACAAGTGTCAGGCATTCGAAAAGAGAGAGTATCTCATGGGAAATTAACATGAAAGATATAAATTAACATATCTAAATGTACAAGATGACAACGATACCGTTTCTCAACCCATTACTTTATATACACTTACTTTAACAAACTTGTAGAATGTTTCACATTTATTTCAATCAAAAGTGATTGTTTACATCGTGTCAATCATATTCCAGTTAGGTTGCGATGCCAAACTCTTAATGATAGAGGAAGCCTATAAAAGCTGTATAACCATCAGATTTCAGTAAGTTAGTCGGGAGACTACCACTCATAGAAATCCAAATGTCGTCACCGGGAATTGAATCCATGTGGAGAGGGGCCAAGTTATTTCAAGTTCTGTACCCTGACCACTAGCCCACGGAGGCTCCTCGGGTTGTACATAAATACTAGAGAAGCCGGAAGTCGTGCGTGGAAAATAATCAGCTTTTTGGCACAACCTTTCTAGCTTTATTTTAGACTGGTCCAATAGAGCGACCGACTTGTTATTGCTTTTAGCAAACGACTTCATAAGCAGCCAACTTTAATTTACTTAATGCCAGATCATGTGTGTTTAGAGGTCGTTGTTTGAATCAAAATGTCCGCTGAAGTTCCGTCGCCTTTCTTGTTCTCCACTGGTATGTATACAATAGACAGATCAAAGGAGCTTTTGATAAAACACGTTCTTTCATGATTGGCCATCACATTAAAATATTTCAATCACACATTTATTCATGAAATATACCAGAGAAATAGAATACTATTTTAGGGAAAGAAATGGGGAAATATTTTGCATAGCAATGACTGACGTCTCTACAACCCAATGCGTTTTAATATAAAAACTCTTTCTAACGTATCTGCATCAAACTGGAACAAACTGCGTGTACGAACGATTTCTCGTTTGGTCACTGCATCTTCTACACAATATCACTCACACACAATTTGCTCCTGGTTATTCAGTGACCGTCTATTGTTGTTTTTAACTTGGACCAGTGAGTCTGACAAAACCCAACATGAGGGAATACAATAACTATTTTCATTTTAAATAAACTGGTTCCCCGCTATAAACGATAGACCTGTTCCCAGTCTATTCTTCCAAATATGAATTGTGACTGGTTCAAGATAGATGGACCAACAGACGACAACAAATTAAGTATTTGTATTTATATGGGGTTTTACATCACGTCAACGTTATTTCAGTTATATTGCGATACCCGACTCTTTATGATGGAAGAATATCCTTCACCCAACCGACCATAAGGTCTGGTCAAGCCAGGTAAAACTATCGACATTCCGCAAATCAGTCTGGAGACTCTCATGAAACTCCGAATGCCCTCACCGGACAACCATTTTTTCAAAAATCGAAACTGTATTCCATGATAAAATCGATACATTACGAACAAACTATGCCATACAACTTCATTCGTGAAACTCCAAGAGAGATAAGTGTCCCCCAAGATCAGACCAGTGTGATATTCGCAGGATGGTCCAAGGCGATACTAGACGCAATTGTCTTAGATGTTTTATACAAAGACGAGTGTGATATATCTACTACGTTATGATCGATTGTAAAACTTCAAAAGCTTGTTAAGTAGCAAGATGTCCTAAAGGTAAGTACAGCTAAACCCGAGGTTGTCATTCGTTTGAGAGCTTTTAAATGGACCTTGTGTATTAAACTTGATTAACCGCTTACTCCATTTTACTGCACTTAAGCATTGCTGTATAAGACTTCAGAAACAATTGTGACGCTCTAATTGAGCGGTTTATCCTTTTATCGCAATGGAATCCTCCTATTTACATACATTTTATATATCTAGATGCTATTTCTAACGTCTGTCGTTCCTTTCAATTTGGACACATATTCCCAAATATGTTAATGCAAGCTTTTCTAATGAAAACACATTCTATAAATGTAAACTGTCGAACTGTCGAATTGTATTTGCGTCTATAAATAGGTTAATCGGTCAGTAATTGGTCAAGATAGAATTAGTCTTTTAAACGGATTATTCTATTCATTTGAGGACGCCTCCCCACGAGTCATTTCTTGGATATCACCCAGTAATGATTATAAAACGTTGTTTATGTTGTCATTAAATGAAAGTGTTTGGGTTCCCCTTTATCATTTTAAGACCTTAACATTATGAGCAGGACATCGAATAAGCTGGGAGCCCTTTGTTTGTAATTGTAAGCTAAGATGCAATCGGAACTACTCGGGTATTTCCGTGAGCTGTGAAATGCACCTCGGATATAAGTGTAGGGTTACAATTTTTCGGGTAAATCGGCATCCGCCGATGAACACCTTTTCTAAGCGTGCATGTTAAGTAGTTCAATGTGTATGGAAGTGTTGGACATCCTTTTTAATCACTTTTGATCAGTAACTCATACCAAATGGCGAACTTGTTGTTGTGACATGTATACTTGTTTCCTCAATCAAATTTAACGACTTTTTGGATTTTACATTCAAGATTTATTTTTAGAAACGAAAGAAAGTGACGTCATTCTCGCGGGAAACAATATGGCGTCATCCCTATTATTTCAGAGGTGTTTTCTATTGGATAAACCCGATGTGCTCAGATTGGCTAAGATGGTATTTGTTAGTTTATTTAAAGGCACATCAAAGGAGATGAGTACAAATAGATAACTGAAAAATATATGGAGTTCTTTTATTATGTTCATAAAAGTCATGACAATTAATTTACGAATGCATTGAGATCCTATTGAATAGACTCCTTTAACATAAGTTATTTTGTGCTTGAAATATAGTTGTCTCCAATTCAATCATGTTTACCTGTTTGTTTACATATTCAAAATAACGAATTCTGATTGGTCAGTTCAAACATTTGTGTATCAACTGTCAAGGTCAGGGTTGAAGAATCACACAATCTGAATTATAAAACTGGCTAATCTGGGTTATTTCTCGTTTGCTTTCATGTTTAAGTTGTGCTGATGGGGTTTTTTGGTGATAACTTTTTGAATCTGACCAAACGTTTATCGAATAATATAGTTTGATATAGTATTAATCTCCTTTTATGTGCCTTTAAGTTTCTACATTGTGCTAACATTATTTCAGTTATGTCGCTATGCACTACTCATAAAGACAGAGAAAAAGCAATACGCAACTGCCCATACACTTGTCAAGCAAGGTAGAATCATCGGCATTCTGTAAGTCAGCCAGTAGACTACCTCTCATAGAAATCCAAATGTCATCATCGGGATTTGAACCCACATTGAGAGGGTCCATGTGATTCAAAGCTCTGTACTCTAATCACTAGCCCACTAGGCTAAGGAAGTTTCTCTTTATGTTTGCGATGATGTTTATAATTCAATTGGACAAATGGGTAAATTGCTCATCACGTACAACATCTCTCAAAGTCGAGGTGTCATCTAAAGCCTTGAGTAGTACCTTTCTAATGGACTCGTATCATTTCAGATTTTAAATCCCTTATTGAACGATAATAATATCATGCTGTGATTCAAACGGTTCCTTTCACATTTGTCACGGACGTTAGGCGACCAATTGGTTTTATGGTGCAAAGCCATCGGAAACTGCTTTTGACATTTTCTTTTAAATGTTTCCTATTAAGATTGCTTTTTGCATTGTTTCTCAAGCCGATGTAGATATTTTGAATGTTTTTTGGTTCAGTTTATACCAAAAGGTATTGTAGTCTTTCATAATACAGTACAGGCTTTCATCTTCCTTTCTTTTCTGCCTTTCTTTGTGCTGTATAACCTCATTGTGCGCGTCTTTGATACATAGAAATGGGCGTCGACTCAGCTTTTCAAACATTCGTATATTTACATGTCGCGAGTTCAATGGAAGACTATTAGTAAGTACTTCATGTTTATGAAGCACTTACTATAGCACTGCACTGAACACTGAATATCGTATATGAACGGTATCAATTTGAACAAGAATGGCATTTTATATTAAGGAATAGTTTAATGGACAATTTGCCTTCACCATTGGTTACAACGGTTCAGTACAACAGAAAGGCGTCTCGAAGAGATAATGAGCAATGAAAACGTTTTAATAGGGGAATCATTTAAAGCCTTATACAAAAGCTATTCTAACAATGGATTCGAAATGCCTAGGTACGACCATAAACCATTATTACATTTGTCAATAATCATTTCACCCAAATCTTCATGTCGGACTTCGTAACTGCTGCTTACGAATCCAGGAAGCAGACTTGAGAATAGCTAGTTTACACTCTTGTGTCACTTTACTTGATTGAAGGAAATAAACGAAAACAGTTTTGAATCGGATGAATTTGCAAGAACCCGTTTAACAACCGATGTTAAATGAATAAGTTTCAATTTACTATGATTCCCCAAACCCCCAACGTCTTGGGTCTTAAAGAGACTAGTTTATAGATTATATTCCGTGAGGAATAAACACTCAACTGCCCATTCAAACAACTCTTGACACCAAACAAAAGTCAATTTTCAAATTCTTCCTTTAAGATTTGCTGATGACCGGTGTTTTCATAAAAAAGTGAAATGAGATACCGTACCATTACGTGCTTTGATTGCAAACTCTTAACATTTTGAACCTTTCGAATGCCGGAAATAAGGTATGCTTATGCACAGTCAACTGTTTGTGGGATGCACACAGGGATGGTATCTAAAAATACTGCCGCTATTATTTGGCGTAATTTAAATTAAGATCATCTTTTATGAAGTTATATGTTTGAGATATCTGCAATATGAATGCGGTATATCTTATCCATTTCGTTATGAAAATGAGTCAAGAAATTATCAAAAATTTAGTGTAATGATGCTTTGTGGATCAATGATGTAATTATACCCGTAGAAGACATTTTAGTCTAAAGGGACTGGAATTGTAAAATGTGAGATCACTTTTAGACAAAACAGAACGTTGAGACAAAATAGGGAATTTGGAAATTCACAAGTGGTTTTTTTCTTTCTCACTTTGAATATTTGTTTCCCTAAATTTGCGTTTAACGTCGTTTTAAGAAGTGTAAGACTAGGATGTTATGTACATAATGTCGCTAGATGCTCCGTAGTGAAAAAGTCGAAAGACGTAATATCATTCATAAAACGTTCAACATCGAGCATTGTTCGTGCTGTGAAATGAGACAGGTAACAAAGTTCTTCTTACGGTTATAGTAGGAGAAAACAGATTACTCTTGACACCGTGCCAAAGTAAACCTACAATGCGATGGGTCAAATGGAATTGTAATCTTATTTTTTCCGCTAGTTAAATTTTTTATTGAAATTGCCCCATTGTTAGACTTTTCCGATGGCAAATAAATTATACAAACCATCGTTAGACGGGTTGTCACAATGGCGAGCATTGTTCGGCGTATTTATTATAACGACCGGTAAATAAAAATGGAAATGAATAGTTTCTCTTTCTTTAACGATTATTTGATACCGATTTCAACAAGAATGGAAAAGAAGAATTAAATGCTTTGTGGGTATATGTTAATAAGATTGATGTGGGTTTTACATCGCGTCAACATTATGACAGTAATGTTGCGAACTTTGTGGCTGTAATGTGTTAAATTTTGTTTAACGGCATGATGGTTCATATAAATTATGCACCAAAATGCCGTTTAAAATATTCTTACAGCGTTTCGTGATAATTACTGCTACAAAAGGGGAAATCGCTGGTGAAATGATATTTCATGCGATTCGAAAAGGTTACACTTGTACATCTACATGAAGAAATGTCTTAAAGCAGGAGTGAATCTTACGTACCATTACATTGTCAGTTTTCTAGATATGGAGCGTATGCATTTTTTTCTCCTTTTGACTCGATATTAGAAAAAGCTTTTTGACAAACCCTATATTGTTGCTACCCATTAAAATAGCTGCGATACAATTCTAATAAGTACCAACAATACAGGAATTAGAGAAGCGTAATGAGTACTAACAATATAGTGTCTAAAAAAGCAATGAAAAATCTAACATGGGATTTCTGAATTTTATCTTGACCTTTGATTGCGTAAGCAGGGAGCTTTGGGTTGGGCAGGAGTGAAGGGTTATAAGAAAGGATCCCGTTAGACCTGGCAGTGAATAGACTTGAGCGGATTACTACAATAGATAATAAATAGATGTTTGTAAACCACAAATATTGATCTTAAGTCTTCTAAGATCTTGTTCGAGATGGGTCTCTTCGCCCCTTTCTTTATACAACACCACGGCCTTGTATTGTCTCTTCAGTTTTGTATGGTCCTTGTGAACTAGTTTGGTAATAAACTGGGTACAAGGTTTCTGTCTGAACAGAATAGAATATACACTTTATTTGACGAGTACATGGTACATAGTCATGTTCACATACAAGTAAAATTTTGATCGATGGTAGTATTTTACCATCATGCCTGCATAACATACGACGATATATTACCCAACCAACGGATTAATTAAGAATTTAATTCATCATTTAAAGAAAGCAAATGTGTTTGACAAGTATTTATTTGCTTGATAAGTTGTCTTCATCTTTCATTTAGTTTTAAGATCATTTATTTCTCACTGCTCCTTATACCTTTCTCAGACATATTGATACCTCAATGTGAGACGACATATGGGCCAAAATACCTCAATTGTCCTTAGTCTTTTAGTTTTATTGTTCACTTGTTCATTGTTGAGGATCTTATGGAAGATTATCAGTTTAAAGTGTCAAATAGGTTTCCTCGTTAAATAAAGTCTTTATTAGTAAAAAAAAAAAATGAAAAAAAAACAAACCCTAATTTATCAATCGATTTTTCGATTAAAGGATCATTGAAGCAACACAGGAACCAATGAATAAGCATACCTGCAAGCATTCGGAACACCTCGGCCATTTCTTAAAATAACCTCGGATGTAATGGGGAGCCATTTTGAAAGAAGGCCGGCAACCAAGCAATCTGAACACATCGGGTTTATCCAATGAAAACACACAGCTCAAGGAAATATCCGAGTAATTCCGATTGGCAACGAAGGGCATGTCCGTTTGCAATCGTATCAACTCGGAAATCCCCGGCAAAAGCCGGGGATTGCCGAAAAGATACGATTGACAAAATATGTAACAAAGATGTGTTGATATGATAATCTTTAATGAAAAGAGTAAAAAAAAAAACCAACATTCAATTGTAATATATAACCAATTTGTGTGTTTTTAAATAAATATTAAGTGCCTGTGTACATGTTGTAAGCATGTGCGTTATCCGCCGGATATAAGGCGAATTACCCAAGGATTTCTGGTGTATTCAAGAACTGCCTACGACTACCGACTTGTGACGGGGATTGCCGAGTTGATACGATTGGCCTGCAAGTTGTGATTTAAAAAAATCTACATGTTCGATCAAGCAGCAAGTAGATCAATAGATCACTAAATCTATCAAATCTTTTCTAACTCGAAAATGCCGCACCTAGTAATTCAACAGGATCAAAAAATGGTTTGAATGGATTCTTTATATAAAACTCCGGGTAATGGGGGTAGAAACTAAAACGGAAATCCAGATACATTAAGAAAAAAAGCAGAAATAATATCGTTCCAGGGTTCGCCGAGAAGTAAATTCAAGATTGTTGAAAATGGCCTTAATCTATAGAAACTAATAAATGAAAATGACCAGCCAGTACCAATTATTGGACGCTTACATGTCTTGCACGAAGGTGAAAGAATATTTCAAGATTGTTGAAACAGCGTCACACCAAAATGTAATGGATGAAAATTACCAACCAAATGAGCGCTTGCTTCTCAGGCTCTAAGAGGCGAGAAGTAAGTTCAATATAGTTTAAAATGGCGTTAAACTAGTAAAACTAACGAATAAAAATGACCAGCCAATTTGACCACTTACCTGTCGTGCACTGAGAGGTGGAAGATGCTGTATGGCTGAAGGGCGATACAGCCTCTCGAACTCATTCGGCTGTGCCACGCCGAACCCGTGACCCTGGAATAGACACAAACACGTTTTAACATTCACATTGCTTTACGATTATATGTCTTTTCTTAACTATTAGGAAAAAGAAAACATTGTGTTGTGAAGATAGAACTAATGGTAAAACGATAGCAGTTTGGTGGGGTCATGTATCTTTTCGGTGATTTCAATGAAAACTTCATACATGGTTAATTCATGAAAAAGAGCAAATTATGGTTTTCCCGAATCATCAGAGGGTCTGATGACTTGTGGGTACTGCACTCCACTACTAACGCCTTCATTGCAGGGGGAACATCGATTATGATTCTTTTTTAACTTGAACTGTATGCAGTTTCTAACCGAACGAGCGAGCGAAGGAGCGAACGAACGAGGAAATGAACGAACGTAAACAAACAAATGAGCCAATAAACAAATGCATGAATGAATGAACGAACGAACGAACGAACGAACGAACGAACGAACGAACGAACGAACGAACGAACGAACGAACGAACGAACGAACGAACGAACGAACGAACGAACGAACGAACGAACGAACGAACGAACGAACGAACGAACGAACGAACGAACGAACGAACGAACGAACGAACGAACGAACGAACGAACGAACGAACGAACGAACGAACGAACGAACGAACGAACGAACGAACGAACGAACGAACGAACGAACGAACGAACGAACGAACGAACGAACGAACGAACGAACGAACGAACGAACGAACGAACGAACGAACGAACGAACGAACGAATTGATGAATTAATGAAGTGCAATAATTAATTTATAAATCAATCCAACAAACAATATTCATGACATTAATGAATGATAGTAGTTTGATAAACAACTGACTAATATAAGTGAAATAAACACATGTGATGCGGGGAGCAATCAGTTTGAATCAATAAGCAATCAGGGCGCACATCATTAAGCTAGAATTATCTTTCGTCCCTTTCATGGAAATTCTATACAGACATGGCGAAATGATTTCCGCAACAACAATACGGGCTAAATTGAATCGAACCTAATAAACCGCTCCCATAAAACCGTTAAAGATCCAGCTATTGACAGGTGTAATTCTCGCGAGATTTGTATCGGATTGAAAACTTGCATCATTTAGAAGTTGCACCAATGGTGTCCATGGTCCTGTCTCAAAAGGATTCGCTACTTTACTTCAACGTTTACAAAATTGTAATAACTCTTCAAGCTCAAAGGTAAACTTTATTTGTGAATGAACGAATAGACCCGTGTACGATATAGATTACACAGGTTAGGCTCTAACTCGGATGATCCAAGCTGTAATGATGTGAATGAAATATCTACGTCTTGATCATTCGGACTAATAAGTCTCATGTTCTGTCCACGTCTTAGTTGAAGCTTTTCTGGTGTAGGTCTACTCTTTTTTCTATATAATTATTACGTTTACGCTGAAATAATCTATCGTACGATTCTTTGTGAGACAGGCGCCAGGAATAACAGACGTTTCGCTTGTGTAACAAAGGTTAAGATCAGCCTTTGTATTGTGTTGATCCTGATTCGATCATGAATGATACTTGACGACTAATATGCAGGTACAGTAACCCGGGAGTCTCGGAATAATGGGCATCAGTTATACTGTTTCTTTTCTGTCCATGCATTAACAGGAACAAACATTTATGTATGATGGATAGGAACCAGCAGGTAGGCTAAAAGGTAAACTATAGTAAGAGTTCGTGGGTCAACTTCTTGGCATATACATCATCTTATATCTATTTGGTATGGAATAGGAAGTTTCATGGTTATGATACAAGCTATCACCAGATACACAAGGCGGTTTTGTTCAATATTTATCCTGTTTTTGTAGGTTACAATTACGAAGAGATGACCATAAACATTGAAAGAGAATATTCTTTCCTAGAGAAGTTTTACATGTATGCAAAAGCATAGAATAGTTATCTACGTCTCTGATGTATGCAATAAAATTGGTTATTATTAGATATACTAGTGGTGCATTGTATGCAAATGTGACATGATATGTAAGAAACCACATTACAATCTATCTTACATTTAGATCAAACAGACTAAATGTCGTCTCGTGTTGAGGTAGGTTGTGGATTTAAGTTTTAGGCAATGTCCGTATCGATATCAAAAGTTAAAAGTCATAACGGCTGTACTCATGGCAATCTTGGAAATGGGGAATCATCACATGCAAAATGCTGTTTATGTGTTTATCTAAGGCAGTACTGGCAGTGTTAAGTCTTTGTACAACTAAATGTTGAAAATGGCATTGGGCCTGTTCTAAGGTCAAATCAATGGTGGTCCTGTATCTATTCCCTAAGAACTGCAATGATTCACAAAGCCCAATACAAGAAAAGAAGTTGATACCAAAATATTTCTTTTATTTGCAATGCCGTTCTATATATTACCACTCCCATATTTCCATTTCGTATGAAATTCTTGGTCGGACCAGACCTCGAAACACGTGGAGAACCTACTTCCGGAAATCTCAGTTCCTTCCGGTCATTAAATATCTTTAAGATGAACGAATAATTCGAGGGTGGACGCGAACGTGATTATAACATTTACGGATTTATTACGGTTTTATGATATCATTAATGCCATGTTACGAAATTCATTAATTTCATGACCATTTTGATTGGCAGGATGATATAAAATACATAACCGATCCGTTCCTAAACGAATTATCAACACGTGATATTTACAGCTGCTCATTCGAAATACATGCAAGCAGTATTGAATTAACCTGTCTGTGAGGGGCTTCACCACTTACATTTGGTACCTAAAATTTCTGCATCTGCCTAAAGATATCAAGAATCTACTGTGACAAACGAACGAATTGCTCCGAATAAGCAGACTATCCTTTTGACACAGTTGTTTCTATCAAACTTATAGAGTCTTTGCATTTTTCTCTTGCTTCTTTGTCGTATGACATTGCCCTCCTCTCGGACTCGTCTACATTTCCCATATGGGGGAAAGGTTTTAATCGTTTTCAACAGGTTTTTAACTGTCCAGAGGGGCATCCGTGGCCTAGTGGCTGGAGTATAGGATGTAAATTCACTCGACTCCTCTCCGCGTGGGTTCAAATCCTAATGACGGTATTTCGGTTTTCATGAGAGGTGGTCTCGTGGTTTGCTTTCGGAATGCCAATATTTCTACCCAGCTTGACCAGCTAGGTGAGGGAGTCTTTGTCTATCATCATGAGTCGGGCATTTCAACACAAATGAAAAGCTAAAATACCATTGACATATGTAAAATTATGATGAAAAAAGTTCAATTGTTCATTGCGACAGTTCATATGTCCATGATAAATCGATTCAAACCAATAATATGGTAAGTGTAATGATATCCTTACTACCAGCGTGAAATGAATGGGAGTCATTACTATCATTGGTATGGGTATTGTTTTAGCTTATAGATAGATATAGATTAATTAGCAAAACTATTAATTAAAAGTTGATGATTATGTTAATCGTATATCAACATATATCAAAAGAATTATTCTTTTGGTACTAAGGTTTCTTCCTAACATAAGCAATTGATACTAACTTTTCATACTAAAGCTCGTATTCTCTAAGGTCAAAAGGGCGAATCACCAAACCCCAAACGTAAAGTTAGCGTAAGTGGACTTTCTTTAACCGTCATTCGTCAATGAAAGGTTCGTCCATTGTTAAACAGTAGACAGTCCGTTACACACCGATTGTCTGTGGGCAGTGACCATTTATCAACAATGATTCAACTGTTTTGTTAGTTCCTTCTCTTTGATTCAATTAGACCGACACATAACAAGACGTTTTGGTGACTAATGACATGTTCCGTAAACCACCCACATGCAAAACTTTCATGACCGACCCCAATTCAAACCAAGAAGAAAAAAATATATTCTATTGTGAGATAGGGGCAAAAAGGTGTGATAAAAGTACGAATTACTCACATTGACCAATTTCTTCAAGTATCGTAAATATCAAATCAATGACCAAACCAGTTCGATTTGAAAGTAACAGCTGTCGACAACTATAGAAGAGGAATAGTACGTTTTTGTAGAGAAAACGGGCATTACACATTGGAACTACAAAAGTAATTTCTCTTTGTGATCTTTTTTTTCTTTTTACTTCTTTTATTTCAGTGATTCATTTCCTCATTTCCTCGTCTGTTTTATATGCTCCCAACTACAGGTAGATACGGCATTGTTCCAGAATTACATATGTAGATTTATATATAAAAAAGGGGGGCTGTAGTCTATGATGAGAAAGCCTGCACATGCAGATTTTAAAGGAAACTGGTACCAGAAGCGACTATTCTATGTACCTCATAGCTCCAAGAGCTGACGAGCGTGTACATACACATTTTAGTAATTGCATTCTGTACCGCCGTAAATCAGGTTTTACATGTTTAGAAGATCTTGAACTTATTAATTCTCCTTTAAACAAACTTTGAACATACTTTATACATATAATAAATTCAAGTGAAAGAGATCTTATGCCAAATATTAGAAAAGGAAAAAAGTGGACAATAAAAAGTATTATCTTGTAGTCCTAAGGTACATTGCTGAACATTTTTCAGACCAGTTCTCATGACAGAGCTGGCCAGTGAGTGTATATAGACTATGTCATTGTTTGATTGGGAAACATACAAAACTATGTATCCTATACTGTTAAGGGTGAGAGAAAGTAAGTGTGATGAGAGAATTCGAAACCACACTGTCTAAGGCCAAATTTCACAAGGTCAAGAAACATAGTTCTGAAGGTACAAGCATGGTACATACGGCTGATGTTTTGTCTGTAAACATATGATTTGTATTAGAACCAGCATTATTTCAGGAATGGCCTCTACAGGGTCACGAAAACGGTGTAATAGTGGATTTCAGACTGATAAAATCAAATTCTCAAAGGTCAAGCAACATGTTTATATCTTTCAAGATTCGAGTGATAGAATTTCAGTGAGATCACAGAAAGTGTTTTGTTACGACACGTATACTCCCTTCCTCTGTGGACTTCGTGAGTTTTGCGAGCTTGACAACTGCTTACGATGACAATTACCTCCGAAGTAATTCCGTGTTATATCTATCTTGCTTAACGTCTATTGTTGCTTTTCATTAAGCTTCACCATTCGATTTTATAACGACATTATACGTCTCAGAAGAGAAAGGGTTTGTGTTTTTATTTTCCAACACCGGGTATTGGCTAACCCATTACTCAATATAAAAAAGTAATGGCTAGTCCAAATTGAACGCAAGAGCGGAAACAAACTGTAAAATGAAAAGAGAACACTTTCTCCAAGTCACTGGTAAGAAAATAGTGCGAAAGAACGAGGAGCTATGTGTCCTTTCGTCAACCATGTTTCTTTTTCTTTCTCAAGTATTCTAAAGCAGCTGTGTTAACTGTTTACCATCTGCACTCGACATATTGTTACTTGAAGCAGACGATTTTAGTAAAGCTTTGTAAACATGTGAAAACCCTTTCAGTTCTGCTGTTATGATAAGTGAATAGATTGAAAAAGCATTGTGGCAAAAGGAGAAATTGTTTGTGACAAGCAATTTCTCCTTTTGCCACAATGCTTTTTTAAGTCGTCTGCTGTAACACGTAAAATGCGGCGTTAGATGGTAATGCCATAACATGAAGTATCATGGAGTAATGAATTAAGGGCAGACGAATGCTTTATTATTATACAATATTAGTAGACACGGGAGGGTATAAATATACTTATATATAAACGGATTAACGAATCTAGGTCTGATTTAGGTACAGGTCCTATTTACACCTTTTCCAATCACCTCTCTCCCCAGAGATTTATACTGTAAAACCCTTTCAATATTTCACATGTTGTTGTTGGCTTACGTCCTGTTGCCCAATACCCCATGCACGCCCAATCAAACCGATTACCGCATTAGGAACTAATAGGCTAGTCTTAGCCCATTTCTTGCCTTCAATCGTTAATAACATTCAGCTTGTAGCCAATGTTCTTTTGTGTGTGTTTTTTTTTACAATGTATCTTTTCTTCATAATTCTCGATCATCAATACATTTCTGTATTTCTTTCTGTCTCTGTATCTGCTTCTTTTAAATATTCTCTATTTCTTTCTCATGTGAATCTATGTTTAGAACTCCCATATTGAAAAAGCATAAGTTTCAGTTGGAAGAATAATGTATGTTCTGTTTGGTTCATTTGTATTAGATTTCTCTTTGTCGGAACTAGAGCAGATAATTACAAAGAGTTAAAAATAATCTAACAAAAATGCATGCTCGGTGAATGATCTTTAAAAAGAAATTAGACCAAAGGAGAAATTTATATAAAAAATAATGGCAAAGTTCTTATTACACCGTTCAATGATTAAATATTATCGATACAAAGTCCTGATTAATTAACTGAATTTTAAGTAAAAACAATAGCGCATGGGCACTTATAAGACAATTCCATGCTCATTTATATAAGGTATTCTGTCAATAAAAAATGATTCAGAAGAAACTCCCCCACGTTCGGTTTTCAAAGCGCCTCAAATTGCTAAAAGAAACATATCCACTTAAGTAGGTTAATATCATAATCCGTTATTTCATATATAATCAGTTTAGCCCACCATAACCCATTACCAAACAATAACGACATTTGACCAGTGTGTTGCAGACGACTCTGGGAAACATTGTGGGAAAAGGAGAAACTTCTCTTAACGAGCAGTTTCTTCTTTTCCCACAATGTTTTCTGCCCTAACGAGCAGATCTCCTTTTCCACAATGTTTTCTGCCCTATCAGAAGATTTTCAATCGCATCACATTTTGAAATGTCGTCTGCAAACTTTTTCATTTGGGACAGTCGGAAATTTGGCGTTTGGTAAAGGGTTAATCAGATGGCATAGGAAAACGAATATTCACGTAACGAAAACTTAAGTTTTTTGTTTATCTTTTCTCTCACAGTATTGAAATGGAAATGATATATATTTCATATACACATTTAAAGATTGTCAAGTGTGATACTTATTTGTTGAATTATATCCATAGCGTTTTTGTCTTTTCTAATTGACAAACTATTTTTTCCAAATAAAACATCTTTTAAACATCAAATAATGTGGCGAAAGAAAACTTGCTTTTCATGAGCAATTTATTTTCCTCTCAGATAATTGTCTAATGCTGTACGCAAAAGGGACATTCCGAGTCACATGCACAAGAAAAAGGAACAGGAAATAAGGGCTAATCCACGAAGAAATGCACGAGTGAAAAGTTTGTCAAATCTTTCACATTCAGTCATCGGAAAGATGGTGAATAGGGCGTAACAAAAACGGGCATTTATCGTATTACGCTGCACATTGCCTGTGGTCCCGGGCCATGCGTATGCCCACATAAGGCTCATGCGGGGTATACACATGGGCCGGGGCCCTGGGCTGCGATGCACGATTGTGATGCGTAGTGTACGTGGTCGCTGTACAAGTCTTTGATATACTAGAACAATATCATTGTTATTGCAATGTATTCCTCTCAAATGGCATATGATGTATTAATTCTACGAATGATGACACAGGTATGATGATATACAATGTACAAGAAGTGAAAACCACTGTGACAAAGGGATACATTATTCATATTGAGTATTTGACTCTTTTGTCACAGAGGTTTCTAACTTCCCTCATAAAGAAAATACACTGTGATTTTTTGCTTTAAATCTCGGCCAATTACAAACTTTGGAAAACAATAAAATAAACCAAAATCATTACGAAGGGCGAAGTTACATCACGTAAACATTATTTCAGTTGTATTGAGATGCTCAACTATTAATGATGGACGAACACCCTAGACAGCCTCAACTGCCCATATGTGGTGGTCAAGCCAGGTAGAACCATCAGCATTCCGTAAGTCAGGCGAGAGACTCCCTCTTATGAACATCAAAATACCGTCGCCAGGGATTTGAACCCACGCGGAGAGGGAGCATGCGATTTCAAGTTATGCACTGTTACCACTAGGTAATGCTGGATAATTTATCAGATCTTTAACTCCAAGGAACCATTAACCCAAACGTCAATGTAGAATAACATTCCGGGGGTTCTAAGTGTGTGACATAGACGACTTTATAAATCGTTGTTTGGAAGAAGAGTAACTTTTACATTTCCAACACTATCTATCAAATTACTAGAATAATGCATTTTATATTTCTTCCCAGAAAAATCTGTTTATTTCTGTTCATCTTATCCCCGACCATGGTTGTGATGTGCTTTTCCCCAAAGCGAATTGTTTCTTCCAAAAGCTATTAAATTGTTCGGTCCAGAGAGACGAATGCATGTCAACAATGCCTTGATGACTTTACAAAACTGTTCTATAGCTTAACAGAAATTAAGTCTAAACTTTTGAATTCCCTGACATCTGTGGTCAAGCAGATTAAAGTGATGAGAAATAAATGCATGTTAGTCATGCCTCAAACGTCGAGGATACACATAACAGATTAAACGATTCCGGTGCGACTGAAAGCGGATTTCTATCGCACACAAAATGGATTGAAACTTTTAATTCTAAGTTTAAACCTCTTTGGAGCGCCATAGATTTCTGGACACTTTTTCGTCAGAAATAAAGCGTTTAACCCATTACCAAACATTTGACCAGGTTGTTGCAGACGACTCTGGAAAACAGTGTGGTAAAAGGAGAAATTGTTCGTAACGAGCAATTTCTCCTTTTCCCACAATGTTTTTTGCCCTATCACAATGTTGTTTTAAAATTGCATCACATTTTGAAATGTCGTCTGCAAGCTCTTTCAATTATGGACTGTCCAAAATGTGTCGTTTGGTAAAGGGTTAAAGCCGATCCTAGTTAAACAAGTGTTGTCAGGGAGTAGAACATGTCCTATATACACAGATAAACAAGAGACGATGGGTATTCAAACCGTACATGACTACTTCATACATGATCGTTTGGACAACGTGATAGAAGACGAATTGTTGAAAGATTATGAAAAAAAGAAGAAAAGAAGATAAATAAGAAGGAGAAAGAAGCAAAAGGAATACAAAAGGATGAAAAAAGGTTGAATTCAGGTTTTACGTTGTTGTCGGCAGTATGTTAGTTATATCAACGAAGTCAGCGAACATATTCTTGCCCTGGTTGTTTGGTGTTTAACGCCGAAACAACAGCTTTTCAGTTATGCAACGACTTTCCTGGATCCACCAGTACTAGGTCAAGGCTCTGAAGTGACTTGCCAAAGGTGACTCCCACGAAACCAGAGGGGTTAACTATTCTTGCTACTGATAAATCCTTACCAGCTATGCACAAGGCTTTTAAACCCACTCACTGATTTCCCATTTGAATGTGATTGATAAGTCGTAACAGGCGAATACGTCATGCCGCAAGTAAACAAGGGTATCCCTCAACAATTCAGACGAAAATGAAATAAAAACAAAGAGTGATAAGATATAAGAATTGTGACTTCTGGGTTCAATCCTCACAAGCAGCACGTGGCTTTATCGTTGGAGTGTCCTTTGGCAAGACACAACAGAGCCCTGTCTAGTACAAATAAAATCCATGAAATTCGTAAAATAATTAAAATACTGTTGATACGGCGTTAGGCCTAAAATACAATAAAAACGAAACAAAAAAAACGTTAGCGACTGACCTATTATAGCATGGCTTAAGAATCAGAAGAAAAAGAAAAGGCATAAGGAGACATAGTTTCCCAGTTAACATTAAAAAGACGATAATAAAATAAAAGAAATAAAAAAAATAAAATAATGAAATTTACCTGTTTATGAGGCATATTTGAACATCCTAAAATAACTTTAAACCGAACTTTAGAACAAACATAAAAAACAAACACATTAAAACCACTTCTCTAATCCCACCGGTTATTTCATTTCACTTTTTTTTCTTTCTAATATACACGTTAAGACTTTCCCCCACTAGACGACCCAACTATTGAACACTTTATATAGATATCTGTACGCTTCACCTGTATGAAATTAATACACAACTGTCCACGAAACACTCCATATCCAATGATTTATAATAACTTTGAACCCCACCGCGCCATTCTACGAGGGTGTCTGAATGCTCAATATGACGTATTTATTGGAAATACACCGGGACTTGGCCGAATGTTTGAAGATTTCAATTTCTTCATCTTTACAAGTATTTGCTCGCATTTTCACCTAAAACCGTTATAAACCATTGTTATATAAGAAGAAATTGCTCATGATGAGCAATTTCTTCTTATGTCACAATGGTTTCCTTTAAGATGCTTAAGAAACACAGAAGAGGACATTTTTAGTCAAAATAAAATGTGGTCGAAACAAAACACTTTTTCGTATTGTTGTTTAATATATAATTAAAAGTAGCTATTGAAAGCATAATTGATTCCGGAAGCGTCAGTTTCTCCAAGTATGCAGTATATATGTGGTGGATCTCAAAAGCGATGTCATGCTTTTTTATTAAGATAGGTGATACCCAATACACGCATTAAAGAGTCAAAAGCGGTGTAATTTTTCTTACAAAGACTTTTCTTCAGTGTGTATCAAATACAACAGTACAACTGTTATATACAGTTTTATAGAAATTGATATTTAACTTCCGAATTTCCTTACATCTATAAGCAAGCATCTTTAATCATTTAAAAACACGAGAATGTTCTCCATTTCAAACTGGATTATATTTCCTTTCAGAGGACATTTTTTGCAACTCATGGGAACTTAATAAAGTCTTCCGCACTGGTTAATCAAAAACGCAACATGAATGCGATATAGCTAAAACAAATGTTGAAACGACTCGCTATACTCTATATACAAACATAATTCTATATAGTTGTTTAACTCCATCAAATTCGAGATCGCACAAAATCACTGATATGTATCGTGAAAACAAGATTTCTATTATAAGACCTATGATGATATTATGTCAAAGATGGTTTAGGACTCTTAAATAACCTAAGCTACTTGTCGATGATTCTTTTCTTTTGTTTTTGCAAGACTACAGTGCTTAACGGATGTGAAACACTTATATAGTCTGGCGCTGAACCATCAATGGTTATTCCATGACTAGGTTTCTCTGGTATCATTAACAAAGATCGTATTCACATATCTTTTTATTGACCGTTTTCTTAATGTGTAGAATTCATTAGAAAGCGATCGATACCTTTGATTGGTATTCAACAACGCTTTAAACTGTTTTTAAGGTATAGTATTTAACGTTCATAAACATTCCGGCACATTTTGCAGGTTAACAATTTACAACCCGAGTTTCTAGAATTGTAATCCGCCGCTGAAGCTTTTATACTTATAATAAAATTAAGATTTTGTTTGTTAGTTTGTTTAGGGGTTAACATCACGTCAACAGTTTGACTGGCCTATTATGGATGGAGGAAAACCGTTACCAAATCTGCTGGTTAAGCCGGTGAGAACCATCGACTTTCCGTAAGTCTGCTGTGAGACTGCTTCTCATGAAAACCCAAATCCAACCCTTACGTTGTTTTAAACCACAACAAGAAAGACACATAGAGCCTAGTATTGGTGGACCCAGGAAAGCAGTTACATAACTGAAATACTGTTGAAATGGCGTTAAACACCATACACAAAGGACATGTGGGCATGTTTCAAAGTGGTTTGCACGAAAGATATCGTCGTAAATATAAATAGGAAGAGTATCCCAAAAAAGCATTACTTAGACATGAACGGAACATGATTCCTTCTCGTGAATTCTTTACCATATTTCCAACCCCACGTCTAATTTTGATTCACACAAAAAAAATTGTATACGTACACGTAAAGCTACGATTCATTTTAAAGCTACGATTCCTTGCCAGATGGGCCGTGTACATTTACCACTAGGCCACAGAGATCTGGATCAGCATGAGCAGTTTTCAGAGGCGTATACGAAGATTTAAAAAAAGTCATTTTTGATAGAAAAGGAATGTCCTGCATTTCAGAGGATGCATTTGAGTTGGATTGATACATCATACATTTAACGGCACAATTCAAGACCATTTCTAAACGGTAGCCTCTGTTATCAGAAAAGCAAGATATCCATTTTTGAAAAAGGAGAACAATAGAAAAACAAAATTGAATGAAGATTCAATTTGACCATTCTTTATTTATTGTGTGCTTCATTAATGTATGAAAATTATTAACTACACAAACAAGGGGTGTAACTAAAACTACAAAGTATATCTAAATATTGACAGAGTAGCTGCCCATGATACAAATTTGTTGTACACCTCCATAAAAAGTAAGGATCTGTTCTACAATTCCCTTTTCTGAATTATTTTCAACAGGCTGTTTTTAACGCCCTTTGTGGCAATGAAATTGAGTTAAAATACGTTAAAGAAAGAGTTAATAATTTCTATTTTGAATTTTTTTTTCACTGATCTTTTTATGAATGTAATGAAAAAAGTTATTAAGTACAAATGCATGACTTCTCTTATACAGACAGCTGTGAAACCCTTTGCTCCAAATGATCTTGAAATACCTTGTCAAAAATAGAAAAAAACGCTAATAAGAAGCAAATAGACAGTCTTACTCACTGGTTAAATGGCATGGATGAGAAAATGTGAGCAAAATGATGTAAATTAAGTCACTTTGTAGCAATATTGCTTTTTCAGACAATTAAATCAAAGGCAGACTTGAGTTGACTCTCATTAGCTCAGTGTGTAGCACAAAGTTTACTTACAGCAAGAAACAAACAAATAAATAATCAAAATGTCTCCATTAAAATGTCTCCAAACCACAGTGATAATCACTGCATGGATAGACCTAGAACAAATCTTTTCTAAAAAAAAACAAAACAAGATTTTTTCCCATTGTTTACAATGAAACTGCATCAAGAACCTTTTCTTCTGAAACAAGTCTAGCATTCATGAACATCTTCGAATGAGAAACAATTTGCTTGAGTTTGTCAAACCAGATTGATACTTTGTTATCAGCTATGTACGACAGGCATGCTGGATAACTGAAGGAGAACAAACAGTGCTCAAATTTCTGTGTAGGGGAATTACCTACATGGTTTGAAGGGTTTGCATTTACTTCAGCAGTATAACTAATGTATACTTTAACAACAACCAGCTTCTCCATCGCTAAACAATTTCCATCATTTACATCTTCCTCTTTATACCAATAAATGAGTGGATAGTTTAGAAGAAATCCGAATAGACTGGTAACATTACAAGACAGTTCATTGTGAGGAACATTAAACCTCCCAACACTTTCATAAAGGCAATTGTTTCTTATTAAGTTTGCAGTAGCTAAGATTGGTTGAGCATCATCAGGACTGTTATGAATTATTGGACCACTCTTTAAACAAGATGAAACATTTATCAAACAAACAGAAGAAAATTCTTTTGAACACAACCTTGTTACTTCCTCCACATTCACCACCAAACAATCGTCCCCTATCTGTACCACATTTAGAGAATTACAAATCAAACCCTCTATTTTCAAACTTTCTATAAAATTGAAGAGTTTTTCAGCTGTAGGAAGACCAACATCATACAAGTATGCTGGTTTAACACCGTTGTCCACAGCAATGATGTCTATCATCAAACTCGGTAATTTTCTTACAGCACTTCGACCCAGATGGCAGGATGCCAATGTTTTCCATTTTTGGATTGTTTGTTTGCTAAAACAAGTGTCTTGTACAGCTGTCATCCCTGCTAAATCTGTGTTAAAAAAACCCAAATAGGTTTATTATCAAAAGACATACATGTGACACATTCCACAAAAAATCAGTATGGTAGACGATACATTTCCGGTACATAAATTTATCTTAATTTTATCAAACATATCAAAGTTCTGTTTCAAATATGATCAAACATCAATGTATCCTCAGCAAATAGTTTTCACCAAGTACCTTTCAGAAACAGAGTAAAACTTTAAGATATTCTCTTCATTAAGAGCGATTCAGCATTGGTAAGCTATTTTTTCTTTAGTAACAATGGTCTATTAAACCCACTGCACTAAATGAGTTAAAGAGAGTCACAATGTTACCATTATTAATGACATTTGAATCAGTCATCAGAACCTGCTCAGTGTCTTTTGATATGGGGTTTAACACCATGTTAACAGTATTTCAGTTATTTTACAGCTTTCTGGGATTTCACCAGTACTAGGTAGAGCTCTTTAGTGTCTTGCCCAGGAACACTCCCAAGTGCTGCTGGCAAGGATTAAACCCAGGGCCCCCTGTGTCACCTTAACCACCTGGCCACACAAGACCCCTGTGCCATATGTCCTACTCCTTAACCCATTACCAAACAATAAAGACATTTGACCAGCTTGTTGCAGACAACTCTGAAAAACATTGTGGGAAAAGGAGAAATTGCTCTTAACGAGCAGTTACTCCTTTTCCCAAAATGTTTTTTGCCCTATCAAAAGATTGTTTTTTCAATTTCATCACATTTTGAAATGTCGTCTGCAAACTCTTTCAATTTAGGACAGTCTAAAATTTGGCGACTGGTAGAGGGTTAACCACTGGTTCAAGCAGAAGCCCTACCTGATCAGTTCTCTTCCACTTCAATTATCATGGTTCTACTGTTCACACTCATTGCCATCAGGTGGGCTGAGACCTGAAAATAAGCAGAGATAACATTCATATCCATCTGTAAAGGTAGAGGGTCGGCCTCTTGTACCGAGGGTCCCGGGTTCAATTCCAAGTTAGGGGAAAATTTC
Organism: Cerastoderma edule; assembly: GCA_947846245.1. Classification (NCBI taxonomy): domain Eukaryota; kingdom Metazoa; phylum Mollusca; class Bivalvia; order Cardiida; family Cardiidae; genus Cerastoderma; species Cerastoderma edule. Next base: position 37,185,912 of record OX401413.1, on the reverse strand, counting down.
CAGGACTTATCAACAAATAGGCGCGAGTACTGGTTTAGTATCCAGGAAGCAGTCATTGAGAGTGGCTTTGAACAAGCTTTAGGCTTCCTTCATAATCAATGTAAAACAAATAAGGTAAAAAAAACTATAATTAGCCTTCTTATTCTTTTTCAAATTTTTTGGAAAAATTACGTATTGTCATTTAGGAAAAGAAATAATGAAGTCACCATAAATTAAGAGATTCATTTGCCATCAATAGTATTGCCCCAAATTTTGGAAAAGCAAAAGGATTAAGGTTTAAGGAAAGTCAAAGTCTACAGGCCATAAAGGTTAACTTACCTGAAGAACTCTGAAAGCACAAGTTTGACCTCTGTATGACCCATACAATGTTAGAGATGACCAGAACTTGGTTAGAAACCTGGAGAAAAGAAAGTGTACAGTATGTCCAACTAGTCCTTTAACCAATCACCAATTAATAATGACATTTACCAGATTGTTGCATATGACTCTTGAAAACATTTTGGAAAAAAGAGAAATTGCTCTTAATGAGCAATTTATCCTTTTCCCAAAATGTTTTCTGCCCTACCAGAAGAGATGTTTTTCAATTTCATCACATTTTGAAATGTTGTCTGCCAACTCATTCAATTTGGGACAGTCGAAAATTTGGTGTTTGGTAAAGGGTTAACTACAAAAATCTTTGTTTAACATGCCTGCTCCATATGACACTTGCTGAGCATAGATAAATCAGTGGGTAGCATGTCTTACTTCAAATATAAGAAGTTACGCTTTTGAGACTCGATTCGGTCATTTTTTTAATGAAGTCAATGTCACATGACTTTTTTTTCTCTTACGATTGATCAAATGTTTTCATATGGAAAGGCAGTCTGTGGCTTGAAAAAAAATTGTTCTTTCAACTAGAAGTTGTCCATAATCAGAAAGATACACAAATAAACACATATATATGCATACATAAACACACCTATATACAAAAACAAGGATCCTTTAATCATTCAAATATGCATAAACATTGCAAAATTCAGATAGGACAATCTACAAAAAGATAATGGATATTATTGTAAAATGTTGCTATTTTAATTTCAAAACTTTCATAAGCATAAACTGCAAGGCTTTTCTGTCCCTCTTGACTTTCTGATTTCATATACATGTTAAATAGCACCTGAAGCAGAAGAATTCTACTACAAAAGTAGTTTTCTTTTGTCATAATGGTTTCTTCCTAAAACCATAATGATTCTATACTTTTCGAACTTTTTTTACTGCTATTACTTTCTCATAAATTGGTGCAACTAAGATAATCAAAGCGCTTATAGCGATGAAGGACTTAGGTGCGTTTAAAGGAAGATGATTTGGGATACATTTGAAAATTTCTTTGGGCAACATCTCTAAGAAAACAGCTGCTCCTTTTACCACCATTACTATAATTATTATTTCTGTGAACAGAGACTGAATGATAGTCTATTTTTCTAACATCTGGACATTTTACGATTTTCCCATGAGGCAACAGTTATAATAATATAGAGCAAAACAAAGCGAGTAAATCCGGACTACATTCCTAGTTCCAAGAAGGTATTAGTCTGCACAGTGAATGCAGATGTTTAATGAGTAATTGGGGTCAGACCGCTGTTTGTGTATCGATAAAGTACCGTCCCTCAAAAAGTGGTATGTAAATTCAATGGACTAAGGTGCTGATGCACCCTTAGTCCAAAAACTGGGTTGGGTGTCAGGGTTTATATAGTTAATACTAACCTGGATTGTATTCTCACAATGGCTTCCCTCCTAGCTAGGTTGTACTTGAGAATGTCTATCTGGGATGCTGATGCACTCTGTATTAATGGAACAGTATTACCGGTAATGTTAGAGAACTTCAATTTTCATCTTGAACATTTTCTCCTTTAGTTAAAGTGTAACCAACCCAATACAACAAAGAAATAGGCTTTTTCTACTTAGTTTTAACATATTACATTCACAATATATACTACAAACAAATGTTATAACAAAAGTCATAAGAAAAGGATTAGAACAAAAGCAATGCTTATAGAGTTCCCTCCAATTTTTTCCAAGTCTTTCATACTTCAAAATCATTGTTTCGATTTGGACCAAATGTTTTAACCAAGGTGACTGGTTAATATTTCTTTTTGATGTTAAACAAGAAATTGTATCCAACCCTTAAGGTTCAAATCAGTAGTTTATAAAACATTCATATTTTGAACCAAACTTTATACATTCTGGTTATAACACATCCTTTGACACAATGATTACTTCTCAAATAAAAAAGGAAAATGTCCTTCGACATATTTTCATTTTAGAACCGGTTGAATCTTTTTTCTGTGCTTAGAGCATCAAAAATTAATTTCAACTCATTCTCCCATATGTGAAATTGTGACTGGTCAAAGGTGATAGCAACAGCAGACAACCAAAAATATAATAAAACAATACCTATATCTTGTAAAATCTGGTAGAAACTATTGTGACAGTGGACAATTTATCGATTGTCACGGTGGTTTCCAAAGTCTGATGATGAAGAAGGTCTATCTATGGGAGGTTTTAATCAATGAATAGTTATATAAATAAATTTATCCTTACCAGTCCATGTAAGCTGTTTACTGCCGCCTGTAGAATGGACTTAAACAAGGCAACTTCTATATGTGTTACATCTATCACAGCATCTTGAAGAAAATCTCTTTAAACAAAAACAGAGCTGATTAATTGACAAAAAGGTTCATGTAATTGACTTGACGAATTGTTATTTGCAAAATGTTGATATAAAAAATAACACATAGTTTTTAAAAGAGCATGTATATAAATCTTTATAAGGTTAACCTGAGATATATTTAAACATGACTCATCAAATCATTTGATTTAAAGAGTCAGACTTACAAAGATATAAAATATAATTGAAGCTGAATATAAAAACATAGCACTTTTCACAACAAACTTGCTGCTATACAACACTTCATGAATCAACTTTACTTCACAGATCCGTCATAATGTCCAATAATATTTATGTCTGTGCTCTATGACAGCATAGACAATTTAAATTTACAAATCTGTATTATAAACCGTTAATGCCCATCTCAAAGAATAAGAATACAAGAATATTTACACGAAGACAAAGTCATTATTCTAATGCTTTGCACCAATGTAACAAATCAAGCAAGAGATCACTCAAAACTAAATTACATCTGTCTGATGTAAAGTACTTTCATTCATTGATGTTTAGGATGTTTTTTTTATACAAAGACTTTTTCTTACAGCAATTTGTTGAAGATTGAACTGGAAGATGAATGCGTGCATTCTCAATTAACAGTTTCAGAAAAGCGTCAAATTGTGTAACCTAATTGACCAGCAGCTTTCTCCCCATGGTGCCTATTCTATACTTTCTACTTCCTCCAACAAACTTATACAGATACAGACAGTATTAGGTTGGCTTAATTTACCTGTTTATATTTCATAATAAAATTTTGTTGGCAACAGTAGCACATCTGTCGAGTGTGAATCAAGAGTGATTATCTTAGTTGTACGATTATGCAAATTAGGAACCAAATGCATTGTTTGAGAGAATATGCGGGTATATATATAGACAACACAACCGCTCAGTGAACGACAGTGTTTTTCACTGATCGGATGTGTTTGTGTCTTTGAGAGGTTCACTTGCTCGGTTCGTTAAATTGGTGGCAGCAAGGGATGAAGACTTCTCTGTATATCAGAGTTGCCTTTCCCACGTGTTCCCAAGGGCCAAGACTCGGTACAAGTCTTCTCGGAAGTGGGAGTTATGTAACATTCGTTGAACGCTTATGCAAATTAGGAACCTAATGCATTGTTTGAGAGAACATGCGGGTATATATATAGACAATACAACCGCTCAGTGAACGACAGTGTTTTTCACTGATCGACTGTGTTTGTGTCTTTGAGAGGTTCATTTGCTCGGTTTGTTACACTTGTTTGAACTATTTAAAAAAGGATGGCAAGTTCTAATTATCTTAGAGGTCAATATTTCTTTGGAAATGTGTGCACCAAATAAACTACTTACAGTCGAATCTTTAGGAAGCAATAATCTAGATGGCCCTTGTTTACGATCTTCTGATACATCTCTGTGTCTCTAAAATAATAACAACACAACTTTCTTAAAAAACGAAATATTTTAAACGCATTAAAGTGTGTTATTACTTTAACCTGACTTTATCATCAATGACAATTCCGTCATACAAAAGTAAAATAATTGTTTGGCCACGCGTCGGGTAACAGAAAAATGGATGAATTGATAGATTGACAATTTAACATAAGGGTTTTGTGATGCAAGGTAGCGAATCTTTTTGGGGACGAAGCTTTCGACAGAAAACAATTAACGTAAATGTGATCGACATGTAGAAATAGGATACAAATATCATCACAGGCTTTTAAATATAGTGTTTATATAAAAAGAATTTTCAAAATACAATCATAATGACAGGAATTGATAAATACTCAACCGTCTTGTTTGGAAAGCATGCTGTCGCGATTTTTCAATCAAGGGAAGTAACTATTTTTTCATGGAATCAATCAAATTTTAGGGTTGTTTCCCTTTGTTTTCTTTTTTTTTCTGAAAGGGGAGAGCACTGCATAGGATGATGCTTCTGCTAATTTTTGTGGTGGTTAGGAGTTTGATAAAATGGTTAAAGAGAATTTGAAGCGAACATTACACATCTTCAAAATATCTTTTAAAACATGTAAAAACCCGGGTTTAACTGCATTTTCAATACTTTTTCCAGATAAACCAATGACCTAATAAATGTTTATTAGGTTTTTGGATATATACACAGCTTCCAGAGTCAAATACCATTTCATGGTAATATCTTTGCCACCTGGTCCCAATTTCCCTACACAAAATACTATACAACCTTTGATGCAATCATCAATAAAAGGGAGTATCAATTAACAATGAGGATACAAATTGACACGTAAATATTTTTTAAATATCCTTCCTTGGTTTTACATCGGCTAAACATTATTGGAGTCATTCTGCAAAGCCTACTCATAATGATGGAGGAAGACCCGTACACTCAACTTGTCATGCAGAGTGGGGTCAAGTCGGTAGAGTAATTGCCATTCATGAAAATCCTAATGCCGTCACCGGAATTTTATCTCACATGAATTCGGTAGTTCATCTAATAAGAGGAGAAACAACTTTATTGGAGTTTTGCAGAGCCGTATTAGCTTCAAACTCGTGAGCTCAGTGCATGACTTTATAGCGCCTTTAGACTACTATAATTGTCTTGCATGAAACCCTCTAATTGTCGTCTGCTATTGAAATCAGATTGCTTGGCTTACAAAGTCTAATATATGGAAATGAGCATGTGAGGGAAAAGAAGTAAATTATAAAAGCGTAAACTGTTCAAGTTAAATAAAAGTGTTGTGAGTTTATGTTGAAAAAACTGATCTTGTAAAAGGGAAACTGAAGTGATAGTAAGAAATAGGAAGGCTGGAGGAATGTTAACAAGCCAGGATAGTAAGAAATAGGAAGACTGGAGGAATGTTAACAAGCCAGGATAATGTAAGGGACAAAGACACACACAAAGTTAAGAAATTGAAAAAAGTAGATTGTGTAAGGGGTTATATAAAACTTTTTAGGTAAAGGACAAAAGTAAGTAGATGTGATCTGAGCCAAAAACGAGAATCAAGCTGGGAAAATTTAATGTTTGACTTGTTCATGTGGTTTTACCTTTTTACATTAATTTCAGTGCAGATGTGTTGTGATTGATGAAGTGTTCTGCAACATTGACAAATCGCTTATTCATATGTAAAGGAAATGGTTATTTCTCTTATGACAAACTTAGATTCATCACTATACCTTTGATGGGGCTTTAAGAAACCAAAAGTGAACTAGGAGTTTGTATATATATTATATATTCTTTTATTTCCTTACACTTTAACAAGATCACAGCATATATAAACATCCAAACAACTTGATTATAATATAGAACATGTTTGTGACATATCTTCTATGAAAACGAAATTAAAAAACAAATATAAATTTTAGAAAATAAGAATATTTCATAAAACACATAGTTAGAGGAAATTGTTCCAAACAAGTATTTTCTCTTTCTATCTGAATGTTTTCTAAAGGATGTCTTGTCAGACCTCAAAAGGTCCTTGGCAAATAAAAATGTATTTAATACTAATATAATAACAAGGATAAATTAACAGCAGAAGTTCATAATATCAATAGCAGTTCACCAATAGATCACTAGAATATCACATTTATATTCTCACAGCAGGCAAAATCATTGTGGTAAAAGGGAAAACAACTCTTCCTTAGCTCCAGGCGGAAGTCAATTTACATATACATGCTTATATTACTTTTTCTGCAAGAACATTCGAATGAATTTATCCAAAACAGGAATTATTGAACAGTGTTTAAAATATTACGAAAATGACCGCCTTCTATTTGTGCTATTTATTTACTATTGATGGTTTTCATTTGTATATATGAATTTATAACTTAAAGGTGCTTGTTCAGTGAAGAAAAAATTTGAAAGTCAAAATGGAATGTTGTTGAAACAATACTGTTTTTGCAGTGTTGTTTCATATACAATTAAACATAGCTATTGAAAGCATAATTAATTCATGAAGTGGCAATTCATCTAAGAATGTACAGCAATGTCACACTTTTGGATTAAATACATGTATATCCACTGTATAAACATTTCAAAGAATTCAAAAAACAAGTGAACCTTTGTATAAAAAGGAAATTATCAATGGTAAATTGCTTTTTTCCCATTACCGGCACTTCCTACAGCAAAGATTTAAGTAGAGCATTATCAATAACCATTCTCACATTTGATTTATCCAAATACAATGTTACAGTCAATGCAGGGTTAAGATTTCTTCTTTGGGTGAAGATATTAGGTTGAAAGCAATGTGACAAAAGGAGAAAATGCTGCCTGTCACAAGCATTCTCATTTCTTCACACTGGTTTCGAGAGTTTTCTGGGGAAAGTCCTGTATAGAATAGGGGGTATAACCACACAATAAAACTGCAGATTTGTTGATGCTATCTAAAATCCGTAATATACAAACACATTATAAAAATGGTTAACTCAGAAAGGAAGACAAACTACAATCTCATTGGCAACATTCACAGCCGACAACTTTAAAAATGATTCCAAAATAAAACTATTCATAAAACTTGATGAAAAGGTAAAAATTATGTAACACAATGAGAATCTGCTACGGAAAACAAAATGTCTTATTGCAAATATAATTTATCAAGTCACTTTATGAACTATTTACATGGGTGGCAAAATCCAACTTTGATTTACTTGTCCGTTAACTCCAAATATTTTCCTGTACCTGTCCGTATAATGGTTATATAGTGATTTACAGTAGAAATTCACCTGTCCGTTATGGGCTTGGATAACGGGGGCCCGTTTCATTAACGATCTTAAGTGCGAATTCGATATTAAGTCAGATTTTCTGTCTCAGTCGCGTTTCATCAATGTTTGCTCGTAGTAGTCACGAGTGAAAAACGCTCTTAAGCTGAGAGAGGTCCGGGGCTCTCTTAAGTGGGATTACGTCACAGAATGTCAGCCATTTTTCTAAGATTTTGAGAGATTTTATTTCATTCAGAACGAGATATATATACTGTTCATAAATGATCTAGAATTACACAACGCGGATTATTCCATTCGCACATGTACATTATCGATTTTAAACAGTGAGAGGCGAGACATTATGTACTGGTTCACCTCTAAGCAAGTTGTAAACATGCAAAGCGAGGGCCTAAAGAATGTCAAGTCACGGTATACCAGTATCACACATTTAATGTTCAGCCAGGTCGGTGTTTGAAAATCATCATGCAACGTTATTTTTTCTAGGTATTTTCATTCCTCTTTGTGCCATATTTTTATGATAACCCGTAAATATAATGCATAAATGACAAATATTTTTGAATCAAGGTTTAAACTATTTAAAAGAACGATTAGGATTTGCCTAAATACCGGTACAATGCGGTAAAGTTTACGTTATGCCGGCCATTACAGTAAATATGAGATAGTTGCTATCATCATAAGCAGTTGCGATTGTTTAATGAAACGCTCATGAGAACCGTCGTAAGTGTGATTTTAATCGCTGTTAGCTAAGTGCACTTAAGACATTTGATGAAACGGACCCCTGGGCTTTAGAGACAATTGTTTTTGCTACCCCTGCTTTCCCTCATGTTTAGGTATTTTGTGCCAGTCCAAATTGAAAGCATAAGCAGACAACCATTATATCTAGGTCAAGGGTTCAGTGCAAGACTGTGGTAAGTGCTTCACAAACATGAAGCACTTACCATAGTCTTGCACTGAACCCTCAATGTTTCCCATAAATTCTCTAATTGCCGCAATCAAGATGTCTAACACGTTTGTGTTTAAAGTGACTATCTCACAGATTGACATTTCAATCTTTTGAAATAAACGTCTTCTACAGATAGAATGACATCACAGATCTATAAAAAAAACATTAAACTAGATTATTGATACACTTATCCTCCCCCTTTCATAATCATGAGGTGGAGATATCCCACATTTATGTAGATATAGTAAAGCGTTTAAATGGTTTATTTTGTAAACAATGATCTATAACTTCTGTCCTGTAAAATCAGCGAATTTGGTCAGAGCATCTGGGACCCAGACTATGGAATGATTTAACTCTCTTATCATGTAAAACAAGCAAGCATGGTGCCTTAGCGTGCAATCCAATGACTTTTTTTCATCAAAGTACTGAAAAGGACAAATGTGCCAGTTTTTTCATGAAAATAAAGGTTTTCAGCTTTTTTGAAATAAAGAAATTTAATATGGGTATTTATCTTATGACGAGGATTGTTTAAATGGTCTTTTTAATGGTTGTTTCTAACAGAACACAATCTATGAGATAGTCCTTTTAACCCTTTCCCAAACAATAACGACATTTTATCACTTTGTTGCAAACGACTTTGAAAAACATTGTGGGAAAAGGAGAAAATGCTCTTGTGAGCAATTTCTCCTTTTCCCAAAATGTTTTCTGCCCTACCAGAAGATTGTTTTTTTCAATTTCATCACATTTTGGAATGTCATCTGCAAACTCTTTCAATTTGGGACAGTCTAGAATTTGGCGTTTGGTAAATGGATATCATTATACATCAAAACAGAAATTATACATACTAAACAGTTTACGCAAAAGATTTGCGCAGGTCCAAAACAACAATTCCCCTTATTTCAATATTGGGTAAAGCAATATTGCAAAGTAACACATCATTGGGATCTGTACTTTGATTGAATATACTATTCATGTGTGTCAGTTATAGCTTACCCAAATATTTTCTTTAAGTTGTGTAGAAAAACGGTACCGAGGTGAAAGTGAGTATATCTCAGGAAACATCTCAAGACTTTAAAATCCCATTAAAGCCCATCACAGTTTCTACAGGGGTTATTGCTTGGTTGGATGACCCAATCATGTCCATCTGATTATTCCCATCCAAATTATTCATCCGGATCATTTGACCTTGACCTTCCTCATACAGTGGCATGACCTCTGTCTCAGTGACCTTGGACATTTCTGTCACCTTTGACCTTTGATAATGTACTTGACCTGTTAGGTAAGAGTTTTCTGATGAATCGGAATTCTGTGACAGTGATAATGTCTGGAATGACACGGTGGAGTTTTGCGTGGCTGTGGGGGGCGATGATAACAGGTTGAGATTATTTTGCGGCAAGGCTTGGCGTAGATAACACAGTACGTTCTCCATGTTAAGCTCCTCTAAGAGTTGGATGAGTTGGTCTATTTTCCCACCGTGTGTCGTGCTCCAGTCGTAGAGAAGCTGGCGTACAGGATCCTTCACAGTCTCTATCATTCTTACCTCCTCATTAGTATAACCCATCAAACCTGTAATATCAAACAAATTGTTTAAACTTCTTCATTTTAAATCCATTGTGACTCAAGCATAGAACTTTTTAAATTCACTCTGAATGAGTGCTTCCTGGGTACATGATCAGTATCTGCGCAAATTTGTGGCTTATTTATTGTAATGTGACATGTTAGTGGATGAAAATTCAAATGATGTGTCACTTTGCAATATTGCTTTATACTGTTTTGAAATGAAGCTTGTTTTGAATTTAGGCGAATTTTTAGCATAAAATATTTAGTAAAACGGTACCAAGATAAATAACCTACCTGCTAGTCCCCTCCAATCCCTGCCAAGTTCACTTGGAATTCTCAATCGAACACACACATTGTGTACGACAGTATGGGGCAGATCTAAAACAGTTACTGGCTGTTTACACAACTTTATGGGTCTTGATCCAACACTCACAACAGTCTGAAAGGTAAAAAAAGACAAACAGTTTGAACTCTCTACCTATGGAGAGAAGCCATGTAAGTAAGATAAGTCATAATTGTTGCTGAGGTCCTCTCAGGCTCTGCAGCAAAAGCCTTCTTAAAGGCATCCATGAAAAAAGAGGTCTGAGGAAACATTTGCAGTAAGGCAGGGTTTCAATGAGTACCAATAAAATACAATTTAACAAATAGAACTTGAAATAGGGCATGTATCAGTGATATTTTTCTAAATCAAATCAATGGGCTTTTTTGAAAAAAACTTAAAAATCAATGGGTTTTTATATAGAAAAATGATAAAAATGAAAGAAAGTAATGAGTTTTTAGGAAATTTAATGAGATTTTTTGGACTAAATATTATCACTGCTCATGTGTAAACATGTTGATTCACCCCTTATCTAGCTCTCTAATCAAAAATGGCCTTTAAAGATGCTCAAGAAAATAAAATGTCTTTTAAACAAGATGAATGTTGTATTGTTGTATAAAATACAATTAAAAGTAGCTTTTGAAAGCATTAATATTTCAGGGAGCGTTGATATATCTAAGTATGTACAGCCTATATACAATAGATCTCAAAACCATTGCAAAGCTTTTTAATCTAAATACATATTAATTAAATGTAATTAAGCTCTAAAAACTTTATAACTAACTAATTTTGCTCCCAATGATTATACTGCAGTGTGTATTGTACAACAATACAGCTGTTGTACAGTTTGAAAAAAAATTGGATTTTAAAATCTAAATTTCCTCACAATTGTGAACAAGCACCTTCTAGAGTAAACATTAGCAATAAACATTATGAGGGTACAATGCAAGACTATATATAAGTGCTTCATAAATATGAAGCACTTACTATAGTATTGCATTGAACCCTTGATTAGCAATGATCCTAAACAATAATTATCTACATCAATTATCATCAACAAAAGGGACAAACAAGCATATCACCTCTTGAACCTGGCTGTCCTTCCGTTTCCATTTCCGTATAGGCTTCATTGTGTCAACCCTCTCTTTATCACAGAATTGTGGCTTCTTTTCCCGTAAATCTATCACATGGATGCTGTCTGCTGTGGTCCTTGCGCAGTTCTCTCCCCTGGGACACGGTGCACCCAGGAGGAAGGATACATACAGTGAGTCTAACACATCATGACAGATATCCTTGAGCCAAGAAAATAGGTCCACAGGACAAGCACTGGCCGATTTGTCTTCTCTAGATAAAAGAAACAAGATAGTTTGCTTCCATCAGGATATTTGTTGATTTACCACTTAAAACCTTTCCTAGATACATGTATATTTAAAAACAAGTTACCCTCATATAATAGTTTGTGGTTTGACCATATTGAAAGCTTTATATTTGACAATAATCATTAAGTATGGAAACAATATTCTTTTAGGAGTTTGAGGTTGAAAAATGTGTACCAACATTTTATCTTTGATGGAAAGCGCACATGAAACATTTCCAAAAAACCTTACCCATTATGAGATATGATATCAAAGGATGGATGTCATATTATTATAGACCACCGTAATGGTACAGATTACATCAATGACAGGGTTTTCCCCAAAATATGTTTTATGGTACTGGGACGTGATAAGTTTTCTGGATGCAATTTACTAGTACATATGTTCAGATCATAATTCAGTGCCTTAAGGTAAGAGTGTTTCTCAAATTGAGATGCTGTGTAACCCCAGCCCTTTATGGACCTGAATAAATATCAGACCATTGTCAACATTTTCTGTGGGCAGCTGTAAATGAGTACATCGGCGATTCAAATCATAATAATCAGAATGGGCAAGTTTAATCAACATCATCATGAAGATAATTAACATTTTAAGTACAAAATTAGAATGCAACAATTGTAACTAAAGAAGAAATGACTTGTCTACAATAAATATAAATAAAAAAGCTTAATACAGTATCTCTTACCTTTTAAACACAAAATGGACTCTGTCTTGAATCTTTTGATGATATGCAAAAGCATGATAGCCCTTATGTTGGAACACACAAGTCTGAACATCCTGTACATTAAAACTGGACGGTGTATCAACATTCCCAGCAATGGTGAACAGCAAAGCAAAGTACACCTGCGATGATTCATTGTCCACAAACTTCAAGTAGAGTTCAAACTTTCCGCTCTCTACAACATCTCGTTCGGAATCAGCTGTGGACGGTGTCACAGAAAAATACGGAAAGAAATATTCTGTTGCAACTCCTCTGTTGGAGGAGTTTGGTTTCTTAACAATTATTCCATTACACTCCATGAAGTCTGCAATTATCTGCTGCTTTTTGTCAGTCTCCCCACAAAATTCCAGAAAACTTGAAGTTTTGATGAATCCAGTTGCGTGCGTTTTTATCCAGTTTTGTTTATCCTCGTTCACCGTGGTGATAATTTTCTGTAAGCACCTCAGGAGGCATTGTGGGTTGACGAGAATTAGAGATTCCATATGGTAATGAGATTTGGGGTTTATAAAACTGGAGGCTTCTGGAAAAAAAAAGATTTTTTTTAATAATCAACATGCACATACACGACTAAAAAAAAGTAATTTATCAAATAAAACCCTTTTTCATATAAACATGTTTAACACCAGCTGACTAAGACGACTTAAAAAACCACTTCCACTTTAGTTTTAATGGTTTTATACCCATTATCACAAAATGAGCAATTCATCCTTTTGTCACATTGGATGCAACTAATACCATGAAAAAAGGAATGCCCAACATGCTTTTGTTTGTCATCTGCTGTCACTTTCAATTTGGACTAATTACAAATTCAATTATAAGGAAATGAGTTATGAAAAGCTAGGGGTAACAAAAGAAAATTTATTAGATATTTTAATTGTTTAAACTGTTTTCTTTATCTTCAAAATGAATATGCTATATTTCACCAAAAAGTTTTTAAACAGGGTTAAGATGCGAATCAATGATTTTTTTTTTTTTTCAATATCCAATCAAGAGAGTCCCATTTATCTAATTTCATGATTAGAAATATTCTACATCATTTTACAATTAGTACTCTAGATAGTATTTGTACATCCGTAACATATGGCTATATTTTATTTGAACTTTGGCAGAACATCTGGCTGAACTTCTGGTGTACTGACTAAAAATAGTATGTACTGATCATATCTCATTTTGATCAGTACCATACTGATACCAGTCAAAAAAGTCTCTCTGAGACGCTTCCAATGATGTGTCATATTGCAAAATGGGGCTTTCATTTAGGATGCTTTACATGCTAATCATTTTTGATTTTCCTTAATTTGTTAAGTAAAACGGTACCCTGGTCATTACACTGTTAAATACTTATCAGACTCACTTCCGAGCAGTATTTCTCTGTTTTCCATGAGATAAGTGAGAATCATCTGGTGCACATCCATCTGATAGTTTGGTAACTTCCCTTTAATCACCTCCATCAGCTGAGATTCTGTCAGAATAAACTCTTTCTCCCGTAAACTGATCATGTGATCTATCAATAGCAGCGACGGTTGGAGCACTTGTTGCCTTTGAACGGTTTCCGTGACAACCTTCCACAATGTCTGTAACAATTGATTTTCGTCCAAGTTGTCCGATGCCGAACTAGATGAATTACCGCTGACTAGCTCAGGACCAAACACCTCAAAGTTCTGTAAGACTGAGTTTAAAGGAGTGTAAAACAGTGCTCGCACCTCATCCGTAATGTTACCAGTATCAGCACGATCATCGATAAAACCACATGACATTATGTGACTGTCTTCACCCGCCATACTCCGTATTGTATGGGACAAGTTCTGAAGTCTTACAAACTCCCCAGTAGCACTGCGTAACATTCTAGATCCATCAAAAGTTAATATGAATATACTGGACTTTGTGAACAGGTAGCTACAGCAAAAATGGAAAAATCTGTCATCTGGGACAGCGAACAGTTCCACATTCACAAGGTGCCCCTGTCCATGATCATGTCCATCCACCGAGGATACAAAGTCACCACCACATTGTTTACACTTTGTGTCCCCGCCCCCTCTGTGATCTGATTGGCTGTGAGATGAAGTATGTGGACTGGCAGAGAACAAGTTGGAACAGGGCTGTGAGAGAAGAATATTCCCGAAGCAGTCTGTTGCCATAGAGCATGAGATGAAGGAATAACAATGGTTTTGTAATTCAATATCCAAAATGGAATCCTTTAACAAAAAGTGCAGACATTTTTCAGCCTCACTTCCACACACAAATATCCTAACTTTGGGTAACTTTGCTGATCTAGGAAAAGGTGGAAGCACAGCTTTAGAACAACTCTCTGCATGAGATGAGTCAATAATGTAAATGTTTGGTGGTATCATAGATTTGTCTTGTCTTTTCTTGGGAGCAATGGTTCCCGGAATGAGGGGGTCCTGGTCCCCTGCTCCGTCAGGGCTCTGTGGGGATGGTGGGTTTAAATCTTGGATGGCTTTGTCTCGCTCCACCTTCTGGTGAGATTTGGAGAGGCCAATTGGGCGCTGTATCACAAGACGTCTGGTGGCATCCTTGGTGCTGTTCAATAAGGAGTATGCCTGCAAAACAGGAAAAGCTTGTCAATCCCAATGTGTCTGTAAAAGTTCCTGTTGAAATTGAAATTGAATTCAATATGGTATAATTATAACATGTAATTATTTAATGGGCAACAGTGGTGCAGTGGTATGGTGTCAGCCTCTGATACCAAGGGTCCCTTGTTCGATACCCTTGAACAGCAAAATGAAAATGCTAAGACTAATCCACAAATGGGCCCAAGTACTGGTCATGTATCTAGGTAGCAGTCATTGAGAGTGAAGTTACTAAGCTTCAAAGGGGAAAAAAACAACTAGTTAGTTATCAATTAGTTATTTCATATTGATTGTGAAACATGTTTCCATAACTAAAATCACTCTCAGTTATACTTCCACGATAGCAATAGTGACTTTATGAAAATTCCCAAGGTGGATGGATCCTGCCACCAACAATTGAAATTATACCCACAACCCTGGTCTTAAACAAGTGCTCTACCTCAGCAGGATTATTGAATACCTCATATATAATCTTCTAAAATATACAGATTCAGATATGAAACAACTCTATATGCTTTGATAACACAAATAAGAACAACCCCATTACTCTGTCATACTTCATTTTGTTTCATCTGCTGTCGAAGGCTTAAGCAACCACTATAACGTTTTACAAAGCGTCAACGTTATTTCCGTTATGTTACAATGCGTCAACGTTATTTCCATTATGTTACAATGCGTCAACGTTATTACCGTTATGTTACAATGCGTCAACGTTATTTCCGTTATGTTACAATGCGTCAACGTTATTTCCGTTATGTTACAATGCGTCAACGTTATTTCCGTTATGTTACAATGCCAAACTCTAAATGATAGTGGAAGACTACAAACTAGATTGCCAATAAGCCATTAGCATTCTGCACTTCCATAAGAGACTACCTTTCATTAAAATCCAAATTTCATCATTGGGATTTGAATCAACACTGAGAAGAGCCAATATGATTTCTAGGTCTGTATTCTTAACACACAGCCATAGTAGCCACTAGCGCCTGGAACACTAAACCTTGTTCCTGTGGTTCACCCAAGAAAACGTTGTAACTTACATCTTGAGGTACTTGTATGGGTGTTCCATTCACTGATCTCACCCAATCCCCGATACGTAACTTGTCTTTTGATGGTCCTTCTTTATCAACTTCATTCACCAGGGTGTAGGTCTCAACACTTGAATCTTGGTTCTAAAACAGAACATGTGTTATATACAATGACATGCAAATTGTAGAGTTCAATAACTCTATCAAAATTCAAACAAGACTTCCTGTAAATATGCATAAATAAGGGCACTTTAGAATGCACAGCTAAAGAAATTTATATTAATTGGATATTTTGATTGATCAATTAATTTACTCATGCAAAAAAGAGATTGCAACTGTTACAAAATAAAAGCAACAGCAGACGACAAAAAATGCCATGAAAAAAATACTATATTATGTTCTTTGTTTTACTGCATTAAGAATTGTGACAAAATATGTGATAGGGTCGTTTGTGGCCTAATAGTTATGGCAGTTGACTTAGAACTTGAGAGTCGTGGGTTTAATCCCCATCAATAACTCTTGTTTCTTGGGAGTGTCCTTTTGCAAAACACTTCGGAGCCATAGCCTAGTACTGATGGATCCAGGAAAACTGTTACACAACTCAAAAATTGTAACATATGTTCCTATAGACTTCCATAGTAGATGTGTCAACTTGGGGTATAATGGTGTTAGGCATTAATACAAGTTTTCACTTCTGATATAACTAAACGTTAGAATGCTTGGTAATTTTCTAGCAATAGATTTCTGTTGTTCTGCTTTCCAAAACTGTAAATATCTGCTTAATTTTGATGAGGAAAGATACCAAGAGCAGTAAACAGGTTAGATCACAGGCCAGCCACCAATTAACTTGGCAGCAAGCCTGTGATCTTACCTGTTTGCATAAGCACAGGTGTTGGTTCCAGTAATAAAATGATTAAACCAAGCAACATACCTCTCCAACCATGACCTTGCAAGAAAACCCAAATCCTTTAGATTTGTCCTTATCTATCTCCACCACGTGGGTGTTAATGCCATCCCATACAGCATGCTGCGGCCTCTGTATAATGGATAGAAATCAGTTAAACAAAATCACTATTTGCTCATGTGGATTTTTGACCATTTACGCATTTAAATCAGTGTGACAAAAGGAAAACATTAAGGGTTCAATGCAAGACTATCGTAGGTGCTTCATGTATATGAAGCAGTTACTACAGTGATAATTTTTGGCCTAAAAAATCTCATAAAATTTCCCCAAAACTCATTACTTTCATTCACTTTAATAATTTTTCTATAGAAAAACCCATTGATTTTTAAGTTTGGGTCAAAAAAGCCCATTGATTTAATTTAGAAAAAAATCACTGTTACTATAGTCGCGCCTCGAACTGTTGACTTTCCTGTGATGAGCAAATTTCCTTTCATTACAGAGCTTTCAAATGTTTTTAAAATTGTGTCAAATGGTTGTTAAAAAGAAAAGATTTACCCGTATCATAAAATTCCCTGTGCTTTCTTTATGATAAACAATAAATGCCCTTATATTCAATTGGTATTGGTTCATGTATAAAACAGTCATAGAACTAAAAATACAGTAATGTTGGAGATGACTTCTCTATTTAAAACAAAAGGACTTATTGCTCATGTGGACATTTGAACAAATAAGCATTTCAATCAGCCTGACAAAATGGGAATCTTGAAGGTTCAGTGCCACATTCTCTATTTCTGTACAATCTTCCTTTAATGCAAGACAAGAGAATGCTTTTAGAAGATCTCACATTTATTATTCCCAAAGTGTTTCCCTGTTTGTAATATTTAATGGGTTTGTATCTACCTCATCAACAAGCCTAAGAAACTGGTCTAGATAACAGAGATATTGGGCTTTTTGTCTATATTGGGGCTCAACGCCGTGTCAACAGTAAACCAGTACTAGGCAGCGTTCTGCAGTAACTTGCCAAAGGACACTCCTACAAAAATCCCAGTGAGGCTGGTGAGCATTGAACCCAGGACCCAATGTCAAAAGCCCTACACCTTAACCACTGGGCCACATATTGGGCTCTTTTATATGCAGTATGTAACAACTATTGTACAAAAGAGACAATCTTAATGAGTTACCACTAATTAAAATTGAAAGAAGTTATCCATGGGAAAACACATCTTATCTGGACATAATGGAAACATAATTTATTCATTTTTCATCATCCATCATGGTCACATGAGAAGACGAGTTAGTTGCTTGGAAGGAATATTGTCCAGTATTGGTAAGGATATTGTCCAGTATTGGTAAGGATATTGTCCAGTATTGGTAAGGAAATATTTAGAGCATGAATAGACCTCCATCATGGGGGAGAGTGATCCAGGGGTAGATTGTTGGCCTTTGATACATGGATTGTGGGTTAAAATCCTGTGAGTAGCGGGATCTAACATGAAACAATTCATTTATCTAAATTTGGCACAAGTACTCGATATGTACCCAGAAAGCAGAACTGAGCGTGATTAATCTCAGTAATCAATGTTAATTAAATAAGTTTAAACTAAAACTCTGCAGTGAAACTTAAATAATGTTGAAAACAAAATAAAACCAAAATGAGATTCAAATCTAATACCTCTAGAATCTTTCGACTATCTTCCTCCGAAAAAGGTACCGACATAGACGATGAGGCTGTGCTGGGACTCGAACTCCCTGGTTTAGTCTTGACGGCACACTTAGAGCAGAGCCTGTGGTCAGAGCCGGGTAAACACACTGTACACAGACACATGTTGGTGGAGTGAATCTGGTTCATACCAACATTACTGGCCCCTGAAAATACACCAAGAGGTAAACATGATTTTAACCTTTCCCTTCACATTTGTGTGTTTAAATACACTACAAGGTTCAATGCAATACTATAGTAAGTGCATCATGTTTATGAAGCACTTACTATAGTATTGCATTGAACCCT
This sequence comes from Cerastoderma edule, assembly GCA_947846245.1. Taxonomy (NCBI): domain Eukaryota; kingdom Metazoa; phylum Mollusca; class Bivalvia; order Cardiida; family Cardiidae; genus Cerastoderma; species Cerastoderma edule. The sequence goes on along the minus strand of OX401413.1, from coordinate 37,167,096 downwards.
TGACCAGTACATAGCACCAAGAAGGAATTGTGACAATAGAAGAAATTGCTTTTCAGAGGCATCTTTTACTTTTATCACAGTGTTTTCTTAATTACAACACCCCAAGGCCTACCACAGAAAAGTCTTGTTTAAGTTTATGGCAATAATTTGGATTTTTTTTTTTTATATAAAAAAAACAAAACGAAATTGTAATCAGTATCATAGGAGTCTATATTTATTCTGGCACCAATACTAGTAATATACTATACATTGTACCAGTATATTGTATATTACTAGTATTAACCCCAGAATAAATAGAGACCCCTATGACCAATGTGAGGTACTGATCATAATGAGCAATTCCTTTCATCACAGTGGTTTCCTATAAGTTCTACTTTAGGTGTGTCAAAAATAAATATGAGGGAAAGGGTTGTCATTAGTACCTTTCATGGTCGGTCATGTGACATTGATTTCCTCATGCTAATCATATTGGCCAGTTTTCACACATCCTATTCAGCCTGCACTATGTAAGCCAATATACATGTACAATATCAGTTCTCACATGGGGGTACATTCCTAGGTCCCACTATCAAAAGCCACCCCACAATAGCTTAAAAATGGTTGACTCCTACTGCATTCTCCTCCAGACAAATAAAGTTTGTGTCAAATTCCCTGGGAACAGTATTAGTTTGTGGATCAAATCAAAATTATTTATCACTGTAGCTCTCACGGGTTACTTATGTTAGGCGCCAATGTAACAAAGGTGAGTAAAACATACAGCCAGACCAGTATTCGCCAATGTAACAGAGGTGAGTAAAACATACAGCCAGACCAGTATTCGCCAATGTAACAAAGGTGAGTAAAACATACAGCGAGACCAGTATTCGCCAATGTAACAAAGGTGAGTAAAACATACAGCCAGACCAGTATTCGCCAATGTAACAGAGGTGAGTAAAACATACAGCCAGACCAGTATTCGCCAATGTAACAAAGGTGAGTAAAACATACAGCCAGACCAGTATTCGCCAATGTTACAGAGGTGAGTAAAACATACAGCCAGACCAGTATTCGCCAATGTAACAAAGGTGAGTAAAACATACAGCCAGACCAGTATTCGCCAATGTAACAGAGGTGAGTAAAACATACAGCCAGACCAGTATTCGCCAATGTAACAAAGGTGAGTAAAACATACAGCCAGACCTGTATTCGAATCCGAGATCCTTGCAACCCGTATAAATGCTCTACTGACTGAGCAATCCAGCCCAATTACACACTTCACTCTACCTTGTGAATCTAGTCCCCTACCCATCACAAAATGATACAAATTTGTTTACTTAACCCTTTACCAAATGACAAATTTTCGACTGCCCAAAATTGAAAGAATTAGCACATTTTAAAATGTGATGAAATTGGAAAATATTCTTCTGATAGGGCAGAAAAAATGGTGGGGAAAAGGAATAATTGCTCGTCAAGAGCGATTTCTCCTTTTCCCACAATGTTTTCCAGAGTCATCTGCAACAAAGTGGTCAAATTATTGTTTGGTAATGGGTTAATAAACTCCATCCTTGATGCAGAGTTTGGAAAGGTCATTGACCCAACTCAATCAAATGCATGATACATCAGATGTATTTCTCTGATGGTACAAAGCATCTGTAGTATAAATTTGTGACAAGCTGCCAATATTGAATCATATCTAATTAAATAACTTTACGTAATCATACTTTGATATATTGTGTTCATGTAAATGCATTTATGTAGCAACATGTTTTTATTCAATGCTCACTGTCTGTCTGTCTGTCTGTCTGTCTGTCTGTCTGTCTGTCTGTCTGTCTGTCTGTCTGTCTGTCTGTCTGTCTGTCTGTCTGTCTGTCTGTCTGTCTGTCTGTCTGTCTGTCTGTCTGTCTGTCTGTCTATCTGTGAACAAATGAATGAACAAACGAATAATCGATGCGGATAATCGTACATTGAAATATTTACAAGCTAAAATGTGAAGTATTTGAAAAAAAAATTTGGAATAAATGATAATAAATAAATAATTCATAATTTGTTAACAATAGCAAATGGATAATTTGTAAATAAATTGTCTGAATTTGACATAATGACAAATGAAGACAAAAGCCTCACCATGATTGAATCCTCTTTTAGCCACAATAATCTCAATTCTTAATCTTCAACTGTTTTGAGGGAAATTCTGTTCTCTTCTAAAACTGGTTCAATATTAACTGGAACATGTTACCTCTAAAAGGAAAGGATTAAACCCTATGTCCCATAACACATTATGGGTAAGTATGTATAAATCTGTGTTTTTGTATAAATACAAACACAAAATGATCCCATTTAATACAGGGATGATCTTGGATTAACTCAAATATTGATTTTAGTGATAAAAGAGATTATTACATTGATTATTGACTTTCCATGCACAAAATCCACTGAGACTCTAAATCTTTTTGTTTGTCAAAAAATCATATACATTTTTCACCATGAACGTTTTCAAGTCATCATTACTCCAGTAGAATGTGCTGTTATCAGTAATGCAGTTTTAAGAACAATCCCATGCTAACTTTCAACATTTCCCTGTAAAGTGTAACTTGCATCTTACAACATCAAAGGGGATTCCTTATATCACATACCAATAAAAAAAGAGGAACTGTATAATTCACAAATGAATACTTAAATCATCTGAAGGGTAGAATTGGCTAATGATGAGACAAGATTACTTTTGTCATACTGTTTTCATCTGACAAGTCAACAGAACTCCGCCCCCAATGTTTGTGATGTCTTCTATTGTCACAAAGGTTTATACCATATAATATGAATCTTATCTATTTACCTGAAATTTGTTTGAAAAAACTGAACAAAGATTTCACCTTCATCATGATAATGATTTCAAATATACACAATGGACATGAAGTCATAAAAGAAACTGCTACCTTACTTCAAAGAAAATAAGTGTAAATATGATAAATAGCTATCAATATACAGAACAACTAACTGAAATAAAAATAGCATAGCACTATTAGGATATGAAATAAAGAAATTTCCTAGAGCATTTCATGATAGAAAAAAAACTTATTTGTGCATTTTTTTTATTTAGCATGGTTTATGGGGTTTACATTGCATCAACACTATTTCAGTTGTGTTGCAATGCCCGGCTGATGATGATGGACGAAGATCTTATGCCCATGACAGAAAAGGTATTTCACAGTCAACAGGCAATGTTTTTGTACATGAGAGCCTGTTGAGTGCAATTACTCAGCCAAGTGCTAGACATAACAGTAACTGTTGTAAAACCATTATAAAGTATGAGTTATCATACAACCCCCGCCAGAACCAAAAAGTTGATGGTCAACTCAGACAGGATATTCAATGTGGCTATCCTTGGCAAAAGTAGATGGTCAACTCAGACAGGGTATTCAATGTGGCTATCCTTGGCAAAAGTAGATGGTCAACTCAGACAGGGTATTCAATGTGGCTATCCTTTGACAGGGTATTCAATGTGGCTAGCTTCAACTCAGACAGGGTATTCAATGTGGCTATCCTTGGCAAAAGTAGATGGTCAACTCAGACAGGGTATTCAATGTGGCTATCCTTGGCAAAAGTAGATGGTCAACTCAGACAGGGTATTCAATGTGGCTATCCTTGGCAAAAGTAGATGGTCAACTCAGACAGGGTATTCAATGTGGCTATCCTTGGCAAAAGTAGATGGTCAACTCAGACAGGGTATTCAATGTGGCTATCCTTGGCAAAAGTAGATGGTCAACTCAGACAGGGTATTCAATGTGGCTATCCTTGGCAAAAGTTGATGGTCAACTCAGACAGGGTATTCAATGTGGCTAACCTTGGCAAAAGTAGGTAAAAAAAGCAAAAACCAGTGGAGTGGACATCTTGTTTTGACATAAGATCGTAAATATTGGTCATGACAATTATCTGCTGTTGCTTTCAATTTGGACAAGTTATAAAATTATGTAAGAGTGAATGGCTAGTATGGTCAGACTGTTACACTAGACAATAGCAGGGCGGGCTAACACTAAACTCTGGGAAGCCTAGATAAGAAACATTCTATGCGCCTGAAAAGTAAACAATATTGATAAGAACAAAACGCACTTGGATACCACACAAACCCTTTCATAGAATGTTTAGTCTACCGTAAGAAAATTCTGTTAATACATTCGTGGGAAGCCTTGTACCTTGCATAATAATAGAAGGTTCTTTTATGTACTTTTATATAATTCATACATTTTAAACTGTTCACCCTTCGCTTCAGTTTAATCCCATACCAAGGGTTCAAGCGAGACTATAGTAAGTTTTTCACATTTGTAAAGCAGCTACTATATAGTTTTCAATAGAAAGAATTATATCATTATATTTATCAATATTGAAGTTTACATCACATCAACAGAATTTTTTTTATGTTGCAATGACTGGCTCAAAATGATGTTGGAAGACCACAAACTTGGCTGCCCATAATGGCTGGTCAAGCCAGGTAGAACTATCAGCAGTCCATATCCCTTTCCCAAACAATAACGACATTTGACCACTTTGTTGCAGACGACTTGAGAAAACATTGAGGGAAAAGGAGAAATTGCTTGTGACAAGCAATTTTTCCTTTTCCCATAATGTTTTCTGCCCTATCAGAAGATTATTTTCCAATTTCATCACATTTTGAAATGTCGTCTGCAAATGTTTATGAGTATATCAATCTGTTTCGGAATTGTTTTCGTCATTCTCTTGTCTCTTTAAACATTACTGTTTTAATGACATGTGTTAAGCATTGCTAGTTTTTTCAATTATGACATTTGATGACACAATTAGGTATCAATACAAAAGCAAGCCTTCAACCCATTATACAATATCTGAATTTATTGCTAGATCAAATTAAAAGCAATCTCAGACAGTGATAATAGCATGATAACATATCTTTATGGTTGTCAATAGAAACCATTGTAAGCTACATAAGGTTGAATTGCTCATGAAGAGCAATTTATCATTTTGAGAAACTTGTTTCTGAAGTCTTCAGCAGCATATGTTTCAGAAAGGTCATTTGAATTGACCCTTTCCCAAACAACAAATTTTCGACTGTCCCAAATTGAAAGAGATTGCAGACTGCATTTCAAAATGTGATGAAATTGTAAAATAATCTACTGATAGGGCTGAAAACATTGTGGGAAAAGGAAAAATTGCTCGTCACGAGCAATTTCTCCTTTCCCACAATGTTTTCTAAAGTTGTCTGCAACAAACTCGTCAAATGCTGTTATTGTTTGGGAAAGGATTAAGGGAACTTAGAATTCAAAGTGAAAAAAAATCCACAAGAATAGACACAAAATTCCACAAACAACATGTGAACGCATAATCCAACTTTAATATAAATTGGAAAAATGGGCATGTTGCACTTGATAAATAATACTCCAAATTTGCTCCACATTAGAAGTTTATAAATCTAATACCCCACCTCATTATCAAACATACAAGAATTCCCCAATAATCACATGTTCAATGTAGAATAAGCTAACAAACACCTTTCACAAACACTGATAAAACCAATTCTCCTAAATAACACAGGTCTGAAGCAAATGTCCTTATTTGATGGCCATTATTGGGCGTTTAATCACATGGCTGATTAATCCTTCCCTTTCATGAAACACTTGTGTTTATTCATTTATTCATAACGGTTTTACATCACTTCAACATTATTTCAGTCATGTTTAAAGATCTGATTTATCAGAGATCTTTTAACCCATTACCAAACAATAACAACATTTGACCAGTTTATTGCAGACAACTCGGGAAAACATTGTGGGAAAAAGAGAAATTGCTCTTAACAAGCAATTTCTTCTTTTTCAACAATGTTTTCTGCGGTATCCAGAGGAGTGCCCTCCAAGAGAAGTGCCCTCCCAGAGAGGTGCCTCCTATTTTCAAGAAGGCGGAGAAGTGCCCTCCCACTAAATCAGGAGGTTCGGATATCTGCCCCCCCCTGTAAACAATATGAAACTTTGTCTTATTGTACAAGTGGAATAGCGCAATTTTGCATTTTGCAAGTTAATTGTAGAGGTTTCTTGAATATTTTTTTAACCAAATACTGTACTAAAAGGGACTTTAAGAAACAGTTTGCATTTTGAGCAGAGTTAAACGCCATCATTTATTTGGGGGACCGGACCGATTTTAATAACTGAGTACGTACCTATTAATACCTCTGAAGAGAGCAGGCAACATTTTATCATAATATCATAATTAACCGTAGAGATCAGTAATATAGAAGACGAGCAAAACAATCATTTTCTAAAGTGTGTATATGCTTTCATGAATTTGCTTACTCATGAATTTTGTCGCTCTTTGTCTGAACTGCAGGAAAAAGAGAGGTTAACATAAAATTAAGTTGCGAAAACTTTGTAAGCATATGATGAACATTGACGATTTTTGTTCTATTGTCTTTGGTTACAGCACAGTCATGAGAAAAACATCTTGCAGAAGGGTATTTTTTAAGGCGAAACACCACCAAGGAGGGCTTGTTTGTGACACCAGTTTTGACGAGAGGGCACATCTCCGCCCCCTAAATTCCAGTAGAAGGGCAGTTCTCCGCCCCGTTAAAAATGTTCAAGGGGGCACTTCTCCGGGAGGGCACTTATCCGTGATCTTTTTTCCGCCCTATCAGAAGAATATTTTTCAATTTATCACATTTTGAAATGTGGTCTGCAAACTCTTTCAATTTGAGACAGTTGAAAAATGTTAAAATGAAAATAAACATTAATGAACAGCTTAAAACAAGACAAAGTTTAGAAACATTGTCAAAAATAGGAATAATTCCTAGTAATATTTCATTCTGACACAAGGAGTATAAAAATAATAAATTATTGTTGATTGATCTATCATACAGTTCTATGCTGAGATGAAGTACTAGCTGTTAGATACATGTACTGGCAGATTCGTAATATTAAGTTTTGTCTTAATCAAAATAAACACAAGTGGGAAGTGTTTAATGAAACACACACTTAAGAAGATCCTCAGCTTAATTCTAAACTTTTAGAGTTTTGGACATCTTTAACATTGTGACAAATGTAGAAAAATGATCAACATTGGGAAAGGGTGAAAAAAGGCTAAAAACACTTAGTTTATCATATTCTTAAATTCAATACATCACACACTCAAGTATAATTTCTATGTATTTGTGACTTTCCTAAGTTTTGGACATATAACATTGTGACAAAAGAAGAGAATAATCAACATGGTATAACAGCTAGGAAAAAGTCTCTTTTATCTCGTTTATGTACAATAAAGCCCACACAGAAGTGGACTTTCTCTCAAACTTTTGAAAACATTGTGACAAAAGTAGGCAATGATCAGCATGGGTGAATGGATTAACCCATTAGTCCACAATACCATGGAAATATAAAGGATTTTCAATTACCCTTTACAGATTTATTTTCACAATAGGCTTAAAAGCAGTTTTCTACGAACGTGACACCCCTGTGACATGATATTATTTGTGATATAATGGATTAATGCATTTTTTGCCAATAACCCTTCCTGTGATGAAATTGAAAGCATAATTACCATTTGGGGGCTCACAACAAGACTGTGGTAAGTCCTTCACCCTTCTAAAGTGGTTACTTTAGTCTTGCATTTGCTTAAATAATACCCTTTCTCCTTGGGATATTTGAAATTGGTTTAAAATTGAAAAAAATCTTTTTAAGTTTTTTGCTTTGTGAAAATACATGTAGGTTAAAAAATCTTGTTATGAGAGGACAAACTGTTGATTGATATGGAGTTATTCATAGAATTTCAATGAAAACGATTGCAACATAAAAACATAATCCTCAAAACCAAGATCTTGTTACAAAAATGGTTATCTTCACTATGGTAGTTTTACTTAACATTTTATTCTAAAAATCTGAATAAGTTCAAATTAACATTCCCTCTTATTTCAATGTTGGGCTAAGCAATATTGCAAAGTAACACATCATTGGAATTGTCTTTCTGAGATGCTAATTTTTAATCTAATGGCCTGTCACATTGCAATATTGTACATTCATTTAAAATACTATCCATGGTTGTCAATTTTGACTTACGCAAATATTTTCCCCAATTCATCTAGTATGTACCCAGGAGCATTGAGACTGTGTAGTGTGACGGTTAATATCAACCCATTAACAAACATTAACAACATTTCACCACTTAGTTGCAGACGTCTCTAATGCTAAACATTGTGGGAAAGGGACAAATTGATCGTAAAAAGAAATTTATTCCTTTTCCCACAATGTTTTCTGCCCTATCAGAAGATTATTTCCCAATTCCATCACATTTTGAAATCTCGTCTGAAAACTCTTTGAATTTGGGACAGTCGAAAATTTGGCGTTTAGTAAAGGATTAAGTCTTTCCATCATAGAGAATTACTTAAGCCAGAAACATTTTCAGATGACAATTCTTAATTACAAAAAAATAATCTTTGTGATATTGAGTTAAAAACATTGTGACAAAAGGAGAATTTACATATTTCAAGAAAACTTTCATTTCTTCACAATTTTTCCAGAGTCATCTGCTACAGAAATGGTAAGTCAATGTCTCCATACCAGACAGCAAAAGCGTTCAAAACCAAAAAGACGAAGTGAAGGTCATGAAGAAGGAAGTAGCTAAAGGACTTTATAAACCCTTTTACATCATTGAAAATTTAGTAATTATCAAATTAAAAGCATTGTCAAATAATAATACTCAATTAAGACAAATAAACTTGTAGTTTTAATTGTCTTGTCTTCTAAATAAAAGTCAAATTTATAATGGTAAAGAGTAAGTATTGGATGTAACAAGCCATTTTCCTATCTGTATGTCTTTTTAGCTTTCTGTGCAACATGCAAACAGTAAAGACAAAAGATTTAACCCATTACCTAACAATAACAACATTTAACCACTTTGTTTAAGACGACTCTAGAAAACATTGTGAGGAAAGGAGAAATTGCTCGTTATGAGCAATCACCGCCTGACTTTTCTTTGCCTTCTACAGATGATTTTAGAAAAGTTATTATTACATGTATATATTTTTTCTAAAATTTATTCAAGATTTTCCAAATATGTCTTATTTTGTATTTCAACAAGCATCTCCAATTCGATGATAGGAATTTTAAAATATCTTCATTTTGGGGTAAAATACACATAAATGTTCATCGTTTTTTGTCAAATAGAAAAACTTTAAAAACTGATTTGGATTACAAAAATTGTTCAGATTGTTACAATTTAATACAACATTGAATGCGAAAGTATTGAATGTATGAATTCATGTTTTTTTGTGTTTAAAAAACTTCCAGAAATTATTTCATTATCCTTGAAGATGGTATGGTCATTTTAACATTTTTGCACCAAAGGGTTCCCATGGAAACTCATTTTACAAAAGAAATTACTCGTCGACCTGCATTTTTCTTTTGATTTTGAATTCACAATAAATTTTGAAATAACATCCAAAATTTAGAAAATTCTATGAAAGGATCATTTTCTTATAAAACTGTAGAAAATGACTTTTAGCAGATATTTAAGATTTTGAAAAGCATACAACACAAAAATAATTTTTTAAAAAATCACCCAGCATTCTAATGGTTAATACTCATTTACACAAAAGGCCAATAGATAAAAAGAAAACAACATACCATGGGGTAGAGAAAGCGTAGGGTCCTCCACCTCTATGTCTGCCACTGAGACTGTTGTTGGCATTGAATACGATCGATCATCCATGTTAAAATGTTTATACGGAGCCAATCTCGCGACAGTCGGTGGTGATGTCGATTCCTCCGGATGCAATGGTTCGACTTCCTCATCATTGTTTTCAATGCTTCCGGTCTTTACGAACTTCGTAATATTATGGTCTTTTGCCTTTGTTGGATTCTCTCTCCGTCTCATGGTGGATATGGGATTGCTTGATCGAGATTTATTACTACCGCTGCTGGAGACTTGAGATATACCACGTTTTAGCGGGGGGTCGTGGCTATCAGAACTTGTGACAGTTTGTTTAGAGTCAGAACTAGTTGGAATAAACTTTACATTAGGATTAACATCAGAATTATTACTCCTGTTGCCTGGCACAATATCTACATCTTTATCAACATTACTGTTTGCTTCCTGTAATATCTTGGTCACACCTTTCGACTTGACTCCAACATTGAAACTTGTTTCTGACTCCTTAAGATCAGATCTTTGTTCATCTGGAACATCCGTAGAGATTTCTGGAAGCTCTAAACTCTCAGTGCCAGTGGAATTCCAACTGTCAAAACTGATGCTTCTATCAGATACTTTCCATGAACATTCCCCAACATCGTGGTCATGCCCGGATCTAGATCTGCTCTCAACTTTAGTGTTCGATTTAGGAATCTTAAACTTGACAGGTCGACACAGTGTTAAAGCTATCCCTGTATCGTTCAGAGTTGTCAGGATATTGAGAATATGTTGTTCAGAATCGTTGGTAATGTTGTAGTTGTTGATGGATGTGATGCGATCAAATTGTTTCAGTTGTCCAGCTGTTATGCAGCACTCTTCCTTCACCTTCAGTATAACTGTAAAGGTTTCTAATTTACCCTGAAAAATATAAAAAGAGGATATTTGATAGTCCACCTGGGAAGAGTGTGGAATAATGCTCATGTCTGCTTCTACTAAGGAATAAGAAACAAGTCAGGAAAGTGGACAAGATTTATACATATATCAAAGTGCATTAGTACTTTATAACACAACCTTCAGAAATTTGCAATTCAATAACATTTCCAAAAGGATTTTACATATTAATTTGTTTTTTAGTAGTATTCTCTAATTTCTTTTAATGAAATGTGCAAATTAATAAGAGATGTACACAGTGTAATATTTGCAGTACACATGTCATTATTTATCTCTGATTTCAACACTTGAAATGGCACAAATAATATTTTCCTTACTGATTGATTTCTTGCTATCAACAGATGTGTTTGTTAGAACGGTTGAATTTTTAGTAGTCAGGAAATATCATAACGAGGGTTACTTTAATGGTTACTCAAATGGTTACACGACATTTAAATAGTGTTGAAAGCATCTTATGAACACAAACAATAATAGTGAAGGCATATTTTATAGCTAAGATTAAAGTCGACTTTAAGCCATTATCAACATTATTTTCACTCAGTGCACCTATCCAGGCTTCTAATATTCAACAGATATTGAATAAACTACTGACTTGTATGGAACCAAATGAGGACTTCAAGAGATCAAAGCAAGACTGTACTAAATACTTCACAAATGTGCCACACTTACTATAGTCTTGCCTTGAATCACTAAAGTACAGTGCAGGGATATCATATCTAAGGTGCTTGATCACAGAAGGGAAAAGTATGTACGGTTTATATGCAGCAGATCTCAAAAGTGCTGTCATGCTTCTGGATTAAAGTTCATGTTAATTCACTGTATACACACTTTATGAGAATTATTAGTTATCTAATTTTGCTTCAAATTCTACAGTGTGTATCATAAAACAGTACAGCTGCTGTTGTGCAGTTTAAGAGAAATTATTATTTAACTTCCAAATTTCTTCACATCTGTGAACAAGCCCCTTCAAATGGGAGAATGTGATAATTCCTTCACAAACATGAAGCACTATCTAACGTCTTCCACTTAACCCTTTACCAGACGCATAATTTTCGAGAGTCCAAAATTGAAAGACTTTGCAGATGACATTTCAAAATGTGATGAAATTGAAAAATAATCTTCTGATAAGACAGACATTGCGGAAAAAGGAGAAGTTGCTTGTTAAGAGTAATTTCTCCTTTTCCCATTATGTTTTCCAGAGTCATCTGCTACAAAAGGGTCAAATGTCATTTCTGTTTGGTAATGGGTTAACCTTTCTGGAAATGGGTTAACCTTTCTTAATGAGATGTCACAATACTAGAATAAAGTTTATACCTTATACGTTTTTGCTCTAAATCCCAATTTTCCGTTTGCACCCTTCCACACAGTGGTATTTCTCTCAGCAGACCATGTGACCAAATCTGGTTCCTGCTCTAGCGTGCATAACAGTTGTTGGACACTGTGTGGAGGTGGACCCATAACACAGGTCAAGTCATCATAACACTCTCCTCTTGTTACCTTGAAATATAAACATGTTCAAAATGAGGGTTCAGTGCAATACTTTAGTAAGTGCTGCTTCATGTCCATGAAGCACTTACATGTACTATAGTCTTGCATTGAACCCTCTAATAATGTTCAAAATATCAATATAAATCAAAGATAAACAATAAATAAATGTTTAAAATCTTACCAAGGAAAGGCTGACACATCACATGAAGGGTTCAGTGCATGACTTCTGTAAGTGCCTTATTCTTGTGAAGCAATTATCATAAATAGCCTTGCATTGAACCTTGATATAATACCCCATGTGCAATATAGAAAAAGTAAATTCTTTTTCTCACAAAGGCAATGCTTTAAATCTTATTTTATCACTGCTTTATTCCGCTAAATGACCCTAGCTGACCACTCTCTTTTTTTTTTTCAAAATGTCAATTAAAATCAACAATGACTAAAATCTGATGTTTAAAATAACACCAATATATGTGGCAGTCACTTCACATGATTTTATTCAATGTGGGAGATGTCTCTCTACAAAGCAATTCCTTTTGTCATAATCATATCTCACAAAGACAATTTACCTTTACCTATCTCTTACGCTCCTAGAGGTTCAATGCAATACTATAGTAAGTGATTCACATTTGTGAAGCACCCTCCTAGAGGTTCAATGCAATACTATAGTAAGTGATTCACATTTGTGAAGCACCCTCCTAGAGGTTCAATGCAATACTATAGTAAGTGATTCACATTTGTGAAGCTCCCTCCTAGAGGTTCAATGCAATACTATAGTAAGTGATTCACATTTGTGAAGCACCCTCCTAGAGGTTCAATGCAATACTATAGTAAGTGATTCACATTTGTGAAGCACCCTCCTAGAGGTTCAATGCAATACTATAGTAAGTGATTCACATTTGTGAAGCACTTACTGTAGTATTGCATTGTGTCCTCGGCCTGTTGTCTTTTGTAATCAATTCATTTCCCAATTTTGCAAATTATCATTTACATGCCAGATTCTCTTTTTGCCACAATAAAACCCACTTGTTAATGGATGATAAATTTATTGATTATGTTACAATAGTCTAACATTATTATAGAAAGATTACAATTCACAACTTGACAAATTATCACAAGACATTCCAATTATGCGAATCTGACTAGATACCTACTCAGGAACATGTGCCTTAAACCATTATGACAAAAGAAGGTTCAATTGCTTTTAAAATGGGTTGGAAACCAATTTCAAATGATTTTTTGTTTGTTTTTATATCGAATCAATTTGATCTGATGATGAAACAAATGAAGGGATGGATTTGTATTACTTATAATGTATACCTGTCAGTTTCTAAAATTACTGCCAAAATACACAAAGTTTATTCTTACAAATAAATGCTTTTAATAAGCAGTACCCACTTTGTTTTGTGTATCATATTTTACAAGTATATCCTTCAATGATCCCATGTTAATTTCTCACTCTATGAATCACAAGTGCCACTTCACAAAAACTCCAGAAATGTTCATTGAATAACTGACACATTGGTTCAGTTATAAACTTGTTACCTCATTAAAAAAAGTTATAAAGTGAAGGGTCTGAAATGCATCAAGATGAGATACCAGTAGTCCCTTTTGTGAAAGTCATATTGAAAACTAAGAAATCATTTATACAAAAGAAGAAATAATTCAAATTAATTTGTCGCCAAGCAGTTTTCAGGCTACCTTTAAAAGGTTTTAAATGGCATTCCTATTATATTCTCTAAGGAAAAGGTAAAGTAACATGTAAGCTAATTGAAAAGATGACATCAGAAATCACTCTAACAAAGAAAACAGGCAATTTTATTGCATCTATATTTTCTTAAATATAAATTCAAATTATAACACCATTCTTCAACAAAATCAAGCATACACCAACTCTAAAAGCTGTTGTATTAAAACGAATCATAAAATTTGGAATAAAGCATTGAGTAAAGATTGTATCTATTCCAAAAATTTTATTCACAAAAATGACTAGTTTCTGACACATGCAATTACTCCATAGATCATGAAACTTGTTATAACACACATCCATCTGGATAATCTTGCTGTCTTATAACAATTTCAGTTCAAATAAAAAAAGAATTTACTAACACAGAGACAATTCAAGGGTTCAGTGAAAGACTATTGCAAGTGCTTCATAAACGTGAAGCGCTTACTATAGTATTGCACTAAACCCTTAAAGTAAATTGTTCTATAGTCCTTGGTTACACCCTCTGCAAGTATACTAAAAAACATCCTTATTTTGGGTGAATGACAATTTCAAGGGTTCAGACAAATACAATATTATAGTAAGTGCTTCATGTTTGTGAAGCACTTCTGATAGTCTTGCATTGAACCTTTGATATAATGGTGTTTCAAGGACACTTTAACAATAATAGCCTTTTTATACTGATTATACTAACGATAGTTTCTGGTGCAAATGACTCTGTGCAAAAGGTCGTAAATGAGGCCAAAACTGTGTCAACAAAGAAAGTATGACTCATTCTTATCTTAGTCAAAGTTTTCAAAAGTTCGCTACACAACAGTCTTAGAGCGTGACAAAAACATTCATAACCTTTAAAATCTTTATTTTTGAGAAGTCAAACAATTGTTGTCTTGATAAACACTCCAAAATTTAATAAATCCCTTGCTAAAATAATACCTTACTTTCACACATATACTGCAGATAGCTTTGAATGTTCTCAAACCATTGTTATACCAGTAACATGTGCTCACTGCTTAAATTCTTTTGCAGGGTTTTCCTTCACACCCATCTTATGAAGTAAATTACGCCAAATACCTGGCCATAACCCATAAAGATCATGATTTTCCATTTAAAATTCCATACATAAGGCGTCAAAAGTGCCCCCGGTTTTCATTAAATTTTGTAGTAAGAGGCACTTTTGATTTGAGGAGAACAATGAGTATTAACCCAGAAGACTTTTTTCTCGTGTTATAAGATGTAACCAATAATATTAAGCGGACAGTCACTTATTTGAAAGTAACAAGCATAAATCTACAAAAACCCTCAGTAGTTGTCCACTTTATCACAAGATGAATATAACAAGTGAAGTGTAGATAAGGGGTTTGATGTATCAGGGGTAACTATGCCATTTCTATTCACAAAACACTTTGATCTTATTTTATTGAGGATTTAGCAATAGACTCATGAGAATTCATACAACGTGAGGCTTTGGCTCTTTACCAAATGTTAAATTTTCAACTGTCCCAAATTCAAAGAGTTTGCAAACGACATTTCAAAATGTGATGAAATTGAAAAATAATCTTCTGATAGGGCAGAAAACATTCTCCTAAATTTCTCCTTTTCCCACATTGTTTTCCAGTGTCGTCTGCAAAGTGGTTAAATGTTGTTATTGTTAAGTAATGGGTTAAAAGAAAAGAAAAATGATACAAGGCAATTTTCTTCATTTATAGCATACCTAACAGTTATTCTCTTGAGATTCCATGTGAGTTAAGACCCAGAACAGGGGTGGCAAAATCAATTGTCCATATTACCCAGCTTGTCCTAAACCTTTTATAAATCTGTATATGGAGAGCTAGATACAGAATAAGATATTTACAATATACAGTGATGTCTTGTTAATCCGAACACGTCCGTTCCCAACAAAATGTCTGGATAACGAAATCATCCGGACCAATGAAGTAGAGCATGTTCTTATACACATAAAGACATAAATGGTCTGTATACACATGTATACTTATAACACTTTAGCAAACGCCAAATTGTCGACCGTCCCAAATTGAAAGAGTTTGCAGAAGACATTTCAAAACGTGATGAAATTCAAAAATAATCTTCTGATATGGCAGATAACATTGTGGGAAAAGGAGAAATTGCTCGTCACAAGCAATTTCTCCTTTACCCACAATGTTTTCAAAAGTGGTCTGCAACAAACTGGTCAAATAATTCCGTTCCCTTACAATTTAGTTCGGATTTCAAGACATTCGGATAATCGGGGTCAGGATAAACGAGTCTTCACTGTAATCTTTATATGGACAAGTACAGAGGAAGGTTTGGCCTTAACTGACTAGTTAATCAAAATTAGGTTTGTCAACCTCGCAAAATCACCTTTTATGAATAAATAAAAGTGGAAGTTCCAAGAGTAAATTTTCTGCATGATTCTGCATGCTTGTGTTCAGTATACATTTTATCACCGAGTTGATGTTTTGTTGTGATCTTTGAACCTTTGATTCATACAGGAAAAGTAATGATTCATTTGATACTCTTGTGTCCATTTGCTTAGCTAAAAATGCTTAAATAAATCAACCTTTCACAATAAACGCTTCTGTTAATTTTTAATAAATAGCAATAAAGTATTCAAATCTTTTTAAAATACACAATGCAATGCAGCCTCTTTTTAAGTATTGTCAATACATTCACAGTATTTCTTGTTTTAACCCTTTGAAGGCTGGGTAATTTTTTAACAACAGATTTTTGCGTTGTCTGCTTTCCAAAACCTTATATATCTGCTTAAGTTTGATGAGGAGAGCTACTCAGAGTATCAAGCAGGTAAGATCACAGGCCAGCCGCCAATGTACTTTGCGGCTGGCCTGCATCAAACCAGTTTGCATGAGTATGATGTGGGTCCCAGCACTAAAAGGGTTAAATTGAAATTAAAATGATGCCTGGTTACACCTGTTACAAACAAAAAACCTTGTTAATCTTATTCACACACACAGTTTTTCATTGAAAATACTTCAGAATACTACAATAAACAATCAGGCTTTTCAAAAAGTTTGGGATAAAAAAGTAAGATATTCCATTGCCCATTTTTAAAGAGCATTAAATAAAGCACCGGTATAAAAAACTTGCACCTCTCACTCACTTCTTGTAAACCAAAGCAAATTCCATCAAAAAAATCTTGAAACATAAAGAAATGAAAAACATCTGAGGTTTATGAATGCTTATTGATTGAATGAGGTTAAACAATAGGTACCACCTCATTTGAAAATAGCCAAGGAACTCCATTAATTCAACTTATAATGGTCTATTCATTCAAAATTTTTGAAAGCAACACCACTGACTGTGGGAAACAACAGGGAACAACAAAGGTAAATCACAACAAATCAAAGTGTGTCATTTGCAAAATAAAAAAGTTAAGGCTAAAAGCTGACACTTATGTTTGACCCCAACTAGAATACTGCTCTACAATCTGGCACCCATGGCAATAAACACACTCACGTAAGATTGAAAAAGTCCAGAGGCAGCCTGTTATGTCTGTAATATCTAGGACCAAACAAGCAGTGTTACCCTTAAGCTAGAATCTCTAAACTGGAACTTGTTACGCTATCAGTGCATCCAGTCATCCCTCCTATACTTCTATAAATCTATTTCAAAGACAGCAATAGTTTTTACTCTGATAGTTCAAACACCCAAAAGAATATCATGGTTAATTCTGAGCTACATCAAATTCTAGATACTGGAACAGTGCAAGCCAAATAATGATATCAATTTCCAATAAACAATGAAAAAAAACCTATATTAGTTTTTTCACACTCCAGTGCGCACATGCAAAAAAAGTTTATCGGGAGCAGAAAAAGGTCACCTAGTATCAATAAAACTGTTCAGTTCTTACAAAGTGATTATGTGGAATACCGACATGTAAAATGTATTGGTCGATTAAAAAAGGATTAAATTTTAACTGTGAGCGGCCCCACTGTGAGTAATTTTATTTGATATTTTACTGTTATAATCGTATCAGGGTCTTCCCCAGGATTTTTTTCAGGCGCTGGGGAGGATGGGGGAGGGTGAAGGGAGGGGGTCATCCCCCTCCCATTTCGATTTTTTTTATATATGTGTACCAAAATCGTGAGTTTTAAGGTATGTTGTGAAAATAAAAGACAAAAGAAAGTGTCCCATAATATATTTAAATCAACACATTTGCTAGACAAAAAAAATGAGTGATAGTCTACAAAATTAAATTTTCAAAACTCCATATACAGAACTTCAATGTGCATTTCCATTTTGAATACTCTACTTCTCATTGGTTTTGCTTTGAACCATTCATCCTGAGCTTTTTTAAATTGGAAATTCTGTAAGTCTAGAGGACATGCATGCTGAATCCCTATAACAGTCTGAAATGAAAATGTGAACCTCTATTATTATTATCTTTCAGACACATCTTGAATCAGAAGTATATAGAAGTGTTGAGCAACATCCCATTTAAACAAAATATGTCCAATTGGTGTCACAGCCTCCCCCTCACATTTAATAGATTTATTCTAGGACATGTATCCATCTGGTCAATATGGAGTACCAATGTGATTCTCATAGCAAAGAGCGTATGGGCTCTCGAGAACCATTGTCCCCATTCAGCATAGATCTTTGTTGACATATAAATTAAATCACAAACATGATTTATTATTTATCGTATTCTTCATGTCAGAGTACTGTGAAGGTTGCAAGAAGACTACATCAAAATGAATAGTGTTTTCATAGGTGCAAAGCAAAACAAAATTATGAAAAACTAGATCAATCATAGAAGCATCCAACTATTTTACAAAATTAAGAATGTTTCCATGACAAGCTAGATGTTTTCCTTCGTTAAAGTTTATAACAAACTTTTTTTCTGACATCCTGTGTTACTTCATGTCAGTTGTTAATTCTAAAGAACCATAACACCATACTACATGTATATTATTTAAGTATTGAGTATTGCAGCCAGTTTTTATCCTTTATCGAATATCATCTGATGGCTTGCAAGTGAAAATTCTCCATCAGTACTATTATTACAGCCTTACTTAAACAGAAATGTTCTTTTTAAACAACTCACACAAATCCATAAGTGGCATGCAACTAATGGTTTGAGTGAGTTTTCTTCATCAACCAGTGAAGATTCCTGAAGGCAGCCCTACGGCTTGGAGGATCAAGCTTATTTGAACTTTGATACAGGATTCCTATGTGTGGAGGCTGGTCAAAGTCTTTTTGCTTCTATGTGCTTGCGTCTTTTCATGTCAGGTAACATAGTCATGACTAGCCAAATACATAGCAATCTGCATGTCTACCCGAAATGCCTTTTACAATGGGGCATCACTAGGAATTTGTTAAATTATTTCTCACTAGTCTATTCATTAAAAAAAGACAAGTTCATAGATAATCATGGTGTCACAAATTATTATTTTGTATGCAACATTTGACTCTCTGTCAAGAGTATTTTATGTATTGTATACGGGTTTCCTGGGATTCACAGTACGAGACTAGGGCTCTGTCATGTCTTGCCTGAAGGATCAAACCAAAACTCCAAGTTACAATTCCTTCACCTTAACCACTTGGAGGTTTGTTCATTGTTTAACAAAGTGAACATGACTATAGCTGCAGTGTCAATACCTGTAGACATTTTTGCATACAAGAGGCACTTAACACAAAGTCCTCATATTATAAAATTGTTCGTAAGAAATTCCAGAAATGAGGAGCTTGCTCAGGTTCACTTGGTGTATTTGTCACATTGAGCTCAACAAGTCTTTTGACGTTTGAAAAATTACGTTATGCCTCAGCCCACCAGATGATCATTTCATCTCGGCAGTTTATGTATACAGATACTACAAAACCGGTTTTGGGCATATTTATAGTGAAACTAAGTTGCCGAGGAACTGAATTTTATAACTTACCGGTCAAAATAATTCGATGTGAAGAAAGATATTGCCGGATGCAAAACTTTCTCAATATTTCCCGATCACGTCATATTAGTTTGTCTAATAACTTACCATGACAAACCAAGGAAATCGGCGATGTGGAGATGGATGTCTGAATCAGGTGTTTTTACATAAAACTCCCGTCTATATAGTATCATAGAAAGTGACAGAAGCAATGTCAATTAAGTAAAGTCTATTTCTCACTCCAAGTGCGATCTTTTAACACGCATCATAGATCTTTCCTTTTAGGACAAAGCACGTGCCATAACGCCAATACACACGCTCATGTCTGTACCTATGACGACGTCGCATAAACCGAGTGTGTAAACGCCTATCGACTTTTTTATCAGCTGTTAGTTACTACTTTATAGACTGGCGGTTTATCTAGAATATACTGCCATTGACGTTGACTCCATTTGGGGTCAATTTAAAGCGCTGCGGACACATTTAGAGCACCGCGGGAGTCAGCTAAGGCGCCGCGGGAGTGCTTATTTTGAAAGTCAAGCGCAGCGGAGCCGCGGCGCTTTACGGGGCTGGGGAAGACCCTGCGTATTATGGATGTTCAAAGTTGCGACAAAATTTTGTCACATCTGTCCACCATTAAAAGAATCGTTCGAAAGTTTGGTGTGATGGGAGATATTGCCCGATGCATAATTTTCTTAATATTTCCTGATCGCATCAAATTAGTTTGACCATCTAGTGAACAGAATGTGATCTGTTATAAAAATATAGATGCATACAAGCTTCTCAGAGATTGGATTAAACCGATTGAAGGTACAGGGCATTTTTGTTACCTGAGGGAAGCCCTATGAGTTAAGATTTGATTGAAGCAGCAATAAAATCTGAAATAGTCCATGATGGAGTGGATGATCAACATTGCAATTTTACAAAGATATGACTTATGGGTTTTTTCGTCAATAGTAAGCACCTCTAAATATTAAGAGTGGATATGTTATCACAAAAAGCTAAGATTAAACAATTTCGTTCAACAATAACTTTCCTGTTGACAGTTTCTGTGTTTGTTTACATTTGTGTAATGCATTCGACCAAGCACTCCAGAACCTTCTGTAATGTTATGTTTAAACAGGCATCATACGAAAGAGGTGTTCTCCTATCCAACCCTTTGTCTTAGATAATCGTTAGACAACATAAAACAAGAAAACACTTACCTAGTTACTTTCACACCCTTTTTGCGAACTTCTGGTATTTCCCGGTTATCGTTCTTGGATAAACATTTGGCTGGTTTGTTTGTTTGGAAATTTATGGTTTAGGATAATGTTCCAAAATTTGTTAACCGAATAACTAAAAAATGTTGGCGGTCATTTATATACCATGAGACGTCTTAAATAAAACAGAAATTACCAATCGGCAATTTCGCTTATACAGGTGTTTACAATGTGTCTTAAGCATCAAGATATCGAAAAACTGCTCCACAATCAATGTTGAATTAAAAAATAGGATATGCACATTGCACACTTCATAGGTTCAATCAGAAACGTCTCTGGTTCGATGCAAGACTATAGTAAGTGCTTGACAAACATGAAGCACTTACTCCTTCTTCTTCTTCCTGATACTAAGCTGGGTTCTCAAACGAACGTACTTAGCTCAAAGTGCACAGTGTGCTGTATTGAATACTAGATTTAACCACTAAACTCTTAAGATGCATAAGTTGTCAGTGGTGTCGCTTCTTTCATGCAATACAGGGAAATGCATACACTTTTACAGTACTTAACCCATTACCAAACAATAACAACATTTGACCACTTTGTTGCAGACGACTCTGGAAAACATTGCGGAATAAAGAGAAATTGCTCTTTACGAGCAACTTCTCCTTTTCCCACAATGTTTCTGTCCTAGCTTATGATTTTTTTTTCAATTTCATCACATTTTGAAATGTGGTCTGCTAATTCTTTCAATTTGGGACAGTCGAAAATTTGGCGTTTGGTAAAGGGATAAAAGTAAGTCTGATGTGGAATAAGGACTTTTAAAAATGAATGCACATCAAGGGGAAATAACTAACTACATATCGAAAATATATATGCAAGCAGTCTGTTATTCCCCTTTACTATGGACTTGGATTTCATTAATTCTACTGGGTAATGGAAAACTGGTTATTGCTTTGGTTAAAGAATGAGTTTAAATGTAATTCATGAAATATGCATTGCTTCGAAGACATTCACCGAGCTAATTTTCAAACTTTGTCTGATTTTGAGTTTACAAAATGAATATCAATGATTTTGTTATTCATTACATAATAATTACCTCCCTTTAAATTTTAATTTTCACATTAAAATTAAAATTTCATAAATGAAGTTGGCAAATACAAATTCTAATCCAGGAAAGATTCTTATAATATGAAACTTGATTTTAAAATGGCATCTGGTTTGTTTAATCTTTAATTTTGTTATTCTGGCTTTTCTTCATTACCCAGGTCTTACCTTAATAGGGATATCATGTGCATTTACAGATTAACATTCAAACTTTATATATTTACTTACTTATTGCCTGTTATGCTTATTGGCATGTAGGGCAGCAACAAAGCATTTCAACGCCTGTCTGTCTTTTGCCTTTCTTTCAATGGTTCCCTAGTTGTAGTAGAAACTTTTTCATGTTCTCCTACAGTCTGTCTCCATGTAATCTTTGGTCTGTCTCATTTCCGTTTTCCATCTAGTGTCCAGTGAAGAACCCATTACCAAACAATAACGACATCTGACCAGTTTGAATACTAGATTTAAACACTAAACTCTAAATATGCATAAGTTTTCAGTGGTGTAGCTTCTTTCATTCAATACAGGGTAATGCATACACTACTACAGTACTTAGCCCATTTCCAAACAATAACGACATTTGACCAGTTTGTTGCAGACGACTCTGGAAAACATTGCGAGAAAAGGAGAACTTGCTCGTAACGAGCAATTTCTCCTTTCCCATAATGTTTTCTGCACTTTCAGAGGATTATTTTCTCAATTTCATCGCATTTTGAAATGTCGTCTGCAAACACTTTCAATTTGGGACAGTCGAAAATTTGGCGTTTGGTAAAGGGTTAAATGTTGTTTTTTTATTTTTGTTGCCGTTTCCATAACATTGATGAATTTGTATTACAGGACAGGGTTGTTGGCCCTGTATCCAACACCCGACATAAAGGACTTGGGATTTTTTTTATCAAGGTTCCATCCTATATATAGATTGTCAACCAAGATGTTTTTCTTCTGTAATGCTGAAGATATTGCTTTTAAAAAAAATACGCCCATTTCCCGATTAAGAAAAAGCTGATTTGTTTGACCAAAAATTTACTCATTGGGGTAATAGAGGAATTCCAAGGTCGTTTGGATTATCCAGACATATACTCCATTCTTTTTCCCCTTCTTATTATCTCTTTACCATCTGCAGACGACGTTGTTTTACTTGAAGCAGACGACTTTAGGAAAGCTTTGTAAAAATGCGAAAAAAAAAAAAAATTTCAGCTCTGCCGTTGTGATATCTGAATAGATTGAAAAAGCATTGTGCTTTTTGAAAGTTGTTTGCTGCAAGACTCAAAACTGTTGCGTTGGTTGGTAATGTGTTAATGTACAGGGCTCAGTCTTGAGCATTACAGCACATGTTCCCTAGATAACTTACTAGTACTAGGCTACGAAATATGTCTTCCAAAGGACACTCCCCGAACAGTATATGATCGCCATCGAGGATCGAACCAGGGTTGGACAGCCTCTAGTCTAATGTATTTCAATTAAAGATTGGATCATCCCAGTTAAAAACGGAATCAGGGCGATCCTACATAGACATGTATTTATTTGGCATTTGCGGCATCGTCAAATCGGCAACACATTTAACCCACTCAGCAAAAATCTGAAGCCTGTCACCAACATGAAAGTATATAGTGTTTATTTCAAACAGCCTTTTACTAACAGATCAATACATATTTGGAGAAATGTTCCGAAAAATTCAATCATCTGTCAATAACGCTGATATACGTAAACACAGCTTCCGTTACATGTGGTCCAACTTATATTTAAACTGGATCTGGATACATATCTGGCTTGATGAGGACTTCAGAATGGGAAGAGTTTTGCGTATATATGGTTGGTTCCAGGGCCGCTATAGTATCAAGGTTTGTCATACCGAATAAAGCTCTAGAACTGTGGGATGATACTAAGCCTTGGATACCTACTGTGTCATATTCATTTCTTCTGACTCTGGCTTGATGGGGATTTGAGAATGGGGAGAGTCATAAGCGGCTTTTTGCTAACATGTGATTGAATTTTTGGAACATAGTTATCTAAATAGGGCAGAAAACATTGTTTGTTCCAGGGCCACTATTGTATCCAGGTTGTTCACACCGGAAAAAGCTCTAGAACTGTGGGGTGATACTGGGCCTGTGGTCCCGTCCTATGTGCATTCCGCACCTAGAAGCTGATCGGATCCCAGGCTAAATAGAGTACTTTCCGCCATTTAACCCTTTCCCAACCAATAACGACATTTGACCACCTTGTTGCAGACGCCTCTGGAAAACATTGTGGGAAAAGGAGAAATTGCTCATAATGAGCAATTGCTCCTTTTCCCACAATGTTTTCTGCCCTACCAGAAGATCGTTTTTCAATTTCATCACATTTTGAAATGACGTCTGCAAACTCTTTCAATTTAGGACAGTCGAAAATTAGGTGTTTTTGAAAGGGTTAAATACTTCCTAGTCCAAATGATGAACGTAGACATTTTATTCTACGTGTAACAAAGTTACAGACTGGATCATCCGAGTCAAGTACTTCCTTGCATTTCACCCTCTTGGGCAATTGCTTTTTGATGGCCACCATTACATAACGCATTAAAACAGGATTGTGAAGAGTGACCAATCCATATAAAAATTGGAGTTAAATCCTTACTTTGACTTTAGGTGAGCAATATATCCCTTTGTCACAATGGTTTCTACTAAATATATTTGAAAGGTATTTTCATATACCATTTATTCTATATTAACTGGTACTTTCAATATGGACTTATCACAAATTCCACAAACAATTAGTAGGTACGTTCGTGACACAAACATGTCGACCTGTTAGATTGCTAGTCAATATTGTTGAAATAGTTTAGTATGACGCCTCTACATTATGGTGTACTGCAAGGACAGATATTATATTGTGTGGTTGACACAAGTAGTTCTGAAATTTCCTGGTATAATGGTATAAGATTGTTGATTTGTTGTTGAGAAACAATGTGAGATCTATTAATATTATAGAGTTAATCTTTAAACATGTAATACCATATCCACTTAAAATCAGCTAAAAATACTATTTTTAAAATAGCTTCGCTTGGTCGCCAATTAATATGTCAACCTAATAAATTTGTCAACTGTAATCTAAAATAGGTTCAACATCATAAATACAGTAAACCCATATATAAAACCTTAGCCACAATTCTACATGTAGCTTAATATAACTGCCATTGATAATTTAGGTCCATTCCGTACACCATACACCATAGCATAAGGGATCATGGTGAACATGTTAAAAACATTTCTACTCAACTCATACACCATACACCATAGCATAAGGGATCATGGTGAACATGTTACAAACATTTCTAATCAACTCATACACCATACACCATAGCATAAGGGATCATGGTGAACATGTTACAAACATTTCTACTCAACTCATACACCATACACCATAGCATAAGGGATCATGGTGAACATGTTAAAAACATTTCTAATCAACTCATACACCATACACCATAGCATAAGGGATCATGGTGAACATGTTAAAAACATTTCTACTCAACTCTTTATAGAAACATTTCTTTGGTCATTGTGCTTTTTTTAATTTATATATTGCTTTCAACTTGAACTTGTCCCAAATATTTGGGAGGGGGTGGGGGGCTATTGTGTTAACTTTTGTGATTGGGAAGGAGGGGGGGGGGGAGAGATAAAAACAACAAACAATTTGATATTGATAAAGTTGATATCCCTCAAATTTACTTATTCAGTAAATGACAAATTTAATTTGTCTATAAATATATATAAACCAATGATAACCAGTTCAGCCAACTTTACAAAATAATTCCTCTCACACAGTATATCAATATTTTCACTTCTTTCAAACCTCAGATTCTTCAGGTCATTCATACCATGTCACTCCCCACTAAGACAATTCCCCCACTAGGACAATAACCCACAGGACAATTACCCACTAGGACAATAACCCACAGGACAATTACCCACTGGACAATTACCCACCGGACAATACCCCACATTTGTGTCAAGTAGGACAATTCCCCACTGGTAAAATGAAATAATCATAAAACTTTTTTTTCAAGAATCTGAATTAAAGAAGTATCAAAACATATTTTCAAAGCATTATCTTCAATTTACACATGAAAATATATTTATATTACAATAGCCAAACAAAAAACACATGGTTGAAAAAAGGTCAAAAGATTGGTCCATTCACATATCTTTTTGTAATTAGAATGAGGACAATTCCCCACTTTTAATAAATAATAGCAATAAGATTGGATTTTCACATCTTAATTCTTCATTTCTTATTTCTTTTAAAATTGGTTTATCATCCCTACGCTTCCTTATATTTTATCCCATTAGACCCCACATTCCATCTACTTGAAATATGTAAACATTTAAAAATCAATATCATAAGAATTCACCAAGAGTCTCTTAATTAGGATCTTTCATATTTGCGAAGTAAAGTATTTCATATAAGGTTAAAATTTTGAATCAACAGTCTAATTAATTGGTCATTGATATTAACTTGATTTTCTCAATACTACTGATGATAAATTGTTACATGCATTCTGTTATCAGTATATATTTTTGCAGACGAAAAAGGAACAATAGTTCAAACCTTTATTTTGATAATTTTTACTCTTATTTTCATTGTTAATGTTTACAGATAACGTAAATAATGCAAAATCTATGTTATAAATAAAAAAAACCATAATCTATTTGAATATATGTTTATATCAAATAGTGGGTAATTGTCCCAGTGGGCAATTGTCCTAGTGGGTAATCGTCCCAGTGGGTAATTGTCCTGTGGGTAATCGTCCTAGTGGGTAATCGCCCTTTGGGTAATTGTCCTAGTGGATAATCGTACAAGAGGGTAATTGTCCCAGTGGGCAATTGTCCTAGTGGGGAATTGTCCCAGTGGGTAATTGTCCTTTGGGTAATTTTCCCATGGGGTAATTGTCCTGTGGGTAATTGTCCTAGTGGGGGAATCGTCCTTGTGGGGAATTGTCCTACACCCCAAAAAGATACCAAACAAAAAATGAAGAAAAGAAACCTACAATAAGCAGTTTCTCTTCTTTCCTCGTCATTACTTTATTTTTTTTTTTTGCGATAAATGAGATCTTGTTAAAACTATTTAATTAACCCTTTAACAGACGCCAAATTTTCGACAGTCCCAAATCGAAAGAGTTTTCAGACGAAATTACAAAATGTGATGAAATTGAAAGACAATCTTCCGATAGGGCAGAAAACATTGTGGGAAAAGGAAAAATTGCTTGTTACAAGTAATTTCCCCTTTTCCCACAATGTATTCCAGAGTCGTCTGCATCAAATGTCAAACTGGTCAAATGTTGTTATTGTGTGATAATGGGTCAAAGTTATAAAAAGCTGCTTTCATCTGAATTCAATAAGATGTCTAGATGTTGACAATATCACAACTGCAAAAGATATATTTTAAAACATCTTAAGATAAATTCACACAAAACTAGGCCTCTTGTTGAATTAAACAAAACTGACTTCAGTTATCTCAAATTGAAAGAGATATAAAAAGTTATAAAATAAGTTAGCAATAGGATAAGGGTCAAGTATGCTTTTTGGAGTAGACACATAAAGCTGAGCAAATACATGTGTATCTCTGCTTTCAAGCATAACATACAGTCAGTACATACATAGACATGTAGTTAACAGTTCTATAAATAGATAAGAAGATTGAAAAAAAAGAAAGCACAACAAGTAACAAATACATATTGGTGTCGAAACCCTCTTTTCCTTAATATCTCATTCTATCCCATCTGTAGAGAAAGACTTTAGAAACCATTGTGACAAATGGAGATATTGCTATGACAAACAATTACTGTTTATTTTCAAAAATATTTTCTCCACAGGCCCCAATGGTTTCTACCAAATATCATGAAGAAAGCCTATTATCTTTTTGTAATATTTTGTCGTCTGCTGTTAATTACATTTTGGGAAAGTCACACATTACTATGTGGGGATATAGATTAAATCATTACAAGTAGTTTGCATACTTGAATAGGTTTTATCACCAAAAGATCCTATGATTAAACAAATCTACAGCAGTCAACTCTTAAATAGGCAATAACCAACTTCTCCTTTTTCTACACTGGTTTCAATTCTACCAATAAAATGTTTGATTTTTAGGACAGTTTCAAAAATTAACTAAGCAATTTCTCCTTTTTCTCAATCTTTTCGAAGATTTCTGGAGAATATCTATATAATCCAGAGCATGTTTTGCTAAAAATTGAATGTCGCTGTTTTCACATCACAACTTACCTGACCAAATTGAAGGCCTCTTGAGACCATAACCCTTTCCTAAACAATAACGGCATTTGACCACTTCGTTGCAGACGACTTTAGAAAACATTGTGGGAAAAAAAAAATTGCTTGTGACGAGCAATGTTTCCTTTTTCCACAATGTTTTCTGCCTTACATGAATATTATTTTGCAATTTCATCATTTTCTGAAATGTTGTCTGCAAACTCTTTCAATTTGTGACAGTCGAAAATTTGTTGTTTGGGTAAGGGTTAAAGAGGAAAACCAAATAATCATCATGAGTTATTAAAAAAAAAAAGCGTTAAAACACTGTCAATGTTTTCTTATAGTCATTCATACAAACTCATACATAATTCAACAAGAACATAGACAAAACTTATCAACAACAATTGTGTATAGCTTTTGGATTTCTAAATCAATGTTTTGTAATACTGTGGAGAAAAAAGCTCTCAGCAAAGCACTGTTAACGGCTTGAAGAAAAAATGACAGTACAGCACATTCTTCATGTCCTTGTTTAAAGGATAACTGTTTCTTAAAACAGGTCCAACATATTTCTAGAGTACTAAACCATTTGTAAATAGTATATCTCAAGCTGATGTCATGGGAAACAACTTGCCAACAATCTCTATATGGTTAACCCTTTACCAAACAATAACAACATTTAACCACTTGGTTGAAGACGACTCAGGAAAGCATGATGGGAAAAGGAGCAAGTTTTCGTTTTCCCACAATGTTTTCTCCACCATCAGAATATTATTTTCCCATTTAATCACATTTTGAAATGTCGTTTGCAAACTCTTCCATTTTGGACAGTCAAAAATTTGGCATTTGGTAAAGGGTTGAAAAGAACATCTCATTCTGTCTCTACACTTTCAAAAAGACTCTTGCTTTATTCAATTGAATGCAGGTAATGTTTGATAAGAATAACAGTTCTACAGTCAGAAGACAACATTTTCTTCTCAATTTTCAAACATCTTAATTTGACAATGGAATGTACATGAAGATACACAAATGGTTTTGACAGAACAATCTATCCTGTCACAATGTATCCTATTTTATCCCGTTACATGGTGCAAAAGGTGACGTGAAAAGGGGTGCCGTGAAAACTAAGTGATTAACGGTAAGTTGACATGTGACTCCTTCATTTGCATATGGTCAAGCGACACAAAAACTGGCCCATCGGAGTTAAAATCTATGAAGTGAAACAATACTGTTTGGTCCATCTAATGTTTCAAGTTACAGATCATCATTGGATGATCATTAAATTTGAAGATATCGAAGGATTTACTCGGAACTATTTGCAGCCTCTTTGCACTAAAGAACAATTCTATATTTAGATTTGTTAGGGAAATCTACGTCACAGAGACAAATCTACGGTTTCATTACTTTTTTAGACAATATAAACACATGTTATATCCTCCACAATTAACACTCTCAGGACATATATTATATATACCACCATACCTTTTTGATCACCCCCAATCTATATGCCTTATCAAGATTTATCCACTCTACCATAGACAGAGAATACCGTGTGACGTCATTTTCATTGTGTGACGTCAGACGATGACATCACTATTTGTCTCGTGACTACTTTTCATGTTTGTTCACATATACTCATTTGCGTTTTATAAAAACTGTTTTCTCTGTTGTTTCGTTGAAATTGGGTGTTCGAAAGGTATGTAACGGGATAAACAGAATATTAGGTTATTGACGTTAATGGTTAAAGTTTTTCGGGCTCGGCCTCGGTATTTATTTCGTTTCATTGAAATTGGGTGTTCGAAAGGTATGTAACGGGATAAACAGAATAATAGGTTATTGACGTTAATGGTTAAAGTTTTTCGGGCTCGGCCTCGGTATTTATTGGGTTCGCCTTCGGCTCACCCAATAAATTCCTACACCTTGCCCAAAAAACTTAACCCATTAACGTCACTAACCTATTATTCTTATTATACGGTCACCAGTGCCATATTGGGGCAGATAACAAGGTGCCATAACATTTGTGATATACGGCACAGACCATATAACATTTGAGAAATACGGCACAGCCCATATAACATTTGAGAAATACGGCACAGACCATATAACATTTGAGAAATACGGCACAGCCCATATAACATGTGACGAATAATCAGGTCATAAGTACATCATGACATGATATGACTTCATGTTTAAGTCATTCTTAACTTTTTTATCTTTTTTTATTTTCGTTTGTTTGATAGAATTCATAAAGGTTACAGGATTTTTAAAATAGAAAACTGGTGTCTTTGAAAAGGAAATAATATCAGGCTTGGATTAAAATCATAATCAGATTCGCATTTGGCTTACCTGATAATATTCTTATGCCTTGCCCGATAACATTTCCATTTCAAGACAACAACCATCTAATCTCTTTATCCATTTTCACAGCTATCACATTTTTACAAAATGTTAAATGAAAAATGACTCATGAGATAAAAAGAAACCTCCTTGGTTATCTTAACCCTTTCCCAAACAATAACGACAATTGACCACTTTGATCCAATGGACTTTAGAAAACATTGTGGGGAAAAGTAGAAATTACTCGAAACGAGCGATTTTTCCTTTTCCCACAATGTTTTCTGCCCTATATTTTCCAATTTCATTACATTTTGAAATGTCATCTGCAAACTCTTTCAATTTGGGACAGTTGAAAATTTGTTGTTTAGTAAAGGGTTAATCATTTGACATAAATATAAGGAACACTGAAGTATTTTCCTTGAATGACTTATTTATAGATGCCATCAGCTATAAATGTATTCAAAGGCAACTGTTTGATAAGCGCTGTTTGAAAATAAAATATCAATCAAATGCTTAATATCGAATAACATTAAATTATCAATAAACAAAAGCAATAACAGGAAACAGTGGTAGAGTTGAACAAATTTCACAATAATTTCTATAAAGCACAAAAGAAATCTCACTCAAATTCTTCTTTTCCTATCGGCTCCAAATAACAAGGAAAGAAACCTTTTACTATGTATCAAAAGTCATACCCATTTTTACATCAAAATGTCATTACATTTTATATGTAAGAATCTTTTATTCTAGGTATCTAATAATAATTCAACACAAAATCGTGCTTAAGCCCTTTACCAAACGCCAAATTTTCGACTGTCCCAAAATGGAAAGAGTATGCAGACTACATTTAAAAATGTAATGAAATAGGAAAATAATCTTCTGATGGAGCAGAAAAGATTGTGGGAAAAGGAAAAATTGCTTGTTAAGAGCAATTTCTCCTTTTCCCACAATATTTTCAAGAGTCGTCCCTATCAGATGATTATTTTTCAATTTCATTGCATTTTGAAAAGTGGTCTGCAAACTCTTTCAATTTGGGTCAGTCAAATAAGGTATTTGGTAAAGGGTTAACTCATTGTGAACAAATTCTCATTATTTCACAATGTTTTCATGTATTGACTATTGCAAGGACATTTTAAGTAGTCACAGTTGTTGAAGAGAAATGGTGATACAGCAAAAATGCTCTCTGTGAAATTTCAGAAGACTGACATGGATAAACATAAACATGGAATATTTTAGTTAGCTTAAAGCAGTCTCAAAAGGAGAATTCACTACAACTCTTAAGAAGTCTTGAAAAACAAAGCACTACATACAGGCTTTCAACAGAACATCTGCTTTTGCATATTGCAAATTGTTGAAGGCATAATTCCATTGTAACCTTTTTGTTCATTATATGGTTTTGTTATTCGTTTTGTTTTTGATCAGGTTTTGAAATGGTTACACAATTCAACGATATAGAGACAAACTGTCTCATACCAGAAAAAACTATATTTACAAAAGACATTATTTCAAAAGCAAAATAACAATAGGTATAATAACAAGAAATTTCTTCAGCAGAGAATGGACAGAAAACAATTTGTGCATAGAAAAAACATGTTATAGAAGATAAAGGCACGAACAACTGCTAACACTTTCTTCAATATGGTATTTTGTCACTTTTTCTTATAATAAAGCAACTGCATTAGCCAATCATAAAGTATGACAATTGATGTTGTTTGTTGTATCAAATGGAAGCTATTGTGAGAAAAGGAGAAATTGCCCATTATAATCAATATCTTCTTTTTGTCACAACAGTTTTTTGGAGCATCTGCTCCATGTCTTAAAAAATCTTTACGAAGAAATGTTTGGAAAACAGTTAGACAAAGAGAAAAATTCTAATTGATGTTTTAACTCTAAATGTTGAAAAAGTAGCAAAAGCATATTATTGATATGTTTCCCGTCAAAATAAAAGTTGAAAACAAAGAGACAAAATAATCATGTGCCAATATCAAAAAGTTTTTCACACATTACTTTGTTTTCAAAAATTATTTCAGGAAATCACATAAAACAGTACCTTTTGAATTTAAGTCTCATAAGTTAGTAAACTAAACAGAAAGAAAGTTAAAATTTAATTTTACTAAAGAGCCTTATGAAAATAATTTTACACAATTATTTATTTGATAGATCTAAACAACATACAAGAAAAGACAATCAGTTCATATTATGCAGAAAGGTGTTTTGCCTTTCTATGAGTTAATGAGTCAATTTAAGACACAATACTTTGATGGTTCATTGCAAGACTATAGTAAGTACTTCACAAACATGAAGGACTTACAATAGACATGCAGTTAATCATATTCATAAAGAAAGATCCCTTTAAAGTTTGTTTCAATTAATCTATCAGTGAGTTTTTACAAATAAACCCTTTTAAATAAAATAATCCCACGCACAAGAAATATATAGAAAATAATATGATATACAAAACAACCAAATGCCATAAGACCACTCACAACTTGGTACAGACCAAATAGAGGGTTCAGTGCAATACTGTAGCAAGTGTTTCACATTTGTCAAGGACTTAATATAGCCTTGCATTGAACCCTCGAGATATGTAACATGTTACAAGTGTCCAAGTTATATTCTTTTTTCCCATATTTGGAAAACCCATTCAGAGAAAAAGTTGTCAATTACAAAATCTGAGATATATTATGTGATAATGATAATCATAACAACATGAGGGTTCAAAGCAAGAATATAATAAGTGCTTCAAAAACATGAAGCACTTATTTATAGTATTGCATTGAACCCTCAATCAACTAAATATCATCCAGGGCTAAAGATGGGAGGCACCTTTTCCTTCCTAAATCTTTTCTTACTTCTCTTTATCCTATGTTGTTGGTACTCATTTTTGATCCGAATGAGTATTCAGAGCATGACTATCAGATCAGTTTGAGGAAGAGTGCATAAAAACTTCATCCATCCATATCTTAACCTCTGGTCATCAGGGAACAATCTGTACCATGTTTAACCCTTTCCCAAGTGCCAAGTTTTGGACTGTCCCAAAATGAGAGAGTTCGCAGACGACATTTCAAAATGTGATGAAATTGAAAAAAAGAACAGAAAACATTGTGGGAAAAGGCGAAATTGCTTGTTAAGAGCAACTTCTCCTTTTCCCACAATGTTTTCTAAATTCGTCTGCAACAAAGTAGTCAAATGTCGTTATTGTTTGGTAATGAGTTAATTGTGAATGTTTTTATATTACAAAGATCAAAGCTCTTTCTTGGAGCTAAAATATCAGACAGATAGATATAATAGTCTGATTAAATTATGTAGGATTTAACAATGTGTCAACAGTACTTAAGTTATATTACAGCTTTCCTGGAATTCACCAGTACTAGACAGGGCTCTAGGGTCTTGCCCATGGACACTCCCACGACAAAACCTAGTGCCATTGGTGAGGATTAACCCTTTCCCAAACAATAACAACATTTGACCACTTCATTGCAGTCAACTTTAGAAAACATTGTGGGAAAAGAAGAAATTGTTCATATCGAGCAATTTTTCCTTTTCCCAAAATGTTTTATGCCCTATCAGAAGATTCTTGTCCAATTTCATCACATTTTGAAATGTCGTCTGCAAACTCTTCCGATTTGGGACAGTCGAAAAATTTTGTTTGGGAAAGGGTTAAACCCAAGAACCCTTGTCACAAGCCCTTCACCTTCACAATACTATACAGGACCCGCTCTTAATAAAAAACAACATTTGTGAACTCCACAGGCTGACACAGGACATCACTTCATATATTCCAAAAGTTCTCTGCCAGTTCTTAAATCATCAAACAGAAATCCAAACAACACTCTTCCAAGGGTTCAGTACAAGACTATAGTCAGTACTTCACATTTGTGAAGGACTTACTATAGTATTGCGCTAAACCTCTTTGATTATCTCCGCTGGAAACTCTCACATTTCTCCGATCTCCCCTCCTTCTTAGTTCTTGGTATCAGCTGATACAGGTAGCTTTGGCTGCTTGTTTTCCTTCATCTTGAAATGGGTGTATCCTACAACTCCTGCAAGTAGAATATAGAACTTTCTTAACACAAGCGCTCATGTTTTGCAATGATTTAGCTCTTTCATTCAGACTATGTTTTTTCAGGATAGGTTATTCTTAAAATTGTTGCCTGTTATAGATTCCATCATTGGCAAGTCATATATCCTATATATAAGTCCAAAATCCTATATGAGGTTATTGTTTAACCCTTTACCAAACATTAAATTTTCGACTGTTCCTAATTGAAAAAGTTTGCAGACAACATTTCAAAATGTGATAAAATCGAAAAGTAGTCTTCTCATAGGACAGAAAACAATGTAGGAAAAGGAGAAATTGCTTGTCACGAGCAATTACTCCTTCTCCCACAAAATTTTCCAGAGTCATATCAACAAACTGGTCAAATGTCGTTTTTGTTTGGTATTCGGTTAACTCTTTTCCTGTTTGGACTATTTGAAGATGACACGATAAAAGTTGTAAGAATATTAACAAATAAAACCTTGAGCGAAATTGTTTTCTAATGATTTTGGGTGAACATTAATTTATGATTATATATTGTATGCACATATTTTCCAGATATATTATTATAAGTTTAAATCTGTGCTGATGTTGCAAATGATCTATTTATCTCTTTTTCTTTGTCTTTAAATATCCCTTACCATCAGAGTTAATTTTTCCTAGCATGGTAGCATGAAGGTAAGATTTATGATATTAATTTATAGGAATATTATTGTAATAGAAATAAGGACATGTGTGAGAAAAAAAAGATAGGAAAAGTTGTGTCTCCTTCAAACCACAAAGCTGAAGATATTCAAATGAAACATAACACCAAAAACAAACATTTGTTTTAAAAAAAGAGAAGCACAAACTTAAATAATTACTGTGTCTTACTCATTCTCCAATTCATACACAAATTAGTGAACACAAAATAACACATTTACTTTATTATGAAGGATAGAAGCCATTGTGACAAAATGACTAATTGCCATATACGGGCAATTCATCCATTTGTCACCATGGTGTCTAAAACATTGAACAGCATATCTGTCAAAGTAAGTAAGGTATTATAGAGGTTAAACGAAAAACTTGCATGGGAATATGAATAGTAAATATCGAGTTATCAATCCCTAGTAGAAATCACTGTGACAAAGGGAAAAAAGAGAAACTGCAGATCATAAATCAAACCTCTTTAAGTCTTTATTACCAGATAACACCAATAGCAAAAGATTTTCCTAATTGTTTTAAGCGCTCTGCTGGAGGTGCATTGCAATTAAAACAAGTAGGCAAAATAATTGTACAAAGGTAAATGATTTTTGGAGATAAATATTCAAATAGTGCTAGACTTTAAATATATTTAGTGGACAGGATCATTGAAGGAAAAATAACATCAGACACATTATTTCATAAAGACAAAGGCCATGATGCTTTAACCCATAGAATGCATAGAAATTTTCGTAACGAGCAATTTCTCCTTTTCCCTCAATGTTTTCTAAAGTCGTCTGCAACAAAGTGGTCAAATGTTGTAATTGTTTGGGAAAGGGTTAATACTTTAAGCTCCAGATCCAAACATTTTCACAACAGCAAAAAGTACAACAATATATAACCTTTTTTCCAAAAACCACACGAGAGACCGTAAAGTAGTATATCATACCTACAATATAAAGTTTACAAAAATGGCAGTCAGACAACAGATCTAGAACAGACTACACAGTTAATTAACCCCTTAAATAATTAAAGGTGCTTGTTCACACATGAGAAAATTCGCAAAGTCAAAATAAAATGTCGTTATAACAATAAAGTTTCGCATTGCCGTACAATAGTCAATTGAAAATAGCTATCATACGCAAACTTTATTCAGAATGTCAGAAAGTATGCAATGAATTTCGAAACTGTTACAATGCTTTTGGATCTCAAAACATATTTATTCATTGAATAAAGGCTTCTCTTACAACAGTCTAGCTGCTATACAGTTCTAAAGAAAAGCAATTTAATGATCAAATTTCCTCATAACTCTGAACAAGCAGCTTTTAACCTAACTTCGAGGCTCCTGCTACAGAAGACTTTTAATAAAAAGATTTCTGATTAATTGTACCTTATGTGGAATACATCCTTTTGTGATGATGCTTGATGCTTTTTACCACGTACAAATTGTAAAGGATCCTTGATTTTCTTTTTTGTTTTTGTTTTAACTTAATAGATAATGCAAGAAATATGTACAAAATTGAGAATGTGATTGTTATGAAAATGAACTAATTTTGCTTCAACATTTAGAAGCTTCTTCTCCACATTACAAGCAGCTGTTGCGATTTATAACAGCTGTTTCGTAAGAGAACTAACAGTTTGACTAATTGATGGGACAGGCTGATAAGTAGTGACTATTTATATGACAATATCCTTTGGGTGATACATGAAGTTTATATCATAACAACTCTATAAATAGGCTGTTAATTCCTACTTTTGTGACAGAGCCCTTAACCTTTTTTGGTTTTTTGTTTGTCTATAAGGGTTTTTAAGATGGTGTCAAGATCATTTTAGCTTTATCGCAATGCCTAATGATGGAAGAAATCCCCTTACTTAACTACCCATAAGGGCTGGTCATGCCAGGTAGAACCATCAGCATTCCAAAAGTCAGTTGGAAGATTGTCATCGGATTTGAACCCACTCGGAGAGGAGGGGGACCATCATGTGATTTAAAGTTCCAGGTACCGTTTTACTAAACTGTTTATGCTTAAGAATTGCATAAGTCTAAAACAACAATTCCTCTTATTTCAATATTGGATGAAGCAATATTTCAAAGTAACACATCATTGGAATCGTCTCTCCAAGACGATTCCAGTGACGTGTCACATTGAAATATTTATCAGTTTTGATTTACGCAAATATTTTCCGTTAGTTGTTTAGTAAAACGGTACCCTGTACTCTAATCACTAGGCCACAGAGGCTACTTTTATAGAACAATTATTGCAATAGCAGTTAAAAGGGGGTATTTAAAAGAAAATGGTTTTGATAAAAAAACATTCCCAATGCGGGGTTTTAGCAGCCAAATAGAAACCACAGCAGGAACCAGTAAAAATATTTTCAAATTCTATTTCATTTGTGTTATTGAGCATACATCAATACATCATAAGAAAGATTGCTAGTCAATACTGATGAATCCTTTTTCTGGTGTTTTTTTTTCTTTTTTTTTTTCATAGTTTTCTGCAGTAGAAGCTTCACAATGATTCAAAAAAGATAATATATTATTATAAGTTTAAATCTGTGCTGATGTTGCAAATGATCTATTTATCTCTTTTTCTTCGTCTTTAAATATCCCTTACCATCAGAGTTAATTTTTCCTAGCATGGTAGCATGAAGGTAAGATTTATGATATTAATTTATAGGAATATTATTGTAATAGAAATAAGGACATGTGTGAGAAAAAAAAGATAGGAAAAGTTGTGTCTCCTTCAAACCACAAAGCTGAAGATATTCAAATGAAACATAACACCAAAAACAAACATTTGTTTTAAAAAAAGAGAAGCACAAACTTAAATAATTACTGTGTCTTACTCATTCTCCAATTCATACACAAATTAGTGAACACAAAATAACACATTTACTTTATTATGAAGGATAGAAGCCATTGTGACAAAATGACTAATTGCCATATATGGGCAATTCATCCATTTGTCACCATGGTGTCTAAAACATTGAACAGCATATCTGTCAAAGTAAGTAAGGTATTATAGAGGTTAAACGAAAAACTTGCATGGGAATATGAATAGTAAATATCGAGTTATCAATCCCTAGTAGAAATCACTGTGACAAAGGGAAAAAAGAGAAACTGCAGATCATAAATCAAACCTCTTTAAGTCTTTATTACCAGATAACACCAATAGCAAAAGATTTTCCTAATTGTTTTAAGCGCTCTGCTGGAGGTGCATTGCAATTAAAACAAGTAGGCAAAATAATTGTACAAAGGTAAATGATTTTTGGAGATAAATATTCAAATAGTGCTAGACTTTAAATATATTTAGTGGACAGGATCATTGAAGGAAAAATAACATCAGACACATTATTTCATAAAGACAAAGGCCATGATGCTTTAACCCATAGAATGCATAGAAATTTTCGTAACGAGCAATTTCTCCTTTTCCCTCAATGTTTTCTAAAGTCGTCTGCAACAAAGTGGTCAAATGTTGTAATTGTTTGGGAAAGGGTTAATACTTTAAGCTCCAGATCCAAACATTTTCACAACAGCAAAAAGTACAACAATATATAACCTTTTTTCCAAAAACCACACGAGAGACCGTAAAGTAGTATATCATACCTACAATATAAAGTTTACAAAAATGGCAGTCAGACAACAGATCTAGAACAGACTACACAGTTAATTAACCCCTTAAATAATTAAAGGTGCTTGTTCACACATGAGAAAATTCGCAAAGTCAAAATAAAATGTCGTTATAACAATAAAGTTTCGCATTGCCGTACAATAGTCAATGGAAAATAGCTATCATACGCAAACTTTATTCAGAATGTCAGAAAGTATGCAATGAATTTCGAAACTGTTACAATGCTTTTGGATCTCAAAACATATTTATTCATTGAATAAAGGCTTCTCTTACAACAGTCTAGCTGCTATACAGTTCTAAAGAAAAGCAATTTAATGATCAAATTTCCTCATAACTCTGAACAAGCAGCTTTTAACCTAACTTCGAGGCTCCTGCTACAGAAGACTTTTAATAAAAAGATTTCTGATTAATTGTACCTTATGTGGAATACATCCTTTTGTGATGATGCTTGATGCTTTTTACCACGTACAAATTGTAAAGGATCCTTGATTTTCTTTTTTGTTTTTGTTTTAACTTAATAGATAATGCAAGAAATATGTACAAAATTGAGAATGTGATTGTTATGAAAATGAACTAATTTTGCTTCAACATTTAGAAGCTTCTTCTCCACATTACAAGCAGCTGTTGCGATTTATAACAGCTGTTTCGTAAGAGAACTAACAGTTTGACTAATTGATGGGACAGGCTGATAAGTAGTGACTATTTATATGACAATATCCTTTGGGTGATACATGAAGTTTATATCATAACAACTCTATAAATAGGCTGTTAATTCCTACTTTTGTGACAGAGCCCTTAACCTTTTTTGGTTTTTTGTTTGTCTATAAGGGTTTTTAAGATGGTGTCAAGATCATTTTAGCTTTATCGCAATGCCTAATGATGGAAGAAATCCCCTTACTTAACTACCCATAAGGGCTGGTCATGCCAGGTAGAACCATCAGCATTCCAAAAGTCAGTTGGAAGATTGTCATCGGATTTGAACCCACTCGGAGAGGAGGGGGACCATCATGTGATTTAAAGTTCCAGGTACCGTTTTACTAAACTGTTTATGCTTAAGAATTGCATAAGTCTAAAACAACAATTCCTCTTATTTCAATATTGGATGAAGCAATATTTCAAAGTAACACATCATTGGAATCGTCTCTCCAAGACGATTCCAATGACGTGTCACATTGAAATATTTATCAGTTTTGATTTACGCAAATATTTTCCGTTAGTTGTTTAGTAAAACGGTACCCTGTACTCTAATCACTAGGCCACAGAGGCTACTTTTATAGAACAATTATTGCAATAGCAGTTAAAAGGGGGTATTTAAAAGAAAATGGTTTTGATAAAAAAACATTCCCAATGCGGGGTTTTAGCAGCCAAATAGAAACCACAGCAGGAACCAGTAAAAATATTTTCAAATTCTATTTCATTTGTGTTATTGAGCATACATCAATACATCATAAGAAAGATTGCTAGTCAATACTGATGAATCCTTTTTCTGGTGTTTTTTTTTCTTTTTTTTTTTCATAGTTTTCTGCAGTAGAAGCTTCACAATGATTCAAAAAAGATAATATATTATTATAAGTTTAAATCTGTGCTGATGTTGCAAATGATCTATTTATCTCTTTTTCTTCGTCTTTAAATATCCCTTACCATCAGAGTTAATTTTTCCTAGCATGGTAGCATGAAGGTAAGATTTATGATATTAATTTATAGGAATATTATTGTAATAGAAATAAGGACATGTGTGAGAAAAAAAAGATAGGAAAAGTTGTGTCTCCTTCAAACCACAAAGCTGAAGATATTCAAATGAAACATAACACCAAAAACAAACATTTGTTTTAAAAAAAGAGAAGCACAAACTTAAATAATTACTGTGTCTTACTCATTCTCCAATTCATACACAAATTAGTGAACACAAAATAACACATTTACTTTATTATGAAGGATAGAAGCCATTGTGACAAAATGACTAATTGCCATATATGGGCAATTCATCCATTTGTCACCATGGTGTCTAAAACATTGAACAGCATATCTGTCAAAGTAAGTAAGGTATTATAGAGGTTAAACGAAAAACTTGCATGGGAATATGAATAGTAAATATCGAGTTATCAATCCCTAGTAGAAATCACTGTGACAAAGGGAAAAAAGAGAAACTGCAGATCATAAATCAAACCTCTTTAAGTCTTTATTACCAGATAACACCAATAGCAAAAGATTTTCCTAATTGTTTTAAGCGCTCTGCTGGAGGTGCATTGCAATTAAAACAAGTAGGCAAAATAATTGTACAAAGGTAAATGATTTTTGGAGATAAATATTCAAATAGTGCTAGACTTTAAATATATTTAGTGGACAGGATCATTGAAGGAAAAATAACATCAGACACATTATTTCATAAAGACAAAGGCCATGATGCTTTAACCCATAGAATGCATAGAAATTTTCGTAACGAGCAATTTCTCCTTTTCCCTCAATGTTTTCTAAAGTCGTCTGCAACAAAGTGGTCAAATGTTGTAATTGTTTGGGAAAGGGTTAATACTTTAAGCTCCAGATCCAAACATTTTCACAACAGCAAAAAGTACAACAATATATAACCTTTTTTCCAAAAACCACACGAGAGACCGTAAAGTAGTATATCATACCTACAATATAAAGTTTACAAAAATGGCAGTCAGACAACAGATCTAGAACAGACTACACAGTTAATTAACCCCTTAAATAATTAAAGGTGCTTGTTCACACATGAGAAAATTCGCAAAGTCAAAATAAAATGTCGTTATAACAATAAAGTTTCGCATTGCCGTACAATAGTCAATGGAAAATAGCTATCATACGCAAACTTTATTCAGAATGTCAGAAAGTATGCAATGAATTTCGAAACTGTTACAATGCTTTTGGATCTCAAAACATATTTATTCATTGAATAAAGGCTTCTCTTACAACAGTCTAGCTGCTATACAGTTCTAAAGAAAAGCAATTTAATGATCAAATTTCCTCATAACTCTGAACAAGCAGCTTTTAACCTAACTTCGAGGCTCCTGCTACAGAAGACTTTTAATAAAAAGATTTCTGATTAATTGTACCTTATGTGGAATACATCCTTTTGTGATGATGCTTGATGCTTTTTACCACGTACAAATTGTAAAGGATCCTTGATTTTCTTTTTTGTTTTTGTTTTAACTTAATAGATAATGCAAGAAATATGTACAAAATTGAGAATGTGATTGTTATGAAAATGAACTAATTTTGCTTCAACATTTAGAAGCTTCTTCTCCACATTACAAGCAGCTGTTGCGATTTATAACAGCTGTTTCGTAAGAGAACTAACAGTTTGACTAATTGATGGGACAGGCTGATAAGTAGTGACTATTTATATGACAATATCCTTTGGGTGATACATGAAGTTTATATCATAACAACTCTATAAATAGGCTGTTAATTCCTACTTTTGTGACAGAGCCCTTAACCTTTTTTGGTTTTTTGTTTGTCTATAAGGGTTTTTAAGATGGTGTCAAGATCATTTTAGCTTTATCGCAATGCCTAATGATGGAAGAAATCCCCTTACTTAACTACCCATAAGGGCTGGTCATGCCAGGTAGAACCATCAGCATTCCAAAAGTCAGTTGGAAGATTGTCATCGGATTTGAACCCACTCGGAGAGGAGGGGGACCATCATGTGATTTAAAGTTCCAGGTACCGTTTTACTAAACTGTTTATGCTTAAGAATTGCATAAGTCTAAAACAACAATTCCTCTTATTTCAATATTGGATGAAGCAATATTTCAAAGTAACACATCATTGGAATCGTCTCTCCAAGACGATTCCAGTGACGTGTCACATTGAAATATTTATCAGTTTTGATTTACGCAAATATTTTCCGTTAGTTGTTTAGTAAAACGGTA
Organism: Cerastoderma edule; assembly: GCA_947846245.1. Taxonomy (NCBI): domain Eukaryota; kingdom Metazoa; phylum Mollusca; class Bivalvia; order Cardiida; family Cardiidae; genus Cerastoderma; species Cerastoderma edule. Next base: position 37,124,304 of record OX401413.1, on the reverse strand, counting down.
CCCTGTACTCTAATCACTAGGCCACAGAGGCTACTTTTATAGAACAATTATTGCAATAGCAGTTAAAAGGGGGTATTTAAAAGAAAATGGTTTTGATAAAAAAACATTCCCAATGCGGGGTTTTAGCAGCCAAATAGAAACCACAGCAGGAACCAGTAAAAATATTTTCAAATTCTATTTCATTTGTGTTATTGAGCATACATCAATACATCATAAGAAAGATTGCTAGTCAATACTGATGAATCCTTTTTCTGGTGTTTTTTTTTCTTTTTTTTTTTCATAGTTTTCTGCAGTAGAAGCTTCACAATGATTCAAAAAAGATAATATATTATTATAAGTTTAAATCTGTGCTGATGTTGCAAATGATCTATTTATCTCTTTTTCTTCGTCTTTAAATATCCCTTACCATCAGAGTTAATTTTTCCTAGCATGGTAGCATGAAGGTAAGATTTATGATATTAATTTATAGGAATATTATTGTAATAGAAATAAGGACATGTGTGAGAAAAAAAAGATAGGAAAAGTTGTGTCTCCTTCAAACCACAAAGCTGAAGATATTCAAATGAAACATAACACCAAAAACAAACATTTGTTTTAAAAAAAGAGAAGCACAAACTTAAATAATTACTGTGTCTTACTCATTCTCCAATTCATACACAAATTAGTGAACACAAAATAACACATTTACTTTATTATGAAGGATAGAAGCCATTGTGACAAAATGACTAATTGCCATATATGGGCAATTCATCCATTTGTCACCATGGTGTCTAAAACATTGAACAGCATATCTGTCAAAGTAAGTAAGGTATTATAGAGGTTAAACGAAAAACTTGCATGGGAATATGAATAGTAAATATCGAGTTATCAATCCCTAGTAGAAATCACTGTGACAAAGGGAAAAAAGAGAAACTGCAGATCATAAATCAAACCTCTTTAAGTCTTTATTACCAGATAACACCAATAGCAAAAGATTTTCCTAATTGTTTTAAGCGCTCTGCTGGAGGTGCATTGCAATTAAAACAAGTAGGCAAAATAATTGTACAAAGGTAAATGATTTTTGGAGATAAATATTCAAATAGTGCTAGACTTTAAATATATTTAGTGGACAGGATCATTGAAGGAAAAATAACATCAGACACATTATTTCATAAAGACAAAGGCCATGATGCTTTAACCCATAGAATGCATAGAAATTTTCGTAACGAGCAATTTCTCCTTTTCCCTCAATGTTTTCTAAAGTCGTCTGCAACAAAGTGGTCAAATGTTGTAATTGTTTGGGAAAGGGTTAATACTTTAAGCTCCAGATCCAAACATTTTCACAACAGCAAAAAGTACAACAATATATAACCTTTTTTCCAAAAACCACACGAGAGACCGTAAAGTAGTATATCATACCTACAATATAAAGTTTACAAAAATGGCAGTCAGACAACAGATCTAGAACAGACTACACAGTTAATTAACCCCTTAAATAATTAAAGGTGCTTGTTCACACATGAGAAAATTCGCAAAGTCAAAATAAAATGTCGTTATAACAATAAAGTTTCGCATTGCCGTACAATAGTCAATGGAAAATAGCTATCATACGCAAACTTTATTCAGAATGTCAGAAAGTATGCAATGAATTTCGAAACTGTTACAATGCTTTTGGATCTCAAAACATATTTATTCATTGAATAAAGGCTTCTCTTACAACAGTCTAGCTGCTATACAGTTCTAAAGAAAAGCAATTTAATGATCAAATTTCCTCATAACTCTGAACAAGCAGCTTTTAACCTAACTTCGAGGCTCCTGCTACAGAAGACTTTTAATAAAAAGATTTCTGATTAATTGTACCTTATGTGGAATACATCCTTTTGTGATGATGCTTGATGCTTTTTACCACGTACAAATTGTAAAGGATCCTTGATTTTCTTTTTTGTTTTTGTTTTAACTTAATAGATAATGCAAGAAATATGTACAAAATTGAGAATGTGATTGTTATGAAAATGAACTAATTTTGCTTCAACATTTAGAAGCTTCTTCTCCACATTACAAGCAGCTGTTGCGATTTATAACAGCTGTTTCGTAAGAGAACTAACAGTTTGACTAATTGATGGGACAGGCTGATAAGTAGTGACTATTTATATGACAATATCCTTTGGGTGATACATGAAGTTTATATCATAACAACTCTATAAATAGGCTGTTAATTCCTACTTTTGTGACAGAGCCCTTAACCTTTTTTGGTTTTTTGTTTGTCTATAAGGGTTTTTAAGATGGTGTCAAGATCATTTTAGCTTTATCGCAATGCCTAATGATGGAAGAAATCCCCTTACTTAACTACCCATAAGGGCTGGTCATGCCAGGTAGAACCATCAGCATTCCAAAAGTCAGTTGGAAGATTGTCATCGGATTTGAACCCACTCGGAGAGGAGGGGGACCATCATGTGATTTAAAGTTCCAGGTACCGTTTTACTAAACTGTTTATGCTTAAGAATTGCATAAGTCTAAAACAACAATTCCTCTTATTTCAATATTGGATGAAGCAATATTTCAAAGTAACACATCATTGGAATCGTCTCTCCAAGACGATTCCAATGACGTGTCACATTGAAATATTTATCAGTTTTGATTTACGCAAATATTTTCCGTTAGTTGTTTAGTAAAACGGTACCCTGTACTCTAATCACTAGGCCACAGAGGCTACTTTTATAGAACAATTATTGCAATAGCAGTTAAAAGGGGGTATTTAAAAGAAAATGGTTTTGATAAAAAAACATTCCCAATGCGGGGTTTTAGCAGCCAAATAGAAACCACAGCAGGAACCAGTAAAAATATTTTCAAATTCTATTTCATTTGTGTTATTGAGCATACATCAATACATCATAAGAAAGATTGCTAGTCAATACTGATGAATCCTTTTTCTGGTGTTTTTTTTTTCTTTTTTTTTTTCATAGTTTTCTGCAGTAGAAGCTTCACAATGATTCAAAAAAGAGTTAACTCTTTTCCTTCTTCAGATGACATTCTTTTCACTTAAAGCAGACGACTTTAGAAAAGCTTTCTAAACATGTGAAAAAACTTTCAGTTCTGTTGTGATATGTGAATAGATTAAAAACGCATTGTGGCAAAAAGAGAAATTGCTTGTGACAAGCAATTTGTCCTGTTGCAACAATGCTTTTTGAAAGTCGTCTGCTGCAAGATGCAAAATTGTGGCGTTAGGTGGAAATGTGTTAAAGGCAACGAGGATAAAATATGTTACACAAAAATACTACCAGATGACAAATTATGCTGACATATAGAAGAAATAAATCATAATATTTCTACATTTATAAATGAAATGGCTATTTGTTAGAGGCATCAATACATGTAATAAACCAGTATGTAAATCATTTTCCTCCTTTTTACAAAATCTGAGTTCCTCATTTAACACTACATGTATAAGACATTATGCAAGACAAATAACATATTCCCTTCCTTAATATATTTAGTTAGCTTGTTCATTTTGAAGAATATGTTAGATGCTCAAAACTTATATTGTTTACAAAAGTGTTCTTGTTAAAGTTTTCACCTCATTATTAACCAGTTTGAGCTTTAGAATTGAACAAAGAATTTTATCCTTCTTTACCTATCATTGCTTCAAATAATCTGCAGTCGTTCCCTTTTTTGATCTAGAAATACGCTTTCTTTTCTGATCTATGTAAAATTCAATATTGAAATTTAATCCAAATCAATGACGTAATCTGACAATAATATCAATTTCAATATCTTAAAATAGTTGATAATATATCATAGTTACCCCCTTATAGAACAGTAGAGGAAGACATAGTTATACAACACAATTTTGTGGCATCTTGGAGACATCACAAAGGATTAAATGTTTCATATGAGCAATTCTAACTATTTATCACAATGGTTTCAACACAATATCATAAAGGCTATGTATTTTCTTATTTCCTACTATTTAAATTCAGACCTCTGTCAAGCACCCACTAAGTTGATTGCAATTAACCCATTACCAAACAATAACGACTTTTGATCATTTTGTTGCAGGCGACTCTGGAAAACATTGTGGGAAAGGAGAAAATATTGAGCATTTTCTCCCTTTCCAAAAGTGTTTTATGCCCTCCTTTTCCCAAAATGTTTTATGCCCTTGAAGATTATTTTTCAATTTCATCACATTTTGAAATGTCGTCTGCAAACTTTTCCAATTTGGTGTTTGGTAAAGGGTTAGAAGACTACCTACAACACAGGTTCATGACAAAGTGTAGAGGCTTATCTATCTACCTACAACACAGGTTCATGACAAAGTGCAGAGGCTTATCTATCAAGTAACTTACCTGTGAGGGTTATAAAAATGCCGCATATTTGTAGAAAGTTCAGCGTGTCATTGAACAGTAAGAACCCTCCTACTAATGTTAGACAAAACTTCAGGTGTCCAACCATGTTATATCTGTACAGCTGTTAAGGGAGATACATACATATAACCATAATCTCGTCAAAGTTTCATCTAGCTAAGTCTATAGCCAGCTTTTTTCAGTAAAGAAATACCGTGATGTTTAATATATTTATTACCACTACAACTTCAATTTATTACATCAGTAGGTCAATACAAGAAGATTAAAGTTGTTTAAGTTTTACTTTTCCCCAATGCTCTTTTTAAATGATCATTGTTTGTTGGAAATTGACAAAATAAAAACCTCAAGCCCAATACTCAAAACATTGCTTGGTGGGATTTGACTTGAGTACCATTCAACAGTATTTCAGTAACAACTAGATGGTCATGTATTTTTCCTAGCGCTGTCTTGCCAATACAACACAGAAGTAGCCAAAAAAGGCTGTATTTTGAAAGTCGTAAATTAAAACAACAGAAGAAAGAGATTGCTTCTAGCATATTGACACCAAAATCAAATAAAACAATATATATATATACAGTTGAATTATTTGTGGCCCAGCCATCTTGTTCAGACATAAGATCTTAATCATTGGTAATGTGAGTTAATGCCTGTAAGTATGTCAAACTTTATTATAGGTTACAATATGAATATTTAAGCATCCAAATATAATGTTCAATAATAACATTTTGCAAACAAAGGATACGTGACTGGAGAAGTGTTTCCTATAATCCAATATATAGAGAGATTCACTGAGAATGCAACCACACCAGATGAAAATACCACTACCTGAAAATAAAGAAAGGGAAATATTGAAAATCTAAAGTTCGAGGCTTAACCTATTACCAAACAATAATGGTATTTCACCAGTTTGTTGCAGAAGACTTTGGAAAGCATTGTGGGAAAAGGAGAAATTGCTCAAAAGAGCAATTTCTCCTTTTCCCACAATGTTTCCTATACTATCAGAAGATTATTTTCCAATTCCATCACATTTTGAAATGTCGTCTGCAAACTCTTCCAATTTGGGACAGTCAAAAAATTTGGCATTTGGTAAAGGGTTAAAACCACATGAACAGAAATTCTTAATTTATGTCATGAAATTTTGACAAATACAATAGACAAATAATTCAATATCTACAATGTGTCGCAAGCAATTTCTCCTTCTGCCACAATGCTTTTTCTATCAATTCAATTCAATTCAAACAACTTTTATTTGCCCACGTCTGAATTTATCAGACATATGAGTATAGTAATACAATGATATTACATTCATTCACATAAACAATAGTAATGTATAATATAAGTTGTAAGGAAACAGAAATATGTAAAATAGAAGAGACAGGGATTGAATGGGCTATGCGCTTGACTAGCACACCATTAGAGCTATGAGACAGACTATATATAAGAAATGTGATTGCTTAAACTAAAAATAGATTACATGTTAGTTTCACACTACACACCTCACTACACATGTTTTGGTTTTAAGGTTGCTTCCGTTTTGAGCAGTAGTACCATTCACATTCGGATTATTATCATTCATTCCTTGAAGATGCAATCATTTACACTAATAACATAATCTATCTATTCACATATCACAACAGCAGAACCGAAAGGTTTTTCATTTGTTTACAAAGCTTTTCTTAAGTTGAGTGCTTCAAGTAAAAAAAAGTTGTCTGTATATGGTAATGAGTTAAATATACATTCCATGGACAAAGTACATTACAGTTTAAAATACCTGTATGTCCAGGTGTGAAAGAAAAAGAAGAAATTCATACAAACTCTTATATAACAGATCATTCAAAGATCACACTTATTCTGAATAAGTTAATTAATTCAATCATATAAACTGTGGAAATTATAGTGAAAAAGGAAAGGTTTAAAAGGTCAAAATTTATACTACAACTTAAGTTCTACAAAAGCTTATCAAAATGTGTGTATTATAAACCATTTGCTGCAGACTATCAAGTTCATTCAAAGTTCACTCAGTTGAACAAGCCTGCATGAGGTCAATATAATTTATGTACAATATGTGTTTTCGGCTAATTAATATTATTTCATTCAAATAGGTTTGATGCCATTTTAACGATTCTTTTGGTTATGTTAACTAATAGCTTCCCTGGATTCACCAGTACAAGGCTAGTGCTCTGAAGTGTCTTACCAAAGGACACTCTCATGTAACTAGAGGTATCTGTGGGGATTGAATGTTGCAATATTGTTGGTCATGTTTTTATTGTAATCCATCTTCAATATAAATCTTTTAACAGCTTAAAAACTGGGGAGAGCATCACCTTTAGGACCAGAGGTTGTGTGTTCAAATCTCATGAGCAGCAGTGTCCACATTGCAATTTTTAATGAATCAGCATACAGCTAGGAAAATAATTATGTATACAGGGAGTAGAATTGAGAAAAGTTAAGATAAGTTGTAAAGATTTTTCTCAATCAATGTTGATTTTTGTTTGTATGGTGTTCAATTCCATATCAACAATTGTTTAGTTATGTTAGGCTGTCCTGGATCCACCTGTACTAGGCTAGGGCTCTGAAGTGGCTTGCCAAAAGTCACTCTCACGAAATCAGAGGTGTTGGTGGGCTTGAAACCGGAACCCCTGAGTTCTAAATCCACCAACTTAACCTCTGGCCCATGCAGGACCCTCAATGTTGAATAGATGTAGTCAACCTTGTTCTAAGCAACCATAGTTTAAGGAGAAAGAATCATTGTGTACAAGACAACTAACTGCTTATATTACGGACATTAGTCATTCTGAAAGCTCCAGAGGGCATTCTGAATGACATGTGTCCTGTATCAACCCTTTACCAAACACCAAACTTTCAAACGTCCCAAATTCAAAGAGTTTGCAGACGACATTTCAAAATGAGATAAAACTGAAAGATAATTTTCTGATAGGGAAGAAAACATTGAGAAAAGGAGAAATTGCTCTTTTCCCCACAGTGTTTTCCAGAGTCAACCCCATCAAAGTTGTTACATGTCGTGTTTGTTTGGTTATGGGTTAATATAGCCTCAAACTTAATAACATTTCATTCACTGTTTACAGCAATTTAAACATGATAGACTGTAGTTTAAAACTTAACCATGCTTACAAGTGTTTCTGCTGGCCATACTGTCATCATGTTGCTAAGGTTACTGACAGGTTCTAGGAATGGAATAATGATGATGAGCAATAGCGCTGAAAGAGGTGCCTGGTAGAACAACAACTGCATGGAATTCACCTGAAACTCATGCTGCTTCTCTCCAACCCACTGAAAAATTAAACATTACAAAACTTATACCTGTATCACAAAGGTGCGTAGCTTTTTGTGTGCAGAGTGGGTACATGCGTACATACAATACAGAGCTTTCTTGCATTATATAACAGGGGCCTATGAAAGACACCTCCAAAATTTGATTTTTTTTTTTCAATCATCTTAAAAAATCAAAAGAAGTCACACCAGCTTTTGGGTTCCCCAATTCATAATAGGTTCATAACAAACAGCTTCATCTGTAGAAACCTAAAACATTTGATGGCATATGACTCAGAGCAACACTTTTACCTTTTTTTTTATACCTTAAAGACGATATGTTTACATTGATTGTGTTGGAAGCTTGAAGCTTGTTGAATTCACTCTTGAAGACTGCTTCCTTGATACTAAATCATAACTTGCGCCTCTTTATGGATTAGGCCCGGCAATTTTCACTGTACCTAAAGGGATCAAACAAGGGACCCTCGGTACAACAGACCCACGCTCTCAGGGCCTCCGCTGCCGATCGCCAATGTCGCCAAATGCGAAAAATCTCGTCAATTTGCGACAAAAATAACAGTTTTGCGAAAGTGTTTGCGACAAACCGCATTTACCAATCATGCATGTCATAAAAGACCCGGAGTAATAGCCAGTTCCCATACTGGAGTTATCGAGGCATTCTGCGTGTATAAACACAGGAACCAGCCCGGAAATGACCCGTATCTTTAGCAGTTTGCACGCAACTGAGTTCGTACACAAATGACTGTCACTTATCGGATTAAAGTTTAATCACTTCATATGACTTGTGCGGCAACGGTTATGTTTGCGTCGCGTGTGTGAATTTGCCCTGACACATATTCCTGAAATTGGTGTGTAAATATGACAGTTTGACGCGAACGCATGATCGGAGACAATGTGAAAATTAGATGACAATTATCAAACACTGTCGGTGTTGAAAATTAAAGACGGTGAATAACGTACTTATTTTAGGTTTGTTGCTTGTTCATCACAATGAAGCATTTACTACAAAAACCGCAAGATGCATTCTCTTTATAAACTGACTGACTTCACAATTTATTGCCAATTGAAAAAAAAAAATAGAAAAAAATAGACCTTTTATTTTAACATTGGTTTCTGTCAATTCCAAAGCTTGTTTCATTTTTTTTTAAAAATCCGCTCAGCTCAATTCATATGAGTTATGTGTTTCATGTTTTTTGTACAATTTAGAAATATTTTCAGACAACCCTTATGGTATCTTTAAAATACGTTTATATTAAACGCAAAATAATGAAGCATGAGGGACCATTCTTGCTTGTCTCTTATCAGGTGTTATACAGTTTGACATCAACACTTTATTGACAACGAATTAATTCTTTTGTAAAACTATTTAATTAGCACATGGGAAGAGCCAAAGACTTCCCCATTAAATAGTAGTTTATGATAAGATAAATAAAGTAATTAGCTGCTGTACATAGATTTAAAACATTATAATGAACAAAAAGCTTCTTACTACTCATTTCTAATAATTACTGTCAAGCCTCAACTTTTGGCTCCACTTTCTCAAATTTGGCTCCAAAAAAATCCAATTTGCGAAAATGGTTGCGACAAGAACAAAAATTCTAGGGGAGGCCCTGGCTCTACCTCTGCACCACCGTCGTTCACTAATAACGGTTATATAGGTTAGACCTTTACGAGAAAGAGCAAAGAAAATAACAGTGCTGAAACATAATGTTTTTTAAATATCATTTTGTTGTTAACAACAAAGAATTGAGAGACAATTATCATTTTTCCTCATAGACACTAGCTCTGCCACATTTGCATCAGAGGACTTAAAAAACAATTGCAAGGAAAGGTAAAATTCGTCTATACCTGAGTGGTTAAGATCTCATACTTACGACTTGGTAGACTGATGTCACCATCACCCCAATACCAGCAAACATGATGCCAATGATGCTAAACTTCACATCGTAAAAGGAATTCAGGAATACACCCAACACTATAGGAATCTGAAATATCAAAATAAAATAATCATTAACCATTTACAGTATGCATATGTAACCAAGCACATTAAGCATTATGTAAACCCCATCTCTAACAAAGTGACAGGTCTCCATATTGAAGAGAAGAGAAAGTTTCACAGTGTAGATATAAACTTGGAACAGATTTGCTTCTGAATAAAAAGTTTGACATAATTATTTTATATCCATGAGTGCCACCATCTTTATAGAGTATATCACTTTCAATTTATAAGCATTTTGATTTTATGCTCAATTATTGTGAACAGGAAAAACAAACATTTCATCAGTTAACAATAGAATTGGTTTACAATAAAATATTAAATTCAGCTGTTTCTTTCCTTCTTTGTTTGGGTCCGGTAAAAGGACGTTTGGGTCAGGTTAAAGGACCCTTTCCAAATCAAACCTAGGTAATTTTTTTCCCAAATTCAATATATTTTTCCCAAATTAGACCTTAGTTCTCTTATATAAACGTTTGAACCAAAACAGTGCAAATTTTCCCAACTGCCTTGGCACCTTACCCTTTCCCAATTGGTGGAAAAAAGCATGCTGAAATTGCCTTCAAAACTTCAACCAAGATTGTCAATATGAACTAAAAGGGCGATAGTTTGCTATCAACCCAAGCCAAAGTTATGGGACTTGGTAAGTGACCAAAGATAACAATCTGCAGTAGTTGTTGAGATAAAAACTCGCATGTTAATCTTTAAACAAGATTATTCAAGTTCAAAAATGAAAAATTAGCTTTAAACCAAGGCCAGATCATGGGGACTTGGTATAGACCTGATACTATTACCCTGAACATGTGTGGGAAGTTTTAACTAATTACTGTGTAAACAGTAGTATATGAAACAAACTTGTATCGTAAAACTTTAACAAAGGTTTGCCACAGACCCTGGTTGAGTAGTATAGCTCCTCTTATTCTTCAAATAGTCACACTAAAAATTGCCATGATCAAGTTTATATGAACTGATTAACAGAATATCTAAAAAAGGGGTTACAAACTCCATTCAATCAACTATGTATCTGCAGCAGACATCTTCAAACTTGGGACAATATGTGAAATTTCTTGTGACAAATATTTCAATTCCTCATGATTAAAAACCTGTTTTCATAACTATTTTTCAATTGCAATAGTCATGGGGTTATGACAAAAGAAACAGGAAAAGTGTGTTCATTGGATAACTCAATTATCTTAAGGAGAAAGAGTAAGACATATCACAGTTGTTTGTAATTTTTGTTAATTTGTTATAAATCATTTGTGAAGGAGGCTTAGTTATTATAAAAGCCTATTTAGTCACTCTGGATGATGGCTTCCTAGAAAATACACCGGTACTTGCGTCGGTTTGTGGGTTAATCCCGGTAGATTTCACCTTGCCTATCGGGGTTTCGAACCCAGGACCCTAGGTACAAGAGTCCGACGCTCTACCACTGTCACCCTCAATAAGGCTTGTATTAGGGCATTTTCAACCAAAATATTACAAATCAAATAGCAGAAAATCGTCCTAGGGGTCTGTCCTATCAACAGGTCCCTGATGTTTTAGAAGTGTTCACCAACTTACTACAGTCAACTTCACTTGTGACGAGAACTTTTTCTCGTAGAACCTCGTTTGGATAAACATAATGCACGGTGTCGTCATGGTTTTAATGATTTGGTAGGTTCCTACAGTGTTCGTCTCCAAGGAGAGATTAGTAAACACAACAAATCCGCAAAACGACACGGCGAGCGGCATCATCTTCACGACAGGCAATCGTTTCGGTTGGAATAAATTCAGCTGATAACAAACAACGAGACCTAGAGATGTCACTATGAAATGAATACATGTCAATGTAACGTTCGGAAAACCGTAATGTGTGTAAATCCATTTGTTTATCAAGACAATAACTATAGAACAGCAAATGTTCAATCCTAAACAAACAGAAACGAAGAGCTGGCTGGGCGCCGCCATCTTGAATACACCTATAACCGGTATGGTAAAGACTAATGCCGAATACACGTTTATCGATTTCCTTCACGGTCGGATTGCTGTGAAATAATGAGTTTAGACAGGTGTCAACATGAACTTCCGTATATTCATAACGTTTAAGTGTAATTCCAAAATCTATAGTTATATGTCCACGTGTTTTGTCATTGATTTCTAGACTGAAGAGTTCGTACACGTTTTCATTAATTAAGGACAGCATGGATTTTCTGCTAAATAATGACATCATTTAGAAGAAAATCAATGCTGTCCTAAATAGAAGGCCCCCAAGAGTTATGAAACTTTGAGCACGTTGAAAATGATAGACAAATTAACTTGTAGTGAATAAATGATAGAAACTCATAATGATAACTCTTAAAGGATAAAAGACTGAATCCGATATAACAAAAGAGAACATTATGCCCCGTTAGCAGTTATAAACCTTTTTTGGATATGGATGCATGCATCATAGTGTTTATTCAGGATTTAATGCATTTTCGGTGTACCCTAGAAATTATGCATATGATCAGAGACATATATATGACATTATCTATGCCTTCGACCAGATAAGCTTTAATCTTTGTATGAACTCACAAAAGCTGTCTTAACCCTTATATAGTGCTGGAACCGATTTCATGCTTATGCAAACCGCTAAGATCCAGGCCAGTCGCCACATACATTTGCGGCTTGCATGTGATATAAACTGTTTGCTACTCTGAGTATCTTTCCTCAACAAAATTAGGCAGAAATTTAAGGTTTTGGAAAGCAGACGACAAAAAAAATCTATTTTTAGAAATTACCCAGCATTTTAAAGGTTAAGAACATACAATGAGAGGCAACAACATATGTTATGGCAGAAAAATATGGCAAGATATTACAAAACGATATAAGGGTAAAATGGTAAATGGGTTGCAAACATATATTTATCTAGTTTTATATTCCAGATACTTGCTTGACTGTAAAGGCAGTATTTGAAGCAGACAACTCCATTGGACAAAGACAGCGAAATACATTTCTATTGATAGTTTCATTTATAGGTTCATTTACAAAAAGGTTACAAATACTTTAACCCATTTACTCTGTAAACAAGTTCAAATTGAAAGTTAACGGCGAGAAAATAAGTATGTACAGAGCTAAATAGGCATCTCTTACAGAAACTAGAAGACCAGGGGTGGAGAAATCAGGTTTTGATTGTCTTGTCCGTTAATACCAAATCTTTACGTGCACTTGTCTGATTCATGGTTATATAGTAAACTTCAGTAGAATTTCACTTTTCCATAATGGTTTTTGGACAAGCTGGCCAATATGAACAATTGATTTTTGCCACTCCTGGTTTTGCCAAAGGAAGCTCCCACGAAATCAGAGATACCAGAGGGCTCAAATCCAGGACCCCTGGATTCTAACACCAGCTTAACCGTTGGTTAACACAGGACACGTGTAAGGTCGAGGAATTGGCCTAAATATACACTATTCAGAAAGACTCATGTCTATATGTTCAAAAGTTGACTATTTCTCTGCCATTAAACGTATAAGGGTTAATCCGTGAATCCATTAATACCCATATAAAACTCTACAAAGGTACAAAGGAACTGGCTAAAACACAAAAAGAATGATCCTGTTACATTAAATCTCTATATATACACATTTAACCCTTTCCCAGACACCAAATTTTTGACTGTCCCAAATTGAAAGAGTGCAGACGACATTTCAAAAAGTGATGAAGATGAAAAATAATCATCTGATAGGGCAGAAAACATTGTGGGAAAAGGGGAAATTGCTCGTTCAAGAGCAATTTCTCCCTTTCCAACAATGTTTTCTTGAGTGGTCTGCAACAAAGTGGTCAAATGTCGTTATTGTTTGGTAATGGGTTAAACAAACCTTTATTAGCAACCAGCTATAAATTCTATAACAATGAGTTGCATGAAGAAAAAGAAAGTTAGTTATGACTCACAAATGATGTTTTCTGTCATCATTTCTCCTTTTCCCACAATGTTTTATGCCATATCAGAAGATTATTTGTCGAATTCATCACATTTTGAAATGTCGTCTGCAAATTCTTTTAGTTTGGGACATCCGAATATGGCGTTTTGTAAAGGGTTAAGAGATGCATACTGGTAGGGAATGGCATACTATTAATCAGCAAACAAAATCTGAGGACAATTCCTTCTTTTTTGGAGTCATTTTGATTTTTGGGGATGTTCAAACTTCTTAGTTATATTTATTAATTCACTGAGTTCTTCCATCATTCGTTTAAACTTATCTATTCTACATTGATTGTCTCAGAAGATAGAAGATTATACAATTCACTCTCAATGACTGGATACATTCTGTGTACTGGCACCAATAAATGGGATGAGCCCGGCATTTACCCCTAGCCACTTATAGGGATTGAACCCTGGACCCTTGTATGTTGAAGCTGAAGCTTTACCACTGCACCTCTGTCCAACTGCTCTCACTGTTTTTGAACAGTCACAAAGTCCCTATTTGTAGTAATAATACAAATAGCATTTTCGAATGTTATCAGTTTATTGATCTGTCCATTTACAACTGGATTTCTTCATTGTTGTGAGCCATTTATCTTATTGTACAGTCTGACCGCCTTAACCCTTAGACTGCTGGGTAATTTTCTTAAAATAGATTTTTGTGTCTTCTTCTTTCCAAAACCTTAAATATCTGCTTAATTATGTTGAGGAAAGATACTAGGAGTAGTAAACAGGTTAGATCACAGGCCAGCCACCAAGTAATAGGTGGCTGGCCTGAATCTAACCTGTTTGTATAAGCATGAAGTTGGTTCCAGCACTTTAAGGGTTAACATCCAACATTGCAGACGTTTTATGAGACATGTTAAACCTTTACTCCACAATACATGTACCTCAATTTGCTGTGATGATATAATCAATTGTTAAACTTTTTGAATAGAAGTCAGGACATGTCAAAAAATTTCTTTTATGTCATTCAAATTCATAACTTTGTGACAATGGCGCAGTTTTGGAGCGCTGGCCTCTGGTTCTGTGGGTTCCACCTTCGATCTCCATTAGTGGTGAGGTTTACAAAGAGCTGAGCCCAAATCTATGGCATAAACTCCAAACTTCCTGATGTGTTTTTGCAACATATTTTACTTGGGCTAGATAAAACAACAAATATTTTTATAATAAGTTTTGCAAAATATTGGAGGATAACTTTTGGAATGAAAGAGCAGCAAAATTTTGTGACGGCCATACAGACTGTTGAATAGACAGTCAGTCAGTCAGTCAGTCAGATGGACGGACAGACGAACAGACAGACAGATAAACACACACACACAGATACAGACAGACAACCAGACACACACTCAAAGACAGACACACACAGAGGGACAGAAAGGAGTAAATCAAGATGTCTCTCCTCCAGTGTGGAACAAAACACACTTATCAAGTTTTTTAGGCAAATACATGTACAAGTATTATTTACACATATCACTTCAAGCCTTTATCTCATATCACAAGCAAGTTTTCCTTTTGTCAGAGGTTTTCCTAAATGATTTTGTGCAGACCACAAGAACAAGACAGTGTATGTTAAATATAAATTGGTTGTAATTTATCTTGCCTCTTTATTGCTGATTATGACTACATTTATTGTATCATATTTCAAAAATCCATTCACGTACAAGTCTCCTTGTTAACCCTTACAATGCTGGATAATTTTCTTAAAATAGATTCTTGTGTCATCTGCTTTCCAAAACCTTAAATATCTGCTTAATTTTGTTGAGGAAAGACACCCAGAATAACAAACAGGTTAGATCACATGCCAGCGGCCAATTTCCTTTGCCTCTGGTCTAACCTGTTTGCATAATGATATAGTTGGTTCCAGGACTATAAGGGTTAAGCTATTATTAGCCAATTGTATGTGTTTTCTGATCAAACAAAATTGAACATATTAGCAAAAATTACATGTAAAGGATGAAGTCTATCATTTTCACATTAAAATTTATAAGCTGCACTTGATCATGAAGAAGAAGAAAAACCCATATTGACTATATGAGGAATTGTTTAAACCATCAAATTCACTTGTATATTTTTTTCTATTAAATTCATCTTTGGTTTATAACTATTACTCTTGCTTTTACATTGGATCAGCATGAACTCGGCATGACCATGAGATGTCTGACACATGATATTGGAAGAAGCCCCAAGCTGAACTGCCTATAGGAGCTGATCAAGTCAGGTAAAACCATCTGTGTTGCATATGTCTGTCTGGAAAAGGTTTTGTTTATTATTGTATCACCCCTATTGAAAGGGCCAGCAAGTTTTGGCTTATGAGACACTTTTCACTGATTATATCAAGTAGCCCCCAACTTCTATCCCTATGCCAGGCGCCAAGCGGATATAAGTCGGTAGCCCTTAAATCTAACTAGCCTGCGGCTCACAAACTAGCCATTTCAAAACAAGTCCCATTAGAAACATTCTACGGACAAACGCCTCTCGTGGGGCTCGAACCTTCAACCTCCATCGTCCCAAGATGGAGGCCTTAACCACTAGGCCTCTGTGATGGAGTCGGCCAGATATACCACTTCTGATGAGTGTCTGCTGTATAATTGGGTACAACCTATTACTGCAAAATATAGCCTTTATCACCATTGCAGTATTAGGATAAAAATATACACATCTTACTATGTATTATGAGGTTAAAGTTCTAGGATATTGTGGTAGATTTAGGTAAAATTAGCTGAAAATATTTATAGCTTAACCAAATCAGCTGGTTAGTGTACTTCTTCTTGGAAATCGGCCATTTCCCAAATATCGTTTTGTGGCTTGTGTACCTTGTACATAGGTTTCGGTATACAAGGGAAAGAGTTGGATGTCGTAGATTCACGCTAGAAAAGCCGAGAGTGCCGTCCACAGAATGAGTCTGTAGTTCTTTCTTTTTCCTATACAGTTATTGACTCCTGAGACAAATATGATGAAGTGGGTTTTTTTCTTAAATTCATTAACACAACAGTAATTGAACATTCAATTGACTAGCCTAATGGGAAATTCAATTCAAGATTAGAGATAGTCTCAAATAAATTGAAATAGTGTTCTTATCCTTTGATCCAAAACTTGTTACTTTTCTTCATTCCAATCTCTGATGCATAAAACAACAGATGAGATATAGGAAACATATTTACATTGGTAAATGTATAACCCCTTACTCAATATTATCCTGTCACCACTGCCATATTGGGACCAATAACTAGGTGCAATATATCATTTATGATATATGGCACTAACTTTATAACATGCAGTTGCATGACGAATCATGAGGCCATTATAACCTACGTCATGACATATGATATCATGTAAACACAGTCTTTTACTTGTTTACTGTCATTTGATAATGGTTTTGCGTTTTTTCCTTTTTGGTATGTTTTATTTTCGTTGTTTTTGTTTGATCATAAATATTCATAAATGCAACAGGACAAATAGAATATATGGTTGGTCTCTTTGGATAGAAAATGTTATCGGGTTTGACTTCATATTATTGTCCTATTCGCCTTTTGCTCACGGGAAAATATTCCTACGCCTTTCCACATAACGTTTCTGACTCATGTTGCCAATCATCTATTCTCTATATCCCTTTCTCAAACAATAACGACATTTGACCACTCTGTTGCAGACAACTTTAAAAAAACATTGTGGGAAAAGGAGAAATTGCTCGTCACGAGCAATTTCTCCTTTTCCCACAATGTTTTCTGCCTTATCAGAAGATTATTTTACAATTTCATCACATTTTGAAATGCCGTCTGCAAACTCTTTCAATTTGGGACAGTCGAGAATTTGGTGTTTGAGAAAGGGATATATCTCACGTTGACACATAATGCTGAAGTTTATAAAATTACCATTGTAACAAAGGAGCAATTATTCTCCTCTCACAATGGTTTCTATTAACTATGGGGACACATGGATAAGTGAAATCTCAGAAGGTTCAATTAGTCAAGAACAATTATTGATTTTATCAAAATCAATGTGCCTTTCATAAATGACTGGAACTCTGTCGAGTTGTCAGTTCAATGTTGATGGATTTTCCTGTCAAGTCTAGAAATGGGACTTGGCAGTCTTATGTTTAAAAACTTTAAAAACCATTTGGTAACTTCTTTAGTAAAAGTTCTTTTTAAGAATTGTTGCAACAAGACCATTTCAATCAGTGGCCACGAAATGGGTTTTAACCCTTAGAGTGATTGGCAATTTTGTAAAAATAGATTTTTGTGTCATCTGCTTTCCAAAACTATAAATATCTGCTTAACTTTGATGATAAATTCTAAGAGCATTCTAAGGACTAAAAAGTGCATGAAGGATGATTCCATCTCAGACTATATTGTATATTGATACTGTACACAAGTCATTTAGAACGCTCCTCCTGCTTTCTTAATGACTTGTGTCTGTATCAAGCTGTAAGTTTTCATGCACGCCGCTATTCTGCCTCTATTTACTAAGGTCACTTAAAACAATAATGACTGTACATGCAGGCGCCTAGCTATCTGTATGCAAGAAATGCAAATGTGTACACATAGTACAGGGAAATGGGAAAAAATGAAAAATCCAAAATGCAATAAAATGCATCAATTGCCAGTTAATGTAAAATGTGTGTGGCTAAACATATTTTTTTCACATCGCAAATCCGGTCACACACACCTCCAGATGTGATGATTTGGCCTCTGAATTTTCAAATTTTTCTGGAGAAGCATGCCCCCGAACCCCCCCCTAGCAAACACATGCTCAATCAGTCCAGGACCGAAATAAATTGCGTAAACTTATAAAATGGTTTAGCTATGCCCCTGAAATACATGTTGTCATGGATTTAACAACTCATCCATGCTATTAGGGATCAATACAATTGTTAGGAAAATACTTGAATAAAATATAAGGCCCTTCTAAATATATCATTAGAAGATTCTTTAGGCCGACAACACTACACTTATTTATATAACACATAAGCATGAAATTTTCGAAGACTCTTTAACCAATTTCCTCGATTGTAATTTGAATCAGTCATAAATGACCATAATTATGTGGAATGGATAAACTCAAATCACTGCATATATACTCATTCAGATTCATTGCAACGAATCACTGCGACAAAAGGAAAAATTGCTTGTCACAGTGGTTTCCGTGTAATATCATATCAAAGATTCAATGCAATGCTTTAGACAGTGCTTAACAAACATGAATCACTTGCTATAGTATTGCATAGAATACTCAATATGTTAATTAAACTTGTCATTGCTTTCAATTAATTTGGATCAGTCAAAGGTTGCTTTGAAGGAAATGGCTTGAATGATGTTGACAGCTTTCAATCTAGCATAACCAGGCTTTGATTCTTATCAGCGTAAAACTAGCTATATAGTGATATAAAATCAGGCTCTGCATAGTAATGACCAGGGGCCCGTTTTACTAAACAACTTACGGAAAATGTTTGCGTAAGTCATAATTGATAAACATGGATAATATCTTCAATGAAAGTACAATATTGCAATGTGGCACTTCATTGGAAGCGTCTCGGAGAGACGATTCCAATGATGTGTCACTTTGCAATATTGCTTCGCCCATTATTGAAATAAGAGGAATTGTTGTTTTAGACTTACGCAAATCTTAAGCGTAAACTGTTGAGTAAAACGGTACCCAGTTGACAAAGCCCTGCCCCTCGGTTGGTCAGATGTTTTCAAATAGGAGATATTGAGAACAAATCCCACATTCAGTAACTGTAATGTTTGTCATGTTTGTTTGACAACTCATTGATTAACCATTAAGTCAAATATCAACTGGTCTAATAAGAGTATACCATACTGAAGCGCTTTCGTTTCGAAGTAAGACAAAACCCCTCTAAAGGTAGATTACCCATAATCTGCCATTTTGAAAATCATTTTTTCGTCAGATTACTTTGTTCGTTCTCGATAAATCATTATGATTGTCCTCTGCTGATGTTTTGAATTAGACCAATCATAAAAAGCAAAATGACAAGGATCCGATGCAATACAATAATAAGTGCTTCACAAACATGAAGCAGATACTATGTATTGCTCTGTTCCCTAAATCAGCATATACATCAAGGATCCGATGCAATACAATAATAAGTGCTTCACAAACATGAAACACATACTATGTATTGCTCTGTTCCCTAAATCAGCATATAGATCAAGGATCCGATGCAATACAATAATAAGTGCTTCACAAACATGAAGCAGATACTATGTATTGCTCTGTTCCCTAAATCAGCATATACATCAAGGATCCGATGCAATACAATAATAAGTGCTTCACAAACATGAAACACATACTATGTATTGCTCTGTTCCCTAAATCAGCATATACATCAAGGATCCGATGCAATACAATAATAAGTGCTTCACAAACATGAAGCAGATACTATGTATTGCTCTGTTCCCTAAATCAGCATATACATCAAGGATCCGATGCAATACAATAATAAGTGCTTCACAAACATGAAGCAGATACTATGTATTGCTTTGTTCCCTAAATCAGCATATACATCAAGGATCCGACGCAATACAATAATAAGTGCTTCACAAACATGAAACACATACTATGTATTGCTTTGTTCCCTAAATCAGCATGCACATCCAGGATCCGATGCAATACAATAATAAGTGCTTCACAAACATGAAACACATACTATGTATTGCTTTGTTCCCTAAATCAGCATGCACATCAAGGGTCCGATACAATACAATAATAAGAGCTTCACAAACATGAAACACATACTATGTATTGCTCTGTTCCCTAAATCAGCATGCACATCAAGGGTCCGATACAATACAATAATAAGTGCTTCACAAACATGAAACACAATACTATGTATTGCTCTGTTCCCTAAATCAGCATGCACATCAAGGGTCCAATACAATACTATAATAAGTGCTTCACAAACATGAAACACATACTATGTATTGCTCTGTACGCTAAATGAGCATATACATCAAGGGTCCGATACAATACAATAATAAGTGCTTCACAAACATGAAATACATACTATGTATTGCTCTGTTCCCTAAATCAGCATGCACATCAAGGGTCCAATACAATACTATAATAAGTGCTTCACAAACATGAAACACATACTATGTATTGCTCTGTACGCTAAATGAGCATATACATCAAGGGTCCGATACAATACAATAATAAGTGCTTCACAAACATGAAACACATACTATGTATTGCTCTGTTCCCTAAATGAGCATATACATCAAGGATCCGATGCAATACAATAATAAGTGCTTCACAAACATGAAACACATACTATGTATTGCTCTGTTCCCTAAATCAGCATATACATCAAGGATCCGATACAATACAATAATAAGTGCTTCACAAACATTAAACACATACTATGTATTGCTCTGTACACTAAATCAGCATGCACATCAAGGGTCCAATACAATACAATAATAAGTGCTTCACAAACATGAAACACATACTATGTATTGCTCTGTACGCTAAATGAGCATATACATCAAGGGTCCGATGCAATATTATAATAAGTGCTTCACAAACATGAAACACATACTATGTATTGCTCTGTTCCCTAAATCAGCATGCACATTAAGGGTCCGATACAATACAATAATAAGTGCTTCACAAACATGAAGCAGATACTATGTATAGCTCTGTTCCCTAAATCAGCATGCACATTAAGGGTCCGATACAATACAATAATAAGTGCTTCACAACCATGAAACACATACTATGTATTGCTCTGTTCCCTAAATCAGCATGCACATTAAGGGTCCGATACAATACAATAATAAGTGCTTCACAAACATGAAACACATACTATGTATTGCTCTGTACGCTAAATCAGCATGCACATCAAGGGTCCGATGCAATACTATAATAAGTGCTTCACAAACATGAAACACATACTATGTATTGCTCTGTATAAATCAGCACATCAAGGGTCCGATACAATACAATAATAAGTGCTTCACAAACATGAAACACATACTATGTATTGCTCTGTACACTAAATCAGCATGCACATCAAGGGTCCGATGCAATACTATAATAAGTGCTTCACAAACATGAAACACATACTATGTATTGCTCTGTACCTAAATCAGCATGCATTAAGGGTCCGATACAATACAATAATAAGTGCTTCACAAACATGAAACACATACTATGTATTGCTGTTCCCTAAATCAGCATGCACATCAAGGGTCCGATACAATACAATAATAAGTGCTTCACAAACATGAAACACATACTATGTATTGCTCTATACCCATAATCAGCATATACATCAAGGGTCCGATGCAATACTATAATAAGTGCTTCACAAACATGAAACACATACTATGTATTGCTTTGTTCCCTAAATCAGCATGCACATCAAGGGTCCGATACAATACAATAATAAGTGCTTCACACACATGAAACACATACTATGTATTGCTCTGTACGCTAAATCAGCATGCACATCAAGCGTCCGATGCAATACTATAATAAGTGCTTCACAAACATGAAACACATACTATGTATTGCTCTGTTCCCTAAATCAGCATGCACATTAAGGGTCCGATACAATACAATAATAAGTGCTTCACGAAGATGAAACACTTACTATGTATTGCTCTGTTCCCTAAATCAGCATATACATCAAGGGTCCGATACAATACAATAATAAGTGCTTCACAAACATGAAACACATACTATGTATTGCTCTGTACGCTAAATCAGCATGCACATCAAGGGTCCAATACAATACAATAATAAGTGCTTCACAACCATGAAACACATACTATGTATTGCTCTGTTCCCTAAATCAGCATGCACATTTAGAGTCCGATACAATACAATAATAAGTGCTTCACAAACATGAAACAGAAACTATGTATTGCTCTGTACGCTAAATCAGCATATACATCAAGGGTCTGATACAATACAATAATAAGTGCTTCACAAACATGAAACACATACTATGTATTGCTCTGTACACTAAATCAGCATATACATCAAGGGTCCGATACAATACAATAATAAGTGCTTCACAAACATGAAACACATACTATGTATTGCTCTGTTCGCTAAATGAGCATATACATCAAGGATCCGATGCAATACAATAATAAGTGCTTCACAAACATGAAACACATACTATGTATTGCTCTGTACGCTAAATGAGCATATACATCAAGGATCCGATGCAATACAATAATAAGTGCTTCACAAACATGAAACACATACTATGTATTGCTCTATCTGTACGCTAAATGAGCATATACATCAAGGATCCGATGCAATACAATAATAAGTGCTTCACAAACATGAAACACATACTATGTATTGCTCTGTACGCTAAATGAGCATATACATCAAGGATCCGATGCAAAACAATAATAAGTGCTTCACAAACATAAAACACATACTATGTATTGCTCTGTACGCTAAATGAGCATATACATCAAGGATCCGATGCAATACAATAATAAGTGCTTCACAAACATGAAACACATACTATGTATTGCTCTGTACGCTAAATGAGCATGCACATCAAGGGTCCGATACAATACAATAATAAGTGCTTCACAAACATGAAACACATTCTATGTATTGCTCTGTATGCTAAATGAGCATATACATCAAGGATCAGATGCAATACAATAATAAGTGCTTCACAAACATGAAACACATACTATGTATTGCTCTGTACGCTAAATGAGCATATACATCAAGGATCCGATGCAATACAATAATAAGTGCTTCACAAACATGAAACACATACTATGTATTGCTCTGTACGCTAAATGAGCATATACATCAAGGATCCGATGCAAAACAATAATAAGTGCTTCACAAACATAAAACACATACTATGTATTGCTCTGTACGCTAAATGAGCATATACATCAAGGATCCGATGCAATACAATAATAAGTGCTTCACAAACATGAAACACATACTATGTATTGCTCTGTACGCTAAATGAGCATATACATCAAGGCTCCGATGCAATACAATAATAAGTGCTTCACAAACATGAAACACATACTATGTATTGCTCTGTACGCTAAATGAGCATGCACATCCAGGGTTCACAAACATGAAGCACAACTTATTAAAGTCTTACATTGAATCCTTGATGAAGGAATTACCTTAAGGGAGTACATGGGTGGAGAAATTTTAATTTATTTGTCCAGAAATGCCAAATCTTTTTCTGTGCTTGTCCGTATAATGGTTATAAAGTCAATTTCAGCAATAATTCACCTGTCCGTTAAGGCTTTGGACAAGCTACTGGGCAATATGGACAATTGTTTTTGCCATCTCTGGAGTATTAATGAAATCATAGAAGTTAAGGGGTTATGTTATAGTTGTAGATTAACGTTGTTCAGTAGACCAGTCTAAAGGACATGCCTTTTTTGTAACTATGACAAAACACAAATAATCCAGTTATTGAATGTGGTAGTTTTGTCATACAAAGGTTTATCAATGCAAAGGTAAATCATGTGGGGGTTGGATTATCAAAATTAACCCTTCTTTCCCGATACAAAAGACCAATCTTAACAACAATAGATGAAAGAGTAATGTTTAACCCTTTCCCAAACAATAACGACATTTGGCTACATTGTTGCAGACAACTTTAGAAAACAATGTGGGAAAAGGAGAAATTTCTCGCAACGAGCAATTTTTCCTTTTCCCACAATGTTTTCTGCCCTATCAGAAAATTATTTTCCGATTTCATCACATTTTGAAATGTCGTCTGCAAACTCTTTCAATTTTGGACAGTTGAAAATTTGTTGTTTGGGAAAGGGTTAAAAAAGACTGTGACAAATTCAGAATGTTAAGTTAGAGAAACTAATACTGAGATAGAAATTAATTGAAAATTGGTTAAATTGAGTTTTCTCCACTCCAACAAAAGAGTTAACCAATTTCCCATATTGTATTTTGAGACATGAAATGCGTATACCTGTATACATGAAGTAAACAGTTAACCAATTATTTAACCCATTCCACTGGTAAAGGCAAATATTGATTCCTTTGCTCTATTTTAACATAAGGCTAAATGTCAAATACTGTCATGACACACTTAGAATAAAACAGGGGAAAAGGTTGATCATTTTTGTCAAATTTGTCATTTTGAAATTGAGGATCAAAATAGTTACACATTGATGGGGACATTTCTTTCTTGAACATTGAACATCATTTTCAACAATTTTCCTGATTGATTTCTCCAACCCTTCATTTCTTCAAGCTCTCTGGTTAATCCACTGTTATCATACTAGCAAAGCGTGTCTTGCCTGAGAACAACCCTAAATGAATGTTTAACTACCCCTGTGAAGGATTCAAGAACAGTGTTCATGAACAGACATGAACAAAAAAGGCTGTTCATGAACACAATTTTATTCTTGAATAGGTTCATGGATGTCAAGAATATGTTCATGCAGATGTTCTTGATGTTCAAAAACATACTCTTGAAACTCATGAACTGGTTCAAGAACAACTCTTTTGTGTTCATTAATGGACATTTTTGTTCATGTCTGTTAATGAAATTCAAGAACACAGTTCCTGAATCCTTCGCAAGGATAACATTCCGGGGTCTTATCCCCATGAAAAAAGGTACCAAATGCTAGATATTAACAGAAATCATGGATTTAACCCTTAGAATGCTGGTTCATTTTCTAACAGTAGATTTTTGTGTCGTCTGCTTTCAAAAATCTTAAATATATGCTTAATTTTGATGAAGAAAGACACTCAGAGTAGCAAACGAGATAGATAACAGGCCAGCGCCAACTTACTTGATGACTGGCCTGGTAAAACAACTTAGTCAGAATGATCCATATTGTAATTGCTTCCTTTGAGCAATTCATCCTTCTGTCCAAGTAGTTTCCAACTAACATCAATCAGGAGGATTATTTATGCATGTTTCATTTTACTTTTTTGTGTTAGTTTCTTTCTTGACAAGTCACAAATGTACACAGTTCGAATATTCTGTGTAAGACTCTAGTTTGTGAAACACTTGCTATCAGTGTGTCTTGCCCTCAGGCACCAGTAACAAAAAAGAAATTGTGTATTGTTTAATATATATACAAGGTGTCTTTCCTTCAACAATTACTGAGGTGACAGATTGTATCATAATTCCGTTGATTTTCGGCTAAACCCTCAATATGGGTGAATGGGCTTCAAAGGGCTGGAACCGACTTCATGCTTATGCAAACAGGTTAGATCCAGGCCAGCCGCCAAGTAAATTGGCAGCTGGCCTATGATCTAACCTTTTTGCTACTCTGAGTATCTTTCCTCAACAAAAATAAGCAGTTACTAAATAATTTTGAAAGCAGACGACACGAAAATCTATTTTTACCAAGCATTCTAAGGGTTAAAATATGTTTCTGCTTCAGCTGGTTTTCCTGTACTTCTCGCTGCTGTGCATATATAGCCTTTTGTGTAAGTTATGTGGAGTATCATCTTTTTAAGTACCCAGAATGAAGACTTGAAAAAAAAATAAAAACAGATACTATCAAAAACATCAGCTATCCCTATGAAGGGATAAAACTTCACAGAAGAAATCCTTCTCCCAAAACAATGTAAAATCTGTCTTCAGAGCACATAAATCCTGATATAAATAAGTACATGAGTTGAAATATCATGTCCTGTTTGACATCCTTCATGATTCTATGTTTGTGTTATTTTAAAGATGTTTCTATTATTAAACAGCAGAAACAACACTTATTGGAGCACCTGGCATTTTCTGGCCATCACATACACTGTTGCCATGGTATGTAGAAGGGGTCTCAATTTACAAAGAAAAGTTAAAAGTGTTAGAGGGTCAGAAAGCTCAGTAGGTAGAGCATTCGTTCAGTTTGCAGAGGTTCCAGGTTGTTAGAGGGTGGGAAAGCTCAGTAGGTAGAGCATTCGCACAGTTTGCAGAGGATCCAAGTTGTTAGAGGGTGGGAAAGCTCAGTAGGTAGAGCATTCGCACAGTTTGCAGAGGTTCCAGGTTGTTAGAGGGTGGGAAAGCTCAGTAGGTAGAGCATTCGCACAGTTTGCAGAGGTTCCAGGTTGTTAGAGGGTGGGAAAGCTCAGTAGGTAGAGCATTCGCACAGTTTGCAGAGGTTCCAGGTTGTTAGAGGGTGGGAAAGCTCAGTAGGTAGAGCATTCGCACAGTTTGCAGAGGTTCCGGGTTGTTAGAGGGTGGGAAAGCTCAGTAGGTAGAGCATTCGCACAGTTTGCAGAGGTTCCAGGTTGTTAGAGGGTGGGAAAGCTCAGTAGGTAGAGCATTCACACATTGCAGAGGTTCCGGGTTGTTAGAGGGTCGGAAAGCTCAGTAGGTAGAGCATTCGCACAGTTTGCAGAGGTTCCAGGTTCAAGTCCTGGTTTGACTGCATGTTTTTCTCACCTTGGTTACATTGGCACCCAACCATCAGGACCAACAATAGCAACAGTAATTGATGCTCCAGATTTGTTCGCCAAAGGAATCCTGTACCCAGGAAATTTGAGACAAATTTCAATTGTGTGTGGTAGTATAAATATATACGTAGTAGAAGTTTCGACTTACAAGGCAGAGTTGAATGCATAAGCGGGTCAGATAGCTCAGTCAGTAGAGCGTACAAACAAGTTGTGGATGTCCAGATTCGAGTCCCGGTCTGGCTGCATATTTTTCTCACCTTGGTTACAGGTAGAATCATCTGTTTGAGTAATTTGATTTTTCTTCTCTTAAACATGATCATTTCAACACAGACCAATCAAATCCCAGATAAAACACAGGCAGTGTACCCATCTTAGTGATAATTTTTGGCCCAAAATTCTAAAAAATTTCCGAAAAAATTCATTACCTTCATTCATTTTAATCATTTTCTATAGAAAAATCCATTGATTTTTAGGTTTTGGTCAAAAAAGCCGGTTGATTTGATTTAGAAACACATCACTGCAAGCCTCTATGGATCTTTGTTTACAGACTACCGTACCCTTATTTCAAGTATTACAGTCAGAAAAGATCATTCTCTCTAGATTCTGCTTCCAGGACACATAACCAGTCAGTATCCATGGGGGTAGGTTGATTAACCCTTTACCAAACGCCAAATTATTCTCTCCCAATTGAAAGTTTTCAGATGACATTTCAAAATGTGATGAAATTGAAAAATAATCTTCTGAAAGGAGAGAAAACATTGTGGGAAAAGTAGAAATTTCTTGTTAAGAGTAATTTCTCCTTTTTTCACAATGTTTTCCAGAGTCGTCTGCAACAAACTGGTCAAATGACGTAATTGTTTGGTAATGGGTTTACTGCAAGCATTTTTGAACATTAAAAACAAAATCTCAAAAGAAGCAGTGCTTTTTGCGATAACTGTAAAGTTTTCTCAACTGAAACATGCAGCCGCCATTCTTCCTTTTTTTTCTCTATAATTTTGAGGTTCATTGCAAGACGAGCACATCCTTCACAAATTTGAAGCACTTCCAGGCAGGAAATGTGAATAATATTTCTAGACTTATAAATGGGACATCAGACAGGCAAACATACATGATACACTATAGATTGTAGGCCAGCTTACTAAACAGGGTACTGTTTTACTAAACAGTTTACGCTTAAGATTTGCGTAAGTCTAAAACAACAATTCCTCTTATTTCAATATTGGACGAAGCAATATTGCAAAGTGACACATCATTGGAATCGTCTTTCCGAGACACTTCCAATGATGTGTCACATTGCAATATTGTACTTTCATTGAAGATACTATCCATGTTTATCAATTATGATTTATGCAAAAAATTTCCGTAAATTGTTTAGTAAAACCGTACCCAGCTTACTAAACAGGGTACTGTTTTACTTAACAACTCAGGGAAAATCTGCGTGTAAATCAAAACTGATATTCATGGCTATCATCCTTAATAAATGTACACTATTGTAATGTGACACATCATTGGAAGCGTCTCATATGTGTTACATTGCAATATTGCTTTTCTCAATATTGAAATAAGAGGGAATGTTGCATTGAACTTGTGCAAATTGTTAGCATAAAATCTTTAGTAAAATGGTACCCAGGTTTGATTCTTTTACTCTAAATGCCATGGAGGGAAGCAGGGACCCAAATTATTTCTTTTTTATTTTTATAACTCTTCTTGAATTTAACTTAACTCGAATTGTTTCTCAAAGCCAACCACAAAAAAATCAATTATATGAAGACAAGAGAAAAAAGGTTTGGGAGGGCTATATATGATATACAAAAGAAGAGGTGCTGCATTGTAAATGATGTTTATGTAAGGACGATCATTGTAATCATTGTTATGTATAGAAGGGTCACAGCTGTACGGCTCATTTCCAGTCAATAAAAATGGCTTAATAAGCTGTTTTTACACAGGATTGTCAGGCTATGATACCTCATTTAACCAAATCCCCCACATGGTAATCCCCTACATGGTAATCCCCTACATGGTAATCCCCTACATGGTAATCCCCTACATGGTAATCCCCTACATGGTAATCCCCTACATGGTAATCCCCTACATGGTAATCCCCTACATGGTAATCCCCTTCATGGTAATCCCCTACATGGTAATCCCCTACATGGTAATCCCCTGCAATGGTTTCAAGAACTGTGCTCATGAAGTTCATCAATAGAACATGAATGACAAATGGCCAGTCATGAAAACATAACTGTTCTAAAATAGGTTCATGCACCATCTATAACAGGTTTATAAACGTATTCTATAAATGTGGAATTTGATGCTGTGTCTACAGTTTTATATTACAGCTTTCTTGGGATAACCAACACTTAGGTAAGGATATAAAGTGAATTGCTAAAGGAAATCTCACAAAAATCATTGGCCTCCTTGAGGATCATACCTGCATGGGACCTATGACTTACAAGTATACCACAAGACCACTGAACCAAACTTCTTCACAACACAATTATGATTAATAAATGTTGCGGTAAGAGAAGAACTGGTTCATGGTGAGCAAGTTCTCCGAAAAGTATGTTACTATAGTTTGACAATCAATTATACTCAGTATATGGGTTCCATGGCTATCATTTAGTACTTGGTTTACATGTATGCTAATATTGTGAGGAGTAAAAGACTTCCAGGGACCCTGTAGGAATGATAAAGACATAGTGTGCTGGAACTGTGGTGTGAGATCATATGATGACACCAAGACTGACACACTCTGCGCCAAGACTGACATACTCAGAGTAGCAAGCAGGTCAGATCACAGACCAGCCGCCAATTTACAAGATCTAGGCCTGCCACCAAGTAAATTAGAGGCTGGTCTTATCTACCTTATATGGATAAGCATGAAGCTGGTTCCAGCACTATAAGGGTAAAATGGTAGTTGCCATATAATGCTGTGTGATCAAGACTAATGACCAGTTAATTAGTAATGAAGTGAGTATCAACCCTTATAGTGCTGGAACCAACTTTATACTTATGCAAACAGATTAGATCCAGGCTAGCAGGTGATCTAACCTGTTTGCTACTCTCCTCATCAAAATCAAGCAGATATATAATGGTTTAGAAAGCAAATGACACACAATTTATTTATAGAAAATTACCCATCATTCTAAGGGTTTAAGAGGAATGCCAGAAAATAGATAGAAATTGAAGAAAAGGTTCAAGATCACTGCTAAGGCGCTACATTATGCACAGCTGTTACACGCCTATACATCATGTCTTTATACAAATAAGGCTATTGTTTGCACATCAAGATATCCAATTTTCCCATTCATACATCAAAGAACACCATTTTTCTCAAAAAGGTTATAAAACTGTGATGGTTATAAACATTACTAATTGCCTTGCCACATCATAATAAGGAACAAATTGTGAAGCATACACCCTAAAGATCAACTCATCACAGCACTATTGGAAAGATTGTGAGCAAAGACTATCAAAACAATTTCACCACATAATAAAAGCTGTGCAGATTCATGAGATTGTGAGGACCTAATTACTGGCTTGGCACAATATAAAATTTGTGTTGATTGCTATGCATATACCCTTAAGGCATTGTAAGGCATATGACCTAATAACCACTTGGTTACATAATCAATGTTGTGTAGATTGTAAGGCATATAACCTAATAACCACTTGGTTACATCATCAATGTTGTCTAGATTGTAAGGCATATGACCTAATAACCACTTGGTTACATCATCAATGTTGTGTAGATTGTAAGGCATAGGACCTTATAACCACTTGGTAACATCATCAAAGTTGTGTAGATTGTAAGGCATAGGACCTTATAACCACATGGTAACATCATCAATGTTGTCTAGATTGTAAGGCATAGGACCTTATAACCACTTGGTAACATCATCAAAGTTGTGTAGATTGTAAGGCATAGGACCTTATAACCACATGGTAACATCATCAAAGTTGTGTAGATTGTAAGGCATAGGACCTTATAACCACTTGGTAACATCATCAAAGTTGTGTAGATTGTAAGGCATAGGACCTAATAACCACTTGGTTACATCATCAACGTTGTCTAGATTGTAAGGCATATAACCTAATAACCCCTTGGTTACATCATCAATGTTGTCTAGATTGTAAGGCATAGGACCTAATAACCACTTGGTTACATCATCAAAGTTTTGTAGATTGTAAGGCATAGGACCTAATAACCCCTTGGTTACATCATCAATGTTGTGTAGATTGTAAGGCATAGGACCTAATAACCCCTTGGTTACATCATCAATGTTGTCTAGATTGTAAGGAATAGGACCTAATAACCACTTGGTTACATCATCAATGTTGTCTAGATTGTAAGGCATAGGACCTAATAACCCCTTGGTTACATCATCAATGTTGTCTAGATTGTAAGGCATAGGACCTAATAACCACTTGGTTACATCATCAATGTTGTCTAGATTGTAAGGCATAGGACCTAATAACCCCTTGGTTACATCATCAATGTTGTCTAGATTGTAAGGCATAGGACCTAATAACCACATGGTTACATCATCAATGTTGTCTAGATTGTAAGGCATATGACCTAATAACCACTTGGTTACATCATCAATGTTGTCTAGATTGTAAGGCATAGGACCTAATAACCCCTTGGTTACATCATCAATGTTGTGTAGATTGTAAGGCATAGGACCTAATAACCCCTTGGTTACATCATCAATGTTGTCTAGATTGTAAGGCATAGGACCTAATAACCACTTGGTTACATCATCAATGTTGTCTAGATTGTAAGGCATAGGACCTAATAACCACTTGGTTACATCATCAATGTTGTCTAGATTGTAAGGAATAGGACCTAATAACCACTTGGTTACATCATCAATGCTGTCTAGATTGTAAGGCATAGGACCTGATAACCACTTGGTTACATCATCAATGTTGTCTAGATTGTAAGGCATAGGACCTAATAACCACTTGGTTACATCATCAATGTTGTGTAGATTGTAAGGCATAGAATCTAATAACCACATGGTCACATCATCAAAGTTGTGTAGATTGTGAGGCAAAGAACCTAATAACCGCATGGTCACATCATCAAAGAACCTAATAAACACTCAGTCACATCAATTAAGTTGTGTAGATTGTAAGGCATTCTGGTTTGAAAGTAGAAATATTTATCTATCATAAGGGAGTATTTTATAGAAAAGGTAAATTGTCAAAATAAAAATAACCTTTTCACCCATTAACCCCCAGGCGTTTTAGGATCTTAGGACTATTGAACACATTTTTACTTCACCCCTACTCTAAAACAATATTTTCTAAATGACTTTGAGCCACAACCAAACATTATAAAGCAAAAATTGCCGAAAGGATTCTGAAACATTTGTCAAAAGAGTAGTAAATTGCTTGTTGCAAGAAATTCAAAATGTTATCTTTTTTTCTACAGTTTCATCTTAAACTTTTAAGTACATGTTTTAAGCAGTATAATGGAATTCATGACATAAAATCTGTATGTGTTTCCAAGCCCATATGACAGGATAATTAAGAAACCTTTATCTCAATTAAACAAAGAGCTGTTGCTCATGACTCGGGGAACTATTCCTAAAGTCACAGACACAATGACCCTTCATCTCCACCCTTAAAGAAAATATCATATTGTTCCTATGTTGGAACTCAAATTTTGGCCTGTCACAAGATAAGATAGTTACTTATGAAGGAATTGGTCAGGTTTGTGAGCATAACTTAACCATAAGAATGCTGGGTAATTTTCTGAAAATAGATTTTTGTGTCTTCTCTTTTTCAAAATCTTAGATATCTTCTTATTTTTGATGAGAAAATATGCTCAGAGTAGCAAACAGGTTAGATCACAGGCCAGCCGCCAATTTACTTGGCTGCTGGCCTGGATCTAACCTGTTTGCATAAGCAAGAAGTCGGTTCCAACACTGTAAAGGTTAACTCTGAACAAACATCTTTTTGTAAAACCAAATTTCAAGAGCTTTCAGGTTTGTTAAAGCTTACTAATGGTTTGTAAAAGCTTACTTATTATACATTAATTTACAACCAAGGTCTAACTACTAATATTCATCATTATCTATTCTGCTTCCTGGCTGGGTAACCAGTACTCACCCAACAGTGGTGCAGTGGTAGAGCGTCGTTCTCTTGTACAGAGCAGTTTCTACTTTTCAAAACAACAAATACTTTGCTAATAAAGGAACATCTTTGTCAATCCTGATTACACAATTTGTCTTAAACTTTCAGTTTGTGGATTATGACATTCAATAATTAGGTCAAAAATAAGAACAGTATATTTCATTGGTATTTAAGTAGCATAAATCACATTTCCTTAACCCTTTCCCAAACAATAACGACATTTGACCACTTTGTTGCAGACGACTTTAGAAAACATTGTGGGAAAAGGAGAAATTGCTTGTAACGGGCAATTTCTCCTTTCCCACAATGTTTTCTGCCCTATCAGAAGATTATTTTCCAATTTCATCACATTTTGAAATGTCGTCTGCAAACTCTTTCAATTTGGGACAGTCAAATATTTGTTGTTTGGGAAAGGGTTAACCCATATAGTGCTTATTGTTTGATTCTGAAAAACAAGCACTTTTATAATAATCTTTACAATGTACATAAATAAAATCTTACAAATTTACAAGCAAAATGATACTAACCCAAAAGGTTTTAGAAAAAATCTTACCGTAGTACAGATAATTCTGAAGGATGTCCTCCGATGATAACAGAAGAAATGAATGCCTATAATCATTGGGGTGGTGAGAGTCTTTAACACGGTGTACGTTCCGACGGTGTTAAACTGCAGTGAGAGATTATTGAAAACGACAAAGCCACAGAATGTTATCGAGAGTGGAAGCACTCGAATGATCTTGATTTCCTTGAATTCGAACATTTTAAAGGCTAGACAGACCATGAGTAAGAGTGAGGTACTGATGAAGTGGATGCAGGTAAGCGTGTAACCTGTTAGTTCGTAACCCGAGGCCTTCGATGAACGATATGCCCATTTGTTCATGAACACAATCAGCGGTGAGCTCACAAAGTTGATTATAAATCCTATAATGACTGCTGTGTCATTTATATTTCTCGTCTCTTTTCGCACATGTCCATTTGGTGTGGAGACTTCAGCGACATGCTGCACATTAACCGGGACTTTATCCGTTCCTTTTAAATCCATGGTGATGTTTCTCGTTCTATGGGAAGGGTGAAAGATTTGTTTTACGGTGAGATGGCCCTTTTTGTGATGTAATGTTCTTTAATTGGACTGCTTTATCCTAATCCCTGAAATCAAGAACAACATGGCTAAATTCAATTGTTAACAATGGTTTAAACACTGTGTCAACAGTATTTCAGTTATTTTACAGCTTTCTTTAAATTTTACAGTACTAGGCAGAGGTCTGCAGTGTCTTGCCCATGGACACTCCCAGGAAAATCAGAGCGCTGCTGGTGAGGATTGAACCTGGGATCCCCCAGTTTTCATTATGTCACAATGACTTTCATGTTGATAATAATCATGTTTTTTTATTTGTATTGTTTTTCATTTGAAAACACCTATTACACCTGTAATATGAGTCTTTTCTAATACAATTTTTTTCCCTTTATTTCTTCCTTTTTTATTATTATTCTAATTCAATAATAAAACAATAACATAAATATTAAATTCATCAACTTATATAATATAAAAAAAATTCCGATAAAAGTATGTTATTTTGCCTTCATCTGTTTACCATTCATTTTATCTCTAATTAACCCTTAGAATGCTGGGTAATTTTCCAAAAATAGATTTTTGCATTGAAGCTTTTTAAATTCACTCAGATTTGTGGGTTAGTCCCTACAGTCTCACCTCGCAGCTAGTGGTGATCAAACCCAGGACATTGGCTACCAGATGCCAATGCTCTACCTTTGCACCACTTTCACCCACTAACATTAAACACTTCATTACTTAGAAGATTAGCAAAGCCAAATGAATGGAACACTGAGCAAGATGTGAACTCAATTTTTCAGACTTTATTCATCCTTTACAATTTGTTTATCATCATGATAAACAAATGGTAAAGGATGAATTAAGTCTGAAAAATGTCATGCATGCACGTTTTTTATCTCTTATCTTTGCACTTATTCATCCCTTAAGCAAGAAAGTGACATTCTAAATGCAATTCCGCCAGATGTCATCTTTATGAAAGTACCCCTGTAAAGGTTTCAAGAACTGTGTTCATGAGCAGTTAAAGGCATGAAAGACAAATGGCTGTTCATGAATGCAAAGAACAGACGTTAACAACAAATAGCTGTTCATGAATGCAAAGAACAGACGTTAACAACAAATAGCTGTTCATGAATGCAAAGAACAGACATTAACAACAAATAGCTGTTCATGAATGCAAAAAGAAGACATTAACAACAAATAGCTGATCATGAATGCAAAGCTTTCTTGAACTTGTCCATGAATTTCAAGAACATGTTCATGAAATACATGAACAGGTTCATGAATGAATTCTTGACCTTAAAATCCCATAGCAATCTGTCCAGAAAGTAATGAATAAAGAATAACCTTACTTGGAAAAGAATCAAGTCAATTTCGAAGTTATTTCACAATAATTTAAAGAGAGTTTTTATGCAGACAACAAATTCATCTTCTTGTTTGAGAGAACAGCACTCCCAGAACACTGATAACCTTGGATTTCATGTTTGACCTTCTTAACCTTGCATGCATTCTATCGCTCTTACAACATGTGCCTGAAAAACCAAGTGACAAAAGAAACTGATGCTTAAAAAAGCAAAATCTCCTTTTTCACTATGTTTTTCTACCCAACAGTATAAAATAAAACGTTTTTGTTATATCTTTATGAATCATAAAATTAATGTAACCCATATAAAAAGGTTCACATAGTATGAAAGAAATAGCAAGCCTATCCTTCAATATAATATAAACCGAGGGTTCAACACAAGACTATAGCACAAAAGTGAAGGACTGGCTAGAGTCTTGCATTAACCAAGTTTGTTGCAGACGACTCTGAAAAACATTGTGCAAAAAGAAATAAATTACTCATTAAGAGCAATTTCTCCTTTTCCCACAATGATTTCTGCCCTATCAGAAAGTCATTTTTCAATCTTACCACATTTTGAAATGTCATATAAAAAATTTGGCTATTGGTAAAGGGTTTTACCCTTGAATGTGTAAGGAAAACAAATAAAACGTTCGACATTACATTATCTACTTGCAAAAGGTATACTCTTGCAAACAATCTGTTTCATTTCTAATTTTCTACATTGTGGTACTCATTAGATTTTGTATGGTGTTGAACACCATATCAACAAATTTTCAGTTATGTACGGCCTTCCTGGATTCACCAGAACTAGGCTAGGGCTCTGAAGTGACTTACCAGAGGTCATGCCTCCGAAACCAGAGGTGTCAGTGGGGCTTGAACCTGCGACCCCTAAGTTCTTTGTCAACCACTGGGCCATGCAGGACCCCTGGTACTCATTAGAACCGTCTTGATTAGATGATTATTTTGAGTACCAACAAGATAAAATTAACAGTTCAATTATCAAAATACTAAATGAAAAGGACACTAGCACATTGTTTAATCTGAACCGTCAGAGTACAATAGGTACCTACATTCAAGACTTATCATTTTGT
Organism: Cerastoderma edule; assembly: GCA_947846245.1. Classification (NCBI taxonomy): domain Eukaryota; kingdom Metazoa; phylum Mollusca; class Bivalvia; order Cardiida; family Cardiidae; genus Cerastoderma; species Cerastoderma edule. Next base: position 37,087,698 of record OX401413.1, on the reverse strand, counting down.
TACATGAATTTGCAGATGACTTATAATGAATCAAACATTTAAAAGAATTAAAAGATATTTGGATATCTGTTAAGAAAGAAGAGGTCCAATAAAATAGAGACTATTTTGAAAACATATAATACTTTACTCATTTGAATTGTCTCTGCAAGTTCACTCAAAAATAAAAAAAATAACAAGCAAAATGCACTGGAATGTTTAACATATAGAGTTAATTTGAAACAATTCATAGCATCTTTTTAATGTTTAATTTTATTACACATTCATATAGTTTCGATTATTGGCAATAAAATAAACCTCACAATTTAATATAAGACTTTACCAAAGTCAACCCTTCATCAAACTGAATGACTTATAGTCTTACCTTGAAGGCTCAATATATGCATTTTAAGGAGGAAAACAAGAATTTGGATTGGTAAAAGTTTTTTAGAAAGCGTAATTATTGTTGTCACCTTTAGACTCCTTTCAATGATCTGAATAATAAGCAACAGAAAACATGAAATATTTTTATCCTCATAGAAAAAGATCAAAGATCATCTGCATAATAATTAGCAAAAAGATAAATGCAAAGAATGAAAATGTTGGGATCAAATAAGAATTTGCAAAGTTTGTAAAGTTGACATTAAATAAGGAAGGGAAAAGTAAAAACTATTTTGCTTTAGAAGTGCCTTAATAGGTACATTTATAAATGAAGTAATAGTTTGATATATTCATGAATATGGTTCAAATGAATGTTTCATTCAGTTATGGGCATTCCCTTTTCTGTGTGTGTGGTAAAGCATGACCTCTCTCCTCCACAACAATCTATTTATATCCAAATTAAAAGGACTATCTCACAGACGGGGATTTGAACTTTTTAAAACAAATTTTCTTCTACCTATAGTGTGACAACACAGATTTCTGAAATAACATAAGGCTAGATCATTGACGCTGGTTTAATCCCATTTATAACTGTAAAGAAAAGATAGAGAACAATTATATTGCAGATATTGCAAAACTTTAAAACCATTGTTTATAGGTAAACAATGATCTTAACATAGAATAGGTTGTGGTAATTTTAGATACCATCGTCATGTGGGTCTTTGGAAACGTTTAATTACCCTTGTCACAAGGCGTTAGCAAGGTTCATCAAAAAGAATTCTGCTGCATTTATTCATAAACCAGCTTTACCATAGAATCACTGACAGACGCGAAAGCTCACTACACATCATTTATTCAAATCTTGGAATTTCAGCAACTAAGAAAGTAAAGGAATTGAAAAGAGATTTTTTGTTTAGTGACAATGATTGATAATATCAGAAGTTTTTGAATGTTTGATAATTCAAAATCACACATCTCTGAGTGAATCCCTTTCATGCATGATGGGTTTAACTAATTATCAATTTATTAACAGTGTTTCAGTTTATTCCCAATTCTTGGCTAGTTAGAAATGTTTAGAATTTATAATTGTTTGCATTGGAGTTTAATGTTATTTAAAACAGCATTGCAGCTTTATAACAGGATCCAGTGCACCAATACATGCTCCAGGTATTTGTTCACTAGAACTGTAAAACATTCTTTCTGGGGCACTCAGGGTTTTCCTTGACCCAAAACTTATATAGTAAATGACCCCCAATTCCTGGATATGACCCTGAAAGACCTAACATTATTTTTGATTCACAATTCCAGCTTACTTCTCCAACTATTCTCTAAACCCTATACTGTTGGTACTCATCAGAATCCCCTCCATGAAACACTTCTAAAGAGTACCAACAAAATAGGATTTATTTATTTGTTTTAAAAATAATGTGTGTAAAAGAGTCACTTATCCAGGTTTACAATACAAAGAAGAAAGCTGGGCATCAAACCTATTGACCCTTAACCAAATGCCAAATTTTCGACTGTCCCAAATGGAAAGAGTTTGCAGACAACAGTTAAAAATGTAATTAATTTGAAAAAAAAAATCTTCTGATAGGGCAGAAAATATTGTGGGTAAAGGAGAAATTACTCAATAAGGCGTCAGTCAAAATAGCAATAGCCTTCGAGACCAGTTATCTGGACTACATTTTGCTAGTGCTAGCTTGAAGCCTAGGAATTGTATAATACCGATATAACAAAAACCATGTTACTTGTCAGAAACACAAGTAATTCCAAGAAATGTTCATATTCAACATGAATAACAATTAAGCTAACATAAAAAATAGAATTTACTTTCAATTTATACCTTATTAAAGACAAATTGTTTTTAAATGAAGTGCAAATGAAAGTTGACTAGGAGAGTTGCTCAAATGCTCATCAGATGCCATTTAATCAAAATGTGCCCTTAACACTCTGCTAGCTAAAAAAGTGTTTTGTAGGGTTATCAAATAGATATGTATATAGATACACCGAGAAATAATTAAGAGACCTTATCTTTCTAGGACATCTTTGTATCAATGTATGAAGTAAATAGTCCTATATTGTATGTTGAATTCAAAACCAACAATTAATCCCTCTAGTTTGCACGAAACACTAGTAAACATACTCACATAAATTAAACAACGCGAGAGAATGCCTCACTCGGGCCGAATATCCGAGTCAATGTTATGTCCGAATACTACTCCAGTCGGTATAAATAACAGTCAATATGCTGTTGTTACGAAATCTGTCTTGACGCGTCGCGGCCCGACTTAACTATATACTGGATCGGTTCACGGACCAGTTGTAGGTGTAAATACATTTATAGGTAAAACTCCACGTGGGCGCTTTATGGGGTGTCGATCTATCGTATTTGTCTGGGCCGATTGCTCTTTCTTTATTTGAGACCTCAGATTTATCCTTATATTTTTTTATTTATCCCCAAAACAAAAGAAAAACTTCGATGATAACTCTTTAACACCTGCAGACGATATTTTTTTATTTGTAGCAGACGACTTTAGAAAAGCATTCGAAACATGTGAAAAACGAAATAAACATGTTTATTAAGTCTTTGTGATATGTAAATAGATTTAAAAAGCATTGAGGCAAAAGGAGAAATTGCTTGTAACAAGCAATTTCTCCTTTTGCGACATTGCTTTTTGAAAGTCGTCTGCTGCAAGGCGCAAAAGTGTATAGCTACACATGTGTTAAATTAAAAAGAAGCTAGTATATATACAATCGTGATTATTTATTGAATACTATTAACTACATTTAGTTCAAATAGTTTACGATAGGTATGAATACAGAACTCACATTTTGCTTTTCCACGTCCCACCTGAGACGTGTACATCTGTAATACAAGCCAAAGTTTAATTATGAATGTATCGAACCATGAAAAAGGTAGGCTTTATACAGTGTAGGGCGACAGTGGTGCAGAGGTAGAGCGCTGACCTCTTATACCAAGGGTACCCCGGTAACCCCGTTAGGCGAGGTGAACATTGCTGGGACTAACCCACAAATTGGCGCGAGCACTGGTTTAGTAGGCCTGTGCAGGAAGCAGCTGACTTCATAGATAGTGGCTTTGAACAAGATCTAAGCTTCCCTCCTTCGATGTTAAACAATAAGGTAAAAAAGTCACTACATCCACGTGGTCAGTTGTTACGGATCAGACAGGGTGGCACACATTGTCTGATCTTAGACGAGACTTTCCATTTACAGGGGTTATGCTACAAGTACTACATCTATGTTGTACTTCCAACACTTGTTAGCGATTACAACTGGAAGGGGACACCGCCATCATCGGGACATTGTTAGGAGCCACGAGCATGTACTTTTCATGTCAATATCACACACATGGTGGAAAACTATGCCTATGTGTTTGGTTTATCGAATATAACAATAAAGTTATAGAGTAGATGTCGCTAATCTATAGCAAAATCCCGTTTTTGCGAAAATAGACTGTAAGGTTATATGTGTCGGTAATCGTTAACCCTTTCCCAACCGATAACGACCTTTGACAATTTTGTTGCAGACGACTTTAGAAAACATGGTGGAAAAATGAGAAATTGCTCTTTACGAGCAATTTCTCTTTTTTCCCACAATGTTTTCTGCCCTATCACAAGATAAGTTGCCAATTCCGTCACATTTTGAAATGTTGTCTGCAACCTCTTTCAATTTGGGACAGTCAAAAATTTGTTGTTTGGGAAAGGGTTAAAGCGAAGAGCCTCACAAGGAAAAAAAAGAAGAACATGCAGGAGCGCAGCCAGCGATACGCTCATACGCACATGCGTAACATCAGTTTCAAAATATATAAAGAAAAAAACTTTCAAATTTCAATCGCAAAGTTTGAATTATGCATTGCCTTTAATCTCCAAATACACGCCAAATCTCACCATTTTCAGGGTAAGGGGTACAAACCCTCTCGCTCCCTCCCCCCGTCGATGCGTAAGAGGATAGCTACGCCCTTGACAAAGGGTAGAGGTAAAGGTAGGGTTTATAGACTCATATCTATGCTAGGAATATTCAAACGACTCTTAAAATTACATATACATTAACACGATGATAAATTATGCCAACGTGTTTGGTAAATGAAATCTTAAGACAAATTTATAAAAGGAGACATTGCTAATTTAAAGGTAAATATCAGTCACAAGATGTTACTAGATCGTATCTAGGCAGTGGTGACCAGGTAAATATCAGTCACAAGACATTACGGGATCGTATCTAGGCAGTGGTGACCAGATAGATATCAGTCACAATATGTTACGGGATCGTATCTAGGCAGTGGTGACAAGGTAAATATCAGTAACAAGACGTTACGGGATCGTATCTAGGCAGTGGTGACCAGTTAGATATCAGTCACAAGATGTTACGGGATCGTATTTAGGCAGTGGTGACAAGGTAAATATCAGTCACAAGACGTTAAGGAATCGCATCTAGGAAATGGTGACCAAGTTAATACCAGCCACAAGATAATACGGGATCGTATCTAGGCAGTGGTGACCATGTAAATATTAGTCACAAGATGATACGGGATTGTATCAAGGCAGTGGTGACAAGGTAGATATCCGTCCCAAGATGTAACGGGATGGTATCTAGGCAGTAGTGACCAGGATAATATCAACCACAAGATGTTACAGGATCGTATTTAGGCAGTATTGACCAGGTAAATATCATTCCCAAGATGTAACGGGATCGTATCTGGGCAGTAGTGACCAGTTAGATATCAGTCACAAGATGATACGGGATCGTATTTAGGCAGTGGTGACCAGGTTAATATCAGCCACAAGATAATACGGGATCGTATCTAGGCGGTGGTGACCATGTAAATATCAGTCCCAAGATGTTACGGGATCGTGTCTAGGCAATGGTGACCAGGTAAATATAAGTCCCAAGATGTAACGGGATCGTATCTAGGCAGTGGTGACCAGGCAACGTTCAGCCAAAAGATGTTACGGGATCGTATCTAGGCAGTGGTGACAAGGTAAATATCAGTCCCAAGATGTAACGGGATCGTATCTAGGCAGTGGTGACCAGGCAACGTTCAGCCAAAAGATGTAACGGGATCGTATCTAGGCAGTAGTGACCAGGTAAATATCATTCCCAAGATGTAACGGGATCGTATCTAGGCAGTAGTGACCAGTTAGATATCAGTCACAAGATGTAACGGGATCGTATCTAGGCAGTAGTGACCAGTTAGATATCAGTCACAAGATGTTACGGGATCGTATTTAGGCAGTGGTGACCAGGTTAATATCAGCCACAAGATGTTACGGGATCGTGTCTAAGCAGTAGTGACCAGTTAGATATCAGTCACAAGATGTTACGGGATCGTATCTAGGCAATGGTGACCAGGTTAATATCAGCCACAAGATAATACAGGATCGTATCTAGGCAGTGGTGACCATGTAAATATCAGTCCCAAGATGTTACGGGATCGTGTATAGGCAATGGTGACCAGGTAAATATCAGTCCCAAGATGTCACGGGATCGTGTCTAGGCAGTGGTGACCAGGCAAAGATCAGCCAAAAGACGTTACGAGACCGTAACCAGGTAAACATAATCGAAAGCTTCTCACTTATAGCATTATGAATCACTTCTAACAGAAGAACAATACTTAACCATAGATCGAGGGTTCAATGCAAGACTATAGTAAGTGCTTCATAAACATGAAGAACTTACTATAGTAATGCACTTAACTCTTGAGATTTAAATTACAAACACAAATGAACATTAACCCATTTTAGATGTTCGTATCATGAGCTTATGAGAAAGGATATCTTGATGAATAATGGTGCATGAAGTGATATACTCAATGTACCATCTTTTGTCAAACAGGCATTATTTATCATATCATATTATATCATATTTGATAATAAGACTATGTTACTAGGTTTGTACTCTCTTGTTGAAAACATGTATATAAGATATGTATTATGGACCTAAGGCCGGAACTATTACAAGAAACATTTGTTCTTGTATTTGTAATTAGTTTGTTTAACTCGTTACCAAACAATTACGACATTTCACTAGTTTTTTGCACACGACTCCAGAAAACATTGTGGGAAAAGGAGAAATTGCTCCTAACGAGCAATTTCTCTTTTTCCCACATTTATGTCTGTCCTATTAGAATAGCATTCTTCAATTTCATCACATTTTGAAATGTAGTCCGCAATCTCTTTCATTTTTTGGGCAAGCGAAAATTTGGCGTTTGGTAAAGGATTATCATATGAACATGTACATGGCTGGAGTTTGCAATGTGTTTTGTGGGTTTCTGTCTACGGCAAGGCTGAGGACCTTGACTAAACACATGTTTCATCATGCCAGATCGAAGTTATTTGATGACAGATGGGACTGCGTGAAGTATGTTTTGTTTGAACAATACCCTTTCTGTAAAGCCAGAAAATTCACCGTAAGACAGATTTACCCCGTTGTCAAAATAATCTGAAAGTTGCAGGTAACAGACAAGTTCAGGCGCATAGCTAGCCTAGCCCATCATTGGTGTGGATTCAGGATTAAGGTAGGGGGGTCCGGGGGCAAGCTCTTCAGGAAATTTTTGAAAATAATGGTGTAATCTGGTGCATTGTAGGTGATTGCAGGGTCATTAATGTAGTATAATGTAAGAATACGGACACATAGAATAGGCCTATATTAAGGCGTCAATAATTTATACATTAATGGTGAAGATTTTTGTGATTTTAAAAAAATCATGTTTTTTTGTCAGAATCATGAGGATCAGGCACATACTCGCGTATAGGCAGCTATGCACCTACTGTTTGATCATGAAAGTGTTAGTAGATCCATTACCCAATGTGTAATGTTGAGACTGTATAAAAGGCTTACTTTCCTAAATAGAATAAATGATATAAAACATATAGCAATTTGTATAACATACAGTGAAAAAATGATATATTTCTCATCATGGACAGTTAATTCGTTTTTAACATTTGTTTCTACAAAGGTATATATATCAGACACAGAAGGGAAAGGTATGGGGAGTAAGGGTGCACAAAAATGTAGGATAGAATCGCGAAGTTTTGATCTTCATGTAAAAATATTTTTGGAGCATGTAATCGTTTGTCAGATCCAATATAATAATACCATTGCGCTTTCATAAACCCCTATAAAAGATCGCACATATTTCCCTATTAATACAACGCGAGGTAGAGTCTTTGAACAAAGGTCATTTTAGTCAGGTCATTTACAGGACTCGAATTGAGGTTTAATATCCATTTGGTCGGAACTCAACGAAAACAGACGTCGCTTGTACAGTTAGGAAAGGAACAGAATACAGTATACATAATAGAATGTTGTTGACTTATGTGTACAAAGAAAGTTTGTCATGCAAAACCATAGATATAAATATGCAAACTTTCAAACACGTGTGCAAGGAACATGGATATCAAAGTTGTTTGTCACAATATTTTACCAACATATTAAGCCTATATATGAAGGGTTTATGCAATGCTACAGTATTTCCTGCACAAACGTGGTGCGCCTGGCATAGCATCGCAAAGCCATTTGTTAAGAGCAATTCTCCTTTTCGCACAATGTTTTCTAGGGTTGTCTGCAACAAACTGGTCAAATGTCGTTATAATTTGGTAATGGGTTAAAATAACGAAAAGAAATGATCTCTTTATTTGCCTATACAATACAGCGGTGGGACATAGGTTGGTTAAAGTCTCTTGATTATCACTAGATTCTTTTTTATAGACCATGTACTTTTTTTATTCACATCAGTCTGCTAATACAGAGTCCCATATGGTTACATGTGACTATTTCTATCTGAATGAATGAATGTATGAATGTATAAATGAATGAATGGATGGATGGACGAACGAACGAACGAACGAACGAATGCATGCATGCATGAATGAATGAATGAATGAATGAATGAATGAATGAATGAATGAATAAATAAATAAAAGAATGAACGAATGAATGGTATTTTATGGCGCATCATCCAAACTGAAAGCAGCAGCCGCAAAAAACAACTATGAACAAAAGCGTTTTCTTTATTAGATAGAAACCATCGTGACACAAAGGAGAAATTGCTTAACCCATTACCAACCAATAACAACATTTAACCACTTTGTTGCAGATGACTCTGAAAAACATTGTGGTAAAAGCCTTTCTCACAATGTTTTCTGCCCTATCGGAAGATTATTTTCCAATTTCACCATATTTTAAAATTTCTGCAATGTCTTTCAAGTTGGGACTGTCTAAAAGTTTGCGTTTGGTAAAGGGTTAATGGGATCAATATGTCCCTTTGTCAATGATTTCTAAAGACCCCTGCAGCAGATGCTATTACACATAAGTTTTTACAATATAAGGAATTAAATGTAGAGCTATTTTACCTTACATTGTGCCAAAGCTACGGATTCTCATTAAGTCAATATTACAGAGCAAAGATGTTCCATGAATAAAGGGTTGCATTGGTAAAGAATGAAATAATCAACTAACATGCTTTTTTCAATACAAATTCTTTTAATGATATTTTACAACCATAGAATACACATCTTAAGATATTGCAAAATATAGTACAATTGTTTTCAAAATAAATATATATATTTTTTCTATCTATATAAAGTTATTCATAACAATTTTGATTTGATTTTAAAAAAGAATACATTCTTGGGTTAGAAACTGAAAAGAATAACATTCATTGAAATAAATGTTTGCTACGAAAGATGGCATTTGGAATAAATGGTAAAACAGATAAACTTAATTCAAGAAAATAAGCAATTTCCATTTGAAGAAAGTGTTATTGTTTAAGATTATACATAATATGATTTCTTTTGATTATGACCTAAGGAGACAAAATTGCCCTCCAATAGAACACTGCACTAAAAGAACCAAGACGCCCCCTATCCAGTTCATATGAAGTAATGGGTGGAAGAGTATTGCAACTTTGGGGAAAAATATGATTAACAATTAGACATGATTGAATTCATCAATTCATTAAATACAATTCTTTGGTAGCCAGTACAAAAGTATTGACATAATAAGGTGAAGTCAATTTGAGTCAATATTTACATGATGTAAATAATACAAAAGCAACAAATGGATTATCACTTCATGGGTAATTTCTTCTAAGTCTCGATGTTTTGAAAACTAGCTTGCTTCAAGCATGTTAAAAGTGATATAGATAATGGGAAAGGTAATCAAGAGTTTATATATTCATATAACAATATCTTATCTACCTTATTCTAATGAGAAGAAACTAATGGTCAAATCAAGAATTGCTCATAGAGGAAATTTCTGAATTTATATCATAGTTGTAACTACAAGCAACTGCAGCAAATGTGTTATAAAAACGAGGATGTTTGAAGGATAATGTTGAGCAATTCTTGATCATAATAATTATAAATCTAGTCCTGATACAACTTTTTCTATTTAGTCTTCTACTTCTATGGTATACTTCCAACAACCGTAAGAAATTATTACTGGAAAAAAGTCTTAAAGTAAAGGGTTTATTATGGGAATAAATCATTAAATCATATCTACATTCTAGAAACAGACATCTCATCTTCCAAAACAAAGTACATCTATACTTTACCATTTTAATGGAAAATTAATTTGACACTTGCAGTCATTGCGGTACTTATCGCAGTCATTGCGGTACTTATCGTCTGCAAGGCCTGAGACTAGCTCTCATGAATTCCCAAAAGCCCTCATAGGGTTTCAAACCAATGCAGAGAGTGGCCATGTGATTCTTAGTTCTGTACTCTAACCACGAAGATGCCCCTTCACCATACATGCACTTATTTGTGTAATGGCTATGTAGTAAACTTCTGTAACTATTATTGATTAAGGATTTGGAATAAGCTTGGTAATATGGACGATTCATTTTGCCACCCCTGGTTACACAAGTAGAAATATCATACATACAAACAACTGATAGACGATTTATTTTGCCACCCCTGGTTACACAAGTAGAAATATCATACATACAAACAACGGACAGAACAATGACCAACTCCCCAACACAATATCTCGAAAAACAAAACAGATGCTTTAAACTTTAAGATCAAAGTTTTGGATAGCTTATCAATCTGATACAACAATTACCTTTTTCCTCTTAACAATGCTATTTTCTATATTGGTGGTTCAATTCAAGACTATATAGTATGTCTTTCACAAACATGAAACACTTGCTATATATATACACAGAATCCTCAATATAATAATATTCCTTTATCTATTTCTATCTTTAAAGGCTTGGTGATTATTCTCTTTTTTTCGTATGAGGCATATATTCGAAAAACAACGTAATAAAAAAAGACTTTCTACTTTATGAATCATTACTTTACTTCTTAGAATAATGAATGATTTAAATGTTTCAAAAAGATATTTTGTATAATGAATACATGTTCAATTCATTGCACTTTTGATATCTGATTTACAATATCAGTTTGATATATGCTTTATATAGGTATTTCTTTTTCAAGACAAAGCTGCTTATCCCATTACATCTTCTTTGGATTGGTCAACATCCAAAGCATCACCGGACGAAACAAGTATGTATTGGTGAATAAAGCAATAAGCTTCAAAGATGCAACTTGATAGCTGAGATCAATTTTCAACGTTGGCTTCAGCCATAATTTTTCAAAAGTAAACTGCTGCAAAATATGTACTTGTATAGATTATGTAAATAAGTATAGATTAAGGAAATGGTAAACATTTTACTCCTATACGTCTGTTTAAAAATCCTTTGCAGCAGAAGACTTCTAGGAAAAAAACAAACTTTTACAAGCAATTATTCCTTTTGTCATAAAGGATTGTCTTTAATTCAAAACAAACACAATTTCTTGATAGCTTGGTAAGTTGATGTTTCATACAATTGAAGCGATCCTTATGAAGTTTAGAAATAGGGTTGAGGCTTTATCAAAGTTTTGATTCTTGCTCTTTGGTATTGCATTTACACATATGTGGTGTGTAATATTACACATATATGGCGTGTAATATGAACTAAAGCTATTTATAAATTTATCTATCATGCACATTAATATCATTGAAATTTAAAGTTTATATAGGGAAATGACAAATGTTTAAATCAACCAACAAAACAAGCCATAGTTTCCCTGTAACAAGTAAACAGAATAATTGATCAGAGGATCTACCATTTTTAAACAATATGAACCAACGAAACAAGACATAACTTCCCGGTACCATGTATACACAGACATCAATCAGATAATCTTCCATGCATAATCAACATAAACCAACAAAATAAGTCATAATTTTCTCAGTACCATGTACGTAGAAACATCAATCAGTTAATCTCTCAATCAACATAAACCAATGAAACGAATCATAATTAGAAACAGGCCATAACTTCCCTGTACCATGTACATAGCAACTATCAGTCAATCTCCCATTCATAGTCCGCTGGATCAGGCATCTGATAGTGTGACAGTCGAATGGCCCGCTGACGTTTCTCCAGTCCCATCTGTATGGCCTGGATCATGTGATCCTCTTGATGAATCCGGTTGACGGACAGAGAATTTCTGTGCGGAGAGTATGACCGACTTCGGACATAGCGGGACACGCCACCATTTTGTGTCCCATACTCCCTTCTATGGGTGCCATAACGACTCCTCGATCCGCCTTGCCGACCCTCGGATGAATTTCTGACATGCATCGGGTAAGACTCTCTAGCTTGCATAGCATCTTTTCTCTGAGTGTATCTATGTACGCGATTTGGCTTCGACGAGAGAACCCAGTTGGTGTCTGTGATCATTTTATTTCCGTACACAAGATGTTCCGGAGAGTCTAAATACTGTTGAGTCGAAGGAGCACTGTTTGGTCGAAGGTTTTCTGTCGTGTGTCCATTGGAGTAGACAGTGGAGTGATGGCTGGATTGTTTCGACTCGGCAGAAGTATCGCGAGCTGGTCTCGGTTCAATGTGGTTCCCATAGTTCATTGGTCTGGGCTTCTCGGGTGTCTTAATTACTTTATAACCTTTCGAACTAAAAACAAAAATAAACAGATTAGAAACCATTGAATAAATATATATGAGGTTTGACGCTGTGTCAATAGCAATTCAGTTAAATAACCACTTTTCTTGATCTCACCAGTTCTATGAAGTGCTCTGCAGTGTCTTGCAATTGAATTAACATTTTGGTGGCATATTGAAATATTTTTTGCCACAAGTCTTTTACTTAAGACATTGAAAATGTAAATTAAATAGAAAAGTATTCCTTCAAAAGGGAAGAAAATATTATTGGTTGAATCATACAAAATCCTTTTACAGCGATTTGGTGAGCAATCCTTAAGTCATAGCTGCAAACTCCTACTCCTGTCATGAATAAACTCCTTACGTGGGTTTTTGTGACAGGCCCATACAGCAGACAACAAATATAAAGAGAGTAAAATAAAATTGTCGTTGTGTTGGTGATTAAAAGCAATGTGACAAAAGCAAAAACTATTCACTGCTCCTTATACATCAAGTGGGAAAATATTGAGTAAATGGTCACAAGACAGAATGATATTGCAACCCCCACACACTTGCCCATTTGTACTTGCCATAAGGTATTCCACCCCAAATGGAGAAAAGTCAGATTTAACAGAACGAATGCCATTATCAAATCAAGTTTTATATCATAAGAATTGTTTATGGATTGAAAGTTCTATTTGCCACCTTTCAGCCATGTAATTTTAATTACAATGTAAAATTTAAGGGGAGGTAATTACTGTGGTTTTAATTACAGAATTCGCTGATACTCATTTTTGAAAAGGTAAATTCAAAATTAGAAAAATTTGGAAAAGTGGCTTAATGAATGCCATTAAAATGATAAGAACTTTCATTTTTTACATTTCAATTTATTCTTCAACCAAAGCAAATACAAGTTTTCCATCAGGGGTGGACTTCCTTAAACAAACTTAAAAGTTTACTTACAGTATATAACCATCACTTAGATTTCCTGAAAGAAACAAATAATTATGTTTTCATTTTTGTACTGATAAATGAAATGGAAAGACAGTCACTGTAACAATCTCATACAAAAGGATGATCAATTTTAAACTTTTCCATTTGGCATCAATATTTTTAATATCAAGTTCTGAAAATTGGACAGCTGTTTGTGCAATGTAACTATTCAATTTTTGCATCACATCAATAATATGTTTTGGGATGCCTGACTTATCTTATCTAAATGCCCATAAGGGCTGGTAAAGCCAAGGGGAACCATCAGTCTTCCACTAGTCAGCCAGGGGACCACCTCTTAGGAAAATCCAAATACCACTACCATGAACCCATATAAAGAGAGGCTGTATAAATTTAAGATCTATAATCTGAGGCCATAAGGCCAGGGAGGCCTCCAAGGGCATTATAGCAAAGAATATTAAAGAATAAGCGCACATTATGATGATGTGGTATCAAACAAAATCATTTCTTGACATAACTTAAAAGACATACTCTTTTATAATAATGTAAGCAAATTTTAGAGTTTAGATTTATTTGTTTTACATCAATTGTGACAGAAGCTTGAAACTGATAGAATTCACTCTTGATGACTGCTTCCTGGAAACATGACCACCACCTGTGCCAATATGTTGGTTAGTTGCACAATTTTCACCACGGCATTAACAGTGGTATCAGAAGTCCATGCTTTACCAATGCACCAGTGCTACACACAGTGGGAGTAATAGAAGTAGCCAATAGACTAACACTCATGACCAGGATAATTCTGACATTCGTTTGCTGTCCATACAGATATCCAAATAGTATCAGGATATTTCATATGGATATCTAGATTGCAAATCGTCCTTTTGCAGATGTTGCTAGTTATCAATAATCTAAGGAAATAATACTAAAAAATGTAACCTCATCCTGTTTTCAGTCATTCAAAGCCAATAATGAAAGTGGCAACCTGAAACCCACCAAAAGTATAACTCACTGATATGAAAATATTTGTTAAATCTGTGTTAGCTATGCACAAAAAAAAAACACACACAAAGATATTTTAAGTGCATTTTCTACTACAAAGCTTAAAAGTTATTTGCATTATAAGGGAAAATGTAAGAGAAGTAAAACCTATAAAATAATTACCTCGCAGTGAAATGTCTCGGGTGACTTTCAGAACAAGCCGTTTTGCATTTGTTAACATCACAATTTGCTTCTCAGATAATTCTCGTACATTTATGTTGTCAACCTGAAAGAAAAACACCATGATACCATTGCTAGTTAACAGATGACTAGATGAGGACAGTGATCCAGGGGTAATATGTCAGTCTCAGGAAACGAGGGTCGTGGGTTCGATCCTGGTGAGCAGCGGGATCCATCTTGAGGAAGACCCGATATTAAACTGCCCATGGCTGGTCAAGCCAGGTAGAACCATCAGCATTCCATAAGTAGGTTGGGAGACTGTCTCTCATGAAAATCTAAATGCTGTCCCCAGGGTTTGAACCCATGCAGAGAGGGGCAATGTGATTTCAAGTTCTTTACTCTAACCACTAGGCCACCAATCTGGGTATTAAGAACATTTTTTCTGACTAATGTCAAGGAGTCCAAACTAAAAATATGATTTATAATTCCGCTTTCACATTTGATATGAACCATTTTTCAAACCTAGATTTGTACTTGAGTTAACACACCTTCTGCAAAAAGTTTTAATAAACCCCCAAGATAATCTGGCTTTTTTATACAATTCTGTATGAGGGAATAAGCTATGGTGTAATATTTGAACAGACTAAATGGATACAGTTCATTTTCAATGATTGTTCAGTTTTGTTTCAACAATACCTGGATCCAAACCAGTAAATTCCAATTTGAATCTGGGACTGGAATTACCGTTTGAAATGCTATACCCATTAAACCCATTAACCACTTTTTTTTTTAGGGGGGAGGGGGTATGGGGCAGGTGAAGCATTGTTTTGTTGATTTGTTTATATGATCCAAGCTCTCTCAACTTGCCACAATGTTTTCAAAGATACCCAACAATAAACTAGCATGAAAATGTCTGTATCAGGGAAAATGTAAATCTCATTATAAAACAACAAAATACTCACCATTACGATCCTGTCATTGCTGATGAGCCCAGCCTTGAATGCTGCTGAATTGGGCTCGACTGTTTTAACAATCAGAGTGTCATTTGATAACCTGAAATACAGAATCAATAACTAGTAACATAGGGAACAATAGGAAGTATATATCAAGGGTTCAATGCAAGACTGCATGTTTATGAAGCACTTACTATAGTCTTGCACTGAACTCTCAATATGTTGTTTAATCGGATCCTCATTACCATTCACTAAGTTTGCCTTTACAGCATCTTTAGAAAAATAAATGGGGTGAAAATGGAGAATTCCAATCTAATAGTTAAAATAAAATAAAAGAATTTCTGTTATTCACCCTTAGCCTCATGCATTGGTGCTTTAAAGGAACTGTAGCAGGTGATGAAAGAAACAATCTTGATTAAGCAAGTTTATACAGTGAAGCCTCGTTTATCCGGACCCCGATAATCCGAATGTCTCGCAATCCGAACAAAATTGTAAGGGAACGAAATTATTTGACCAGGGTGTTGCAGACAACTTTTGAAAACATTGTGGGTAAAGGAGAAATTGCTCGTGACGAGCAATTTCTCCTTTTCCCACAATGTTTTTTGCCATATCAGAAGATTATTTTTGAATTTTATCACATTATGAAATGTCGTCTGCAAACTCTTTCAATTTGGGACGGTCAACAATTTGCCATTTGCTAAAGGGTTATAAGTATACACATGCATACAGACCGTTTATGTCTTAATGTGTATAAGAACATGCTCTGCTTCATCAGTCCGGATGATTTGATAATCCGGACATTTTGTTGGGAACGGACATGTTCGGATTAACGAGACATCACTGTATGTTAATTTATGGGTGTTATATTGCATTATTTCAGATATGCTGCAATGACTCATAATAATTGAGATTTTCCCCTAACTTGACTGCTCATTAAGAATGTTCAAGCCAGGTAGAATTACCATCAGCATTCCATAAGTCAGACAGTAGACTCGTGTAAAACAAATGCTGTAACAAACGTTTGAACACACACTTAGAGAGGCCATGTGATTTCATTTTCTACACTCTAACAACTATGGCCAAAGAAGCCTCTTACAAAACAATAAAACAATGAACAATTTCTCTTGAAGTCACAGTAGTTTTTGATGTTGTCTTCTGCAGGTGCCTTAATGTGAGTCTATTCAACGTAAGAATTTAAGAGTTTGTTGAGTTGAAAGTATGCAACTAAATTTATGAAGAGAAATAGGGTAAAGTTTGATTACGATAGAAAATCTTACAATAAAGAAATAAATGACTAATAAAAGACTTCCAATAATACCTCTGTGTGACACAGCCTAGTTTGCCTGTATTGGATGGATAAACGATAAGTTCTAGTTCTTGGATAGGAAGGTAGGATCTTCCATAGTCAACGGCATCTGGAATGGAAAGGGTAACTTTATCACCATTCCTGCGAGCAATTTTGTAACTGGTCCTTCTTTGGAAGATGAACAGATTGACGCTGCAATGCAATACTATAGTAAGTCCTTCACAAACATGAATTACTTACTAGAGCCTCGCATAAAAACCATTTTGGCCTGTTCCTTTATTAATTATCAAAGGTTCAATGAGATACTATTGTACATCCTTCACAAACATTAAGTATTTACTATAGTCTTGCATTGAACCTAACATACAGCAGTAACATTAGTTATTTTCTTTGTTCAAAAAGGGCAGAAATCAATTTTAACAGACGGTAAATATGCTCAATATGAGCAGTTTCACTTTTATCATTAAAAGTGTGTTGAAATATTCATTCACGAAGGGCTGTTATGGTTTTTTGTAAAATATTAGGCCAGTGTCTAGTTTCTGCATCTTCTTATTTGGATGAAAGTCAATTGATGACAACTATGTACTTGTATGATGAAATTGACAATATAATGTTTAGAAAACAGTGCAGCAGAAAAAAAAAAGACAAAAAGACCATTTTCTACTTTTGGCAGGAAGGTTTTGTTACATAAATTCATATGCAAATGTTAATGTAGTCATCATCTTTAAAGAAATGGGTTTAGTTATTGACTTTATTTTCCATGATTTTTTCATGAATATTTGAGGCAACTCTTGCTATCTTTTCCAACAAGGGAGATAATCATACAACAAAAATTGGTTCAATATGTTTCTGAATATTTATTATCTCCCTTATCAAATAAGACGAACAGATATGTACCATGATTGGAGAGAATCAATAATATAACTGAAAGGAGGAACTATTTGTTTTGGTATTCTATTTCCTTCACTCTTCTTCAATTATTGTTTGGGCCATTACTGCATTAAGAGATTTCCAAGCATCACCAAACAATTTTTCAGGTGTAAATGGCCTCTCAGAAAGAGTATGTGACTCACATTCACTGGGTAATTCTTATTTTGTTTGTATGAGGTTGTACATGACGTCTTCATTATTTCAATTATCTTGCTACGCCCAACTTTTAATGATGGAGGAAGACCAAAAACAGTGCCTTTAAGGACTGGTCAAGCAGAATAGAACCATTGACTTTTTGCAAGTTCTACCTGGCTTGACCAGCCCTTAAGGGCACTTGAGGATGAGGTCTTCCTCACATCATTAAGAGTCGGGCATCGCAACATATGTAAAATGATGCTAACAACCATGGGGGCCTAAGAGGAAAAGAGTTAACCTACCAGCTGGTTTTTCAGGAGGTCTCTCTATAAGTATGATGAGATTCCAGGCATTTCTGATGGTCATGACGGCCTCAGCGTGGTTCATCCCGTGGAATGAGTGACCATTCACCTCTAGTATCTTGTCACCGGCTTTGAGGCCCTGTTGTGTGTAATATATAGGAAGAGTTCTTTACTGCATGTATATAATTGATTATTCTTCATAACCCTTAGAATCCTGGGTAATTTTCTTAAATAGATTTGTGTGTTATCTGTTCTCTAAAACTTTAAATATTTGCTTAATTTTGATGAGGAAAGATACTCAGAGTAGCAAACAGGTTAGATCACAGTCCAACTGCAAATTTATTAGGCGGCAGGCCTGGATCTAATCTGTTTGCATAATCAGGAAGTGGGTTCCAGAACTCTAAGGGTTAATACATTTGCAACTAGACAATCAAGAGAACAGTGGGGCAAAAGACCCTGTTGTGCATTTATTAACCCTTTACCAAAAGCCAAATTTTCGACTGTCCCAAATTGAAAGAATTGAAGACGACATTTCAAAATGTGACAAAAATAAAAAAGGGTAGAAATCATTGTGGGAAAAGGAGAAATTGCTCGTTAAGAGCTCTAAACGAGAAATTTCTCCTTTTCCCACAATGTTTTATGTCCTATTAGAAGGTCATTTTTACATGAAGAGTAACAATTGAGTTTACATTTCAGATTTTCACTTTACTTCTTCATACAATTTGAATTTTACATACAGATATAAGCTATAGTTGAATAAACAATACTCATGCTTTGCATCAAAATTCATCATAAGTTTTATAACTACTAGGCAATGTCATAACAATTATGACAACAGTTTATTTCTTGAGATTCTGTCATAAATACTAATAATAAATACTAATAATAAATTCACAATAAGTGAAATGTGACAAAAATAAACAAGAGGGCCATAATGGCCCTAGAACCGCTCACCTGAGATTACCACCTATTTGAAGAATAGTTAGAAACATTGCTTTTAACTTTTACACAGAGTTTCTTGTGCCTCTATGCATTGACCTATTTTTCATTCCAATTTTACAAGTTTGACACTGTATGCTTGATGGTACATAATTCTTACAATGTGGAAACTGAATATTTTACTTTTACAGATTGTGTATGTACAAAGATCAGCCCGTACTTTTGTCCAGTATATAGTAGTAGTATATATGGGTTTTACATCACATCAACATTATTTCAGTTATGTAGCGGTGCCCGACTCTTAATGATGGAGGAAGACCCAATACTCAACTGCCCATAAGGGCTGGTCAAGGCGGGTAGAACCATCGGCATTCCGTAAGTCAGTCGGGAGACTGCATCTCATGATACTTTTGTCAAGTATGATCTATTGTTGCCATTTTGTTGTTATCATTTTGGCATATTTGGACATCCAAATTGATATTGATGTATTTTGTTAAAAATTCTACAATACAAGTATATAGTGGAAATGCAAACAGGTTCAAATTTCAACGCATGGCCATGTTTTTCGAGATATAAAAATTCATGTTTTTATAAAATATGTTTATTAAGTTATGAATTTAACCATACATATATATAATGAAAGCAAAAACGCATTCAAAGTTCAACGCACCCTGGTGGCCATGTTTTTTGAGATATCTATTTTTTTTTAACAATCTTTATAGACGGGCCCCTAAAGAACATTCCTGTGAAATTATCTTGAAATCTGACCAGTGGTTATTGACAAGAAGATTTTTTCATGGTTTTTACCAAATATGGGCATGGCATCCATTCTGGTCACATTACTGATTTTTTTTTTTCAAATCTTCATTCCCTCCATCTAGGGATACTTCATATGATATCTCATTGAAATTGGCCCAAAGGTTTGGAAAGAAAGATGTTTGTAAAGTTATAGATTTTGGCATTCATGTATATGGTGAAAACAAAAACGCGTTCAAAGTTCAACAATCCCTGGCAGCCATGTTTTTCGAGAAATCTATAATTCTTTAACATTCTTAATAGAAGGGGCCCCAAAGAACATTCCTGTGAAAATATTTTGAAATCTGACCAGCGGTTTGTGACAAGAAGATTCTTTTAAGGTTTTTACCAAATATGGGCATGGCAGCCATTTTGGTCACATGACTGATTTTTTTTTGACAAATCTTTATTTCCTCCAACTAGGGATGCTTCACATGAATTCTCATTGGAATTGGCTCAGAGGTTTGGAAAAGAAATGTTTGTAAAGTTATAAATTTTAGCATTCATATATATAGTGAAAACAAAAACACGTTCAAAGTTCAACACAGCCTGGTGGCCATGATTTTTGAGATATCATAATTCTTTGAACAAATTTTGAAAAGAGCCCCCTAAAGAACATTCCTGTAATATTATTTCAAATTCTGACCAGTGGTTTCAGACAAGAAGATTTTTTAAAAATTGCCGACATTCCCCTTTTTCATGCCACGGCAACCAAAGTTCTGCATGGAATTAATTTCTTTGAACAACTTTTTGCTGACGACGCACGATGCACGACGCACGACGGACGACAGACATTGGGCGATCACAAAAGCTCACCTTGAGCACTTTGTGCTCAGGTGAGATTAAAAGGGCAGAAATCATTGTGGGAAAAGGAGAAATTGCTCGTTAAGAGCTCTAAACGAGGAATTTCTCCTTTTCCCACAATGTTTTATGTCCTATCAGAAGATTTTTTTTCAATTTCATCGCAACTTGAAATGTTGTCTGCAAATTCTTTCAATTTAGGACAGTCTAAAATTTGTTGTTTGTTAAAGGGTTAAGCTGTATAGAACCTTGGTCATTCAGTCAGTTGGCCAGGGGGCTAATTCTCATGAAAATCTAAATCCATCCTTACAGACATTGGAGCCCACTCAGAGAGAGGCCATGTGATTTCATGTTTGGTACTCCGATCACGCTTCAAAGTGTAAAGGGTTAAATATCTAACGAGAAATAGATTTGAGGGTCATGGTTGATAGATTTCATAAATGTCTAAATACTTGTCATTAGCAATTATCAGCCAAACTAGTTTATAAGCCATCATTTTGACTCCCTGTTCAACAATTTCTCTCAAGTTGTTGTCTCTTATAGTGTTTTACAGTGCTTTCAATACAGTTCCAGTTATACACCAATGATTCTTGATTGGAATTGGATTTATACTATTTTCAACAATATTTTGGCATATTGCAGCAGCCAGGGCATCTATCTTTGCTCTTTCTTTTTCCTCACCAGTACTACCTAATGTTCATAACAAGCCACTGATTCATTCCCACATGAAGACATTAGCTAAATGGTGAGAGATACATTGGCATCAAAGCCCAACTAATTATCCAACTTCATATTGTCAACTTAAGTATTCAGCCATCAACCTTATAGTTGATTAACCACACCCCATATAATATTTTGGGAAAGCAATTGGAGGGTTCAGTGCAATACTATAATAAGTGTTCCATGTTTGTGAAGCACTTACTATAGTCTTGCATTGAACCTAGAATTGCAGACGACAATAAGACTTCAAGTTTGAACAAAAATTTTCTTGGAAGAATCCATGGTAACATAATGCAAAGTTATTTGTTACAAGTAACTTCTACAGCCACATTTTTGTAAAATTTCTACCAAAAATGTGTAATATATGATTAAAAAAGAAAAAAAGTGGACATTGCCTCAGAAAGGTAGATAAGTGGCAATCAATCATTTCCTCACAGTGTCATCTGCAGAAATGTGTAAAAGTGAGGTACCAGTATTATGGTGTAAGGGATTAATGCTCATAGAAACATTAAGACGTCATACCATTAATTATAAAGTACTGTTAGTTTACATGATGGTTAATGTCTTATCAACAATATATCAGTTATCATACTACATTGTACTTTCCTAGATTTCACCAGTACTAGATACAAAATTAATTACCCTTAGAATGCTGGGTAATTTTCTAAATATAAATTTTTGTGTCATCTGCTTTCCAAAACCTTAAATATCTGCTTTATTATTTTGATGAGGAGAGATACTCAGAGCAGCAAACAGGTGAGATCACAGGCCAACCGCCAATCTACTAAG
Organism: Cerastoderma edule; assembly: GCA_947846245.1. NCBI lineage: Eukaryota > Metazoa > Mollusca > Bivalvia > Cardiida > Cardiidae > Cerastoderma > Cerastoderma edule. The sequence continues at coordinate 37,065,606 of OX401413.1, read as the reverse complement.
TTGCATAAGCATGAAGTGGGTTCCAACACTTTTAGGGATAACACTGACAGCAGGAAAAGGTGTATGATCTAGAAAGTGGACAGTACCTGTTTAGCAGCCGGTCCCCCTTCCTCCACCACATTGATCACGATATCAGTCCCAAACTCCTTTCCTCCCGATATTCCCAGCCCAAGCGAACCATCATTATGACGATGTAAAAAGACTTTATGGACGTTCGTTTTCCCTTCAAGGTGTATTGGAGTTGCCCTCCCGTGGTTTGTCTTGTCGTGTATTGGATCGTCTTCGCTATCAGAGTTGCTGGTGTTACTGTATACACCGCTCGTTACGCTGGTACCAGGCAGAGACCTCATATCATTGGTCAGTTTTTGATTGTTCGCTTTCACCATCATTTTCTTCTCGCTGCCGTGAGACACAATCCTAAATTGTCCTGAAGAATCTTGAGCAATTGTTCGAGTCATTTCATTCGGTGAATTTCCATTGGTGAAAATACGCAGATATGAATCGTAGTTTGGGAATTGCAAAACACATAGTCTATGGAAATCTTCTTGCAGTGATTTAGGAATTCTAGAACTCAGTTCAACTAGCAGGAGAAGTTTCTGTGTAGAATTGATGATTGGCTTTAACTGCTGACACAGAGTGGTGACCGAGTGTGAGACACGAAAATGATGTATAACTTGTTTGAAGGCTTGACATTCCTCTGGCGCTAATAACTCTTCTGCGAGATTCCGCAATACTGCTTCGTTTCTTTTCAGTTCACCCATTTTTGTATCTTGATCATGTAGAAGCTGTTGTCGTTGTTTACGCGCGCGTTGGACCGGCTTCCATGTCCAGCGACTATTTGTTGGATGGTAGATAACCTGTAAATATACAACACCCATCGTTAGATATTAATATGACATTGAAACAAAATCTAAAACTGCATTGCAACAGTTATGTTACAAAAATGAGTTGTATATATATAGTGTTGAGATTGTCACTGAAGCGTACATACTGTGCTTATCCTCATCTAAATTCAATGTACAAGTTATATAATAGATGAAGCGTGTCTGAGGGGTGGGTGTACTGTATTATTAACATTTGTTCTGCAATTCGTAACACAAATAAGAATTTGAAAAAATATCAAGAAAAAAAAGATCACCCTGCCAAATTTGAAGTAAGCAATGAATTATTACAGAAGAAGAATGTAAAGATCTTGAACATTGCACTGCCTTAAAGGGTGGATTACTGCAAAGGTTTAAAGCAGGCACAGAAATTCCTGTATGCAGAGTACGCCCTTGCGTACATCCTATTCCTAGAGAAATGAAAATCTAAGGTCTACATTGAGTATTTTGTATGAATTTTATCTTTGAGTTTTATGCCTATTTTCATTGTTCAAAACACCCTTAGATTGCATCAGATGGAACACAGGATATAAAATGTCCATGATGGAGCATGCTTCAAGACCCACTTAGCCTTGTGAGCACTTAGTAATTTTCTGAGCAACCCTCCTGCAATAGCATTTGTTAAAATGCATTCAGTTGATACACAATCTCACAAACAGACCCATAGTTAGAGAACGCTGACAAAAGTGCAGTTTTACTAACCAAGCATACTGGCCAATTACCATAGTATTCTCAAAAGTGCTCAGTGTCACAAATATTGAATTGTTGAATTGGTGAAGGAATTAAATTGTACCATGCTATATGCAATAAAATAGGTTTAATTTCTATCAATGGAAATTTTTTAGAAACTTGTGATAAAATGCTAAATTGCTGTTGCTCATTATGAGATATTTATCATTTTTTCACAATAGTTTCTACTATGAAATATATCAAAGGGAAAGAAAATTTCTCCTTGCATTAAGATTAGTGTCTGCTGTTGCTGCAAAGTTGGCTTCACAAACTCCCATATCATGAAACAAACTAGGAATGAATTCAAAACAATTTTACTTTTCAAGACTGCCCATTTATTGCCTCATACAAATATCAAAGACTTAATTAACTAATGAAAGCATCAAAAGATGAAATTACTACATTAAACAATAGGTCAATTTTACTAAGTTTTTACAATATTTTTTGTTGAACTAATCACATATTCATCAATATGTCAATTTATACAAGAGTCAGGAAAAGGATTTTTCATTAATATCTTATAAAAAGAAAACTTCATCCCTAGCCTTTCGTCACAAAGCTTTCAACACAAACTGTATATTTCAAAGTGCTTATCTCATGCTATATTACTTTTGACTGCTGTAACTTGTTATATGGCCCAATTACAAACCTCTACATGAGGCAATGGGTTAACCCTTTACCAAACGCCAAATTCTAGACTGTCCCAAATTGAAAGAAATGCAGACAACATTTCAATATGTGAAGAAATTGAAAAATAATCCCATGATGGGGGCAGAAAACATTGTGGGAAAAGGAGAAATTGCTCGTTAAGAGCAAAGTCTCCTTTTCCTGCAATGTTTTTTCAGAGTCGTCTGCAACAAACTGATCAAATGTTCTTATTGTTTGGTAATGGGTTAAGAGAAATCAAAACATAAAAAGATAATGCTGACAGATCCTTGCCAAAAATGTTTGACGGAAGTGTTTCCCCAATAAGAGCTTTCAAAAGCAATCATTTATTTGTCAGGGGTTTGTATATTTCATTGGCTTAACAATTATGAATATTTATTTTGAGGCATTTTGTTGGTCAATTGAAATGTAAATGATTTTTTGTTCATGATCTATTGATTGTTTGGAGTTTCATAAATTATTACGTCTAAAAGCCATTCCTATTATTTCCCTTTGTAAGACCGATTTTCATTATAGATGGAGAAAGGCATTAAACCAGATGACAAAAAGAATTAAGTGAAATATATCATCGCAATTGCATAATCACCTTGTATGGAAATAATTATATCAACCTTTCCGTTTATATGTTGCATGATGGGTAAAACCTGCAGCAGAAGAAATAAGGCCATTATTTTTTTACCCTTATAATGCTGGAATTGACTTCATCCTGAGTATCTTAGAGCAGATATTTGAGATATTTAAGGTTTTGGAAAGCAGACAACACAAAAATCTTTGTTCAAAAAATTGATTACCCAGCATTCTTAGGGTTAAGCAACCTAATGAGTGAATCCTTCTTTAGCTTAAAATCAATTATTCTACATCGATTGTGACGGAAGCTTGAAGCTTATTATTAACAGTTCCTCTATTTGTCACAGTGGTTTCTTTCAGAGTCAACAGCAGGTGCTCTTCAAACAGAGGTACAATTTGTACAAAAATTTGGTAAAATGTTGCTTACTATGCGTTCCCAGGACATTCCATTCCCCATAGAGGAAGCAGGATGTTTGCATAACCAGTTGTGACTGTGTGACTGTTTGCTTATTCGAATTTGTAAGCCAACAATGGTAACCCTTATAGACTTTTCATAAGAGCCCTTTCAGCAAATGACATTGAAATAGTAGGAATTAAGAGTAAACATTGTGATAAAATGAAAACTTCCTAATCATGAGAAAATTCTCATACACCTGTATACTAACATATTGTTCACATATTTGTCCACCCTTCTATACCTCCTATTCATCAATAGTTCATTTTCTAGTTCCTAGACTCAAGCTTTTGTCATCTACCTATAAAATACTCATGACAGAGGACAGGCTGGGGTTACAGAGGACATGCTGGGGTTACAGAGGACAGGCTGGGGTTACAGAGGACAGGCTGGGGGTTCGATGTTAGACCATTGTAAGTCCTTCTTAAACAATTGACACATTATCTATAGTATTGCATTGAACCCTAAGGTTGGGTTAACATGACAAACATTTTGTGTAGTATTAAGTCAATTATTATTCCCTATTGAACACCTTTTCAAATATCTAGGCCAATTACAAGGACCTGGGAACGGTGCCCTGTAACTCAATAGTACTCTGTGCATGCCAAAAATGAGAACCGGCCAACAAGTTGAAGATTCTTTATATATTACACTTGGCGGATATATGAAAAAGTTTTCCTTGGGATGAATAGTTGAAACCATTGTGACAAAAGAAATTGATATATATTTCTTTTTATCTAAACATAATTCATGAAGTCTTCTGCTTCAGATGTTATAAGTTGTTTTATTTGGACAGTATTTTCCTTTTTGACTCTTTGCAGTAAAATTATCATGAACAACTTAATGTTGTCGATGTATTGACTGTTGTTTGCTTGCTGCAGATATGTGAAAATTTTAATTATGATATCATGATACAGATATTATGATATTATGATAATATCATAATACGTCTGATCCAGAATATCAATTTGCCTGTAAAAACAGATAAGAAGGCTCATACACATGTCAAATAGATATTGTCTGCTGCAAACAAATATCTAATACTGGTCTACTGCAAACATTGCCAAGTCACCTTCATTGAGCATTTACATGTCAGTAATGATCGGAATGGACATCAATTGAAGGACAATAGGATTATTCCAATATTCAGTTGGACTTGTAAAATCACCTAGCAACCACAAGAAGTGGCTGTGTTTCATTCCTCATTTGCTAGACATGTTTCACAAAAAGATGACTTTTTGAACTTTGAACCTTGAGATATTGGGCGTCTGAGCAGGCTGTTCCGTCAACTCATTTAAATCCTAAAAGAGGAATATTCTCATTCTACTTTAAATAGTAGGCAGGTATTCAAACAATCATATTTTGTATGATAATACCATTTGTAACAGAACTATCTTCTTTGCTGGGCTATTACTTACCTCCTTATTCCAACTCACTTCATCTGCTGAAGAATACTTAATCAGTGTAACCAAAGGATGAATTGATTTTTAAAAGCAGCAAATTGTTTTTTTGTCAATTAGTTATATCGTCAGAAAGTGGTATATATTATTCATAGGAACTGCAGATGGACACTTAACAGAATGTAAAAGGATGTTTTATTACATTTCATTATTTTTATGGTATTTAATGCCATATCATCAATTTTCAGTTATATAATGGCTTTCCTTGATCAACCAGTATTAAGCCCATGGGCTTTGAAAATGATGGACAAGGTTAAATCTAATTATGGCAAAATAACGCATTTATTGCCAAAGACAGCACTGGTGGTATGCTAATTATCTGTGGCTTATTCTCCATAGAAAGTGACAATACAGCACTTGAAGGCATTACAAATACATAACATTACCCTTTGCCAAACAAACCAGCAAATGATGTTTGAAAGCATTGGGATAAAAGGAAACATTGTTCATATGAGCAATTATTTCTTGCAGTTTGAAGAACATGATTCAATTTGACCATTTTTTAAATTTTTTCCATGAAAAGCTTGTTTAATAAATAACTCGGGTTTAACCAATATTTCAGGCCGAGAAAATGAAGTACAAATCAGAAATTTCTTCTTTTGTCACTTTATTCAGTGCTTTAATAAGTATTTCTGTAAAAACAATTACAAGACATTGTGTTTACTGTTCTTCACTGAAATTTTGATCAATCAGATTATTCAATGTAGGGAAAAAATTTCCGTTTGGCACTAAATGATTGACACATTTACCTGTATAAGGTCTTTGATGACTAATAAAAAAAAAAATATATAGATCAAATTAACGAAATAAAAAATAAATCATGATACACATCTCCAAAGAAACAACAAAGACTAACCTTTGTTTTAGCAAATGCTGGCTTTTTAAATTCCCTTTTCCTTTTGGTTGTATTCCTATCCAAACACGATTGACACAAAAACAAACAGGCAAGAGAATTAAACATAATTGCAGAAGCACTTCGAAAACATTTCACACGAAAAAATTACGAAAGACAACTGTCAAATCCTGCAACAGTTAAAATACTGTTATTTGTACTGGGGCTTCTTTGTGATTCGACTTGTCCATTCAAGTGAGCGATTAGATCGAAAGACAAGTTATTTGAAACATTTATCCCCCTCCAAACCAGAGAGCAGGATTCCATCGACTGTAACATAGTTGCACATCTTTTAAAATCATTGTGACAAAAGGAGAAATTGCTCATGATGAGCAATTTCCCCTTTTGTCACAATGATTTTAAATCTTGATATACACAAACATATTTAAACTACCATATTTTGGATGGTTCAATTCACATGAGACAATTTTGACCATGATTTATTCAGTAAAGGGTGGAAGGCAATTAACCCTACCCATCAAGGATCAACATCATAGATATCACTGCCTGCAAGCCATTGACACACTTTTTAAGAAAACAATGCTGTCAAAGTAATACTTCCTTTTGCAAAGCATTTGTTACATTTCCATGCAGTAGTTTAAAAGTATGTTTAAGTCATTTGTATTAACAATATACGGGCTATTTTTCTTTAAATATCAATGATAAAATTGGTATTAAATTGAAAATGTCCAAAGACCGCAAAAAGTAAATAAAGGATCAAAAATAGTTGTGCTAATATTGGGACTTTAATCGTACAATCGACCAAGTTCCCCTCTATTGATCATTAGAGTTTGCCTTAATTACCTCATACAAGGTGGCTTTTGTGGTCTAGAAGTTAGACTACCACAGAAACTGGAATCCAAAGGCATTTCTTTCAATAGGTGCAAATCCCTGCAACTGCAGATATGGATTTTCACGAGGGGTCAACATGAATGGTTATTTCAGCATGACCAGCGCTTATATGCAGCTTAGTTCAAAGTCTTCCTTGCTCACTAAAGATACAAGCATGGCAATGTAACTGAAATGCTGTCGGAGCATGTTTACATCTAAACTTATTTATTTTACACCAATTGTGACGAAAACTTGATGACTGCTTCCTGACTACTAAACCATTACTTACACTAATTTGTGGGCTAGTAGTCCAAGCAATTTTCACAATAGCCACTAACAGGGACTCTCTGTACAAGGGGCAGATGCTGTACATCTGCACCACTGGTGCCCATTGGAGCTATGTTAAAACCCAATGAAACAAACCTCAAAATACATCTGCAAATCACTAAGACCCTTTGTTACTTTGAATCCCATTCTGTTAAGTTAAAAAAAAGCTAATTTCTGTTAAGTTGGCAGTTCCATTAAGATAGTTGGTCAAGCATTTTAATGCCTGGACAATTCAGCATCTCCAATGTCCATCAAAAGCTGGTTATTGAAAAGAAAAAGTTCAAGTATTGTGAAATAAAGACTAACAGGTACTAACAAGCCTTACAGAAGAAATCAGACTCAAAACAAATTAAAATCAGCCCACACTTGAAATCAATTTTGCAAAAATGTTAAAAATTTCTTTGAAGACATATTCTTTAGTTGAGCTTCTTTAGAACACTCCATTTGTTGTATCTTTCTGACAGTACTAAACGCGGTACCTACAGGTACATAATTATGTAATGTAAAAAAAAGAATGCTTAAACCTTTTCACACATCTGAAGCTAACAATCTACAAAAAACATCATGACAAAAGGAAAAAATTGGTCATTAGGTGCAATTCTCACTTTGGCACAATTGTTTCTTCTCAAAATCATTTATTGATACCTTAAATTGTTCATCTTTCTTTACTTGGTATTTGATTCATTCCAAAAATGTCCCATGGAGAAATGGGTTTGTTCCTTAACCCGTTACCAAACAATGACATCATTTGACCAGTTTGTTGCAGATGACCGCAAAACATTGTGGGAAAACGAGAAATTGCTCATGATGAGCAATTTCTCCTTTTCCCACAATGTTTTCTGCCCTATCAGAAGATAATTTTTCAATTTCATCACATTTTGAAATGTCATCTGCAAACTCTTTCAATTTGGGACAGAGGAACATTTGGCATTTAGTAAAAGGTTAAACCAAATATTAGAATTTACCCCACTTAGTGGAGAGGAATTTCAGTAATGACATACTAAGGTTGTAATGACCTCAGATTAGTTCATTCATTTGAAAGATCCTTTACATACCATTATCATTAGTAGACAGTTCCAACTGCAAAGAATTCGAACCTGGTGTTCAAGGTTTTTTTCTCAACATTGATTATGAATCAAGTTCTTACAACTTAGATTATTCACTCTCAATTCTGCTTCCTGGACATATAACAGGTACCTGTGTGGATTTGAGTGTTAGTCCTAGCATTTTTACCTGGTTAATGTTCATGAAGAGACATGAATGAGAAATGGCAATTCATGAATACAAAGCTGTTCTTGAAAATGTTCATTAATTTGAAGAACAAATTTTTAATGTTAATAAACACATTCTTGAAATTCATGGGCATAATCATTTTTGATCATGTATGTTCATATTTGTTTGTAAAGTTCAAAAACACAGTTCTTTAATCCTTTGCAGGGGAAAACGGGGATCGAACTCGGGAACCTGGGTGCAAGAGACCTAATTCTACCACTACATGGCTGAGGCCCACACTTTAGCAAGTTCTTCATGTTTGTGCAATAAATCAACTTCATACAAAAAAGCCGATTTTCATTTTACAGCTAGGTTCTCCAAAGTTGTCTGTTACAGACGCTCTTTAATTCATGCATTTTACCAAAGGATAAGGGAATAAGACAACACATCCTAGCCCTTATAGAGCTGGAACCGACTTCATGCTTTTGCAAACAGGTAAGATACAGGCCAGTCGCCAAGTAAATTGGCGGCTGGCGTATGATCTAACCTGTTTGCTACTCTGAGTATCTCTCCTCATCATAATTAGGCCGATTTATAAGGTTTAGGAAAGCAGACAACACAAAAATCTATTTTTAGAAAATTACCCAGCATTCTAAGGGTTATCAATCCGTTTGCTCATGAGATTTTGTGGTTGGGCCAGATTGCAAGTAAAACAGACATATAACGAAAAATGTTTTTACATACACATGTATCTTTCATCTTCAAACGAAGAATTTCATACAAGACCATAGTAAATCTTTTACATATGTGAAGCTTTTCATATAATATTTCACTGAACCTTAAAATATACATTAAAACAAAGTTTTGACCAAAAAGAAGACTATCTTTGCATTAGATGATATTTGAAAATGATGACAAAACAAAAGTAAGCTCTTTTTAATTTCTGTGGGGTTTTACTACATCATATCAACATTTCAGTATTGTCATGACCCAAAATGATGGAGGAAGACCTCAAACTCAACTGCCGGTAAGGGCTGGTCAAGCCAGGTAGAACCATCAGCACTCCGTAAGTCAGTTGGGCTTAATTTTGCTTCTAACAGTAAAGAATTTAACAATTTTCTGTTCATCATTATGCATTATGTTATGATAATACTTGGAGATGATTATTAATTTAATTATATCACAGATCATGACTTTAAATGATCTAAAATAAAAAACCATTGACAAATAAATGTCATTTACAAGCAATTTTATTATTTATAGTACTACTTGCACTCAGTAACAGTAAAATTGTGTAAGTTCTAACAGATATACATTCAATTCCCTTTAACCCTTTGCCAAACGCCAAATTTTGGACTGTCCCAAATTGAAAGAGTTTGCAGACGATATTCCAAAAGGTGATGAAATTGAAAAATAATCTTCTGATAGGGCAGAAAACATTGTGGGTAAAGGAGACGTTGCTTGTGATGGGCAATTTCTAATTTTCCAACAATGTTTTCAAGAGTTGTCTGCACCAAACTGGTCAAATGTCGTTATTGTTTGGTAACGGGTTAGGACAAGCCGGCCTGGTAACATATTCATGTGATGCTTTTAAAAGAGCTAAGAAGTAAATTTCGTAAAATGTCTGGGACAAATGAAATTGGAGAAAATCTCTACTTTGAATATGCTTTCTCAATTTCATGAATTTGATATGTCATTTTAGCCTGTTTTGCAGTTTTTTAGGGCTAGTACGCTTGAGAAAAGGTGGCACAATCAGATTGCAGTCTGATGCTCAATGTTCCACATGATTTACAGATTTAAAATGGCCGAAAAGGTTAACTAGGATATCAACATGGATCTTTGTTTATTTCATTACCATTTTAGCTTATGGCAAAATAAAATACGAATAAATACTAGAAACCATCTACCCGTAACCTGCCAGATTAAAAATTGCTTTACAAGTCCTGTTATAGTGGAAGTATAAAAAATAATGCCAACGAACAGACATGAATGAAAACTTATGAACACTTTGTTGTTCTTGAACATGTTCTTGACAGTCATGAACCTGTTCAGGAACAACTCTGTCTTCATGAGCTCCCATATTTTGTTCATTTTTGTTCATGTATATTGACGCAGTTCATGGACACAATTATTCAATCCTATACGAGGCTTGTATTCTTTCAGAGCATTACCTTGAATATTTTTTGATTTACAGAAGTTGTCTGTATTATTTTCATTTGTCAGTTAAACAGTTGTCTATTGTCAAAGGCTAATTGTCAGAAGGGTTTTTGTATGGCAATCCCTCTATATGGGTCTATGTGAGAAAAATGGGTTAATCTATTTGAGTTTAAATATTTAAATAAATCCTATTGTAAGCCCTGACCTTATTTCTCTCTCTCATATTGTCACCTATAAACACATCTGTGAGCAATATTTGCATTATTTGGGTAAAAACAAAACACACATGACAAAAGCATCTTTGGCGATGTCTTGAAATATTTGAAATTGCTTCTTCTAAATGAGACTTGAAGTAACAATAAATCATGAATACATTAATAAACAACATATCCTAATTCATAACACATTTGTTATAAATTGTTCTTTTAATTCATGCTAGGGTAAGGGTTTTTAAGTAAATACTCAGTGTACAATACACAAAATGGAGTGAATGAGTTCTTTTAACAATGAGAGAACATCTAACCTCATCAGTAATCATTTCACATGGCTTTGAAATCACCAAGGCGAAAAAGTTATGCAGCAACTCTGACAAAAATCCAGTGCATAGCTTTAGGGAATTTGTGATTGGTCTTAACTAAAAGCACATCATGCTTATGCAAAATATTAGATCCAGGCAAGCCACCAAGTTAATTGGTGGCTGGCCTTGATCTAACCTGTTTGCTTAAGCATGATGTCGGTGTCAGCACTATAAGGATTAAGAAAGTCGTAGATGCATTTCCATTTCAAGTCTACCAATGTTATGTGTCCTTGGTAGCCTATATTGTTAGTACCTCGAAAAATTACCCCACTAATTCTCACCAGTAAATACAAGATGATTTTGACAAAATGCCTGAAGGCTTAAACCCTTCCTCAATTTGTTTATATGGGGTTTAACACTGTGTCAACAGTATTTCTGTCTTCTTACAGCTTTCCTATTTATTCATTTATTTATTAACATGGGTTTTACATCATAAAAACATTATAAAAGTTATGTTGGGATGCCAAACTCTTAATAAAAGTGGAAGACCCTATACTCAACTGCCCATAAGGCTGGTCAAGCCAGGTAGAACCATTGGCATTCTGTAAGTCAGTCAGGAGACTACTTCTCATGAAAATTCGTATCCTAACCGGGATTTCAACCCACCCACAGATTTTCTAGATATCATCAATGTTAGGCAGGGCTCTGCATTGCCTTGCCCAAGGATACACCTAGGAACAATCCAAGTGTCCCTGTTGAGGAATGAACCTGGGACCACCGGGACAAAAGGCAGGACCCTCCCTTCTCAAGTTTTTATTAGCTCACTTGTACCCATCTTTTGTAGAGAAGTTAGAAGCAACTGGGGCAATGGATTAATTGCTTGCTACAACTAGGGCTGGGACAGGTACTCGAGTAACCGGGTAAGGGCCGGGTACAGGCAACTACACGGGTAGCAAATCGCTACCCGTTATCCGCCGGTACTTTTACCTGGGTTATATATGAAATGTGTAAATATGCACTCATTGACGAGTGAATCAGGCATTTCTAAATCCCAAAATAGCAATCAATTATCCCCCAAACAATTATTCAACATGTGTACAAATATACAACACACACTCTATACTCTCCAAATTGATGGAACCTCGTCAGCTATTGAAACTATCAACATGTTTTGGTGTCAATTGCATCCTCTTGGATTTTCAATATGGAATTTTGATGTAGGCAATTTATAAAGGCTTTCCAAAAGCAGCATTGGTTTTGATGACTGAGGAGCAGTATTGGAGAGTATATAGTACTTGTGACAGAATTTTACACGTAATGTTTTGGGATAATTTAGTAAAGTCTGATCCACTTGTCAATGAGTGCTTGAATGATCTGATCCTGCGAATGATCTGATCTTGTGCTACCATTAAAAAACACTTCCATTTGCATGGCCCATGTTTTATATGAAACGTCTTGCTACCGAGACCAACTTGAACATTTTAGATAACCGTAACTGGACATTATCTTTCTAAAGTTTGAAAATACGATGAGTTTGTTAGGCATGTATTTATCCAGACTTGAATCTAAGGGAGAATATTGTTGGCTTCGGGTACCTGGGTTCCCGCGGGTAACATTGCCTCGGGTACCCGGGTAGAAAATTGCTACCCGTCCCAGCTCTAGCTACAACCATTTTTTCCTTTTGTCGAAATGTTTTTTGCCGTTTCTAAATCAGCTGTCTGTAATTATGAAGCAATTAATGTGATAGAAAGAATTAATTATTATTCCAGTAACAATGTTTTTGTTTGGAATAAAAGCCTTTATAATGGCTCTTATATAAATGTAAGTAGCCACTTTAAAAAAACTGTCAAATAAACTTAAAAGTGACACTATGTAAACTTAAAAGTAACCGACTTTTGTAAACTAAAACTTTTATTCAAATTCACATTTCCTGAAAGTTCCATCGTAGTTGAATTATTAATCAAAAAGAAACAAATAGATTTTTTTTCTAGAAATAAATGGAAAAATACTACCAAGTTAAAAAGTTAGTACTTTTTTAAACTGTTAATGAACTTTTCAATTTTTTTATTTAGAATGATAAAATCTTTTATGCCTGATAAGGAGGTATATAAATCTAGATAATCCAAACTTCCACATGAGATAAACGGATTAAAACAAGGTGTAATTACTCTTAAGAAAAATGAAAGAAAGATCCGACATATACTTACTTGAGTATTTAAAGTTTTCCGGTATTACACAATTTAATTTTTGAATCCTACCTCCTAATCAAGGATGTTTGTCCAGTTCATTTGATACACAATTAAAGACTTGTTCTGCTCGTTAAAATGCACTCTTTTATCCGTTTAATGACTGAATGTTCATGAATTTCAATTAACATAACCCTATCCCTTGTGCATATATGTCTTCTTTCTAGTTAATAGCTGCCCTCTTTGTAAAGTAAAAATCAATGATTAGCAGAGTTAAAAATCATGATGTGTATTTCTTATTCCCTCACAAAGTTTTCAGCTTTCAATAAAACTGGATTTACATGTATTATGAGAGATCATCATTACAAATCTGTGATCTTTAATGATTTCAACAGAGGGAAGCGTAAAACCACAAACTGTTGAATCACCTTTGTTGAGATCATTTCCCTCTTATTGTTGTACTTCCCACACAATGCATGATCACATTTTAACGGTTCGATGCAATAGTATAGTAAGTCCTTCACATTTGTGGAGGACTTACCATAGTCTTGCATTGAACCTTCCATTTGTCTTCTCCCTATGCTGTGAGGGGCAAATCTCTTTATAATATCATCTCATTCATATAATGATTGTCTCTTTCCCTTTTATAACTTACAGCAGACAAGTTTCAGATTATTAGATAAGAAATAAAATATCCAGGAAAAATATATAACTCATAGGCATGTATAGAAATCATTTTGAAAAATCATTTTATGTGGGGTTTAGTGCTGTGTTAACAACTTTCCAGTTATGTTACAGCATTCCTGGACTCACGATCACCCTTACTAGGCTAGGGCTCTAAAGTGTCTGTCCAAAGGACACCAGAGGTACCAGAGGGGTTCAAACTAGAGACCCCCATGTACTATGTCTGCCATCTCCACCACTGGGCCATGCTGGACCCTTGACAAACCATTACCGGGTATTTGTCATGATGACACTTCTGCAACAAATTTCTTGTTTCAACTTCTCAGTTATGAAAAATGTTACAAGTGCCTATAACAGGGAAATGTACCTAAATATCCTATATTTCTATACAGATTTGGTCTTGGTGACTTGTCACATAAAAAAGTAGCAATTTCATTTTATCAAAAGTGGCAATTTCATTTTGTAATTTGGTAGAGATCATTTTAACAAAGATTTCTTCATTTGCTTTGATGACTTGCATAGGAAAAAATTTCCCTGCAGCTAGAATTGGTTTATTTCAAATTGTCCCAGATTTAGAATTAGATATTTTACCCATAACTCCATAATTCCACCCTTTGATATATCTGCAGCGAAAAGTCATTAGAAACCATTGTGACTAGAGTAGCAAAATGTCCTTCAGTAACAATTGTTTATAACCAATATTTCGTATAAAATTTTGCATTCATATCTTATTGTCATCTGCTGTTGCTTTCAGCCTAAACCCACCAACAGTTTTAATATGAGTGGTAGCTCATTTAATGACCAAATTATTCTTCTATATTCAGTTATTCTATGACACATCAACCCTTATATAGGGCTTGAACCAACTTCATTCTTAATATAATGCAAACAGGTTATATCACAGACCAGCCGCCAAGTAAATTGGGGGCTGGTCCGTTATCTAACCTGTTTGCTACCCTGAGTATCTTTCCTCATAAATAAAAGCAACTATTTAAGGTTTTGGAAAGCAGACGACACAAGAACCTATTTTTTTGAAAATTACCCAGCATTCTAAGGGTAAAGGGTTTATTGATTTTTTAGAAAATAAAAATTGGGCAACCAGGAAGAGACGATATAAATGTAGTAAAGGGATTCAATCAGGACTGGATTTCAACTATTTGTCACCTGGATAAAAGGAGATATATGATTAAAGAAAAATAACATCACAATTGCCCAATTTAATCCCAAAATTGATTGTTGAAAAAATAAAGTGGGACATTCACCCTGTCCTATTTAACCAATTTTACCTGCAGGCTTAAAGCTGATTCATTTCAACAAACATTTTGACAATTTGTTTGTGTGTGTGCTTTCAATCTGAATTGGTATTAATGTCAAAGCCCATTAGGTATTTTGTTTGGTCCAAACTACAAGCAACATTAGAGGGTCAAAACAATTTTAAACATTTTCTGTTTAGATAAAGCTTATCTTTTTCAGTTTAAACTTGTTTATTTTACATCAATCTTGAAACAAGTTCTAACAACTTAGATTAATCACTCTCGATTCCGCTTCCTGGATACATGACCTGTACTGTGCAAAATGTGGATTAATGAAAAGTTGCAAGGCGGAACCCGCTTCTCATGGGATTCCAACCCACACCCCTTGTGTCTGGAGGCCGATGCTCTATCCCTGTAACTTTTGGTACTATTCTGGCACTAGCTATCGTGGCTTTTTTTTTCCTTCTTTCAAATTCTATTCTTCAAGGTCACTGCTAAGAATGGGTGCATAAAAGTTCATAAGACATATAGGGCCCTCTCTGTGCAGATATTAATTATATGTGCCCTGTGCTGTATTTGTCCATTGATGGAGGTTGGTATTAGTCCAAATATGGACTTTTGCTACCAATAGGCAAGATGCTTTCATCACCTTGAATCCTTAAGGCATCAGGACAGCACAAAAACGTAACTCTTACGGTGCTGAAATCAACTTCATGCTGATGCAAACATGTTAGATCCAGGCCAGCTGACAATTAACCTGTTTGCTACTCTGAGTATCTTTCCTCAACAAAATCAAGCAGATATTTAAAGTTTTGGAAAGCAGGCAACATAAAAATCTATTTATAGGATATTGCTGAGCATTTTAAGGGTTAAAGAATAATAATGGAGGAATCAGTACAAGACTAAAGTAAGTTATTCAGAAAAGTGAAGTACCTACTATAGTATTGCAAGAAACCTTCAAAATTACAAGAGAATACATAAATGGTTTTAACACTTAATTTTACTAACACCTACACATGATGACAATTCAAACATTGGTGATTAACCCTTAGAATGCTGGGTCATTTTCTCAAGCTAGATTTTTGTGGTGTCTTCTTTCATTTACCTTAAAGATCTACTATTTTGTTGAAAAAAGGATACTCAGAGTCGCAAACAGATTAGATCACAGGCCAGTCGCCATGTTACTTGGCGGCAGGCCTGGATCTAACCTGTTTGCATAAGCATAAGGTCAGTTCCAGCTCTTTAAGTGTAAACAATGGATTTAACACCCACCTATATTTGATACTAGGCCAGAAAACTCAGGGACGAGTGACAAAAATATGAGTCATTTAAAAAAAGTTTATGATTAATCAATAGTCAATTTACAGTCATAACAAACTCAATCTATTTTACCTCTTCATGGCATTGAAATCTGTAGAAATGTCTTATTATAGAATTTCAAAACAAGAATTTGTGACATTGAAAGATCATTCAATTACTATTATCAAAAGTCTTTGAAAAGCATCATTTTTTAAGAAACAGGTCCTCTGAGAAAAGCAAATTTAATTTGTCACACTGATTTCATTACCCTACCACACTGAACGTGTTACTTTTCATTGTTTGAGCATAGCACATAAATTCTTACAGATATTGCTTTCATCAGTGAATTAATCATCAACTCCTATATTAGATTATTGGTTAAAAAGGTGTTTAACACTGTTTTGTCAATCCTTTATGATACCATTTACAAATGCATATAAAAAAGTAAACCATATCTTTTTTAAAGTCAGTAAAAATCTTCTAGTGTTTCCTTAACAAAGCAGGTTTTTATACCTTCAAAGCTTTAACCGTTGACAATACATGTTCAAGGAGTCAAATTCCATTTTATTTTAAACCAAACAAAAAACACCTACATATATTTTACTTGTCTACTTAAGGTATTTAAAGTAATAAGAAAATTATGTCATTTAAAAATATTGGCAGTGTGCATTTAAACTTCCATATCATTCCAATGATAAAAGATTTCTTAGCCTTTTAAAGTCTTCATCTATTTACAGTGAACCCTCGTTTATCCGAACACGTCCGTTCCCAACAAAATGTCCGGTTTACCGAATAATCCGGACTAATGAAGCAGAGCATGTTCTTATTCACATTAAGACATAAACGGTCTGTATGAGCGGTGTATAGTTATAACCCTTTAGCAAACGCCAAATTGTCGACCGTCCCAAATTGAAAGAGTTTGCAGAAGACATATCAAAACGTGATGAAATTCAAAGATAATCTTCTGATATGGCAGAAAACATTGTGGGAAAAGGAGAAATTGCTCGTCACGAGCAATTTCTCCTTTACCCACAATGTTTTCAAAAGTCGTGTGCAATAAACTGGTCCAATAATTCCGTTCCCTTACAATTTTGTTCGGATTGCGAGACATCCGGATAATCGGGGTCCGGATAAACGAGGGTTCACTGTAGTCCTATTGACTTTGACATGACAGTTTCATGACCAACTGATTTTCGTGGACTACCATGTCTCAATCACAATAAATATTTGTGTTATTCCATCTTATATTCTCTTATCTTAATCCCAAATTTATTTGTCATCTGCTGCGGGAGTCCCAGTCACTAGGGTGGGCAGCAGGCAGCTAGATTTTGTTATAACCAATCTCCAATTTGTTCTGTCCACTGGGCTGACAAGGTTACATTCCATAAACTCTATAATTGTTGCCTCTTGTTGCTCTCATTTTGGACAAAGTTAAGATACAACATAGCGTGACATGTTAATTTTTTTATGGGGTTTTACATCATGTCAACATTATTTCAGTTATGTTGCAATGCCTTACCGTAAATGAAGGAGGAAGACCCAATAATTAACTGCCCCTACGGGCTGGTCAAGCAGGGTAGAACCATCGGCACTCAATAAGACAGTCGGATGACCAAATGCCATAACTAGGATCTGAACCCACGTAGAGCGGGGCCATGTGATTTCAAGTTCGGCACCCAAACCACTAACCCACAGAGGCCCCTATTAATTCAATAGGAATAAAAGGCTTTCCTTAAAATTACATGTATATAGGCAATAATATATTTTTCAAAAAACATTCCATATTGCTCTTGCTTTACCTATTTTGTCTTATCTTCTCTTGCTTATTTGTTTGGTGTTTAATGGCATTCAACAATTCTTTAGTTATGTAACAGCTTTCCTGTATCCGCCAGTACAGGGCTAAGGCTCTGAAGTGGGTTGCCAAAGGTCACTCCCACGAAACCAGAGGTGTGGTTGGGAATCGAACCTTGGACCCCAGAGTTCTTAGACCAACACCGTAACCACTGGGCCATGCAGGACCCCTTTCTTTTTGAAAAGTAAAAAACGCGTATAAAGGGAAGCATTGAAATAGGCTATTAAAGAGAATATCACTCTCTGGTTTATCATGTAAGTACTTGTAAATTATTTAGAGCGCTCTGAAGCAGTGAACTGTCACTGATATACAAACAGATAACAACTTGCAATGTCACATAGAAAACATACCCATACTCCAAGATACATGTACCGTTAACCCATTACAAAACAATAACGACATTTGACCAGTTTGCTGCAGACGACTTTGAAGCAATTTTCCCTTTTCCCAAAATGTTTTCTGCCCTATCAGAAAATTATTGTTCAATTTCATCACATTTTGAAATTTCGTCTGCAAACTCTTTCAATTTGGGACAGTCGAAAATTCGGCATTTGGTAAAGTGTTAAAAGGCTCCAAGCTAAACCCATACCTCTACATAGCAAAGATTCAGAGCAAGACTATAGTAAGTCCTTCACAAAAATGAAGTACTTACTTTTGTCTTGTTTTCAACCCACAATATGGCATTTTGTGATTGGTCAAATTTGAAACGAAAAAGACAACTTGAGGGTTCAATGCAATACTATTGAAAGTCCTTCATGTTTATAAAGCACTTACTATAGTCTTGCATTAAACCCTTGAACTATAATATTTTGTGAGTGATAATGGGGAAGTGGGAGAACAACCTAACAAAAGGAGAAATTGCTTTTTTACAAGCAATTTCTCCTTTTGTTACAATGGTTTCTGACATTGTCTTCAGCTGATACCATAAAAAGACTTTTTGTAAGGAAAAGGTAAAAACATCATCTTGACAATGGAATAATTATTGGTCATTTCAAGCTAATTTTGTTATCAAAAGCGTTGTTCTTTGAGTTAGATCGAAAAATGTAAAATTGTCATCTGCTAATATTTGGAAGTAAAAACTGATTTGGTAGTGCTTGTTTTGTCATAACTATTCTGTGTTAACAATCAATCAATCAATCTATCATATAATTTTCTTTGATACCTTTTTATTATTATATGGTTTTGCAAGTCACTATAAAGGAAACAGGTGCAAGAAATTTACTTGTAGACAAATTGAGGGTTCATTGCAAGACTTTAGTAAATGCTTCACATTTATGTCACTATCGTCTTGTATTGAACCCATGATATTCAATAGCATGTTTTTATGGCCCTCTATGGTAATGGTGTTCCTATTCAAGTATTAGTCGAATAATCGGGTATTCACAGAGTATTCAATTCTGATCAATTATTGCCGTGGGCAGACACATTTTCACAATGACTGGTTCTATAGAAAACTTTACAATAGATTTGTTTTTGTACACTCTAACAGAAAAATCATGTAACAAATGATCAAAAAGACATGCTTTTGTATAATCTATAATGTAGCCTTCAAGTCCAATTCATTCTGTAACTCTGTGACTTAGACATTTTTAAGGTCAATGAAGTAGATGAATATTACAAAATATAGTTGCCAAAGGAGAAACTGATCAAAAGGAACCCATTAAAAGATACATAAGTGTTGAAATAATTGGGATAAATGAAGATTATTTTGAACTTAAATAATTTTGATCAAACATGAAACTTTTCAGCAAAATGCAATGTTACTAAGTGTTAATTGGTATGATTGCCATCTATTACAAATTACTGAGAACAGTATAATGCATTACCCCTTACTCCATGAAACGCATTACGATATGTCTGCTGCAGCAGACTTAAAAATCATTGTGACAAAAAGATGAATTGGTCATTATGAGCATTGTCAGTGGTTTCTGCCTCATGTCACTAGGAATATTATTTCTCCCTGCTATTCTAACATCTTTTCAATCTAGAAAAGTCACAAATTTGCTATATGAGAATTAAAGGTTAAATAAGTAGACATTAGTGACCTAATGAGGTAAGGATCTCAGGTAACCTAAAGCTTTCTGAAAAGGTGAGTTTTTCTTTTGTCCTCTAGTCTTAAAAGGACTATCTCACAGATTGGGATTTTAACTTTTTAAAATAAATTGTCTTCTAATGATAAATCCACAACATACATTTCTTAAAGGCACATAAAAGGAGATTAATGCTATTTTATTTGGTAAACTTTTGATCAGATAAAGTTAGTTATCACCAAAAAAAAAACCATCAGCAAAACTTGAACGAGAACGTCTACCAGAAATAACCCAGATTAGCAAGTTTAATAAATTCAGATTGCCTCATTCTTCACCCCTGACCTTGACAGTTGATACACAAATATTTGAACCGACCAATCAGAATTCTTTATTTTGAATATGTTAACAAACAGGTTGTTGATAAACATGATTGAATTGGAGACAACTATATTTCAACCACAAAATAACTTATTTGAAAGGAAACTTTTTTATAGGGTCTAAATGCATTTGTAAATTAATTCTCATGACTTTTATGAACATAATAAAAGAACTACATGTATTCTTTCAGTAATTTATTTGTACTTATCTCCTTTTATGTGCCTTTAAGTAATGTAAGACAAGATTTTTGACAGCTTCCCATTCTCGTTTATAACTGTACAGAGAAGATATAAAAATCATTTTTATTGCAGATATTGGAAACAATTTCAACAGGCTTATTTCGAAAACAACAAGCTAAACTTAAATAATCTTATTCTTTAGATACCATCATCACATGAGTCTTCAAAAACATTTAATCGCTCCTGTCTTGTGACACCAGCAAGGTGCATGAGAAAGAATTCCTGTTTCCTAATAACCATCTTTCCCATAGAAGCCTTGATAGATATTGAGGCTCACATCCCATTATTTTACGAAACAACAGGATTTCAGAAACTTTAAAGTAAAGGAATTAAAAATGGTATTTGGTTTAGTGACAATGGTTGATAATATTAAAGTTTTAATGTTTAAGATAGAATGCCCATAATCCACCATTTTGAAGTTCATTCTTTCGTCGGATTAGTTTAGTTGTTCTCGGTATACCTCATTCTGTGCTTGAATTATTCGCCTTGAGCCAAATAGTTCTGTACCCTGACCAAGATTAACGAAGAATGACTGAAGAAATCCGACAACAGAATAAGAATCAAAATTGGGGATTATGGATAATCTACCTTAATACATCAAGAGCACAAATCTCTGAGCCAGTCCCTTTAACAAACTCTCTTGTCCAAGTTGAAATCAACAGTACAACAGTAGACAACAATTGTAAAGTAAGAAACTTCTTTTTGTGTGATATTGGACATAGCTAGCTTTAGATAAATGTGATGAAAAGAAAAAAGGAATTGATCCTTTGGTAACAAGGATTTCTGCTTTACACTGCTGTAACGGCTTATAGAAGTCATTTTAATTGAGAAAAAAGGTTAATAGAAATAAATAAGAACCCTATGAAAAGATGAATGAACATGAGAATTGTTGAGTAATGGTTTATGTAGAATATAATGGCAATAGTAAGAAGGCTATCCCAATTCTAATTGTTTATTTTTATCTCAACATCTTGGAAATAAGATCCTTATTCAAAGCTCCTCAAAAGATAAATTCATGAAAAACGTGAAAAGATTTAACCCTTTTTCCGTTTCCCTCATTGGATTTTTTTTACAGGTTATTATTTAAAATTTTACCAAAAGGACAATTGCCACATTACCACCTAACACCACATTTTTGTGTCTTGCAGCAGACGACTTTTTTAAAGCATTGTGGCAAAAGGAGAAATTGCGTGTCACAAATTCTTTTTGAATCTAATAACATATCACAACAGCAAAACTGAAAGGTTTTTCACATGCTTTTCTAAAGTCATCTGGTTCAAGTAAAAAATATGTTGTCTGCATGTGGTAAAGAGTTAAAGATGATTCTTCCACTAATAAGGTAATGATGACATATATTATGTCAATTTGGCCTAATGGTTAATTTATTAATGATATGTTGTATGGGGAAAGATTAACTCAATCCTTCACATATACTTATGTTTGGGGAATCATATGGGGTTTAACACTGTATCAACAATTTTCTAGTTATGTTACAGCTCTCCTGGATTAACCAGTATCACAGGCTAGGGATCCAAGTTTTGTGCCAAAGGACACTCCGGTGAAACCAAAGGTAGTCTTGGGGCTTGAACCAGGGACCAAAGAGGAAACACTTTTTTTATATTTCATAACTATCATCTACTTCGGCTTTCAATTTGGTTCAATTAAAATTACAAATCTACTATGTCTCACCCATTACCATAAAATAACACCATTTGACCAGTTTGTCGCATACGCCTCTGTAAAACATTGTGGGAAAAGGAGAAATTGCTTTTAACAAGCAATTTCTCCTTTTCCCACCATGTTTTCTACCCTACCAGAAGATTATTTTTCAATTTCATCACACTTAAAAATGTCATCTGCAAACTCTTTCAACTTGGGACAATTGAAAATTTGGTGTTTGGTAAAAGGTTAATCAAATTTGTAGTGTCATGCATTGCTGACCTGTTTGATAGGACATTTAAACTATGTTCAAAATTCAATGAAGCAAAACCTTTATTTCCTCAAACATCAATCTAGTTGCATGGGCAACAGGTCACATACAGCCATTGGTTTGATGTGGCAAACGGAAAAATTCTCATAAATAGGTTTTGTTCCTTTTTTGTAACAATGCCTGCATAGATAATGAGATGTTTTCAAGTATTTTGATGCAGTTTTCAGTCAAGCCATTAACCCTTATAGTGCTGGAACCGACTTAATGCTCATGCCAACAGGTTAGATCCAGGCCAGCCGCCAAGTTGATTGGTGGCTGGCCTGTGATCCAACCTGTTTGCTACTCTGGGTATCTTTCCTCAACAAAATTGAGCAATTATTTAAGGTTTTGGAAAGCAGACGACACAAAATCTATAGAAAATTACCGAAAGGATGATGTTGGTTCAAGCATTATTAGGTTTAACAAAAAATATAAAAATATTGATTGAAGTTATAACACCAGTGCCTTTCCAAGACCCATCTTCCAATAATTACATCATCACTTTCACAAATTTTCTTACCTTCACTCAGAGATTTACGAATATATCACAGATATTATAAATTCCCGTCTGTCACCCAAACACGATCCACCAAAAGACAGTGTCAGACTGTCACCTGACCACTACAAATACACATCTTGAAGTAATAATTAAACAATGGAGCCCTGAGGATCTAATTACCTGTGAAATATTGGAGTTTTTGACAAGCTACGATTGCACGGTGACTCCCCAAGAGTTGTCAATATACTAGAACTCCCCCGGATTGTCTGTCATGATCTACGGACTCAATGGAAATCAATATTGAGCCAATAAAAACACCCTGAGCTCCTAGTACTAGTCAACTCTGTCAAATTTATTATCCTTGCTACCCTCTGGTCTATAAGGTTATACTGAAAAAAACTTTCAGAAATGCTTTTATTTTGAGTTCATTTTGAAGGGAATTTTGGCCAAAATTTTTTCATGTAAAAACGAAATAAAGTTTCAGAAATGATTTGACTCATAAATTCTCCATTTGAGAACTTGTATCATGTCAAAAAGCAACAGCAGACGACAATTAATAACATGTACTTAATTAACATATATTCTTTATGGATATGGGTAGAAAACAGTGTGACAAAAGGATAAATTGCTCCTTATGAGCAATGGTTTCTAAAGTCTTCTGTAGCAGAAGCTGGGAAGTGAGGTATTAAGGGTAAGGGGTTAAGCTTTATAATCCTAATGACCCAGGTCTTCTATAATCTTTATGCATCGTTTGTTTTAATTGAAAGCGTAAAGCAGGCCAAAATTCTGAGTATTATAATAAAAGAAAGCTTAACTAATTAAGAATACAGATAAACCAGAAGTAACAAAAGAATCTCTAAGAGAATTCATTCATTTGCTCATTATACTTTCTAACACAGTGATTATTGGATCCTATTGTTAGATAAAGTTATCTATTCATTCTTATTATACCGAGTTGGTTGCTTGAGGATAAATGGATGAGTGAGTTTTTATGGCCTGTTGACAACAAAAGTCACATTGAGCTCAATGACATTGAAAAATGTAGTGGTACTTATAAATTATACAGTGGTGCTGTTTCTCTGCCCATTTCGGCACAGACACCAGTTAATAACTTAATCAAAGATGGCATCCCTGATAATGTGTGAAAATAGGAACATCAAACCCTCACGTATCATTGTCCATTGCCATTTATTTTTTTCCATCTCTCTTACCTGCTGCAAGATGCCATCATCATGGTCAATATTGCAAGCGTAAGCAGAAAGAAATTGTAAATCATGATGAATTAAATTATCTTATACCTATTTGTTGCAAATATATACATATGGTTGTTTAAGGCAGGTTGGCTGCTTAAAAGGGTGGTTGCTTAACCCTTTCCCAAACAATAGCAACATTTGACCACTTTGTCGCAGATGGCTTTAGAAAACATTGTGGGAAAAGGAAAAATTGCTCATCACGAGCAATTTTTTCTTTTTCCCACAATATTTTCTGCCCTGTAAGAAGATCATTTTCCAATTCCATCACATTTTGAAATGTCGTCTGCAAACTCTTTCAATTTGGGAGAGTGGAAAATTAGTTGTTTGGGAAAGGGTTAACACAAGTTAGACTGTATATGTATATGTATATTTGTAATAAGGTAGAGACAGTTGACAAAATGAGAAATTGTCTGGTATGAACAATTTTGTTGTCAGCAGTTTCTTTAATTTTCTGCTGATATTGTAATATATTTTTTGTTTGTATGGTGTTAAACAATGTATCAAAAATTGTTCAGTTATGTAACAGCTTTCCTGGATCCACCAGTACTAGGCTAGGTCTCTGATTGATAATATAACTTTTCGTATTTGTTGTTAAGATCACTTTTAGACATCTGCAATACTTAACACTAATGATTTGTCCATAT
Source organism: Cerastoderma edule (assembly GCA_947846245.1). Taxonomy (NCBI): domain Eukaryota; kingdom Metazoa; phylum Mollusca; class Bivalvia; order Cardiida; family Cardiidae; genus Cerastoderma; species Cerastoderma edule. The sequence goes on along the minus strand of OX401413.1, from coordinate 37,040,627 downwards.
GATTTTCATATTAACTAATTAATAGTTCCATGTTGGTCAGGTCAGTTCACTCTGAATAGACCATGAATAGGCAAAACATTGAAAGGTAAAGATAACTTAGAGGATTCACTGCGATACTCTAGTAAGTCCTTTACATCTGTGTAGAATTGACTACAGTCTTGCGTTGAACCCTTAAAATGTTGAAACAGACTTAATACTTATGTAAAAAGGTTAGATCCAGGCCAGCAATCACTGATCTGACCTGTTAGCTACTCTGAGTATTACTGCTCATCAAAATTAAGCTGTCAATTTAAGGTTTAGGAAAACAGAAAATTTTAGAAAATACCCAGTATTCTAAGGGTTAGGGCTTGATATTGTATTTTTATCTTTACTCAGCAAATATAATATAAACCAGTACAATACAAACCGGTTAATATAAACCAGTACAATACAAACCGGTTATAATGAATTCAGGAACCAAAATTGAAAGCTTTTTATAGAATTTACCACACACAAAATGTTCTGTCAATAAAATACTTAAATATTTGAATCTAAATGGGACATAAATGTTTGCACCAATCCTTTTTTTTAATAGAATGCTTGTAAAAAATCAAACCTTTCCTCAATCATATAACAAACCTTCAATAGTTTGAATGCTGAAAAATTGTGGAAGTTATAAAACAAAAATGAGTTATAAACCAAAAATGAGGGCAAACACATTTTCTAACAAAGTATTTTCACTACAATGGTAAGTTTTGGGGTAGGGGGGTGGGATGGGGTTGTTGTCATCTACAAAATATATCACAATTAGAAATTTGCATGAAAGCTCTTTTAAATACCGAAAAAGGATTATTTGGTACTTGGTAAATATTTACATATATATCATTCTTTTACAACAGCAACAGAATTCTGATGTGGTAGTAGTAAGATACAAATAAAACCTGGTTGAGCTTAATGGGTCTCATTAACTCTAAGGACTACTCTAGAACAATATTGAGGTGACGCCAACTTATCTATTGAGATGTGACAAGCGGAACATATTCAATGCACTAAATCAAGAAATGAAATTAAATTAAAGAAAACAAATCATTTTGGTTAGTTGCATTGAGGTTTAAGATCTCCTTTTCCCACAATGTTTTCTGTCCTATCAGAAGATTATTTTCCAATTTCATCACATTTTGAAATGTCATCTACAAACTCTTTCAATTTTGGGCAGTCGAAAATTTGCATTTGGTAAAGGGTTAAGACAAATACTGCCCTTGATTACAAATCAGAGATATTTAGATATAATTATCTTGAGGAGAGTTCCTGTAAGTTATCAATTGTCAAAATGTTATGAACATGTTTCAGCACATTAATATTGTGCCAGAAGTTAATAACCAATTAATGCATTAAACTTTTATTTCAACAGTCAGATTCCATGTGTCAACAAACTTTTACTATAGAACATAGAATTTCTGATAATTCAAGTTGTACCATGTACATGAACTTAAAAAGTATTTAATATGCCTATTATATGTGCTTATTTTAGATAATCCTATAATCCATTCAAGTGTTATATTACAACCTTATTGGCACACATAACCTCATGGGTATTACATTTCTTGTTCTTTTCTGAAATCGTATGCCGTAAGCAAGGGCAGACTTTGGGGCAAAATAAGATAGGGGTCTAGGTGGCCGCTAGTGCCCCTTTACATTGGCACCAAATCGTTTAAAGAAAATACCTACATGTAATGTTACCAATTCCAACTGTCCATTTAAAATGCTTTATTTAAGTATTTTCAATGATATATTTGCAACCAATGTTATGTAATGGTTATAATTTCATTTGACATATTTAGTGTTCAGTGCACGACTTTAGCAACTCCTTCAAAAAGTGAGGGACTTGCTATAATCTTGTATTGAAACTTTGGTATCTTCCATGTCTTCAACATGTACAATAAAACTATCCTGCACATAACTGGCCAAATTTCTACTGAATAAATTGTAATATCATATTCTTATTACTATTAAAGACTGTTATTGAGAAATATTCTACTCTAATATATTCAAAACTTTCTCATTGTTTGTAACTCATGCTAATAATCATATACCTTTATCATTTTATTATACATTGTACCACTCTTTATATGTTCAAACTCAGTTTTAACTTATTTATTCTATATAGATTGTGAAACAAGCTCTTACAACTTATAATAATCTCTCCCAATATTGTTTCCTGGAGACATAACCAGTACTCTTCCTGAATATGAATTGATGAAAGGTTGCTAATTGGACCCCTCTCATTACAGGATTTGAACCCACAAACTTTGTGTCCTGAGGCCGATTTGACCATTTTCTTCCACTCTTCATATACAGTCAAACTTGCGTTAATTAGAGGCCAGCTATGGAACTGAGAAATTTGGCTGTTTAAAACAGGTTGACAGCTTAACACAAATTGATGTACACTATAAATCTAACAATGGGACTTTCCCTAGTGGTTGTTTAGGGCAGGTTGGCTGCTTCAAAGGATGGTTGCTTACAATTGGACTGTACTACCATTATCTATCATGCTACATAAAGTATACCTTTGTTTTATTTGTTCTTCATAAGTTACATGATTTATTTGCAGTTAAGTACAAGTTTCTCCTAGCCAATAACTCCTGCATTAAGCAATAGGATTATGCCTGTATAATCATTCTAATATCCGCCACTTGAAAACTAACACCACTTCAATTCATCATATGGGTTTAACATTTTCTGTCAAAATTGAAAACCACAGCAGACGACATTCATGAAGTATGATGAACAATATGTTCATTTTTAGTATTGAGAAAACTTAAATCATCAAGAAATGGAGATATTGCTCATGATGAGCAACTTTCCTGTTTTTCTCTATAGTTTTCTAGATCTTCTGCTGCAAATGTATTAAAACAAATTGACCAGATTTTAAAACAGGCTTTAGGACTTTAGGTAATTAGAAATTATGACAAGATCGAAATGGAAAAAAGATCTTTTATAGAAAGTTTTCTCTTCATTATTTTACTTTCATCAACAAAGTAAAGCCCAAATGATGATTTAGCAAATTTAATTGCAAAGTAATGCTTTTTTTCGTATTGTATCTCAATATTTCAACTGAAAATGAATAGATGATTGCACAGGACAAAGAAAATAGATTTTCTTTTGCAGTAAGCTTAGCATAATAATCTAAGCTGTATTTTACTCTTGTTCTTATTGACTAAGCATGTGCAATGTGCTTCTAATTTAGAATAGCTGTAATCCAAAGCGAAGTAAAAGGTTAAGACTCTAATAATTAAGATACAGGATTGGTTTTAATGGTTGACAGTCCATTGCCTAAGTTCCATTTTGAATGGAACTTAAAGCCCAATAGTTTGTCTAGGATTTAAAAGTCATTATTCAAATATTCATAATGTTGGTTCATTGTCAACCCTTGTTCGCAAATATTCCATTTCACACCTTTCTCTATCCCTGCTTTACCAATTTAGCATAATTTGCAATGGACAATGTCAAAGATTGATTATTGCATGCTCTACATAACCTTCTAATGGGCTCACATCCAGCCGTTATGAATCAGAATGAGCCTTCAGCAAAGTGCCAAGGAAAATTATCTTTATAATATTTAAAAATAGTTACAGGTTTTTGTTATACAAACTCAAGTGTGAAATAATCATCAACTGTCTTTTTCCTGTTAATGTACAGGACTCATTTTTGAGTATTATAGTACATGTTTCCTGGTTTCGTACCAGTACTAGGCTAGGAAATGTCTTGCCCAAGGACACTCCATGGTGAAATAATTGGCACCTTTGGGGATCGAAGCCGGGGCGACGTGTCTTTGTTCCCCGACGCTAACCACTACACCACCGCAGAACCAAACAACATTTTATCGGATTTGGATCAAATGGAAAGAAATCCCTACATAAACTTTCATATCATTGAGACAAAAGCTAGATTTTCTTACAATGGGCATATTATCCTCTTGCATCATCTTTTTTTCTAAGACCCTTTTTTGATATTTAATCATTTTGATGCACTTGCAACAGTAGTTTATCTTTAACCAATTTCTCATTTTGCTACAATGATTTCACAAGAGTCCACAAACAGGTGTGTTAAAATGAGAATCTATGAAGTTATCGGTTGAAATACGCAAAGTAAAAAATCCATACCATGCCATTATAAATGCTGTTAAACAATTCATGAAAAGCCAACAATTTAGAATGCTCAGAAGATCAGCTGTTGAAAATATAACTGGAAATAAAACAATAAAACATCATTAGAGACTGAAGAGAACAGATAAGAGCTGTCAATAGCACAACAATAATGCTTGACTTTGGCTAGGTGTCACAAATAAGTGATAATTTTAAAAAAATAAATATATTTCAAGTTATTGTGCCTGTGCCAATAATAATCACAGGAAACAAGAGTGAAATTCCAATCAATTCAGTTTAATAGTTTGAACATGTGCTAGCTCTTGGGACATAATGGTTATAGACTAAAACATGACGTCATTTATCAACGGTTCTATTTATAGAGTTTAATGTTGCGCCAACAATTTTTCAGTTATGTTGTGGCTTTCTCAGATCCACAAGTACTACATTCTGGAGTGACTTGCCTAGGGACACTCCAACATAATCAGGGGTATGGGTGGGGATTGAACTCAGGACCACTGAGCTCCAAGTTTGCCACTCAAGGGTTCAATACAAGAATATACTTGAAAGTGATTTACAGCATTTACTATAGTCTTGAGTGAACCCTTGATATCTTGTGGTTGAATAATGAGCAAAGTTATTATTGATTAATAAACATTGTGACAAAAGGAGAGTTATCATATTTCCCTTTCATCAAAATCTCATTATCTGTTCAATTTTCATTCATGTTTGAAAATGTTTGTGTTTGTAAAAGCAATACAGTCGCACTATGTTCCATAATCAATTGTGTAACACTACCTGTGTTGCTGCAAAATTTAGTTTACCGTCACATTGCCATTAATAGGGAAAACATCAACAAGAGGCAATTATCTGTATCTACATGCTTAATTTCACAATTTTGATTAGTCTGCCTTGTAACAAACAAAACAGTATAATGACTTATTGATGATTCTTTTATCCCCTTACTCCATTAACCCATTACCAAACAATAAAGACATTTGGCCACTTTGTTGCAGATGACTCTGGAAAACATTGTGGGAAAAGGTGAAATTGCTCCAAACGAGCAATTTCTCCTTTTCCTTCAATGTTTTCTGCCATATTAGAGTATTATTTTTCAATTTCATCACATTTTGAAATGTCGTCTGCAAACTCTTTCAAATTGGCACAGTCTAAAATTTGGCGTTTGGTAAAGGGTTAAAACATTCAATCCTTACACCACAAAACCTTGCTACTTCATGTCTGCTGCAGGTCCTTATTTAAAACAAAAAACGCTTTGAAAGGATAATTTGCTGAAATTAAGCAATCTATCATTTTGTTTCAAAGGTTCGTTTGAAAAACACAAAACACAAATGATAAATGTTAATCCTCATACTAAATATAATTGTTGTCTGCTGTTTGTAATTTGTAATAGCAACATTAGCTTCCTAGTGAACAATTTATCCTTTTATTGCAATAACACATCATGCAGTTTCTACCCAAATGTTACAAAGAAAATGTTTTTCTGATACTTTGTAATTCTCATCTGCTTGAAGAGGTGGCAAAATCAATTATTTATATTGCCCAGGTTGTCCAAAAGCATTTACAGACAAGTGAAATTCTACAGAAAATTACAATAAAACCATTATACAGACAAGAGTAAATAAAGATTTGGCATGTTCTATTCCCATAGGAAAAAAATGGGACTCAATAGAATATAGAAATATTTAAAATAGATGAATATAAAGTGACCTACCAGTATAAATGTTCTGTTGTCAGCTATGTTTGCAACATTGGTGCTAACTCCTCTATGTTACTCAATGTGGCCAAGAGTTTTTAAAGGCAACATACTTGTCATAACAAGTTCATTAGAAAAGGGTGAAAAGCATGCATTGACTATAATTAGTTGGGTTTTTTTCTGTGTCGCACCAAAACAATGTAGATGTATTAACCCATTCCCAATATTGACAATTATGACTGGTCCAATTTCAAAGCAACTGCAGATGACAAACAATATTAAGAAATATTTCATTTTATAATAATTAGTAGCAACCATTTGTGAAAAAGGTTAAAATACTCAAAAAAAACACTTTATCCTTTTGTCACAATGGTTTATTTAGACTTCTTTAGCAGATTAGTTAAATTACAGTATAATGAAGTAAGGTGTTAGAGGTTAGGAAGATTGTGATTAAGGGCTCATTCAAAAGATAGTTAAAATCATGCAAGCAATTAAAGAAACTGCTTCTTATGTACACACATTCATGTACAATCTAGCCTTCATATATGATTATTATTTCCATAAAACAAACAAGATTATAATCCATGTTTGGAACTGATAGAAACGGAAAGCATCATGACAAGAAAAAAATCATGTCAAAGAGCCAATTCTTATTTATGCCTCTATTATCAAAAAGTTAATTGATTTATCAAGTATTTCTTGATGGACAGTCCATTCAAAACCTGAAAGGTTTGTATAAAACAAACTTTTCAACTTTTTTTTTCATTCATGTATTGGCTTACTCTGAAGCACTACTCAAGACTATAAGACCTTGAATGGCATTGAGGTTGAGATTTGGGAGATGAAAAGGGGGTTCTTCTCACAATAGATTACAATGTTGCATGAAATTCTACTCTTTTCCCCAATGTTTGCACTGGTCCAAATTGAAAGCACATGCAGATGAAAATCATAAACTAAGTATGAAAACAATTCCTGTTTTATATTGAGAAGCAACAATTGTGCCATGAGGAGAACATCTCCATAAGGGCCTGAATCCATAAGGGCCTGAATCCATAAGGGCCTGAATCCATAAGGGCCTGAATCCATAAGGGCCTGAATCCATAAGGGCCTGAATCCATAAGGGCCTGAATCCATAAGGGCCTGAATCCATAAGGGCCTGAATAAGGGCCTGAATAAGGGCCTGAATCCCTAAGGGCCTGAATCCATAAGGGCCTGAATCCATAAGGGCCTGAATCCATAAGGGCCTGAATCCATAAGGGCCTGAATCCATAAGGGCCTGAATCCATAAGGGCCTGAATCCATAAGGGCCTGAATCCATAAGGGCCCGAATCCATAAGGGCCTGAATCCATAAGGGCCTGAATCAATAAGGGCCTGAATCAATAAGGGCCTGAATCAATAAGGGCCTGAATCCATAAGGGCCTGAATCAATTGGTAATTCGATATTACTACTATGAGAATAGTTTATAGCATTAAGAAAATAGTAATGTTTCCTTTGAAACACTATGAAAATAGAAATACTACTTCGTAATACTTATAAAACGTATTTTTTTTATCACTGATTGATTCGGGCACGTGAACGTAAAATACGTCTCTCTTCATTGTACATAATACCTCACTTAAAGACCTGCATGTTTGAAGACAACCTCACGTGTCCGTCTATGATTACCTTAAGGCTTTATGGACATAGCTTACATCTCTTTGTATAAAACACTCGGCTTCAACAACTACCCGCCATTCAAACATTCGTCTCAAACGTTAACTTTTAGAACAATTAAACCGGAAGTAATTTTATTCGCGCCATCTGGCGGAATTTAGACGGTACAGACGACATTTGGCATGACAGTATGTTTTTCTTAAAACAGCCCCGCAAATTGAAAATAGAAAAGGAAGAATTAGATTGTCTTAAAGGGAAAACCAAGTAGAATACCGTCAAGGACCAAACATCATTACCGAAATGAATTGGAAAGTGTTCTACTTCTATCCTACGTTGACACCTTGCTCTTTCATTCAAAGTATAAAGTGAGATGATAGAAATTATCTAGAGTAACGGACAAGATAAGCATGCAAATAGTAAAAGAAAAGTTTCCCAGACTGGTTTCGCACTATCAGAGCAAGACTAGTCCAGCTTATATGGCGGTACCAGGGTGCAAAACCTCGCTGACACAACTCTGGTTTGATGTTTGCATGTGTCGACTCACGGAATTTTAAGCATTAAGCATTGGTCAGGATAATGTCATTTGTATCAAAACACAATGTTTTTGGCACCATAGAATTTGGTGTGATAAAAAAAATCTTATAATTCACACTGCCGTCCTCAGGCATATGCTACAAGGCTAAAACATCATTACTTTAAAAAAGAGAAGGTTATTTTCCCCCTTTATTAGTTCAAACTTATTCATTCCACATTGTGTGTAAAACAAGGTCTTACAACTTGGACTAATCACTCTCAATACTGCTTCCTGGACACACAACCAGAACTCGAACCAAATGTGGATTAATGAAAGGTCGCAAGGAGAATCTCGCTACTCAAGGGATTCCAACCCACGACGCTCGTGTCCTAAGGCAGACGCTCTACCCCTGGACCACTGCCCTCCTCCTTGTATGAGAATGATGAAGGGGTGGACTCTATGGTTTACAGAGACAGAACTAAACGTTATCGCGATTCGGGATGGTGCAGTGATAGCGTCAAGCTTTTGTGAATGAATGTTATCAATGTTCCATTGTGGAATCCCCATTGCCAAGGTCAGTTTAGTGTACAGTGTATATAGTTCATACATTACTCTGGAGGTATGAATGAATCACAGTAACCAATTTCGTTTGCCATTCCTATATTATCGACATATACACACTTGTGTACATGTTGATAGTGTAGGCATGTCAAACGGCTTTGGTTCCTGTGGAATGAATGTATATTGAAAAGCTTCATTTAGGACTAACTTTAACTGAAAAAGCAAACTTTGTAAGACTAGACCCAACAAACGTACGTTTATATAGTTCTGAATTCAGTGGAAATAAATCGCTGAGTATCACAACCGAACCTCATCGTGGTGTTGGTATGCTGTCCTGTATCATTTGTTTAATAAGGCATTGAGTTAATCATTATATCGATTTTGATCTACCCTGATAAAGGAGTCAATCTACCAATACGGATGGATGAATTCGGTCATAAATAACCTGGGACAAGGCGAGACAAGGACATTAAACAGTAGTATATAAAGATGATAATATCTGGGATGACCGTTTGGCGTTAGTATAAACACACAAAACTGTCTAAAAGGTAGCCTTTAACCCATTACCAAACAATAATGAAATTTGGCCAGTTTGTTGCGGACGACTCTGGAAAACATTGTGGGAAAAGAGAAATTGCTCGTTACGAGCAATTTCTCCTTTTCTCAAAATATTTTCTGCCATATCAAAAGATTATTTTTCAATTTCGTCACATTTTTAAATATCGTCTGCAAACTCTTTGAATTTGGGACAGTCGAAAATTTGGCGTTTGGTAAAGGGTTAAACAGTAGTATAAAAAGTTGATAATATCTGAGGTGACCTCGTGGTGTTAGTATAAACACACAAAACTGTCTGAAAGGTAGCCTTGAAGGTAAATGTGTGAAGTTGACCATCAAGTTTAATCTGATTCCAATTGATGGGTCTAATGATGCACTGAGGATGATCACATGAGCAATTCATGCGTACAGAAATGGTGTAAACTCATTACCTAACAACAAAACAATATTTGACCAGTTTGTTGCAGACGACTCTGGAAAACATTGTGGGAAAAGGAGAAATTGCTCGTTACGAGCACTTTCTCCTTTTCCCACAATGTTTTCTGCCATATGACAAGATTATTTCTCAATTTTATTTAATTTTTTTCTGCCCTATCAGAATATGATTTGTCAATGCCATTACATCTTGAATGTCGTCTTCAAACTATTTAAATTTGTGACTGTCGAAAGCTTGGCGTTTGGTAAAAGGTTACGGTAAATGTGTGTAGTTGACCGTCAAGTTCAATTTGATTCCAATTGATGAGTTCAATGATGCACTGAATATAGCAACACGAGCAATTCATGCGTACAGAAATGGTTTTAATATCCCCAGGGTATGCCACCATATACTGAGGTAGTTTCTAATACAGTCCATAAAGTAACCGAAGACCAGGAAAAAAGGGCAGCGAAAGCACATTCTAACCTCGTTATTGGTCGATGAAGGTTATATCATGTCGTAGGCAACGTTATGTTTTATAATTAATCGTTTATTCAACACACAACCAACTTCGTATCGATCGTCCAATTGCAGTCCCACACCCTTGTTAGCATTTAAAGTTGCTTTTTCACAGATGTGATAAAAATTTGGAAGTTAAAACTTAATTTCCTTAAATTTGCACAACATATATACTGTTAAATGATACGCACTGAAGAATAGTCTCTTGGAGCAAAATTAGATCGCTTCTAATTTTTTAAATTGTGTATGGAGTGAGTCAATATGCATTTTGATCCAAAAAGCATGACATCGCTTTTAAGATTTGCCGCATATCAACTGTACATAAGATAAATTGGCGCTTTCTGAATGCTAAACAATACCTTCTTTTAATTGTATATCAAGCAACAATTCAAAAACTATTTTTTCAACGACATCTTGTCTCGACTTTGAAGTTTTCTCATCTGTGAACAAGAACATTTAACCAAACAACACTAGATTTATCTTCCTCTGTACAGGGGCGTAGCTTAGCGATTTAGGGAATGTACCCACGGCTAGAGAGGTCTGGGGCCATGGCATACCCAGGTAAAGTTTTACATCCTGTGTACCATCTGTTACAAACTAAGGACGTTTCGATCGAGGAAGTAGACATTAAAACTTCAGAGACAAATGATGAAATTTATACGAGGCGAATGTAGACCTTAGAGTTGCATATTCTACGGACAATGTGTACGCAGGTGCGTTCTCTGTGTAAAGGTACACACGGAGAGTTTAATGCAAGACTATTTTAAGTCGTTCACAAACGTGAAGCATTTACCAAAGTATTGCATCGAACCATCTATATGTGTTGTATAACCTTTCAATGATAGGGGCTCCAGCAGACAAGGTATACTAGCATTGAGAACATGTTTATGTATAGAAAGTAAAAGAAAGTCTTTTAAATCTATCTATTTTACATCGATTGTGACGAAAGCTTGAACCTTTTCAAATTCACACTCGATGTCTGCTTCCTGGATACATAATCAGTACTCGAGCCGATTTGTGGGCTATTCACTGTATTCTCACATCATCGCAATCGGGGATAGAACCCGGAACCCTTGGTATAAGAGGCCGGCACTCTACCATTGTACCACTGTCACCCATTTTTTCCCTTTTCGTGATATCTTCTAGCATATACTTCGTGGCCCAGTGGTTATTGTCTAGGAAATCAGCAGCACTTGGATTTTTCTCGGGAGCGTCGTTGGACAAGGCACTACAGAGTCCAGAGGTTTGAGAACTTGAGCAATCCAGGAAACCCGTTAGACAACTGGATTACACGGCAATAAATCACATATAAACAAATATATGAAGTGTTATAATTGTTTCCATTACCAAACAATAACGACATTTGACCAGTTTGTTGCAGGCGACTCTTGAAAATATTGTGGGAAAAGGAGAAATTGCTCTTTACGAGCAATTTCTCCCTTTCGCACAATGTCTTCTGTCCTATCAGAAGATTATTTTTCAATTCCATCACTTTTTGAAATGTCTGCAACCTCTTTTAATTTCGGACTGTCAAAAATTTAACGTTTGGTTAATGGTTAAACAGTGCAAGTCGCTGATTACTACGAGCAATGTATTGAAACACTTTTTACCTCAAAGTTTGGTATCCCATGCATGGCGCTGACCGTGTGGCTGAGCGGTTCTATCCAGAGGTCGCCGGCATCGCCTCCTTCACTCATCCACCGTAGATTCTCCTTCATCCTGGTTTATTGTCTTATATATCCGACAATGGTGATTCACCTACCAACAACGAACCGCCAACAAGTGTGTTTAAACTTATTTATTTTACGACGATTGTGAAGGAAGTTCTTGTAACTTATATTAATCACTCTTGGATCTGCTAAAAAGTTAATAGTAGTTTTCTTATTTATTTATTTTCTTTTGCTGAGGCAGACGACAACAAACTAGATTTGAATGGCATTGATAGCAGTAAACGAATGTTCTTTACTGCATGATAGCCATGGTGCATACAAGATAAAGCGCAATTTTCATAAGCTGTTGTAGGATCTCATTTTGTTTTAATGATTTCTATTGAAAGTCGTCTGCAGCACACAATCCGTACCGAGTTCTAAATTAGACTTTTTTTTAACTAGTTCAGCACTCATCTAAATACATTCTCCTGCGTTGATGATAAACACTGAGATATTATAGATAACAGATATTATGAAATACGAATCATGAATTATAAGTCTCCCACACTTTTCATATGAATACCAGTATCATTTGTGCGAACGAAAAATGACTCGTCATGCATGACCACGCTTGGGTGAGTCGTGTGTTTCCATTATAGAGGGCGTGAGGCGATAACGCCGGCTTATCAGCTAAACGCTTCACCGACCAATCGTCATGTTCTTCACCCATCACACTAATGAAATATTCATCAACTAATATCTGAAACATGTGAACGCTGGATGATTGTGATGAAAAAGAATAAGAAGATGATGAAGATGAAAAAGAGAAGATAGTATTGATGATGAAAAAGAGGAAGATGATGATGATGAAAAAGAGGAAGATGCTGCTGATGATGATAAAAAAGAAGAAGAAGAATATGATGATGTAAAAGAGGAAGATGCTGATGCTGATGAAAAAGAGGAAGATGATGATGATGAAAAAGAGGAAGATGATGATGATGATGATGATGATGATGATGATGATGATGAAAAAGAGGAAGATGGTGATGATGTAAAAGAGGAAGATGATGATGGTGAAAAAGAGGAAGATGGTGATGATGAAAAAGATGATGATGATGATGATGATGATGATGATGATGATGATGATGATGATGATGATGATGATGATGATGATGATGATGATGATGATGATGATGATGATGATGATGATGATGATGATGATGATGATGATGATGATGATGATGATGATGATGATGATGACGATGACGATGATGATGATGATGATGATGATGATGATGATGATGATGATGATGATGACGATGACGATGATGATGATGATGATGACGATGATGATGATGATGATGATGATGATGATGATGATGATGATGATGATGATGATGATGATGATGATGATGATGATGATGATGATGATGATGATGATGATGAAAAAGAGGAAGATGATGATGATGATGTAAAAGAGGAAGATGATGATGATGAAAAAGAGGAAGAAGATGATGATATAAAAGAGGAAGAAGAAGATGATGATTTAAAAGAGGAAGAAGAAGATGATGATGTAAAAGAGGAAGGAGATGATGATGCAAAACAGGAAGATGATGGAAAAATAAAATGAGAAGATGCTCAAAAAGAGGAAGACAATGATGATGAAAAAGAGGAAGACAATGATGATGAAAAAGAGGAAGATGATGGAAAAAAGGATGAGAGGATGGACACGAAAAAACACCTCATACAATAGTATTTTGTTAACAACATATGCAAATAGTCTGTCTTATTAGCTTTTTCTCATACCATTGAATGTTCTCAACTTCCATCCTTCTTGCAGTTTCGCATGAAGGGTGATGTTATAAATTAAGGTACAATTTACATCAATTTTAATAGGCGGATACTGACGTTAACTATCGTCGGATTTCAAAATGGCTCCTCACCGCGAGTAATGATGAAATTAACGCATTCCCTCTTGTTATATGATGATCTACGACAGAACTATATGTCTATAGAGAACTTTGCGGATTGAGCGCGAAACTTTAATTCTTCACCAAATCTACATTGGGACCCCAAAATGGTCAATGAGCCTCAATATTTCTTTGAGACTTCTAAACAAAAGAGTGTTGCTGTTTTAAAACATGGTGAACTGACAGGACAGGACACATTGCATGATATATTCCTATGACTCCTAAAATATTCATTATAGAGTCTTTCCCGCAAATGATTTGATAATTGTCCAATTCACAAGCGTCAGCAGACGACAATTATTAAATTCAAAAGTTGTTGTTTTTTCCTTTAGTTTACCTAGTGATATTGATTGGAAACAATTTTAGCATAAACTGCTCAAAATGTGACATTCGGTTTTTCTCTCGTTTGGGAAATAATTCAGGCGGTTATGATGAATACTAACAACATTAAATGTATTGTTTAAAGGCGGGCCCATGAGTTAAGTGGTACACCAGCCACTGGTTTATTGTCGGATTGTGTGTTTCGCCGTTTTAAACAATATTTCCGTCATATCGCGGTGTTCGATAACTCCCCTACATCCATACCTGTGGTATTTCACACGTCAGTACCTAGTTATTCTATTGCTAAGGACAGTTTTGAGCTGGTATGGATTCGTGTGACGAGTACAAATTATGAAAACAACAGCAGGCGACAATCGTATGGAAGCACATTTACCTTGTAATATTGGGAAGAAATCACCATAAACCCGGATTTTCTATGCCACAAGCCAATTCTTGTTACGTCTGTGTGGTTTCTAAACTCATTTACCAAGGTGTGGTATAACGGATTTGTTTCTAGAGACATGTCAAACAGTGCATTGGTCAACAACAAAAAAATCTTTAAACTTCATTTGTTTTCAACGATTACCTGTTCCGTGTAACAGATTAAAAGATTCAAAGTTACTAAATCTTACCTCATCTCTTAACAAAGCAGAAACACCCGATTTAGGCAGTTGATAATTTTTCGTTTTCTCACATTGGTTTTAGCCTGCTATCACCTCTATTTCATCTACCATTTGTCTGCAAATTCTCCGATGGCGAGAGATGCTTCAGATTGACTGGGTTGGTACCGAGGTTGCGGAACTGTTGAACCATATTTGTGTACTACTATACCTCTTTTATCACAAGAATAAAAAGTGATTCCTATATTACAAGAGTTAAGTCTAAACTTATATATTTTACAAATATTGTGAAACAAGTTCTTACAACTTAGATTAATCACTCTCTATTCTGCCTCCTGTATAGATAACCAGTACTCGCGGCCATTATGAATAAATGAAAGGTGGTTCCCGTTACTTATAGATTCGAACCCACGACCCTCGTGTCCCGAGGCCGACGCTCTTCCTCTCGAGCACTGTCCTCCAGAGTGTCATCTGGTGATACTTCCAGTTTGGTTCAATGCCAAACCACACAATGAAGGATTGGATTCGAGTGCAGATGTCGCTTAATCCTTTACCAAACGCCAAACTTTCGACTGTCCCAAATTCAAACAGTTTGCAGACGACTTTTCTAAATGTGATGAATTTGAAAAACAATCTTCTGATAGGGCAGAAAACATTGTGGGAATATGAGAAATTGCTCTTTTAGAGCAATTTCTCCTTTTCCCACAATGTTTTCAAGAGTCGTCTATAACAAACTGGTTAAATGTCGTTATTGTTTGGTAATGAATTAATGTTTGTTGTTTATTCTTACGAATATTGCTAACATGTGAAACAACGTCACAACATCAAGACCTATTAGAACTACTCGGGTATTTCCGTGACCTGAGAAGTACACGTTTTCATTGGATAAACCCGATGAGTTCAAATTGCATCTAGACTAGGGTTGACGAAATACCGTGCATTATCTCACAGAATGTGTCGTTTGAGTAACAAAAGTTAAAAATATTATTGAAACAATCCTCATCACAATAAATGAATGAACAGTTTCAATATTTGTACATCTTAATGGTGCTGAATACCTTTGTTTTTATTTTATAATTGTAAAAATAATTGTAAATAGGGCATTAGGGAACTTAGTAGTATGAATAAACAAGAGGGCCATAATGGCCATAGAACCGCTCACCTGAGATTACCACCTATTTGAAGAATAGTTTGAAACATTGCTTTTAACTTTTACACAGAGTTTCTTGTGCTTCTATGCATTGACCTTTTTTTTATTCCCATTTTACGAGTTTGACACTGTATGCTTGATGTGGGACATTAAAATGGTACATAACTCTTACAATGCGGAAACTTGATATTTTACTTTTACAGATTGTATGTACAAAGTTCAGCTGTCCAGTGGTTATCATTTTGGCATATTTGGACATCAAAATTGATATTGATGTATTTTGTTAGAAATTCTATCATACATGTATATAGCGCAAATGCAAACAGGTTCAAATTTCAACGCACCCTGGTGGCATCAAATTTCTTTCAACAATCTTTAAAGAGGGGTCCCAAAAGAACATTCCTGTAGAATTAATTCTGAAATCCGATCAGTGGTTTCTAGATTTTTTGAAAAGTTTTAACCCAATATGGCCATGGCAGCAATCTTGGTAACATGACGAATTTTGGTTTGACAAATTGTTCTGCCTTCCAACTAGGGATGCTCAACATGACATTGATTTTCCAAGAGGTTTGGGAAGAACATATTCTTTATTAAGTTGTAAATTTTAGCATACATGTATAAAGCGAAAACTAAAACAGATTCATATTTCAACGCACCCTGGCGGCCATGTTTTTTGGAAATATCTTATTATTTTAACAATCTACATAGAAGTACCCCAAAAGAACATTCCTGTGAAATTATCTTGAAATCTGACCAGTGGTTTTTGACAAGAAGATTTGTTCATGGTTTTTACCAAATATGGGCATGGCAACCATTCTGGTCACATGACTGATTTTTTTTTGACAAATCTTTATTCCCTCCAACTAGGGATGATTCATATGATATCTCATTGAAATTGGCCCAGAGGTTTGGGAAAAAGAGATGGTTGTTAAGTTATGAATTTTACCATACATGTATATAGTGAAAACAAAAACACATTCAAAGTTCAACGCACTCTGGCGGCCATGTTTTTCGAGACATCTAATTACTTTTAACAATCTTTATAGAAGGGTCCCAAAAGAACATTCCTGTGAAATAGTTTGAAATCTGACCAGTGGTTTGTGACAAGAAGATTTTTTAAAAATTGCAGAAATTCCCCATTTTTCATGCCACGGCAACCAAAGTTCTGCATGGAATCAGTTGTTTTTAACAACTTTTGAAGAGCATCACCCAACGAACTTTCCTGTGAAGTTTGGTTAGGATTGGCTCAATGGTTTAGGAGGAGAAGATGTTTAAAGAAATTGTTGACGACGCACGACGGACGACCTACGACGGTGTGCTCAGGTGAGCTAAAAAAGGTTTATAAATAATAATGGGTTGCTCTTGGATGCACCTTACTAGCTTCACATGATAAGATTGTCGACCTATTTCATAAACTGGGTCCCAGACTCTCTTAACAATCTAAAAAATTTTAATGGCGGGTATAAAAGATCACTGTTTACAAAATACATCGTTTAAACGGTTTATATAATCTGTAACATTAATATGCCATATCTCAACTACACAGCTATGAAAGGAGATGAGAACCGTGTCAAAAATTTAGTTTTATGTAACTCGATAAATATGTAATGTTATTTTATTCGTAGCAAACAGTTTATGTTAAAAAAAGATTGAAAGCTCAATCTGTGAGAAAGTCCCTTTACCCCATTACTAAACAATAACTACATTTGATCAGTTTGTTGTAGACGACTCTGCAAAACATTACGAGCAATTTCTCCTTTCCCACAATGTTTTCTGTCCTTTCAAAAGATTATTTTCCAATTTCATGACATTTGAATTGTCGTCTGCAAACTCTTTCAACTTGAGACAGATGAAAATTTGGCGTTTGGTAAAGGGTTAAAAAAACGAATGTGACAAAATGGTAACTTCACCACTGATTATCTATCGGTCGGAAATCGTAAGGAAAGCGTTAGTTTAGAAATCTTCAATCATTGTCTGCTGTTATTTTCAAATTGGACCAGTATGATATAAAATGTATTATGAGGATGAAAGTGCACCACAAGGGCGGGAAATTATGCATGATTCAGCACGTATGTAAATTTACTCTTTACCAGACGACAAAATCATTAATGATTAAAGTTTGCAGACGACGGTTGAAATTCTGATAACATGGCTTTGTATCGATGTGTGAGCGCAATGAATACATTGTTTGTTTTGAGTAATATCTCCTTTTCTCTACATGTTTTCAATGAAGATACATGTACAGTAACTGTATGAAGTCAACACCATGGATGGTTTGGCAACAGGGTGAATGGTATTTTGACGCAAACTGTGGTTTTCCTTCTTCCGTACCGAGAAATGCCTAATTCTTCACCTCGCTGCGTCGTTTAATTTGCGTCGTCGAATGATTTCAATTGCTTGTTTATTCGTTTATACTGTTGTACATGTATTGAAAACCAAAAAAGGTATCCCAACTCCCTTTCGGTAAATCTGACGCATTTCTCAAGGTCACCGATTGCGGTCGGTCCAAATTGAAAACAAACAGCAGTATGCAAGAAGCATAACACCCCATCAATTTCTTTAATCCTTATAGAGCTGGAACCGACTTCGTGCCTATGCAAACAAGTTAGATCCAAACCAGCCGCCAATAAATTGACAGATAAATTGGCGACTTGCCTGTGATATAACCTGTTTGCTACTCTGAGTATCTTTCCTAATAAAAAATAAGCAAATATCTACGGTTTTTGGAAAGCAGACGATACAAGAATCTATTTTTAGAAAACTACTCAGCATTCTAAGGGTTAAGACAATGAATATAAACCATTGTGACAAACAGATATATTGGTCACGGTGGTTTCTAAAATCGTCTGCAATAGATGCATTAAAAAGCGGTTACAAATGAGTAATGCACCGTCCCTTAAATTAGCATTTTGATTCGTTCTTAATTGCCGACGTCTTATGACGTCTTATGACGTTGGTGTTTGCCTTTCTTTAATTTCATGTATCGTAATTCTATTTTTGTCGTGTTCTAAGTGTTGTTGCATAAAGAGGGCTATCCTGAATCACTTCTGTAAATATCGAAACGAAATAGAAGTAATTTGATTTTCGTTAAAGGGAACACGTTGTTGATCTTGATACCTTTTTTTCTTTCGTGGAAAATGAACTATAACGTCATCGGCACGTTGGGAGGGAAATGTGCGTAACATAACGTTGATTTGATGAGTTTTTTCCTAGATTCATTGCTTCTTACGACGTTTTGAAATAAAAGCAAAATGATACAACAATTCTAAAGGATGTGAACCAAAAGATTCGGGTTGATTAAGGATAATAACCGTTGTGACAAATGGCGAAACTTCTCGTTTAGAACGAGGCAAATCGATAGAGTTGGGGATAACATAGGAAATATAATAGGCAAAGACGAGAAATATTTCCCTTTTCCCGAAAACAGTTAAGAAAACTCGCCATTAACAGACATGTTCATTATACCATTTGGTATAGGATAAATGCCTAAGCCTGAGACACATATCGCATTCCTGGATCTACCACTTCTAGGCTATAGCTATGAAGTGGCTTGCCATAGGCCATTCCCACGAAACCAGGGGTGTCGATGGGGCTCGAACCGGGACCCCTGAGTTCTAAGTGCACCACTGTAACCACTGAGCCACGCTGGACCCATCATCACGTCCAATCAATTAGTTATTCGGCAAAGAATAAAACCACATTTGAGGATTCAGTTCAACACCGTGATAGGTCCAGCACATAAAGTAAAGGACTAGCTATGGTCTTGCATTGCATAAGTATGAAATCGTTGCAGTTCATCATCCACAAGAGACCGTCGTTTCTCGTCATTTTACTGATGACGTCATGATTCAGCCACAGTCGTCAACACCGTCATCGTGTCCCTTTATTGCTGGTTTGCACCATTAAACCGCTACCAAGCACGCCCTGGTGTTAATAGCTTTCCTTTTTCGTAGAAAAAAGTTTTTATTCTATATATACATATGTATCTAGCCATCATCGCGCGGATTTGCGCGTAAGGCTGTAACCAGAGTTCGCCAATGTAGCCGTTCCCTCGCCCATGTCTGTACTTGGCACCAGCTCCAATTAAACTGATGTCATAACTGGTCATTTCCTTCACCACTTGAGCTACCCGTCCAGTCTGGTAGTCTTCTCTACCAACGAAAAATTTCCTGTCTAAAGATCACGTTTTAAAGCATAAACACAGATAGATTCCATTATTCCTTTCAGAAGCTTTAACCCTATTCCGAACGCCACAAATTGAAAGAGTTTGAAGACGACATTTCAAAATGTTATGAAATTGAAAAATAATCTTCTGATAGGGCAGAAAACATTGTGGGAAAATTTTCAGTCATACTGCGATGCCTAGCTCTTCACAGATGGAGAACAGTAAGCGCTGGTCAAGACGGGTAGAACCATCGGCATTCCATTAGAAAGCCGATAGACTACCTCTCAACAAAGACCTAATAGGTCTTTACCTTCATGAAACTTCTAATATACTGCAACCATGACTAGAACCCGTGCGGAGAGGGGCCCTGTAATTTCAAGCTCAGGGAATGAAGCTTATCATTCATTCTGATAGTGGCAACATTTTCCGATTTCGTAAGATGACTAAATTTACACAATAATACTTAATTCTCATACAAAAGGAATGAATAAAAAATAAATAAACAAGCTTTCTTTTATCTATTTATTCATGCAGTAATAACAATGATAGACTGACCGAAGTCCTCAGTTTACAAACAGCCGTTACTATATATACAGATTTTACAATGTGTTTAGTCAATCCTTACAGATTCATTCATTACACATTTTGAAATTAAATGAAGTATCTTCACATGGTGTCGTCTAAACTTGCATTAAAGGACTATCTCACATATTGAGATTTTAATATTTGTAAAAAAAAAAGTCTTCTAAAATTGCAAAGCCAACACAGATCTGTATAATAAGATAACATTAAATTTTCAAATCACTTCTCAACCCATTTTATGGCTGTTCTAACTTTTAATCTTTTTAAACACTTCATTTCAATCCTCCGAAACAGTTCAAATGACCAAGAGCTTCAAATAGAATCAGAATACAAAATGTGTTGATACATGACTCTAGAAATGTGAGTTAAAGGGTAAAACCACCACTACTTCTTAGTCAAGTTTTCCCTAAAAGTACTAATTGCTGCTGAAACATGTTACACACTTAAATAATGATCACACGGATTTTCAGCATCTTCAAAATAAAGAAAATGGTCAATTGTGTGGTAACAAGGATTGTTAGTCACCTTTGGAACACTTTATCACAAAACAAAATTTGTGAGATAGTCCCTTTAAATGAGGAGTCTATTGTGACACAGCCTGTTCCCTTGAGATCAAGCCAAATCTCCATTGCTCATTGATAAACGCAAAATGTAATAAGTCATCAATTTATGTCCTTAACTGTATCATCATTGTACAGAAATCAAATGGATGAAAAGTGCCATCCTGTTATATCTAAAGGCAAATTTATCAAACCTAGATATAGATATCCAAACATATCTTGTCTTGCAAACTGTTTCGTCCACCATAAAATGACCAACAACATAAACCATCAGAAAATTTACTATATATTCATCCCTTATAAGATTCAACATTGTATAACTTTCTTTTTTTTCTGCTGTACCTGACCTTGTCAATTTAAATTCTTATTGGATTATGATAAAAGGCTTTACAGGTATTACATGCAATGGTTTATAAAACAGTGACCACATCAGAAATTGTTTATAACAGTATACCTGGCATTGCAAGATTTATGCCAACTCATGTAAACATTGTAGCAAAGATACCAGTTTGTTCTTCTTTTGTAACAATATTTCAAGTCCTTATCACCAAGACGCAGAAATCTTCTCCCATACGACAAATGAACTATTTTCAACTTCCCAAAATAAAAAAATCTAATGAATTTTCTACAACAGACCTCGTTTGAGAAAACAATGTAAAAAAAAGTAAACTCGCTCATCATGAGCCAATTGCTAACAAAGTTTGGTCAAAATGTAAGCTTAATCTGATCAGACAATTTCACAGTTTTACATCACTCATGTATTCAATTACCACACACATTCCACACATTTGGTAAATAAGCACTCTCAAGTATATAAAACATCTTTTTTTTCCCAAAAACAAACACACAGTGTCAACAATATAAACAGGTACAAGGAATGGTTTATTGCAAAACAAAGAGGTATCCAATTTTAACATAAATGTACCTCATAAAAACTATAGACAAGTTTTAACCCTTAAAGTGCTGGAACGGGCTTCATGCTTAGAAAAACAGATTAATTCCAGGCCAGCCACCAATTTAAGTAAATTGGCGGCTGACCTGTGATCTAACATGTTGGCTTCTCTAAGTATCTTTCTTCAACAAAATTAAGCAGACGACACAAAGTTCTATTCTTAGAAAATTACCCAGCATTTTAAGGGTTAAACTGTTGATCAATAATTATACCAGCCATGTTCAACGACTTCATCAAATAATCTGCCAAGTTTACAAATCTGCTAAAGTTGGCTATTGAAATCTTTGTGCAAAAGGTATTCCTCATACAAACAAGTCCTATTGATTTCCTTTTCCAACATCATTGATCTTCTAAGACTTATTGCGTCACACTTTATCACCATTCCAAGTAACATCTTCAAAAATGTCAATACAAAAGCCACCAATGTCTGTCTTTGAGTGAAAACCTTCAACACAAATGAAGTTATGATGTTAAACAATTTATATTTAACACCAATCAGGTTGCAGGCAAATTGAAAGTTGCGGTTAATTAACCAATCTTAAGTAAATATGACCCAGAAATTGATTAAAAAGGAGGAAAAACCCAAGCTTTGTTACTGGTTATACTTATCAAATATCGATTTGCATGATGATAAAAAGGTCAATTTCTGACAAATTGTCTGCATATGCTATCCATTAACCCATTACCAAACAATAACCGCTTTTGACCAGTTTGTTGCAGACGACTCTGGAAAACCTTGTGGGAAAAGGGAAAATTGCTCTTAATAAGCAATTTCTCCTTTTCCCACAATGGAGAAGATCACTTTCTTCACATTTTGGAATGTCGTCCACAAACTCTTACAATTTGGTACAGTTGGAAATTTGGTGTTTGGTAATGATTAAAACAACTTTAAATATTTCTGAAATGTTTAAGGAGTTTAACACTACATCAAACATCTTTCAGTAATATTAAGAGTTTCCTTGATTAACCAGTACTAGGCTAGGTCCAACATTTCTCAACCGGAGTATTTGGCCATGGGACCCTTTCTGTAGAACACACTTATAACAACTTTCACACTGTACAGAGCCATACTTAAACAGTAGTATAAAACTTCCATACTATCTTAGTTTATAGGAGTAAAATGTATAACAGCATTGAAAGCAATAATAAATAATAAATGTACATATATCAATTTACAAAATTACGAAGCATGTCTCTGTATTGGTTCTGCAGACAGGAATTTCTGAACAAAATGAGAATAAGAACACAAGAGAATGAACTTAAAATTTGGTCAAAAACTAATTATCATGAAGTTTTTTTTTCTCCTTTTTCTTTTTTTTTTCAAAAAGTAAACCACAGCTTGTTTGTTTGTGTTGATGAGAGTAGTTTGCAGGTCAGAAGAACAATGTGCCACATCTATATCTAATTTCACCTATGAAAGAAAAGTTGTTTCTTATGAGCTCTGGTAATTGATCACCAAATCAGAAACGGTCAAATCTAAGGAAATTTTCACAAACCACCTTATTCCTTTGCTTTTAAAAGCTCTTTTCTTTTCATCTCTTTATTCTAACCATACAATTTATCAGCTAATGAGTCCGTGTTGTAGACATTCGTATCAGAAACTTACAAGCAACATTTACAGATAAATCAATTTACCCTTACAATGCTGGGCAATTTTCTAAAAATATATTTTTGTGTTGTTTTCTATCCAAAACCTTAGGTATATGCTTAGTTTTGATGAGGAAAGATAGTCAGAGTAACAAACAGGTTAGATCATAGGCCAGCCACCAATTTAATTGCCCACTGGCCAGAATCCAACGTGTTTGCATAAGCATGTCAGTTGGTTTCAGCACTATAAGGGCTAATGAATAGATAACATATCCTAGAAGCATGTCCATGGTGTGGGGCAGTAACACCTAAATTCTTATACAAGAGTAAATGTTTAATCATGACAGTATCAAGCAATGAAATACATCATACTAGAATATATTGCTTCCCTACCCTTCAACATACTGCTACCATATACACAATACAAGCTATATATGTAAAATACAAAAACCCATTGATACATGAGAGTATAATAAAATTATCTTTTTTATCCTGTTGCGAGTGCCATTTTGGGACAAATAGCGAGGTGCCATAACATTTGTGTTATCTAGCTCTAACCATTTGACACAAATCATGTGAAGAATTATGAAATCATATACCGAGAGTTCAGAGCAATACTAAAGTAATTGCTTCATGTTTGTGAAGCACTTACTTTAGTCTTGAATTGAACCCACAGTATGATGTTATGCATTAAATATTCTCTACTTGTTTCCTGTCGCTTTATATTTGTTTTCTGTTTTGCTTTTCATTTTTTATCTTACTTTTTTGTTTGTACATTTGAGTCCACATAAATTACAGAATAACTAGAATAGATAGGTGTCTTTGAAATGGAAAGCTTATGGGGAGGATCATCCGATTCGTCTCTGTCTCACAGGATAATATTCCTTTGCATTACCTGCTAACATTTCAGATTCAAGACACCAACGATATATTCTCTTTTCTATTATCTACGATAGCGTGAATAATATTTGAAGATAGCAAATAATGCAGACAAAAAAATTATGGTTCAGGACGATTGCTTGCAAAAGCATTTTTTGACTTGTTCAACTTGTTTAAGGATTAGTTTTTTGCACTAAGATAACAGTTTATTAGCGTTTTCCTGGTTGAATATCTCTATCAACAAAATAGTATTTGAACAAATAGAATGTTTTATGTTTGGCATAAGCTTTCGCTTATATGAATATGACTTTATATATCTTAAACTTATATGTGCATTGAATAAGTCTGAAGTCTGGCGAGAATGGGATGAAAATATTGTATGAAAAATTGCTCGTTAAAAGTTAAAACCAACAAGTTCCCTCTAAATTATATTTTCAAAAGACCAAAAAACAAATGCTATATACAGTTACATATACAGGAATGAAAGAAAGGAGTTTTGCATGTGGGTTCTTTCGGTTACACTAGAGGATACAAGAATAGGAACACTGCAATTTGATCTGGATGGGATGTTACCTTTCAGTTTAATGATGTCATAGCCAATTATGAAGATATTACAATCAATGTGTAAAAAATGATGTTTCCCATAATCAGGGATGAAGACACATAGAAATATAGAACCTGTTTAGTAGCTTCAGTAGTCACTGAACACAGAGAACATGTTTCCCCTATCAATGACAGAGAGTCAGGGAAATAAGTGTTCATGGAAACGACAAGTCATACTCAATATGAGTTAAAACTATTCATAAGATTAAATATAACAAACAGTTCAGCATATCAAATTAGTATCAAAACTAAAAACGTATTATTTACCCATGTCCTTTTTCGAGTAATGGAACAGACATCACTTTTATAGAGCAAACAACAAAACTTGTGATTCATGTGACAAAACTCATCAATAAACAAAGTTTGCAAGTGCTAGATATCATTACACAACAAATCATTGTGATAAAAGGAGGTCTTGCTCATCATGAGTAGATTAACTTGTTCTCAAAGTATTATATTAAACACCATCTACTGATAAAGCAAAGTACGACAAGTGAGAGCTTTTGATCACTAAACTTTGTTTTCTTTTGCCACAGAATTGATTTCATATAAAGAAGTAAGAATGATCAAATTCTTGTTTCATTGGTTCCCAGACAGCGGGTTGCAGATTTCAGGATAAAGGTTAGTTAGTAGTAACACTTTCTTCCATCAATTGGTATCCATTTCTTCTGGCTTGTACTGGCCATTCATGTCCCCATTCATAGTCACTGTGGAGGTTACATTTCGCTGTTTGGGTTGAAGGGTGCCTTTTCTCTGGTACACCAGTACATATGCAGCCTTGGTCTGCTCATAAAAATCAATAAGAAAATATTAGCGTTTATAGCAAGAGAGTTGAAAAATTGTGTAAAGTGGGTGTGTTCATATTATTTGCATCTTCATTCGCACACTTACATGTATGCAGCCTTTGTTGATTTAAAGGACACAATTGTGACAAAATGAAATTGCTCATGAGTAAACTCTTGTCATGCCAAAATGATTTCAAAGTGTATTAGTCGTTAAAGATATTGGATTCAGTGTCATCTAAAGCAAGAAAGTCGAAATAGGGAAACATTTAAACAGGGTTCATAATTCAATCTTGATAACATAGGTATTGGGCTCAAACTAAAAGTAACTAGAATGCACAATTTAAGCCTAGTGCAGCATCAACCAGTAATTCAGATTTCAGCCATACATACCACAGTACTGTCTGCGCTGGACGGGGAGACACTGGAGTCATCAAAATAGTACCAGGAGTCTGTTTCATCATGTCTACAATAGGCTGTATCTGTCATAGAGAAAAATACATCAAACTTCAACATCTTCCTTACAGGGATTTTATTGCATTGTGGTTTGTTAAAATTTATATTTTCAATGCCGATTGTGAAGCAAGTTCTTACAACTTATACTTGATATTCTTGATTTTGCTTCCTGGACACATAACCAGTAATCACGCTGAAATTGGGTTAATAAGAGACCACAAAGTCGACCCCACTTCCAATAAGATTCAAACCCACAACCCATGTGTTGCAAGGCCAATGCTATATCCCTAGACCACTGTCGACAATAACAGTGACAGCTCACCTATGCTTTCTGAATTGTCTACCAATACAAGCCATCATAAATAAGCCTTACCATGTGACACTCCATGAAGATCAAATGTACACCAAGTAAATTGGCTGCTGGCCTGTGATCTAACCTGTTTGCTAGTCCGAGTATCTTTCCCCATCAAAATTAACCAAATATTTATGGTTTTGGAGAGCAGACGACACAAAAATCTACTTTTAGAAAATTATCCAGCACTCTAAGGGTCAACCTTTTGACTTGTGTGTGTCTCACAAAGATTGCACTTGGCAACTTTAGCCTTCCTCTGACAATTGCAAAAATAAGCCTATATTTAATACCACTTGTAAAATACAATTCAATTCATAAAAGGTTGTGCTATCTGCACATGTGTATTTAAAGACTAATCAGAGGAGACTTTCATTTTTTCACACTGTTCAATTGTCGTCTGCTGATGTTTTCAATTTGGACCAGTGCCAATATCCAAGATGGGAACACTTACAATGCACAGGTGTATCTAGGGACCAATCAGAAAGTGTGTCAATTTCACACTTTGTAATTGTCATCTGCTGATGCTTTCTTTTATTTTTTTATATGGGTTTAACATCACATCAACATCATTTCAATTATGTAGCGATGCCCGATTCTTAATGATGGAGGAAGACCCCATACTCAACTGCCCACAAGGGCTGGTCAAGGCGGGTAGAACCATCTGCATTCCGTAAGTCAGTCGGGAGACTGCCTCTCATGAAAATCCATATCCCTCTCAGGATTTGAACCCACGCGGAGAGGGGCCATGTGATTTCAAGTTCTGTACTCTAACCACTAGGCCACGGAGGCTCTGATGCTTTCAATTTGGATACATGCCAATCGGTATCACTTACAATGTCCCCCTCCCAGTCCTCCAAAGTGGTTTGCCACACCTATCAGTTCATACGAACACTGGCCTTTCTCTGGGTTTATCACATACGGACCAAGGTCAAACGATCTGAAATATGTAATATACATGTTCTATATTACTGTCTCATTCATGTATAACAACAACATATTTATGTTAATGCTAAAATATACCACAAGTACATGATCATTCAATTGAGAATCATAAAAGACAGAAAAGATTATAAAACAAAATACTTCCATATTCAGTATGGGTTGTTCACTACACATATCTAATATGAACTGACCTGAATCATTGTGATGACGGAAAACGCAGTTTTAATGACTTTATGAGTCGTGTGCCCTGCATAAAGGAACTTTTTCATATCCTCTTGTGCAGGTATTCAAATGAAGATGGTGTTAATTAAAACCATAATGGGTCAAATCATGGGATCTGTAATTAAAACTAAAAGGCAACAACAAGTGACTGTGTCTAGCTAAACTTTCCCCCAAAAAACTTCAGGTATTATATTTTCTTTGATCAAAGGAATAACTTGTAACAGGTAAACAACTTGGCTTGCTAAGTGATTCTGCCATAATTCTGATACTTTACACCAATAACTGTGAAGTGATTCACCAACTCATATACATCTCTAATAAAGGCTGAGTATTTATGCTTAAAAATGTCTTCAACAACAAGGCAAATTACGTAAAAATTCTCTAATTGAGTTTTATGAAGGATGTCCAATTTGTGATAAAGGGGTAATTTTGAGTCTCTAATAAAGTTTATGTGGGGGTTAACACTGTGTTTACAACATTTTTTATATTTTACGGCTTTTCTGGATTGCACTAGTACTTGCCAAAGGACACTCCCACAAAAAATCACAGTGCCACTGGTGAGAGTTGATCTCAAACTCCCATATCACAAGTTCTATACCTTAACCACTGGGCCATACAATGACCCTCTCAAATAAAGCGATAAAACACAAGGCTAAGTGGAAACTCACTTGGAAGGAAACTCCACAAGAACATCCAGTTTGTCCCTCCAGTACCGGTTGTATGAGAACCGCTTCAGGTGTATAATCAGTGTATCTGGCAGTGACCACAAATCAAACTTCTTTGTGGCCTGTTGATGCTTCTTGCACTCTGGGCAATACCTAAAAGGAGTTTTTACATTGGTTTAATGCCATGTCAACAACATTGGTTTAATGCCATGTCAACAACATTGGTTTAATGCCATGTCAACAACATTGGTTTAATGCCATGTAAACAACATTGGTTTAATGCCATGTAAACAACATTGGTTTAATGCCATGTCAACAACATTGGTTTAATGCCATGTCAACAACATTGGTTTAATGCCATGTCAACAACATTGGTTTAATGCCATGTCAACAATGTTTCAGTTATGTTTCAGCTTTCCTACATTCACCAGTCCATGGCTCTGACTCTGAAGTGTCTTAGCAAACGATACTAAAAAGGCCCAGAGGAACCTGTGGGGCTTGAACCCAGAACCCTGGGTTCTAAGACTGACCCCTTAACCACTGAGCAATACAGAACCTTTTTAAATGAGTATATAGAGTATATTTAGCCAATTAAAATGTAGTTTCTTGTTTATTTCCAAACAATATTTAACAAACAAAGTGTTGTAGGCAAGGATGCCTAATGATGTTATGACTTGTTATTAAGTGGTTTACTGCATCCTAGATACTGTGTTGTGTACTTATTTGATTCAACTTCTTTTTAACTGCATAATTATATGAGAGAGATTGCATTCAGCCGTGTGTTATGTTCATTATCATTTTCTTATATGATTACTTATATGCGCTCTTTAGAAGTAATGCCCTCAAATTATCTTTCTATTTCCGATATCCTTGGTGTAAACAGACTCTTTTTTTCACATAACCCTTCATTTTTTTAGATCACCAGCTGTAAATGCTATAATACAAGCAAAAAAAGAGGAGCTATCCAATTCTTAAAGCCACTATGACCTACCAAGGATCATTTTCTCCCAGTTCTTCAGTCGTGGTAAACAATTCTAGACAGTCACTGAGTTGTATGACTTGTTTTTTCTGAGACTTGTTCTTGGTGGAATCATGGGCTTCTATAGATTCTGCGAGACTGTCGTTGTAGAACTTCTCCTTGGCTATAGGGTTCCAGTCTACAGCTACATACATCTTATCTGTTATAATAAAGGAACAAAACAGCTGCAGTGTGTGTACAGGGGAATGCTTAACTCTGGGTTACGAACTGTTTGTACCTATATAAACCTAAATAAAGCCCCCAATTTTGTTTGTTTATATTGGGTTTAATGCTGTATCAACAATTTCAGTTATGTTACAGCTTTCCTGTATTTACCAGTAATAGGCTAGGACTGACTCTAGGATAATGATCAATAAACCAAATAATCAACAAATCCACACAGCAGAGAAGTTGAGAAACTGTTGTAAGAAAAGGAGAAATTGCTCATGATAGTTTCTTTCCAATATCACAAAAGAATGTCCTCTATCTTATTTCATGAGAACAGACTAAAATTTGTTTTGATCAAAACTAAAAGAACAATACCACACAAGAGAAAAGATTAATTACTTACTGTTCAGTTTAAGAGGGTTCCCATCATCTACAAGTTTAGAGTCTATTTCTGAAGTGCCATAGGAGTTGACCACGGTAAATTTGAACATCCTAACAGTTTTATCACAGTCAATTTTCTCATTGTCTCTTCCATTGGTTATGTCGGAATATTTCGGAGGGTTTTCATCGTCTGGAGTAATCTCACTCGTAGAGCTTTCTCCATTGCTGATCTCCATTCCGGAATCATGGTTTTCCTCATTGTCATTAACTGTAAGTGTTTAAAGAATATGAAAGAATGTGCTTTTTTTTCACTTCTGGTTAATGCTTAGTTTGAAATCTTATGAAAATAAAAGACTTATCTTTAAATTAGGTTTATTAAAAGATAATGTATCACTGGATCATTTTGACTCTACATGGCACATGCTGGTGTCGTGGTTGGGGCTGGTGACTTTAGACCGTACATTCAAGGAACAACTCTCGACAGCTATCAATTATTTCATTATTTTGGCAAGACAAATTTCCTAACCCGGTACCGGTATGTTATCCAAGAAACATGTTCAATAGCGCTCAAGAGTGATTTCTGTACACCAATAGGAGAAGAGGTACAGTTTTCAGTTGTTTCTTAATGCCAGGCTATTAAAGGCACCATCTTCTGTCAGAGGCATACAGTGGCATGATAGTAATTTGCTCTAAAAATAATCAGATTCCTAATGGTGCAGTTTGTTGTATCAGTATCCTTTATCATAGCAATAGAAATAATGACCATTACATACCACCATTACACTGTATAGTGGCGTTATCATTGGCCGAGTTATTTTCCTCTGTCTCATCAGACCCATTCTCTACATCAATGGTTTTCTCTTTTACCCACCATTTCTCAGTATCGGCAGGGATTGTCACGAAACGTCTGGAAATTAAGACTCACATTTTAAAATGTTTTTACTATAAATACCTTTTTATATGACAACCACATGTGTCAAGTCATTCTTAAACCTCAAAACATAAATAAAAGTACAATATTTTTAAACATATTTTGCAAGACTTAAGCAAGTGCTTCATAAACATAAATCACTTACAATGGTATTGCACTAAACACTCAAGATGTTCTTTATTTAAAAGCAACTTTCAGATAGTTGACCAAGTTTTTGTCGCATGGTTACAATAATTGCCCAAATTTACACATGCTTGTTGTGTATCTTTTGTATTACAACATGCTAACCTTGTTTTTCTTATTGAAGCATAGTTTAAATGGAAATGTGTTCCGCTTTTTAGATATAACACACTAGTTAACATCAAAATGAAATGTGCCAAAAGAAACTGTAAGAAAAGTTCATTGAGCTTGTAAGTTGCCATTGGATGTCTCCACAGTTGCCATTGGATGTCTCCACAGTTGCCATTGGATGTCTCCACAGTTGCCATTGGATGTCTCCACAGTTGCCATTGGATGTCTCCACAGTTGCCATTGGATGTCTCCACAGTTGCCATTGGATGTCTCTACAGTTGCCATTGGATGTCTCCACAGTTGCCATTGGATGTCTCCACAGTTGCCATTGGATGTCTCCACAGTTGCCATTGGATGTCTCCACAGTAATTCAAACAATAAGTCTAATAACCATTCATAATGAATGTAAATATAAAATGGGCTTTAAAAAAACAACTAAAAATCAAACAAAACAAAAACTTAAGGCTATCAGATTCCAAATCTAGTGAATGAAAGATGTTGCTTTTAGACATAAACATTTCTTTCTTAGATTTGTAAGTGCCTAGCAGTGCATGCCGCAATGGATACTAAACACGACCATCTTAAGAGTAATGAATAGAACAAAACATTAAGAAAAACCTCTCACAGAAATGTCGGAAACCTCAGAGAATTTATTTATCTAATCAAGAAAAGGAAAAACTTTTTTTTCGCTTTCTGCACAACCTTTGAAAGAGTCCTTACATGAAAACAGTAAATAAAAACTTCTGATTTATTTCTGGACACTTATCAAATCTCAGCTAAGGAGTCAATAACAAAGTTCTGCAGATTTTGATCAAAGGTTAACCCCCAAAAACCTGAAAGACTAATCCTACCATCATTCTTTATGTCTTAATTTCATCTTTATTTCGATAAGATTATCATGAAGTAGGAAATATTGAAGAACAATAAAGAATATGATTTTGACAAAAATGAGTAACTATTTGTATTTGAAGTGATCTTATAACAAACTTACGAAATTCTTTGTAGAATGAGGTTGTAGAGTTGATCATAGGAACAATTCTTCCTGGGTACAGGTAGTAGTAATGGTTGGCCAAACAGCTGGTATGTTCCTGAATACTGGTGGGAATAATTCTTACCCCTGAAATATAGCACATAGTAACAAATACATTATAATACATAGATAGCATTGAAATATAATTCACAGGAAATCATTTATATCTGTATAAACTTACAAAGTACAAGTATATCAAATTACTTTGGAAACTGTTATGGCTAATAAAGCATTTAACATAGATACAGGGTTGGCAAAATCAATTGTCTGTATTGCTCAGCTTGTTCAAATGCTTAACAGACAATTGCACTTTTACATTGGTGCAATGGTTACACACAACTAAATAAGTCCTTCACATTGGTGCAATTGTTACACACAACTAAATAAGTCCTTCACATTGGTGCAATGGTTACACACAACTAAATAAGTCCTTCACATTGGTGCAATTGTTACACACAACTAAATAAGTCCTTCACATTGGTGCAATGGTTACACACAACTAAATAAGTCCTTCACATTGGTGCAATGGTTACACACAACTTAATAAGTCCTTCACATTTGTGAACCAGTCTTCAGAAAACTCTTGATAAGAAAAACAAAAGTGTGCTTGTGAAAATTAAAGTTAACGCATACCTTTCCTCCCTCAGGTAAATTGGTAAAATCAGCTGATCTGGATCATCATGGCTTGTAATAGGAATCTGGTAGACAAAAATGTCATCTCTATCCATAATCTGACTCAACGCTTCATTCATTGTGAATACTTTGTGAAATCTGTGATTGTAGACATCTGTCACCACCATCTAAAGGAAAAACATGTAGAAATATGAGGCAATATAGTATATCAATATGGAACAATAATGATAAATGTCTGTTCCTTATGTGCAAGTTATCGCTACCTAAGACAATATTACATGATCTAAGGTTTAATTCACAAAAAAAACATAAAAACCTTTTACATGTATTATATATTTTTTTTCTTCCTTTAAAATAAGTTGGTGGTAGGGATCAGGAAAATGCCGGTTTGGGACCGATTTCGGTTGTACTGGACTGGTTACAAGTTGAGATTTGATGAAAAAAATCGGTCATAGACGGATATGACACTCTGCACACCTAACAATACCCCCAGAATCACATAATTAATCCTTAAATTGTTATCCCTGTGTCAAACAATGCCCGGGGCGGGTATTAGTGGGGATTTAATTTGTAAACAGACAGGCACTCTTGATTGAGAAGTACACATGACACCCTTTTTCATCGAAAACCGATCAATTTATGGAATACCGGTACACAATTTAGGCACATTCGGTCCCAAGAGTAAAGTTACTTGTTGGATTGGGGCGTTAATGAAGATGTATGAAGGCTTTTTGGCCGATTCTCGGACCAATTGGGATTCGGAGATTTCCTGATCCCTGGTTGGTGGGATTTGTAGTGGTGTAATGGTTAGTGGGTGACTGTCGGGGACTAGAGATTAACCATATGGGGTTTGATCCTCAAAAGCAATCATCTATTTTATCATGGAATGACACATTTCCTAAGCTAGAACTGGTAGGTCATCCAGAGAACAAGAACTAAAATGCTCAAGAGTGAGCCCTGTTTATTAATAGAAAGACAAACAAAACAAGTTATCTTGGTGATTTAAAGCCCCTTAAGTCTGCCCCTATTCCCTACAAGATACTTACATATTCCTTGGGTACTTGAACTAAGGCAGATAGGGATTCACAGAGATCAACCACACATGTACTATATATAACTCTCCTAGTGATTTAAGGTCAATTATCTGCCCCCTATTCCCTACAAGATACTTACATATTCCTTGGGTACTTGAACTAAGGCAGATAGGGATTCACAGAGATCAACCACACATGTACTATATATAATGCTCCTAGTGATTTAAGGTCAATTATCTGCCCCCTATTCCCTACAAGATACTTACATATTCCTTGGGTACTTGAACTAAGGCAGATAGCGATTCACAGAGATCAACCACACATGTACTATATATAATGCTCCTAGTGATTTAAGGTCAATTATCTGCCCCCTATTCCCTACAAGATACTTACATATTCCTTGGGTACTTGAACTAAGGCAGATAGGGATTCACAGAGATCAACCACACATGTACTATATATAATGCTCCTAGTGATTTAAGGTCAATTATCTGCCCCCTATTCCCTACAAGATACTTACATATTCCTTGGGTACTTGAACTAAGGCAGATAGGGATTCACAGAGATCAACCACACATGTACTATATATAATGCTCCTAGTGATTTAAGGTGAATTATCTGCCCCCTATTCCCTACAAGATACTTACATATTCCTTGGGTACTTGAACTAAGGCAGATAGGGATTCACAGAGACCAACCACACATGTACTATATATAATGCTCCTAGTGATTTAAGGTGAATTATCTGCCCCTATTCCCTACAAGATACTTACATATTCCTTGGGAACTTGAACTAAGGCAGATAGCGATTCACAGAGATCAACCACACATGTACTATATATAACTCTCCTAGTGATTTAAGGTCAATTATCTGCCCCTATTCCCTACAATATACTTACATATTCCTTGGGAACTTGAACTAAGGCAGATAGGGATTCACAGAGATCAACCACACATGTTCTATACATAATGCTCCTAGTGATTTAAGGTCAATTATCTGCCCCCTATTCCCTACAAGATACTTACATATTCCTTGGGTACTTGAACTAAGGCAGATAGGGATTCACAGAGATCAACCACACATGTACTATATATAATGCTCCTAGTGATTTAAGGTCAATTATCTGCCCCCTATTCCCTACAAGATACTTACATATTCCTTGGGTACTTGAACTAAGGCAGATAGGGATTCACAGAGATCAACCACACATGTACTATATATAATGCTCCTAGTGATTTAAGGTCAATTATCTGCCCCCTATTCCCTACAAGATACTTACATATTCCTTGGGTACTTGAACTAAGGCAGATAGGGATTCACAGAGATCAACCACACATGTACTATATATAATGCTCCTAGTGATTTAAGGTCAATTATCTGCCCCCTATTCCCTACAAGGTACTTACATATTCCTTGGGTACTTGACCTAAGGCAGATAGCGATTCACAGAGATCAACCACACATGTACTATACATAATGCTCCTAGTGATTTATGGTCAATTATCTGCCCCCTATTCCCTACAAGATACTTACATATTCCTTGGGTACTTGAACTAAGGCAGATAGGGATTCACAGAGATCAACCACACATGTACTATATATAATGCTCCTAGTGATTTAAGGTCAATTATCTGCCCCTATTCCCTACAAGATACTTACATATTCCTTGGGTACTTGAACTAAGGCAGATAGCGATTCACAGAGATCAACCACACATGTACTATACATAACGCTCCTAGTGATTTAAGGTCAATTATCTGCCCCTATTCCCTTCAAGATACTTACATATTCCTTGGGTACTTGAACTAAGGCAGATAGGGATTCACAGAGATCAATCACACCTCCAGTTTTAGGAACTGTCAACTTGAACTAGAAAATAGAGAAAAATAGGTTATAGGTCAGGGGTAGCGTTTTACTAATAATCTTTAGCTAAGAACTCCCTTAAGTTCAAAATGACATTCAAATGTATTTCAACATTGACAAGAGCTATCTTGAAAGTAACACATCATTTGAATCCTCTTTCTGATGACATGTCACATTGCTTTAGTGTCCTCTGATTTACTTTCCTATCTAAATCACTCGATGAAGTACCAACCTGCTTGTCAACTGTTCTGTGTATGAGAGAATTGAAAGAAATTCAACAAACCTTTCAAAAACCTCTCTTCATGAAAATCTTGCATATAAATTTGAACGCAGTGCTATATGAGATAATGCAAAAAGAGTATAAGATTATTTCTAAGAACAACTCAGTTACTATGTAAGTTGTATTTCTACAAAATCAATTAATGTCATCTCCATAACAGACATTGTTAACAGGTCTAAGAACATACCTCTAAAGCTGATTTTCCTCAGATGTGAGGCAATTTGGAAGTTAAAGCTTAATGTCTTTAATACTGCTTCACCGTTGTACGATACATATTCGAGATAAGCCATTGGTAGCAAAATTAGCTCCTATATAAGTTTTCGGATCCTGAATAAAGGGAATTGATATTTTTTATAGATCCAAAGAATTGCAGAGATTTTGAAATCTACTGCATTTAGACTATACATACGCAGATAAATTGACACTTTTTGCATTTTTGCTTTCATTAACTAATTTTGCATCTATTTCATACAACAATGAAAACAATCTATTGTTTCAAGGATATCATATTCTTAAATTTTCTCATATATGAACAAGCAACTTCAAAGCACACAACAATAAACAGACGTACCTGGGTTAGTTTTTTAGTTGGATCCAGTGGTACCCAGAATACATCAATCTGTCTTTCCTTTTTCACAGGGAGGGGTAAGGAAAGGTAACAAAACGGGTCAAAGGTCACCGATATCTTGTCACATTGAGGGCACTTCACTGTAGATTTCAACAACCCGTGGAAGATGTCAACAATAATCGAGTCGTTGCGCAATTTGTAGTTATTCCAACTTTCAGCTGCCACAACCTGCAATAAAAGGTTTTTGGTGTTGAGGCAACTTGAACTACTTTTGCCAAAAACAAACAAAACCTGAAATCATGGTGACAAATTGAGGGCTAGCTGCATTGAGAAAGTTCACTTTAACCTTTTTGCTCCAAAGGAGCATACTGTCATGTTTTAATAAAGTTACGCAAACAGTACATTGAGATAATTTTTGTTTTGTTTTTTAATTCCCAGAGATATTCAACAATTGGTATATAGATAAAATTTTAGCTAGCCATTCAGTCACAATTGAAAATGAAAAGTAAAAAATTATTCTCTTTATTAAGATCGTCAATGCAAGAACAATACCTTATCTGGTCTGTTGTCGCCGTCATTCAATTCTACATAGGGTTTCTTTTTGATGCGGTTCAAGTCTTCGTGGAGTCCATCCAGTAAGAATGCCATCAGCTCTTGGGAGTCTTGCTGCTGGTATCCAGAAAACTGAGGGGCAAACCTTCCCACTGAATACTGCCGGGTAGAAAAGTGGGTAGAAAAGGGATGAGATGGGGTTTTTTTCTTTTTTTTATATGTTAGATGATAAATCATGTAACAATCATGCTTATTTTACATCATAAGGATATACAAGAAAGAATTATTTATAACTCCTTTTTTCCAGATATATTCTTTGAAAACATGAAACAAAATGAACAGAGTCCCAAAATTAAAAGAGAACTGTCCTAAAACAATGAATCCTGCTCTTGAGACTAAATAATTTGCTCCAGCGTTCAATCATATGGTGAATGGCATTTCCCAA
Organism: Cerastoderma edule; assembly: GCA_947846245.1. NCBI lineage: Eukaryota > Metazoa > Mollusca > Bivalvia > Cardiida > Cardiidae > Cerastoderma > Cerastoderma edule. The sequence continues at coordinate 37,002,918 of OX401413.1, read as the reverse complement.
ATCTAATAACATAATAGATTTTAAATAAGACAATAATCTTTCTCATTTTAATGGCCTGCTAAGAATTAGCATTGTAAGAGTAAATCAGACAAATCTCTCGTACAGACTAAATAGTCTGTCAAGTTTTGAACTTTCTGATTTGTTATATATTTGACAATTTATATGCACAAAAATTAATTATGGCAACTTTCATAACGCATCGAGGATTATTCTTATATACATATTAATATCAGGATCAATATAAATTAATATCAGGGCCAATTTTTCCTTTTTTTTTTTATGAAATTAGGTTTCATTATTTTAAACAGACTACTTCTTGTGACACCCTTGAGTGGTCTTTCAAATGAATGAAAAGGGTTTTATCATTATGATCCATCAGTGATCATTTAATTCAATATTGGCAGTAAGCTATTTCTCCTTAAATTATAATTGATTCTACATGAGGATCGTTAAAATAAGTTGGTATCATGTTTTATGTCAATCATAAATCTTAATCAATCTACCAACAGCATGAGCTAGCCTTACCTTAAAGTTCCTAGGTACACTATAACTGTAGTTTCCAGACCAAATGATATGTATAAGTTCTGCATAAGCTCTCGCTATCTCCCCGCGCATTCCTAGGGGATTGTCTTCATTCACTTCTTGTTCCCACTTCTCTGACAGGAAATACTCAGTTAAAGCAGGCACATTACTCATACACTGAAACAAAACATAAACATTTATTGAAGCAATTACATCAAACTAAAAGTTTTCTTATAGCAAAACTAACTGATTCTTGGAAATAATTTGATTTTAAATTGTTTTATTTCTGAAAAATGCAAATGAAATAAATGGTAGATATCTCATTCGTTGTAGATATTCTGGTGTTTTGAATTATTCAGAAAGAACCAGCTAATTGTTCAAACGTAAAATTTACTCTGTCTGCTTCTTTTCGGTGATTGATGCAATATAGAGATTATTTGCCAAGATAAACAATTATATTTTCAAGTACACAAGCAAAAGTGACACAGATATGGTGTGAGATTGGTCAGTAAATGTGTTTACCTGTATGGCAGAGTTCATGAAACAGGTGTTACCGATGTTTGACAGCCCACACAAACCCCGAGTTACAGACCCACGACCTGGGTCATACGAGTATCCACTGCTACCATAGCTACCACCATATGTATTACCTGATCTGTTAGGGGAGAAAAGAGACTTGAAATACTCCATTCCAGAGCGTGACCTAACTTAAGGCCAGGATATTTCACACAAAATGTTTCAACAGCTATTGGATTAACACCATATTGTGGTACTTATTAGAATAGTTTGGTCTCTTATCGAGACCTTTAATCTAATTCTACTAAAGATTTGGTGACAAATCAAATGCGTTCAAGCTTGTTTGAAAGATATAAGAGAGAATTTCATGAATCAAAATGCATCATTTATTTGAGGAGCAAAAGAAGAGAAAGGTATAAATTTACTTAACTTTTCATCCTTATAAGCAATTCAGTCATATTAAAATTATAATCTCAACACAATGATCCTGTGATAAAACGAGTAAACAGCACGCTTTTGAGTTTATTGTGGTAAAGGGTATTGCTGCTTTTATGAGAATTTCATCCAAAACTGATTTATATTGTTCCAATTCAAATCTGATTACTATCACGATTTCAATAGGCAAAATTCGCTTTTATGTGAAGATTTAATCCATTACTAAATAATAAAGACATTTGACAAGTTTGTTGCAGACGACTATGGAAAACATTGTGGGAGAAGAAGAAATAATTCTTAACGAGCCATTTCTACTTTCCCCACAATGTTTTCTGCCCTATCAGAAGACTATTTTTCAATTTCATCAAATTTTGAAATGTTGTCTGCAAACTCCTTCACTTTAGGACAGTCTAAAATTTGACATTATGTCAAGATTTAAACAATTTTAACATGGTTCTCAAAGAATAAGTCATGTTAACATTACCTGGTGGAGAGAGAAGTTCCTGTGGCTGATTCCTTTGTGCTAACTGTAGTACTAAAAGGCAGAATAAATAAAAAAGATAAGTATGTTTATTAAGTAGTAGACTGATGAAAGACAACAAGTCACTGATACAGCATTATTAGTAAGATGTGACTAACCCCACCCCTTGTTGTATATAGGATTTACATGATGATGAAGAGATTTGTTTGCTGGTACTTATACACTTTTAATTCATGGCAACATCTGAATTATAAAAGGATGAAAATACCATCAAGGCCGTGTTTGTGTATATTTCAGTTGTTTTTGTTTCAAGCTCCTTTTAAGTAAATGGAGGAGCAATCATTTAACGATTTAAAGTTGCTTTTTCACAGACGACAAAATTTGAAAGGCATAATAAAATGTTGTTGAACCAGTTTTAAGAAAGGTTTGCAGGGTTCACCCTGGCTGGAAAAAAGTCTGTGCCAGCACATTCGCCAAATGACAAAAATAGGAGCCAAATTAAAGAAGTAGGAGCCAAATTCTGAGCAAATGGCTCCAAATAAAATTTCTTTATTTTAAACACTTTTCATGTTATATGTACATATGTGTTAAATCCTCTTGGTAAATTATTTCTGTTTGTTATGTTTCACCATTTGTATTAAAATTGTATTGTCATAAATATGTAATGTGTAATGCCAATAAAAATATCATGTAAAAAAAAAAAAAAAGACAGGACACCCCCCTCTGTTCCAAACAAATTTAAACCAAAGATGGTATAACTAAAGGCTACGCTTTGAGTGACAAAATCAAAATGAATCTTTTATCTCAGATAACATTAAATCATATTGAAGACTATACATTTCTGAATTCTCAGTTTTGTTATTTATTTTATAATGTCCGATAGATAAATGAAAAGTAAACATGATCTTTAAGGTCTATTTGTTTTTACTCTCGTCAAGACTCCGGTCTGATGATGTGAATGATTAATGATAGAGGATCGCAATTTGAATAATACCGTTGCATCAGCGAAGGAGGCAAACTGTCAATATCAAAATACTTTACAAATTAACCCTCTTTTAATTCTCGCATTCTGCCATGCATCATAACACACTGGACGGAATGGGGTAAATAGTAATCGGTTTTCGTGGAACTACCGCATTAAGTCTACCAATCAAGTGTGTCGAGTTAACACAAAATAAAGACCCGATTAATACACGCCTCAGGCAATGTTTGACACGGGGATAACAATTAGCGGATTAATTTGGGGTTTTCGGAGATACTGTTAAGTGTGTCAAAAGATATAACTGTCTGTAATGTCCGGACAGGTGGAAAAATGGTAAAGTTGAATAAAAAAACATGCGCCAAGCAAATTCGCCAAATCGGGAAATCTTTCGCCAGAATGAAATAATATTCGCATTTGGCGACCGACAGCGTGAGCCCTGGTTTGCAGAACAAAAAAGTGACATACACTTCTTAATCAAGCATGCTGGTCTGTTTACGATTGAACCTCCAATTTGTACAAGCCTTGGACATTGTTTGACATGTATATAACAATTAACGGATTAATTTTGTGATTCTGGAGACATTGTAAAGGTTTGTAAACCGTCATATCGGTCTAATACCAAGACCACTTCTTACATCAAATCTCAACATGCAATCGGTCAGGTACAACCAAAAGTGGTCCAAACCTACAAAACCATTTTTGTCCGATTCCTGGTGGAAACTATTGTGACAACTTTACATTTCAAACAATTTCTGCAGTTGTTTGAACATTGTTTTTGGCCATTTGTATGTGTCAAACATTGAGTCAATGTAAGGAAATCTTAACTATCTAGACTTTTTCACCATACCCATAAATAAATAGTTACCTTTTATTTGGAGCCTGCCTCGGCCATGTGCCATCCTCATTTTTCTGCTCTATGACTATGACCTGTCCCTGGTAAAGGCCCGCATCCTGAAGGGTGTTTTCCTTCTTGTTCAGAGGCTCATACATATTGGTCATGTAGCGGTTCCAGAGTCGTACCTCCTTCTCATCACTGATGTTAAACTCTTTCTTCATCGCTTTCTCTAATTGTTCTGAAATTAGTACATCATAGGTCTTAGGAAGTAGCCTTTTGCACAAATGTACATAGTCAATAGAAATTGACATCTGTAAGCCAGATACAGTCAAGCCTCGTTTATCCAGACTCTTTCATTCCCAGGAGTAATGTCCGTATTAACGAATAATCCGGAATAAACAATCGGCGAGTTTCCAGTGAAATGTTTACCTATATACCGTTTTTCATAATAATTACTATGAAGTAAAAAATACATAATAGTTGAAAATGATTGCCAGACATTGTCTCCTGATCGCTGTCAATGCAGTGAGTTAACACCTGTTACAAACTCGACTTTCTGCACGCCACAATAATTACAATTAGGTTAGACCAGTTTACTGACTAAATGACAGATTTACAAACAATCAACACCTTTCATTACACTACACTTGGTGACATTTTATGATCAAGCATATGTGCGAATTTGCCAAAGGTGTGAATGTTGGATTACCATATCATCAATTAATGTAGGTTACCGCAAAAAAAAAACCCATAATGCTGGTTTCCGGATTAGTCGTACGCATATACTATTAGAAGTTAGGCTTGGTTCTTGACTTTCATTGTCCGGATTAAACAGTGGAATTAATGAAGGTAAGGACCTTTCCCTACAAATTCTGTCCGAATGGCGAATAATCCGGATTAACGTCGACCGGACTATCGAGGATGGACTGTACATGAAAGTTAGATTTACTTGTACAATAGCCAACTTTTTACTGGCATTTGAACTGACATGAAAAAGGCTATAGGGTAAAGTAGCCATCGGCCAGGACAAACAAGAATTTCCCCAGATGATATATGAAGAGATGTACTTGAATAATTTCAAAATACAAAAAAAACTTTAAAAACCTTTTTTTTTTCAGGCCTTGTGTGGGTTGATCTCTTTTTAAATTCATCTTGATCAATCTTAATATTAATGATCATGGAGAGATGTTTGCATTATTCAAGTTAAAAGTCTAAAATATTTTGACCCTAAAAAATTTCAAAGGACTCTCTAATTTGAAAGGTAGAAGAGTTTGCAGAGTTTGGGGCACTTTATTTCAAGTCTAGATAAAAATCCTTGATGTTATAGGTAGAGCTAACTTGAATACATTTTAGAAAAGTCTTAGTTATATGTCTTTACATGAAATTTTGTACTTATATGTTCTGGAAAAATATCACTTTTTTCCCAAATGTTGTCAACCCAATTGATTTACAAAAATAATAAATCTAATCATACTTAAAAACTACTGCTTTCAATTTAAGTTGAAAATAAAATTCTTCATGTGATGAATATTTAAAACAAAAAGAAAGTCATCATACCTATAGTATCACAGCGACTGAACTCTTTGTTGATCTGTTCATCAATGTTTGAATTCTCACAGATCTTCAAGTACCATGGATATACCTCCACCTTTAGGGACTTTGAGTACACGCCTTCCTCAATCACCTTTCTTGGCAATGGTTCCTGTAACAAATTAAATCATTTTTGAGGAATCAGCAGTAATAGGTTTTTAAAAATGATTCTCCACAACGAAAGGACTTTCAGAAGGGATTGGTCCTAGGATTTCCTGTATCTAATCTGATTGGTAACAAAAGGGAAGTTATCTATAAAGTATGCGTATTAGTCAACAGTTCTTACCTGACCCTCCACCATTCCGTACCATGCAAACAGCTTCTTCCATCCATCTTCAGGCAGTAGGATATAGTCCAGATCATCAATAAGATGTTCCTTCAGTTTGGATGTCCCTTCTGTTAAACAAAACAAACTTTAGACATATACCAGTAAATTAATCCTTTAATTGATACATTCATAACAAATCATTCTATCAAACCATGATTGTCTCCTTTTATTCTACGTATTTCTATACCTGGCACAATGGTAATTTCATTCTATACTTTCTGTACACTATTTTGAATGCTGTTGCAGCAGTCACGTTTGGAAGATTTGGGCCAAATCAAAACCATTGTCCTTAGAGATCACTCTAATAAGTACCGTCAATTTAGAGTTTAGAAAAGAAATAATTAATTTGAAAAAGTATCTCTTAAATCCCTCCCAACATATCAAATGTCAATTTATCATCAAATAGACAGAATACCTGTGATGAATTGCAAAAATTGAATCATGAAAAACTGAAATAATTTCTTATCAAAGGAAATATAGCTCATCAAACACAATTGATGCCTGCTGAAAAACTGAACTCATTTCTTATCAAACACAATTGTTGCCTGCTTAAATATTTTAAGTTGCATGTTTTGAAATAAGAATAATGGAAATAAATTTCAAAGGCAAAAACCTTGTAAAATAGGTGTGTTGTCAATAGGTCCAGGATTAGCGCTTGCATCTCCCACATTGTATGTGTCCCAGCTCTCATACCCAACATAGCTTTTCCATTGTTTAAACCACTTGAGGTCCACAATATACCTGAATATACACATAACAAAAACATTTTCAAAATCAATAATTCAATCCTTTGCAAGATGATATAACAACATAATTTTACAGCACTAACCCAATCTTTGTTTCAACTTTTTTTCAGATGACATCAAAACCAATTATCTGAGTGAAAAAAATTTTGTCATGATGAGCAATTTTTTTCTGCGTCTCAATGTTTCAAATGTTGTTGGTTTGATCTCACTCATTTTTAAATGCTAGGTTTAATTAACAAACATAAAAATTACAAAATTCACTGTTTCATTTATCACTTTCATAACTATGCTTTTATTTCAAATTATAGATAAATATTGGATACCACTGAAGTTATATATTCAAGTGAGATTTTAAAAGAAACTGTAAAGACCAAGTTAACTACCCTACATTGATTCTCAAACATTTCCATATCCCTGCACCCTATTTGATAGGCTAGGGCAAAGAAGGTAAACATGTAACTGAAACAATTTCTATCAATAAATGTGTTTTCTGACTTTTTCGTGATATCTCTCTTTCAAGCGAGCACTGTGAGCTATATATGGTAGAGAAAGTTGCACAGTATAAGTGCCTTGCCGTTAGAGCTGTCAACTTTCAAAGTCACTGTCTTAAACTTATTTATATTTCATCAATCCTGAAACAAGTTCTAACAACTAAGATTAATCACTATCTATTCTGCTTCCTGGATCATTACCAGTACTTGCACTGAATATTGATTAGTGAAAGGTCTACTCATCGGATTTGAACCCAGCATCCTTGTGTTTTCGGAGGCAGGCGCTCCACCCCTTGACCAGAATTGAGAATTGTTTGTTTTTCAATTAAACTACAGGGCTAACTCTTGAGCTTTATTTAAAATGTTCCCTGGATAAACTATTAGCAAGAATTCAAGGCAGCCTAGCTTCATTCAGTTAATCCTTTTCTTTACACATACATTGAACTGTCATTCATGATACTTCCTCACTTTATCTCATCTATCTAGTTCAATCAAAGTTAACAACGATATCTTCATCTTAAACTTTTTCTCCCCTTGCCTGAATTAAGATGATTAGATTAAATGACATGAAATGTCTTTAATTAAACTGTTTTGTAACACTTGGGATAAAATTTAGATTTATCATCCATTTAGTAAATGTCAACATCAAGAGACTGGATGCTGATCAAAAACAAACGTTTTGTGTTATTGGTCAAGTGACAAATGAAAAAATTGCACTTTAGTCAAGGTAAACAGAACAACGTTCGATTTTCATTTAGTTCATTTCAGCGATTTTTGTCTGATTACCCCACCCACAAATGTTACCCATAACACAATGAATCATCCGGCAAAACACGAAGAAATCTAGAGGCTTTACATCACAACTTTTATTTTTTGTTAATTGATACTATGAACTACGTGTTTATTTCATCAAATCATACCATATATCGCCTTTCTTTAACAGACTTTGGAGCTGGTTTAATATTTCAGTCTTTTGAGTGGATATCTCTGGAACTCCACCTTCCGCCATTTTGTTCTAGAACGACAAACCGAAAGTTGTTTGTGTTAAGCGATTTCATTGGTTCCGACAAAGTACGATCACAGTCGGTAAAAATCGGAATTCAACGAGCGCAGCGAAGAAAGAATCTGAAATTTTAGTCAATTCCCCTAATCTCGTGGTATCCCTAATTCCGTGGTATTTGCATAAAGTCTTACTGCTTCCATAAAGTAACACACCAACCTGACCTACTTTCGCAGCCCAATGTAAGAACTCCAAAGAAGCAAGAATGAATGTTTTTTCTGGTATGAAACCAATTCAATCCAATAAAATTCTCCTCATATTACAGAGAGCTCCGAAAATCCCGATATTTTCACACTTTTTACTCAGATCTAAGACCCTAAACAAACCCTTTCACACTGTTGAGTTCCAATCGGAACTACTCGGGTATTTCCGTGAGCTGTGAAATACACCTCGGATATCAATCTGAGCACATCGGGTTTATCCAATAGAAAACACCTCTGAAATAATAGGGATGACGCCATATTGTTTCCCGCGAGAATGACGTCACTTTCTTTCGTTTCTAAAAATAGATCTTGACTGTAAAATCCAAAAACTCGTTAAATTTGATAAGGGAAACAAGTATACATGTCACAACAACAAGTTCGACATTTGGTATGAGTTACTGATCAAAAGTGATTAAAAAGGATGTCCAACACTTCCATACACATTGAACTACTTAACATGCACGCTTAGAAAAGGTGTTCATCGGCGGATGCCGATTTACCCGAAAAATTGTAACCCTACACTTATATCCGAGGTGTATTTCACAGCTCACGGAAATACCCGAGTAGTTCCGATTGCTCGGATATAAGTGTAGGGTTACAATTTTTCGGGTAAATCGGCTGCCTTTTCTAATGTTATAGTTCAATGTGTAAAGTGTTGTCATTTTGATCAGTTTCTGTCAATCAAATTTAACGACTTTTTGGATTTTGGACGTCACGGGAAACCTCCCTATTATTTCCGCCAGATTGTGTTGAGTTCGTCTGCAATTCTCCACCATTCTTGGGTCAGACACGACCAAATTGTTTCAGGATTCGTCCCTAGTATGTTGCAACCTAATTATTTAGGACTGATACTTAAAAAATTGTGTTTTACCTTAATACCACGGAATTAGGGTAAGACCTCAAAAATGCAAATGGCTGCCAGTGACCCAATTAATTTACGTTATGTAGAGCATTTCTGTGCTCCATTTGAAAATAATGATGAGAAGATCGTAAATGAGGAATGAAATATGTTAGAAAAGCTGAATGTTGACAGCTAAGTTCTCCTCTTCCTTTATGTTATTCATGTAACCATTAAGTACCACGGAATTAGGGTACACCAGTATACGAATTATGATGACGATCTAGTAAGAAAGGAGACGAAATAATTGTGATAGACACGTTTTGTCGCAGTGAAGTGTCACACTATTTTGCAGGAATGGAATAAGTTGCCAGAACAAGTGGCATGTGCTAAGACAGTGGAGGGCTTCAAATCCGCCCTCACACATCACTACTAAGTGATCATAGACACCCCGTCGCTATATGCCAGAAGTGGTTTCTACGACGTACTCATACAGATACAGATACAGATTTTACGAATTAGCTTATCGAAACCAAAGAGTCTACCAGGAGAGCAGTTTCACTTTCATTAGAAGAAAGCGTTCATTATCAAGATGTACGCACATTCATGACATCATTAAAGATGAATTTATGGCTTACTCATATGGGATATTAAGTCCGAGTTGTTTGAAAAATCAGGTCGAGCTGACAAAAATGTGACGAGTTAATCAAGGGACGTGCTGTTCAATGGGTGAGATCATCTGTCACCATTTTAGCCAATTTACTGACCAAAAAGCAAAAGATAGCAGACGACGAATAAAAACACGTTTTAAAAATCCCCAAAACGATGAATGCTTTGTGGAATTAATGAAAAAAAATATCGTGACACACAGAGAGAATATTCGGTTGAAATGTGCTAAAACACTTCCAGCAAACGACAGAAGCATTTGCGTCTAGACTTTTATGTCATGAAGCAAAAATAAAAAGAAGAAACCCTAAAAAACACAACAGAAAGGACCTCTTTTTTCCCGCTTAAACAAAGATATATATTATTATATTTATGCTCTCAAATACATGCCAAAACGCATATGAGCAATTTCAGACAGTAATTGTGTTCTCGATGAGCATGCAGCCAAGAGTGACGTACCTACACTTTCATTTCAGCCAAGGTACGACATTGAGAAGCAATCTTTTTTTTTGTTACTTCGGTTTCTAAAGATTTCTGCTGCAGATGTGGTGAAGCAGAAACAAAGATAATATATATCCATGTCTCTATATAAAGTCAGAGATATAGATATCTATGGCTATGGGTAAAGTTAGATAGTTTGGAGTTGCCTTTAGGAGTTCGAATTTATCAAGAAAGAATATTTAATGAATCTAGCTAGACTGCATTGAGTTCAACAGGTGCGTTTTGTACTAACTGTCGTTACTGATGACGTAAATCCCTGAACAGGATGAGCCAGACTGCCTTAAATTCTAAACTATATATCAACAACCTAGTGCGCGGTAATTTGCCTACGCACGGGCCAGGACCCCCTGGCTACAATGACACGTGTGCTGCATATATATCTAAACTAAATACAGTTAAATAAAGAAGGTTATGTTTTACATCTCTATACCTAAACAACGTTAGACATCTTAGCTTAGATTGTATGTGCATCTCTCGTGATAGTGCCACAGCGTATGGACGTATGTCTAAACTCGCTAACGAACTCAGCTGAGATGACTCCTTGACACCCTTGCATACAACGCGATCCATGAATCGTCCTAAACGCTTCAGAACCGTTAAATATGTACTTCCTAAATAATAATGATCCGAGCCATCATGCCATAGTATCGACGCATATTTAAGTCCTATCAATACAATGCATTTGTCCCACGAACATGTCTTTTTGAACCAATGATTGTTCAATATATTTGCTGCCGGTGTTTGTAAAGGCCCGGTCACGCCGCCATAACTTTGCTTGAGCGGTCCTGGAGCGGTGAAAAACAATCACCACCGCTCGCTACCGTTCACGACCGTTAGACAGAAGTTGGTCTCCGTTATGGCAACGCCGTAAACGCTCGGTCACCGTTGATGGTCCCTCCCACCGCTCAGAAAGTTTTGAGCTGCGCAAAATATTGCGAGCGGTGAGGAGCGGTCAATTTTCCGCTCCGGCAAAGTTCACCACCGTTCAACCAACGCTCAGTCAAAGTTTGGCACCGCTAGACGTAAGTTCGTGAACGTTTGGGTCCGCCAGGCCAACGCAGAAATATTGAACGCTGGACAACCGCTACTTCGCCATCTTTGTCCGGGCGGTGATTACACGTTGCACAAACTTTGATAGAGCGGTTGTAAGCGTTTTTCGAATGGACATGAAATTGCTGGAACGGTGTGGAGCGTTGAAGTAGCGATCCATAGCAGTGAAAAACGTTGGTTTAGCGTTGGTATTGAGGTGTTGGAGCGGGATCAGAATTTGGCTATAAATACGGGAATAGTTGAGTCGGAAGTCCTTTTTGAATTGAGCTACCTCAGTGCAACCCTCGTTTTAATTTGCTCATTTACAGTAAAAATGTTCTACCATGGATGCTGGGAGACTTGTGATTGGTGCACTAGTCCAGCAGCAGAATCAGAACCTCCTCATATCGCAACACACTATTGACAGAAGGACAAGAGAGCGAACTAGGAGAGACAGACGTTTGTAGGTCTGGCTGGATATCGAGAAGGGTGTAACATAGGCTGGATCACAGGCTGATGGTGGAGCTGAGGAATGAGGACCCACAAGCCTTACATCACTTTATGAGGATGCCACCAGCCATGTTTGATGAAGTTGTATAGAGGCTGATCACCCGATTGCCCAAATAAGACGCCATTACCGACCGAGCCTGGAGCCTGGTTGCATGCCCTAGTGGTAGGACTACCTAGCTTGTGTTCACAAGGCCGCATTTCTCGTGGGATCAAATCCTCATTTTGAAATTTCATAATTGATAGTCTCGAGGTTGACTTACCTTTTGACCAACTTTCATGGGCACTTCAGTAAAGGGTCCCTCTCTATCCAGGAACCTCCGTGGCCTAATGGTTAATGTACAGAACTTGCACTCAAATGGCTCTTCCCCGCGTGGGTTCAAATCCCGGTAACGCCATTTTGATTTTCATGAGAGGTAGTCTCCCGAGGATTGCTGGTTGTTTTACCCAGCCTGACCAGCCCTTACGGGAAGTTGAGTACGGGAAGTTGAGTACGGGAAGTTGAGTACGGGAAGTTGAGTACGGGAAGTTGAGTACGGGAAGTTGAGTACGGGAAGTTGAGTTTGAGTACGGGAAGTTGAGTTTGAGTACGGGAAGTTGAGTACGGGAAGTTGAATACTGGAAGTTGAGTACGGGAAGTTGAGTACGGGGTGTTCCACCATCATCGTAACATAACGGAATCAATGTTGACGCGATATAAAACCCGTATACACGAAACACTCCATACGGGATGTATGTTAGCAAAAATTATAAAGCTAGAAGCTAGACACAGCTTATCGGGTGCATAAAACTTATTTATTTAACATCGAGTGTGAAACAAGTTCTTACAACCTAGATAAATCACTCTAGATTCTGCTGGAAACATAACCAGAACTCGCGCCGAATGTGGACCAATGAAGGGTGGCAAGGCAGACCCCGCTACTCGCAGGTTTCGAATCCACGATCCTCGTGTCCCTAGGATGCAATGTAGCGTTTCGTCTTCTTTGTATGTTACGTGTCCAAATTACGTTTTCTTGTGAGCGAAACAACTTTTGTATGCATGTATGATCGCAGGGCAAGGAATGGAAAACAAACCTTTGTTCATCGATACACTAGTACCGATCGCACTCTAGAGCATTATCGTACATGTTCCACGGATAGCCTACAACTAATGGGCTAGAAAACGTGTCTTGCCGCAGGACCACCATGTTGAAATGATTGGCCGCTATCAGGAATTGAACCCAGGTTGTCTGACCCGGAATCTGCGACCCGGATCACTAAACCACCGCGGAAACTAAGAGGAACACGGCACATTTGCCTAGGGCTAATGTTCCCATTGCAGTCTAATATATATATAAATTGAAACCATCGTCAGAGGAGAAGTGTATATCATACACGTACTTTCTTTGGTTTGTAACGTTCGTTGAACGTGTAAGTAAATATCAGAACTTAATGCATTACTATAGACAACAAGAAGGTGTATAATATACAGACAGCACAGCCGATCGGTGAACGACAATGTTCTGCACTGATATTGGGTCTGATTGTCCTTGAGCAGATTATTTGCACGGTTTGTTACAGCTCGAAGATAGGAAATATTGTAACAATAACAGCTGGAAACTTGTTTGTAATCGTCTGCACGTAAAAATAAGTATGAAGTAGAAGATTTTTTTAACTTGAAAGTTCATTAGTAAGGGAACATTAAGTATGTATTTCTAAATGAATCCCTCTTTTTCAATATATCGTCGGCCAAACTCTTCAAGTACCATCCAAAAGTATGTAGACATTCGCTTGAATGTTTGTTTATCGGGATAGTTGCGATAACAGGCTGTATCTGCTGACAGAAGCTGTTGGCTAGCCAGCCTGACTTAGGAGAAGTCGATTGATCAACCCTGGCTTGTTTAGTTGGAAAAGGTTGAAACCCCACAATATACATCAAATTATGGTAAGCCGAGCATTGCGACAATAACTATGATATTGCTCTTTGAGCGATGTGTCGTAAAGACAGTACATGTATACGGTGTTTTAAAAATACACGTTTATATACAATATCTTTAAAATGGCCGATCCCACAGTTTGGAATTTTAACATTTTGATGTAATTTGTCTTCTACCGATAGAATGATAACATAGATTTGTAAAGTAACATAAGGCTAGATTATTTACACTTTTCCAATACCACTCATGACCGTTTAGAAAAGATATAAACCATTTATATTGCAGATGTTGTAAACCGTTTCAACGTGTTTTTTTTTTCGTAAACATAAAATAAGAGGTTGTATTTTAAGAAACCACTGACAATTTTTTTTAATCATTTAACCCGTCTTGTCATATGACGCTATCAATGTGCACGAGAAATGATTCCTCTGTCTTTTTGTAAACTGGCTTTCCTATAGTAGATCTGTCAGGCACGAATGTTAACTTCATTTCATTTAACGGGATTTCAACAAATGATTAATTAATTTCTAGCGTTTATAACTCCCAGAGCACAAATTTCCGGGTAAGCCCATTTAAAAGAAATCCAGCCAAATACGAGACAATTGTTTAATTAATAGTAAATATCGTCGAACCAACGTCCAATAATAAGTCTTTCCTCTTATTTCTTTATGTACTAATTATTTATTTGACGGTTTCGTAATGAGTGCTTTTTAACCAACCGCATCTCATTCTGTATTGAATATAAAGAAAACTGCCAAGATCAGAATCTAATAGCGTGTGAATCATAAAGGAAATCAGCCCTGATTACATTCTATTCATGATTTTTGATAAACCCGATGTGCTCAGATTGACTATATAGCCCACCACTTACATTATAAAATCAAGCATTCTAAGGGAACCACCGATTTAACCCATTGTCAAACAATAACGACATTTGACCAGTTTGTTGTAGACGACTATGGAAAATATTGTGGAAAAAGGAGAAATTGCTCTTGACGAGCAATTTCTCCTTTCCCTACATTTTTTTTCTGTCCTGTCAGAAGATCCTTTTTTCAATTTCATCACATTTTGAAATGTCGTCTGCAAACTCTTTTAATTTGGTACATTTAAAAAAATGGCGTTTGGTAAATGGTAAATAATAAGCTACTCAGATAAAGATATGATGTCATGCAGTATCTTCCATTGCCACACGATATGTTCTACATGATTTATAAATGTATGTGTGATTGACTTACTAGAATGATCCAAGCCGTAATTTGCATTAAACACTTACATATAGAATGGAATATCTACGTGTGGAGCACCCAGATCACCAAGACTGCCGGAAGATCTGATGTTGATAGGAGGGTTGACCTCCTCATATTGTCTTTAACCCTTTACCAATCGCCAACTTTCCACTGTCCCAAATTTAATAAAGAGTTTGCAGACGACATTTCAAAATGTGATGAAATTGAAAAATGGTATTCTGATAGGGCAGAAAACATTGTGGGAAAAGGGGAAATTGCTTGTTAAGAGCAATTTCTCCTTTTCATACAAGAGTCGTCTAAACAAACTGGTTTGTGTTTGGTATGGGTTAATTCTATTAGAAACGGCGCCAATCTCATTGAAAAAAAATAAATCTTAATTACTTAAACTAAAGTGATCGTAAAACAGTCGGTCTGTCTCGTGCTTTTCGGACATTGTAATTCAGGAATATTCATCTAGTAATATGACCAGTTCTCCATACACGCGTATATCAAGATCAAGATCTTGAAAGATTTTTTATTGACTTAAACTGTTGCAGTTTCTCATCGTGTCAAAAATACAATTGTAGCATTTTGCCATTATAGGTACAAGTGAAATATGAGTCCTGGCCCTCTTTGGTTCAATCTGCGTCTATCTAAAGGCCCGGTCACACCGCCAGAACTTTGCTGGGGCATTCCTTGAACGGTATGAAAAGGGGCCGAATATCGACAACGCTCCGTCACCGCACACAAAATGTGGAAAAATATCGAAAACACGGGCGTTGCCAAAGCGGTGCAGCCAGCGTTGGTTTAACAGTAGCGAGCGTTGGTTTAGCGGTGACGTGAGCGTTGATAAAGCGGCGTTCTGCGCATGCGCACGTCGGCTCGGCGCACTTTAAAGTTGGTGTAGAAGCAAACCACAAGCTTCCACGCTTATTCTGATAGTTCATGGTGATGTTGCATGGTGGTTAGCAGAATCTGAAACCTGTTAGCCAGGATGCCAATTCGTTCTCCACTCATGGTTGAACTTTCTGTAGGTGAACTTGTAGTCAGCATCCACCATGGTAAACAGGATCATGCTGTAAAAGCCTTTGTAGTTGTAAAATTCTGAGCCAGAGTTAGGGGACCATTAAAGGCCACGTGCTTGCCATCAACGCTACCAATTGTGTGGGGAAAGTTCTATCTCTGGTACCATTGGTCAGCCAGGTCTCTCCATCCGTGTTCATTTGTTGGACACAACAATTCATCTTTGCACTCCTCAATAATGACCGTTACCATTTCTCTAACTACTACAATGATGGTGATGTGGGGGACCCTCCAGAAGTATTGCATGTTTCTGTAGGTGTTACCAGAAACCAGGTGCCGTATACAAAAGGGTTTAAACCAACGACCATTGTGTCTCGAAGCATAGGCTCTGTTTCAGGTCAGCTGTCCCCTGTAGCAAAGATAGGCTGTAGTAGATATGTTTGGCGTATGTGGGGATGGCCGTTCCGGCGATGGTTGTTTGGCGACCGGACCGGTATCTCTTATACCGTGATTCTTCTAGATATTCACGACAAGAGAACAACCGACTTTTGGTCGGCTAAACGGTGTTTGAGAAGTATGCTTGTCCGATTCATATTGAAGACCCGTTGTGAAGCTGCCGAGGGTAGTACGTTTCCATTCCTCCAAACCGTTAACGGTAACTGTGTATTGTGAGTGTTATTCAGAGCTTTAAGCGTCGGCCGTGTGGCAATTTGGATACCTCCGATATAATCTCCATTTAAGTCTTTTACAGAATTAAGAGCTACTCAAAGACAGCAGGGACATAGTCCTTCAAACGCCAAAATTGTAGTTTGTGTCGGTCAGGTTGCAACATGGATATCATGTCCATTTAAGTATATTATTTACTTTTCATCGATTGTGAAACAAGGTCTTACAACTATATCACTCTTCATTCTTCTTCGTGGATACATGACCAGTACTTGAGACGATATGTGGGTTTATCCAAGCATTTTCATCACGCCGCTAACGGGGATTGAACCCGGCCCAAAGGCCGGCGATCTTCCACTGCACCAATGTCGCCCACTAGAGTTACCAATGCAATATATTTACGCAGGCAACAGAAGAGAGTGGGTGTTTAATCCTCCAAACGCTGAATATTTAGCGTTGATGTTCTTGGGACCAATTGCATTGGTAATATTTTCGAAAATGGAGCACATGTATGAGACTTCCTAGTGAAGCATATTTTAGAATAACAGAAACAGTTAGAAAAAGTCTTCTTTTTGTTTAGCCTCTAAATGATGCATTTGTAGTTTGTGTTTATTGGAATCATGTGCGTCGGCCATGTTGTCGAAATCGGAACTCCGTCAGTATAACGTCCAGTATACCGTCTATTGAAGACTTGAGGAATTGGACGAAGATGGCTAAATGTCATTTTAACAGTTATTGTGCAGGTCAGTTGTTGTTCGATGAGCATATGCTTCGGCCATGATGTAGCAATCCAAACATCTCTTCTTGATTGTCCATTGACATCTATTGTAGGATTACGGAAAAACGACTGGGGCCGGGTGTTGATCAAATATGTGTTGATTGTGTTAGGTCAGGATCATGCGTGTTGAAAGTGCTGTTCTCGATCATATTACAGAACAGACACTGGCAACATTATTACAAGTGTTTACCATCACTCAAATATACCAGTTTGTATGACTCAGACTCTTGTATTGGTTTCGCAACATGTTGAACAAGGGCTACACTCACTATTGATGTGTTCAGATGTATCCTAAATACATTCGGACACATCTAAATGCTTCGTCAACGATTATAATGCTTCGGAACCATTACACAAGTCCTACACTTAAGCGTCTTTGTCTGTTTGTCATATTTTTGCCCATTGTGCATGTTCACAGATGTGAGGAAATTTCGAAGTTAAAGTTTAATTTGTTTAAGACTACTCAACAGCTATACAGTTATATGAATCGCATTGAAGAATAGTCTTTGGAAGCAATATTATATTGTCTTAATTTTTTAAAGTGTGTATACAGTGAAATAACATGTAGGCCTACTTTAACCCAAAGGAGTGACATCGCTTTTGAGATGTTCTACATTTAAACTGTACATTAAATATTCGTGCTCCCTGAATTAATTATGCGTTCAACATCTACGTTTAATTGCATACTAAACGATAATACAAAATTGTATTGTTTCAGCGACAATTTATTTTAACTTTCAATTTTTCTCTTCTGTGAACAAGCACATTTAAACGTTTCAACCATACGCATGTTTCAAACAGACATTTGAGCATCTCCATAATCGATGAGAGGCCCACACATACATTGAGTCACTACAAACTTGTTTATGTGAGGAAGTTGGTTAAACATTGCGTATATCCTACGAATGATCTGACCCACTTAAACAATCCGCGACATCCCTCATCATCACCAGCGGCACTGTCATTTGTCTGCAAGGCGAAAAGGGATCTTTCTAAAATACAGAAAACAACAACAACCACTTCACAGATATATAACATAGATACATATACAAATAGATGGAATTTGCTGACACGTTTCCGAATCAATAAGTCAATCTGACAGTATTTATAACTAATTAACTAAACACCGAAAAAATCTTATACGAGTGTAAAGATTTTGTTTCGTTTTGATGAATATGAGTTTCGGGCCTGATCACAACTCGAAGGTTATCAGTTCACTGTGGGTCCTAAACGCAAATTTCCCCAGACTGGTTTTCACACTTTAAACATTTTTGATTGCTAAAATTCTCACAGTGAACAGAGACATAGATAACATCTATATCTCTGCAGTGAATTACAAAAAGACAAAATATATACAAGTTATGACAAAATTGTCTGGCCACAACGTTTCATAACATTAGATTGGTCATCTCCTTTTAGAAAGGTTCATTTTCACTTCAGATGAAAAATGATTAAGGTTGAACCAGAGACATAGATAACAGAGATTGGCAACTCCGGAATTATCGCCAAACTCTCGCGTGCCGCGAGGTTCTGCGAGATAAGGAAAGTGCGTACCTGTTTATCCGTTGCCACGGGAGATGTCAAGCGAAATTGATACTTCTTTATTACAGTAAAATAGCTATGTTTGGTTATCTGATTGGTTATCTGAAACAACTTCTGGACATTTTGTTTTATTTTCATTTTATTAAATTGATTTTATGTTAAAAACAAAACAAAAAGTTCCAGTAGGCCTTCTTTTTCAATGACAGGCTTGATTACCATGCAATTCAGAATTGTACTCATAACGACAATGTCTTTCAAGCAAAGGTTTGAATAATATTTTGTAATAAATCAAGTGACTCTATTTAGTTGCAGTTATATACCAAAGCATGAACTTTCCACTAAGACATGATAGTTTTTGTCAATATTAAAATATTGCTTTCTCATTTCATTCCATTTATTCTGTGTCGCAAAACTGTTTACAGTGCTAATTTTGTCCAAAAGAAACACATACATTATGACAATATTTCAAGCCAAATGTTTCAATTTAAGAAAATTAAAAGTATTTTATGATGTTATAATGCATGTGATGAGAATCTTTGTAAAGGTGGTTTTAGTAAACGAAAGGACACGTAAGAAAAAACTGACGTGCTAAGTTTTTCAATACACCTTTTACCGCAGATTCCTCTAATATTGATTGCAAATCAATTAGTACATAATTATTCTAAAACACGTAAGGGTCTGGTCTTATCATGATGCTGACCGAAATGATTTTAGAAAAAAGAAATGTGAGCTTTTTGAATGTTAAGCTAAAGCAAATAGTGTGTCTTGCACCTTCGTTTTTATTATCATTTCTCAACGAGAAATAAAATCAAAGCACACTTCTTTTAAAACCAGACAGACGCTTTAAACAGAACAAATCCTCCCTATTTTGTTTTCGGGACCTTTAGGTCATTAAATTTTGAATGAGGTGTCAGAGAGTGGACACGGGGTTAGCGCCACACGCTCCTTGTGTAATCGCCCTAGCATCAAAAGGTTTTATGACATCAAACTACATATTTTATGGGGTGGCAATTTACAATCATAGCCTGTATTGTCCACTACCGTGATTGACTCGATCACCCTTCGTTCTTCAAATGACACATTTCACTTGACATATTTGCAAGCGATCGGAATTAAGAAGAAGTATGATGAGTAAGGAAATATCGTGGTGTTTCTGATTAAGAAGATCTATCCATTCCTTTTGTCCATTAATTGAATGGATTTTTTTCTTCTTATATAGGAATATCACTTTGAAAATACGGGAAACTATAGAACTTAGTCAGCATTTAATACGGGATCAATTCAAACTCATTCAGACGTTTTCAGTAATAGCACGTTTGATAAAAATCCAAGTCACACAATTTAAGTTTCAATTGATGCAAAAATGAAAGATTTTGATTGAAAATAAAATGCCTGAAATCATGATTATGCTTGTGTGGTAAAGTAAACCAGGTATAACTTCGTTATAAACACGACAATCACCATAAAAAAGCGGGTAACCATAAAACAAAAATAACACTTCAGGAAAATGTTAAGTATGATATGATCCAGTGCATAGTTTTTTAGTTTTACTTGCTACAACTTTGGTATATTTTGGTTGGAAATCAAGATGGCTGAACTCATTAAGGTAGTAAATGGGACATATTTAGTACGCCATAACTTCTAAATGACAAGGAATATCAGACTGAAAATTTGGAAATACACAAAATCATATTATCCCATTAAAATGGACATAAATATAAATTAGAAATGTTTGAATAAATCCTCTGTTAAAACATTTTACTTTGTACAAGTATGAAATATTTTGGTTGAAAATAAAATGGCCGAAATCACGATCATGCTTGTGTGGTTAAGTAAACCTGGTATAACTTCGTTATGGAAGCGAAGATTACTTTAAAAATGCGGGCAACCATAAAACAAAAATAACACTTCAGGAAAATGTCAAGTATGATATGATCCAGTGCATAGTTTTTTAGTTTTACTGTGCACAACTTTGTTAATTTTTGGTTGGAAATCAAGATGGCTGATCTCATTAAGGTAGTAAATGGGATATATTTAGTACGCAATAACTTCTAAATGACAAAGAATATCAGACTGAAATTTTGGAAATCGACAAAATCATATTAACCCATTAAAATGGACATAAATTAGAGTGTTTGAATAAACCCCCATTAAAACATTTAACTTTGTACAAGTATGAAATATTTTGGTTGAAAATAAAATGGCCGAAATCATGATCATGCTTGTGTGGTTAAGTAAACCTGGCATAACTTCGTTATGGAAGCGAAGATTACTATAAAAATGCGGGCAACCATAAAACAAAAATAACACTTCAGGAAAATGTCAAGTATGATATGATCCAGTGCATAGTTTTTTAGTTTTACTGTGCACAACTTTGTTAATTTTTGCTTGTAAATCAAGATGGTTAAACTCATTAGGGTCGTAAAGGGACATATTCAGTACGGAATAACTTCTAAATGACAAGGAATATCAAACTGAAAATTTGGAAATGTAGAAAAACAAACCCTTTCTTTAAAATGGACTTGAATTGGAAATGTTTGAAAACCCCTCCTTTAGAACAGTTTGAATCCAAAACTACTCAATTATCACATTCATCGCACCCAACCACGAAAATGCGAACAATTCAATCAAGTTTGTCGCAGTTTGCCATGATTATTTCTTTGATAATCGCTTGCTGATCGGTCTTGTTGGATGAGGAAACTTTCTAACAATAACAATATAGTAAATTCGGTAAGAAAATAATTTAATTATGACTTAAAACACGCTTAAATGTTTGTTGCCTATTTCGCGTTTAGTTGAAATTTGCGTCGATAGACAGATCTCGCAAGGTCTCGCTAAATAACGCGTCATGCGAGATATCGCAGAAACCGGCTATAGGTAAAGAAGGAGTTGCCAATCTCTGTTATCTATGTCTCTGGTTGAACACGATAAAGAAATATTTAAAAATCGGAACCGGCTGTTATATTTGAAGATGATGCATACCGAAGGTCAGTTGGCAAGAAATGTGAGTTGGGTAGGGGTACTAGGGAGAGAGGGGAAAGAAATACAACTCAGTCGGATCTGAGACAAAAAAATAAAATGACGGTGTAAATGTCAATGTTATAGATGTCTCTGTCAAGGGTAAGTAATATTGATCAGCAAAAAACCGTGCTACCTTTTTTCTGAAACAGATACGTGCTGAGAAGTTGAATCCTCTTTATATAATAATACCACATGAGACATAGAATATAAGATACGGTGGAAATATTGTAAATAAGTGTGTTAATCGGCTTCATAAAATCATTAAGGAAAGAACGCAATTAAATTATTTAAATCCCGCGGCATTTCGACCTTTCGTGACTACGTACAGCACAAGAGGCGTGTCTTATTCACTTATTGGCTAACATTCGCTACAGCTGATTGGCTATTAAATGGCATAAACACGATCCAGTAACCGGAAGTATAAATCACGTGATACATACATGTAGACAAAATGTCGGACGAAGACATACTCGGAGGGCTACTGTCGCAGGCTCAGAGACCAAATATCGGTCTTAAGTTCGAGAAGAAGTTATCGGACACCGAGAGATCGTCAAGGGTAGGATAAACTTTAATTCTATCGTAAAACCCGTGTCAGCATACCTGACATTATAGCCAGTTGTAGTCTTCATCATTCATTTATTTGACTTTTTTTGTTGAACTTGAAGACCTTTCAGTATTTCTACACGTGTAATGATTTGTTTGTAATGAAACTGTTTAAACCTATGTTATGTGAGCCATTTGGAGAATATGGCAACCCAAATACCATCTTCAGGGTTCAATCATTCTTTACGGAATCACTTGTTTTGGACACCGTCTACAACGGTTTCCTGTCTTGTTGCCCATATTGTTTGACACTTAGTAAAGGGTAAAAACTTTCTTTATTATATACTCAATCTTCATACATCTTTTGAAGAAGACTTAAAGCAATTCCGATGAAAAGATCACTTACTGTTTAGGAAAAGCTTTGTCTCACCAGTTTCTCCTTATTGCCATAAAGAAAATGTATTTTTTTCTCTCAATTTATTTGTGCCCTTTATTTGTCGTCTGCTGTTGCTTTCTATTTGGTCCAGTCACTAGTGCGACTCTAAAAGAATCATTGTTAATGTTATATTTGAAATAAACTGTCCATTAGGCATTGAATAAAGGAAGTTTATCATAGGTTGTTTACATTTACACTGAGATGGCATTGAAATTAAATCTAAAGCAATATGACTTGTGTTCATTTTTTGTGTAATTGTAAATACTTTCCTTATCTCAAGTCCCAAATGATTTCCATCAAATTTCGAATTATTTCATGTTTTGTCCTTTGTCTCTCTCTTCTCTATCTGTTTTGATCTGCTTGCCTGGAAAATACAATAATTAAAATAAGCAACCTCAAGTATAATTGAACATGCAGAATTCTGTTGGTTGAAAGCACACTATCAACTAGCAGGTCTTTTTGTTTAGTAATTTTTTCCTGGGTTAAATTCTTGAAAATTTCATGGAATAGATATTCACTGGAAATTATTGATTCATAAAACCTCTGAAGCAGATGATATTTAAGCTCAGTTTTCTTTGTTTACATGAATAATTAATCAATTAATTAAGCAAACAACTATTGAAATTTCGCTCTCTTTATCCCACAGAAAGCTCTCAATGTTTTGCATCATAATAAAGAAGGTTTTGTTAAACCTGAGTTCGTAAGGAAAACAGACAGTATTGCACAAAAACAATTTCTTTGTGTGGACATTTTTTTATAAGCTTACATTACTTGATCCCATTACTACCCCAAAGACAAGGGATTTGTTATTTTTTCATACTTTTATAAGTGTCTGCTGTCTGCCTATTGTTTCAATTTGGACCAGACAAAAGTCTGGCCAATGACTTAATATCAATAGGAAATTTATTGTCTAATATTTGACAAAGTGATGTATTTATTTTCTTCAAGTATCAGTCTGTTGAATATTTGTTCGGTTGAAAAGTTAAACATGTTTTAAAGATATTGCATCATTAAAAAAAGGTGTAGATACTCAGGGACTATCAACACATTATCATACCTAATTCAATGTAAATTAGAATAACAAGTTGCTAAGTGAACACTTTTCTATGTCTGGAATAGATCAAGTTGACTTGCCAGTATAACCAGTATTCAAATTTACTGAATTTGTTGGAATAAATTTGTAGTAGTGTGAAACATCATACCAGAGGACAAGATGAGGGGCATTCTCGTAGCTAGTTTCTTTATTGACTCTCTGAAACCTATGTTGTTGATACTCGTTAGAGATGTCTAGATGAGATAATTCTATTGAGAACCCACACTATAGAAGCTCTCAAACAATTTTGAATTAAGGTAGAAAACCCATAATCAGCCATTCTGAAATTCATTCTTTCGTTGGATTAATTTGGTTGTTCTTGTAAACATCAGTTGGACCAGAACTATTTGATTTGGTGCAAATAGTTCTGGCCGAAACTGATGTTAAATGTGAATAGTTCTGGCCCAGACCGATGTTAAATGTGAATAGTTCTGGCCCAGACCGATGTTAAATGTGAATAGTTCTGGCCCAGACCGATGTTAAATGTGAATAGTTCTGGCCCAGACCGATGTTAAATGTGAATAGTTCTGGCCCAGACCAATGTTTAATGTGAATAGTTCTGGCCCAGACCGATGTTAAATGTGAATAGTTCTGGCCCAGACCGATGTTAAATGTGAATAGTTCTGGCCCAGACCGATGTTTAAATGTGAATAGTTCTGGCCCAGACCGATGTTAAATGTGAATAGTTCTGGCCCAGACTGATGTTAAATGTGAATAGTTCTGGCCCAGACCGATGTTAAATGTGAATAGTTATGGCCCAGACCGATGTTAAATGTGAATAGTTCTGGCCCAGACCGATGTTAAATGTGAATAGTTCTGGCCCAGACCAATGTTTAATGTGAATAGTTCTGGCCCATGTGAATAGCCCCAGAGTTCTGGCCCCGATGTTAAATGTGAATAGTTCTGGCCCAGACCGATGTTAAATGTGAATAGTTCTGGCCCAGACCGATGTTAAATGTGAATAGTTCTGGCCCAGACCGATGTTAAATGTGAATAGTTCTGGCCCAGACCGATGTTAAATGTGAATAGTTCTGGCCCAGACCGATGTTAAATGTGAATAGTTCTGGCCCAGACCAATGTTTAATGTGAATAGTTCTGGCCCAGACCGATGTTAAATGTGAATAGTTCTGGCCCAGACCGATGTTAAATGTGAATAGTTCTGGCCCAGACCGATGTTAAATGTGAATAGTTCTGGCCCAGACCGATGTTAAATGTGAATAGTTCTGGCCCAGACCGATGTTAAATGTGAATAGTTCTGGCCCAGACCGATGTTAAATGTGAATAGTTCTGGCCCAGACCGATGTTAAATGTGAATAGTTCTGGCCCAGACCGATGTTAAATGTGAATAGTTCTGGCCCAGACCGATGTTAAATGTGAATAGTTCTGGCCCAGACCGATGTTAAATGTGAATAGTTCTGGCCGAGACCAATGTTTAATGTGAATAGTTCTGGCCCAGACCAATGTTTTATGTGAATAGTTCTGGCCCAGACCGATGTTTTATGTGAATAGTTCTGGCCCAGACCGATGTTTTATGTGAATAGTTCTGGCCCAGACCGATGTTAAATGTGAATAGTTCTGGCCCAGACCGATGTTTTATGTGAATAGTTCTGGCCCAGACCGATGTTAAATGTGAATAGTTCTGGCCCAGACCGATGTTTAATGTGAATAGTTCTGGCCCAGACCGATGTTTAATGTGAATAGTTCTGGCCCAGACCGATGTTTAATGTGAATAGTTCTGGCCCAGACCGATGTTTTATGTGAATAGTTATGGCCCAGACCCATGTTTAATGTGAATAGTTCTGGTCCAGACCGATGTTTTATGTGAACAGTTCTGGCCCAGACCGATGTTTTATGTGAATAGTTTTGGCCCAGACTGATGTATTATGTGAATAGTTCTGGCCCAGACCGATGTATTACGAGGACGACCGATGTATTACGAGGACGACCGATGTATTACGAGGACGACCAATGTATTATGAGGACGACCGAAGTAATCTGACGAAGAAATGAGTTTCAAAGTAGCAGATTAGGGGAAGTCTACCTTAAAGCATGTAATACAACCCTAATGTAGTCCACTGTCAACTTCTAAAATGATTTACTAGTGTAATTATTTCACTGTTATGGGGTAATTTGACCGGTCAAAGTTGACAGCATCAGCAGTAACCAACAAGGAAAAATTCCAAATATTTCTTCTGTAAAATTGGAAAGAAGTCATTGATAAAAAAGGAGAAATTATTATAAGCAATTAAGGGAAAAAGATCTTACTTTCAAATATGAAAGGATTTCAGATAATTTGAGAAACATAGCATTATATAGTTTTTAAATAGATTCTTTGTAAAGTAATTAAAAACTAAAGGAATTTTGAACAGATCTGTATGATTCCAGGATCAATGGTTACAAAAATACAAAGAATGTCATTTAATTGATGTAAAACCATATTAAAGTGAACATTTAATTGATGTAAAACCATATTAAAGTGAACATTTAATTGATGTAAAACCATATTAAAGTGAACATTTAATTGATGTCATTTAATTGATGTAAAACCATATTAAAGTGAACATTTAATTGATGTAAAACCATATTAAAGTGAACATTTAATTGATGTAAAACCATATTAAAGTGAACATTTTATTGTTTCATTGGACTGATTCGGTAAAGGGATACAAAATGCCCACAGAATACTAATACCATTTCTTGTTGTCTAGTATATGTGAAATTGATTTTAATTTCTTTTTATATATAATGGCAAGTATATTTTAGATTTATAGAGTATGATTTTATATCTGTATTAGAGAATATTCTTGGTTGCTGGATCACCAACACTACGTCGGTTCAACCCTTTGCCAAACGCAAAATTTTTGACTGTCCCAAATTGAAAGAGTTTGCAGACGACATATCAAAATGTGATGAAATTGAAAAAAAATCGTTTTTGAAAAAAAAAACGTGGGAAAAGAAGAAATTGCTCTTTTAGAGCAATTTCTCCTTTTCTTGCAATGTTTTCCAGATTCCTTATTGCTTGGTTATAGAGTTTCAGAAATATTCTTGTTATCCAGAGAACTCTAATTATCCACAGGGAAATGGATAGGGCCTAGAAATAATGACATCTCTTGATGCCCCTGATCAATACATGCCCATATATCTCCCAAAGAGGCTCAGCATAGGATAGATTTATGTGACATGATTTATTAATCATCCCAATAACTAATATGTTGCAGCAGACGACTTTCAAAAAGAATTGTGGCTAAAGGAGAAATTGCTTGTAACAAGCAATTTCTCCTTTTGCTACAAAGCTTTTTCAATTTTTTCATGTATCCCATCAGCATAACTGAATGGTTTTTCACATGTTTACAAAGGTTTTCTAAAGTCATCTGCTTCAAATTAAAGAGATGTCGTCTGCAGGTGGTATAAAGTTGATCATCCTCAATAACTATATCTTGCAGCAGACGACTTTCAAAAAGCATGTTGCAAAAGGAGAAATTGCTTGTAACAAGCAATTTCTCCTTTTGCAAGCTTTTTCAATCTATTCACATGTCACAACAGCAGATCTGAATGTTTTTTTCACATGTTTACAAAGCTTTTATAAAGTCGTCTGCTTCAATTGAAAAAAAATGTCGTCTGCAGGTGGCAAAACGTTATTCATCCTCAATAACCATATTTAGTAGTTAAGTAAAGGTTTTATGTGACAAACCCAGCTTATTTTATTGAAAATATTAAAAGGGCTATATCTCCAAGTTTATGATTTTTCTTTTTTGAATTAGATTGTCTTCTACTGATAAAATGACAACATGTATTTGTAAACTAATACGAAATTAGATTATTGACAGTTTTCCAATACCATACAGAAAAGGTATTGAACATTGATATTGCAGATATTGTAATTCCAATGTTTTTTTGTAAACAATTATCTAAACTTAGACTAGGATCTTGTATTTTAAGATACCATGTGGAACCATTATTTAGAAACGTCTAAATGCTTTTTTTGTCTCATGACGCTAGCAAGGTGCGCGAAAAAGAATTCCTGAATTTATTTATAAACCAGCTTTTCCATGGAAGCATTGACTGGCGTGAAGGCTCACTTCACATTATTTAACAGAAATACTGAATTTGAACAGCAACTTAGAAGTAAAGATATTGAAAAAGATTTTTGGTTAGTGACAATGATTGATTATATAGTAAAATAAAATTTTGTAAAGGTTTACTTCGCACAGTGCTCAAATCTCTGAGTCAGTCCCAAATATCTTACTTTGATACATGTGCTGCCAAAACCTCTAGAAATATCTGTTGCAAATGGATATATTGCTCCTTGAGAGCAATAGATTCTTTTTTGCATGGAGGTTCCTACATTATATAATAAGGAGCAATGAATTCTTCATTAATTTGGATGACCAATCCATAATTCCCATATGAGGGGAATGGTTAGGTCAAAACAGAGAATGTTGAAAAATATCACTTCTTTTTGTTAAACATGTCATACGATTTTGGTCAGTCCAGTCTTTATTGTTGTCTGTAACAGGTAAATAGACTAAGGTAAACCAGAGATCCTTACTGACTTAACCCTTATGGTGCTGGAACCGACTTCATGCCTATGCAAACAGATAAGATCCAGGCCAGTCGCCAAGTAAATTTGCGGCTGGCCTGTGATCTAATATGTTGGCTACTCTAAGGATTTTTCCTCAAAATTAAGCAGATGTTTAAGGTTTTGAAAACCAGAAGGCACAAAAAAAACATTTTTAGAAAATTACCCAGCATTCTAAAGGTTAAGGCAATTAAATGTTTAATTGGCATCCCAACTAGATGTTGATTATGTTATAAGGGATGTAGGATGGGTGTGAGTCTATCATGTGCAAGTTTTGTTGCATATCTGCATGTTAAATCCTATTTTGTTGGTAGACATTAGAAGAGTCATGACGAACATTGAAGGGTAAGGAGAAGGGTCATAGAACTTATGAAATGACATACACCTCTTTTCTTTAACTTTTGGTGATAGATTTTACTAAAACTTATGAAATGACATACACCTCTTTTCTGTAACTTTTGGTGATAGATTTTACTAAAACTTATGAAATGACATACACCTCTTTTCTGTAACTTTTGGTGATAGATTTTACTAAAACTTATGAAATGACATACACCTCTTTTCTTTAACTTTTGGTGATAGATTTTACTAAAACTTATGAAATGACATACACCTCTTTTCTGTAACTTTTGTTGATAGATTTTACTAAAACTTATGAAATGACATACACCTCTTTTCTTTAACTTTTGGTGATAGATTTTACTAGAACTTATGAAATGACATACACCTCTTTTCTGTAACTTTTGTTGATAGATTTTACTAAAACTTATGAAATGACATACACCTCTTTTCTGTAACTTTTGTTGATAGATTTTACTAAAACTTATGAAATGACATACACCTCTTTTCTGTAACTTTTGTTGATAGATTTTACTTAAACTTATGAAATGACATACACCTCTTTTCTGTAACTTTTGGTGATAGATTTTACTAAAACTTATGAAATGACATACACCTCTTTTCTGTAACTTTTGTTGATAGATTTTACTTAAACTTATGAAATGACATACACCTCTTTTCTGTAACTTTTGTTGATAGATTTTACTAAAACTTATGAAATGACATACACCTCTTTTCTGTAACTTTTGGTGATAGATTTTACTAAAACTTATGAAATGACATACACCTCTTTTCTGTAACTTTTGTTGATAGATTTTACTAAAACTTATGAAATGACATACACCTCTTTTCTGTAACTTTTGGTGATAGATTTTACTAAAACTTATGAAATGACATACACCTCTTTTCTGTAACTTTTGGTGATAGATTTTACTAGAACTTATGAAATGACATACACCTCTTTTCTGTAACTTTTGGTGATAGATTTTACTAAAACTTATGAAATGACATACACCTCTTTTCTGTAACTTTTGGTGATAGATTTTACTAGAACTTATGAAATGACATACACCTCTTTTCTGTAACTTTTGGTGATAGATTTTACTTAAACTTATGAAATGACATACACCTCTTTTCTGTAACTTTTGGTGATAGATTTTACTAAAACTTATGAAATGACATACACCTCTTTTCTGTAACTTTTGGTGATAGATTTTACTAGAACTTATGAAATGACATACACCTCTTTTCTGTAACTTTTGGTGATAGATTTTACTAGAACTTATGAAATGACATACACCTCTTTTCTGTAACTTTTGTTGATAGATTTTACTAAAACTTATGAAATGACATACACCTCTTTTCTTTAACTTTTGGTGATAGATTTTACTAAAACTTATGAAATGACATACACCTCTTTTCTTTAACTTTTGGTGATAGATTTTACTAAAACTTATGAAATGACATACACCTCTTTTCTGTAACTTTTGGTGATAGATTTTACTAGAACTTATGAAATGACATACACCTCTTTTCTTTAACTTTTGTTGATAGATTTTACTAAAACTTATGAAATGACATACACCTCTTTTCTTTAACTTTTGGTGATAGATTTTACTAAAACTTATGAAATGACATACACCTCTTTTCTGTAACTTTTGGTGATAGATTTTACTAGAACTTATGAAATGACATACACCTCTTTTCTTTAACTTTTGGTGATAGATTTTACTAAAACTTATGAAATGACATACACCTCTTTTCTGTAACTTTTGGTGATAGATTTTACTTAAAAACGGATGATACCAGTAACCTGCTTTGAGCTTTTTTTTCAATTTTCTATATAAGTTTCTCAAAGTCTTAAATTGTACTTGCATTAAATCCTGTCTATTAAGTTTGTTTATTAACACATTTTAATGCACTATTGTTTTGTAACCGACATTTAATGTAAAGATTCTGACAAAAAATAATGAATATCTCTAAATGGGTAATATCCCCTCGTGTCACAAGGTTTCTGCCCAATACCAAAAGTCTTTTCTTTTATATTTTATGATTTTGTCTGCTGATGTTTCACATTGGACCACAACATATGGCAGTATTGCTGCCAACAATGTTAAAGGTTAAATACACTTGTCTAACATGATGAAATAAGGTTTTCTCTTGTCATCTTGGTCTTAGGTGACAAAAATGAATCTGAGGGAAACTTTATCATTCTAAATTGCCTTAACAAATTAAATGATTATTGATTGTTCTCAGTTAAAACTCATCTTTGTCAGTTGTATAAACTTTATTATTATGAGATGATCATTTAGTCCACTTAATGACATGAAGGCATGAATAGTTTATTGGTATCCCCTGAAAAGTTTATATTTTATTTTTTTGCTGTAGATGCATTAGATCTTCTCATGTTCTATGGATAGTTATTATTTCCAATGCATAACATCTTTTGTAACTATGCTGTTAAATGTAATGCTCTGAAATCTTTTAGAGAATATACCTCATACTCAATAATGTCTCATTCTGACAATATCAGAATTGAGACCTTAAAAACCGCTGTTTCAAAGGAAAGTTAAGAATTGCCCACATTGAGCGCCGCCTCATTGTAACAATGGGTTCTATCCAGTACAAGTTAAGATCATGGTATTATTCTTAAATTGTATTTGTTGTCTGCTGTTATTTCAAATCTTAAACAGTTTTAACATACCTGTATAGTACAAAACAATAACAGCATTTGACCACTTAGTCGCAGGTGACTGCAGAAAACATTGTGGGAAAAGGTCAAATTGCTCGTAACGAGCAATTTCTCCTTTTCCAACAATATTTTCTACTGTATCAGAAAAATAACTTTCCAATTTCAACACAATTTGAAATGTCGTCTGAAATCTCTTTTAATTTGGGCAATAGAAAACCTTGCGTTTGGTCAAGGGTTAAAGAAGTTGGTCACCCAGTACATGTGTTCTGTACATTTAAAAGGGTTAACTCTTAAACTTTGAGTATCAAATCTCGAACACAGTAATAAACTACTCATCAATAAACTAAAGTCATAAAGATTTAACCAAAGCTTGTTAGCTTTTTCGAATTGTTTGATAAGGGGAAAGCTTGTAACGATTTTAAGCAAATTGAAGATTTGCTCCATTTTTCTCCTTCACTTAAACATTCTTCTTCGCAGATGTGAAGAAATTTGGAAGTTAAAAATGAACTTCATTTAAACTGCACAGCAGCTGCACTGTTACATGATATGCACTGAAGAATTGTCATTTGAATCAAAATAAGATTGTTTTTAATTCTTTAAAGTGTGTGGACAGTGCAATAACATGTATTTTTATTCAAAAGCGTGATATTGCTTTTGAGATCTACGACATATCAACTGTACTTCATGTACTTAGATAGATTGACCCTTCCAGAAATGATTATGCTTTCAAAAGCTTCCTTTAGGTGTATATTAAACAACAATACAAAATGCATTGTTTCAACAACATTTTATTTTGACTATCAAATTTTCTCTTCTGTTCACTTTTAAAACTTTCATTTGTGTTTTAACCAATTACCAAACAATAACGACATTTGACCATTTTGTTGCAGACAACTCTGGTAAACATTGTGCGTAAAGAAGAAATTTCTCTTAGCAAGTAATTTCTCCTTTTCCCACAAAGTTTTCTACCCTATCAGAAGTTTGTTTAAGAATTTCATCACATTTTGAAATGTTGTCTGCAAACTTTAATTTGGGAATGTCAAAAATTTGGCGTTTGGTAAAGGGTTAATCTTGTCTGTCTCTACATACATATGTCTCCCTTCGGAAACCCTATCAAATTTTACTTTAAGCCATAGCCTGATAGGTTATTCAACTTATAATGAAGGTGAAGGATTTCACTTTAGACTTGTGTACAAGTTTGCAATCATGATGGATATATTCAATTGCTTTAACTGTCAAATTTGTATCTGCATAATTACTTCCCAATTTGTCATTTTCTATTTCTATTTTTGTGTGTGTTGTTTCATATTTCACAAGTGTTACCTGCTATTACTTGATATTGAGATTGGTTAACCCTTTCCCAAACACCAAATTTTCAACTGTCCCAAATTGAAAGAGTTGGCAGACGGCATTTTAAAATGTTTATGAAATTGTATAACAATTTTCTGATAGGGCAAAAAACATTGTGGGGAAAGGAGAAATTGCCCATTACAAGCAATTTCTCCTTTCCCCACAATGTTTTCTAAAGTCGTCTGCAGCAAAGTGGTCAAATGTTGTTATTGTTTTGGAAATGGTTAAAAGAATTCAGTACGATGTGAAAAGGCAAAGCTTGAAACTTACACAAAAACAGATTATTCATCCGCTATTCAAGTTTGTAGGTAAATACATAATTTGAGTAGAGTTTTGGATTGATCCAATCAGATAAGTTATATGATTTGATAAGTTATATGATTTGTCATAACAAAAACCGTTTGCAGTCGAAATTAGAACTCTTTGTAGAAGACGGCCTTTAATGAAATTGGAATTAGAAACATATTTGATCACTATGTGACATGTTCACTTTTTGCCAATGCTTTATACTGCCTCCTTAACCATTGACTAAGATAGTCTGTAGAAACAAGTTTGTGACAAAATGATAAAATGTCTATCAGGAGCAATTTAAGTCTTCCACAACAGTACAATGTGGTTATATGAAGTTAGAAGTTGAAAGGGGTTGAATGAGCACTTAAACAGCACTATCTTTGGTTCAAACTTATGTAATATATCAATTGTAACAGAAGCTTGATGACTGCTTACTGGATGATGATGACCAGTTCTTTTGCAAATTTGTTAGTTTTTCAAGGAATTTTCACCTTGCTACTAATATGGATCAAAACTGACTCCCCTGGTACCAGAAACTGATGCCATTTCTAATGGGTGTCCTCAAAAAATCTTTTTTTAAATGTTGCACATTATTTGACGATGAGATGCTTCATTTTATTTTGTCAAAAATCTCGGATCGTTCTCATCTTTGAACATACCGTTACACTAAGATATGCAAATAGAGTTATAAGCTTGCTTCAGGAGCATTTCCTTCTTCCTTCTCAATGATAACATGGCTGTTTCCAGATACAGTTGTTAGCTTCACTGTATCTGGTATTCCCACAGACAACCAATTGTCTGTAAAAGGCTATGAATTTGATTTGTTTGACAGGTTATCAGCATTAAACTCTCTTCAGTCTGTTAATTATTTATAAACCAAATCAATTCTAGTTAAACCCTTATAGTGCTGGAACCCACTTCATGCTCATACAGACAGGTTAGATCCCAGGCCAGCCGCCAATTAAATTGGCGGCTGACCTGCGATCTAACCTGTTTGCTACTCTGAGTATTTTTCCTCATCCTTATCTAAATTAAATAGATTTATTAAGTTTTGGAAAGCAGACGACACAAAAATATATTTTTAGAAAATTACCCAGCATTCTAAGGGTTAAGAGGGTAGTCTGGGCCAGAATCGGGGAATAACATTCCAGAGGGCCTGATAAGGTGGCTTATCAGAGGAGCTTTTTGCATGGAGCTATCTAGAAATAACAATTTATATTGTAAATCCTTTTTTGTGGGTACTTGTTGAAATTGTCTCTATAAGATGGTTCCAATGAGTAACAATAATAAAGGGTTTGCAGTTAAAGTGGAACTTAATAAATAAATAAGGTAATATTGGTTTTAGTAGAATACCCACAAACCTCCATTTTGAAGCTCATTCTTTTGTCTGATTTTTTCTATCTTTTTGGGTATATGCCTGTTTGGGATGGACTTATTCTGTTTAATGCGAATAGTTCCAACCCAGAGCAAAATATATATCGAGAAACACAAGTAAACCAATGACAGAAAGAGTATCAAAATGCCGGATTATGTGTATTTTAAATTACTGTTAACCTCTTATCTGAAGGTTTTGATACATATTATATAACTTAATCTTTGGCAAATGGCACACCACTGAATTTGCTATGTTTGTAATAATTAAAGTGCTCATTAACAGTAATATCTTGGGAGTTCTTGTTCAACTAAAATTAAACATCAAAATACTTTAGATACTATTTTCAGGAGTAAGTGGGATAATAACAAGGTTGAACAATTTTTTAAGAAGTGTAAAATTGATGTGGTGTGTTTATAATTAGCGATAAAACGAGGTCAGTCGAGAATGGCAGGGAAATTTTTTTTCATTTATAGTCGAGAACTAATGAAATGGCATGTCAAAGCTTCACTCTTGAGAAATTCCTCAAAATGTGCAATGCACTAATGTCACAAAAATTTCCTAACATTGTTTTTAGACACCATAAAACCAAATATGAAAGAATGGGTTATCTGTTTGGAAGCTGTCTGCTGCTTACAAAATGTGCCGCAGACGTGAGTCTATTTATGGGTCAATAGTCAATACAGAGATAGGTCTGCTAATCAATAACATCACAGATGTCTAGATAACAGGAACAGATCTATTGCCAACCTCTTAACCTTTATAGTGCTGGAACTAACTTCATGCTAATGCAAACAGGTTAGATCCAGGCCAGCTGCCAAATGAATTGGCGGCTGGCCTGTGATCTAACCTGTATGTTACTCTGAGTATCTTTCCTCTTCAAAATTTAGCAGATCTTTAACGTTTTTGGAAAGCAGATGACACAAAAATCTCTTTTTAGAAAATGATCCAGCCTTCTAAGGGTTAATTTTTTCCTTGAATCGTCTTAAAATTGGTACATAATCAAACCATCCTCTGTAGATGTTTCTTACCAAGGTCATAATAAAGGATAACAAAATATCTTTGAAATAACGCTTAAAGATTTATCTTACAGATACGGATTCTTTAAAATGATAGAATGACAACAAAGATTTCTAAAGTAAAATTAGACTAGAGTATTGATATCTCAACCACGATTATAACGTTACAGAAAAGAAAGAGATCACATGTAATGCAGATAGTGCAACCCGTTGAAGTGGGTTTATTTCGTAAATGAGCTAATCTTAGAATGAGAGGTGCTATTCTTATAAATTGATTCCATCATCACATGGGTCTTTGAAAACAATTAAGCGCTCCTGCCTTTATTCATAAACCGGCTTTCCAATAGAAGCCCTGACAGACCAGTTTATGTTATTAGATGAAATTAGACAAAATCACATGATTTCAGCAATTTAGGAGTAAAGAAGTTGAAAGTGGTCTATGGTTTAGTGACAATGACTGCTAATATAACATTTTTTACGTTTATTTCTCCCTGACCGCAAATCCCCTTAAAAGTGTCTGTTGTTAGGAGATGTAGTTTTGGAGAGTTGAAAGAGAGGACAGCCAATCAAGGGTTCAGTTCAAGACTATAGTAAGTGCTTCATAAACATGAAGCACTTACTATAGTCTTGTACTGAACCCTCAAATATATGACTGTGTATCATTTAGAATGACAAATAGCTATACCTATTTAGTCCTCCACCCACACATTGAATATGGTTTTCACCGCTTCCCTCTTATAGCACTTTGTCACTTGTCTTAATTGAAAACACCAGCTGACATAAATAATAAAGCGTGTTAGATATACAATTTGTGTATGGTGTTGGGTATAAACCAATGGAAAAGAAACAGATTTTTGCTCGTTTCAAAGAATTTCTTCATTTCTCACTTTTTTCCTAGGAATCATCTGCTGCAGATGTAATTGAAAGCAAAGATTACGGAAAGAGTTAAATACCATATGTAGTTGACATTGCCAAACATGCAGAACACAATGTGTCAGGTCAGGTCAAAAACAACAACTAAAAACAATGTGATTAATTGACTATGCTGAATCCTTTCCCAAATACACACAGCTTCAAATGTCTGCATTTAGGATTGTCCTTAGGGTATATGTGGAGACTTAGTTAGACAGAAAAGACTTAGTTTGACAGATAAGACTTAGTTTGACCATAATGAATTGTCATTTTTTAGTAACTATGTTCGGTAAAGTTGTGTAATTGATTACACTTTGTAATGATATTTATGTTTAAGTTTTCTTTGAGAAAGTTCTCACCTTTTAAAATATTGTGAGATCTTGCCTTTTTAACGTTTTTAAAGTCTATATAAGGAAAAATTGTCAATAAATCTTTATCTAAGCATTTTTATATGTTTGGAGTTTTTCATTTCATTATCATAAAAAGGGTGGTACTTCTATTGATCCCTCTAGTAATCATAAAAGAAACATCATTGAAAATGACTTAATAGCCCTAAAAATAAAAAAGCCCAAAAAGGTCAATGTAAGGTTAAAATAAGATCTCCAAGAAGGGAAGCAATCCTTTATATATTGATTCATAAAACTAGCCGAGTTGTTTCCCCTACTCTACTACTCACAAATAATAGTTAAGCCATAATATACTACAGCAGTTTGTCTTGATATATTTCATAAGAAAAGTATTTATGATTTGCAAAACTTCTCCATTGCCAAAAAGACATAATTATGCTTTTATTTATTTACTGCTATTCATTTCTTCTGAAGAACAAATCTCTGGTACTTCATTATTGATAAATTATGGTGACTTTAGATGGGTCAGCCCATGAAAAGCCAATGGCTCATCTGTCCCTATATTCTCAGTTTAAGTGCCCTCTGTTACTAGGTATTTATAGATGGGTTAAGATAATAGCTCAGAGGTCACTAGTGGTCTTATCAAACATTTCTTGTTTATTATTGAGCTCAAGGTGACAGATTTTGCGTAACTACACATGGTTGTTTAATTTATTAATTTTAAGGTCAAGTAATGTTCTACCTAATGCAAGCTGTTATTCAAAATATTCAATTTGTATTTGAACCCATTATGATAAAGACCTTCGCTTGATGCTGCTTATGTGCCTTGATACACCATTCACTCATTTCTCAGTTTTTATTCCTAAAAATATGTCGTTAATTTTGCTTTTATTATTAAATGATCAAGGGAAATAAATCTTACTAAAATAAGATGAAAGCACTAATTCCTTCCCTTGGTTCAACTTATGTATCGCTTTCTTCTGCCGTTTCTCAAACAACATATTATTAGTTAATGAAATGATTCACTCAAAGTTAATTAACCTGCGAATTGGTACCTTCCTTTCCAGGTCTGAGGAAGGGTATTTTACTGTAAATGGCTCTAAACAGACCATGTTGCATATATAAATGCAGGCTGTAACATTCCTTATTTATGCTGATGTTTCTTTACTTATGGTCTAGGTGCAAACCCATTGTATTGGTTTATATCACAAGGTTTATAGATTTGTACCAAGCCATGAATCCTGTCAGCATTTATCATTCTTTCAGTGATTTTCCCTCTTGTTTAATTTTGCACTCATTTGAAATTGAAATGTTCACCCAACAAAACTTGAAAATAATGAAAGCATGACATTTAAGAATCACTATTTGGAAGAAAACCATTGTAACTAAAGGAAGGAACTGCTCAATTGCTCAGTTTAAGCAATAATTTTCTATTTATCAAAATTGTTTCCTTATATTCCTGCTGACGTTTTGTAAATCAAAATACATACAGAAAGCTATGGGTTTTAAAGGAAAGTTTTAAGTAAACAAAAGATTAATGCCTTTCATTGAATTAAAACACATTCAGGGCCTAGATAAAACTTAATACACTTCAATGAAAAAGCTGTTTATCTCCAAATAAAATACTGAGGAAGGGTATCTTTAACTTCCCATGATATAATGAAGTGTAAAGGCCGTGTGGAGAATTTGAGATCTGTGCCACAAGGTTTGATCTTCACTCTTAGAATGCTGGGTAATTTTCTTAAAAAAAATGTTTGTGTCTTAAACCTTAAATATCTGCTTTTTTTTATGAGGAAAGATACTCAGAGTACCAAACAGGTTAGATCACAGGCCAGCAGCCAATTTACTAATGGCGGCTTGCCTGGATCTTACCTGTTTGCATAAGCATGAAGTTTGTTCCAGCACTATAAGAGGTAACTAAAAGCAATTCATTTCATTCTGAGGTTCACTTTGGCAAGACACAGTGTCTTGCTTTGTGCTTGTAGCCTTAGAGAGCTAGCATGAATAGGTGAACTTTCTTCAGAATACAATATGAAGTTTGTTGAAAATAACTTTAAACCAAATTCAAAGCAACAGCTGGTCTTAATAAATTGCTTTATGATATTTGAGTGGAAGCCATTGTGACTTGAATAAAAGAAAACTTTGTTTAAGAAAAGTTAATCTTTTATCACATTGGTGCCTGGAGTCCTCTTCCACAAGTGTGTTTAAGGTATGGCGGGAAAGGTTGATAAAGTGGTTTGACTTGAGTTGTATCACATTTGAGACATGATATATACAGGAAAGAAGAAACATTCATTTCATGTCTATAACACTGTCTAACATCTAGCCCTGCAGCGGCCTATAGTCCATTACCTCATGTTTTCACATGTTATCATGCATTACCCTGTAAAAGATTAAAGAACTTGTTCATGAACATCATGAACATCAAATGGCCGTTCATGAACATAAAGCTGTTCTCAACATGTTCATGAATTTCAAGAACATGTTCATGAACATCAATAACAGGTTCATGAATGTATTATGAACCTCTTCTCGAAATTCTTGAGAAAGTTCTGTGTTCATGAACTGTTATTTACCTTTTTTGAACATTCATGACTCTTTTTTTTTAATGTACATGATCATTCATGAAGTTCATGAATAAACTCTTGAATCTTGTGCAGGGGTTTCCTGCTGAACACCAGTAGCTGAAGAAATCATTTTCCCATTGAGTAACAATGACTTCTGCCAAATATCATTAACAATTCTTTTATGACTGTGTGTAAGAAAAGTCTAAAGAAAAAAGGTTATATACAAAGTTTTCAGTATCTAGACCCAAGAAATGAATTTCTCAATACAATGGGGAAATAACTTAAATGTTCTTTGATGATAGATTATGTAATTATCTTCCCTTGGGATTTGTCATTTGATATCCAACAATTTTCCCTTCTTGAAAGAATATTGGAAGAATATTGAGTTTTGTCCGACACTAACAGTGTCCCAAGTGATGCAAGATCCCAAGTTATTGGCAGGAAACACATGGAATAATATAACAGTTCCTTGATGTTCCCAAAGTCTTGGCTAGCAGAAGATTAATTCTTATTTCATCACATTTTGAAATTTCATTTGCAAACTCTTTTAATTTGGGACAGTTGAAAAATTTGCGTTTGGTATAGGGTTAAGCACAATATTCCAAATGTAATTGGGCACAAAGGCTTATTAATTTGTTTGTTTTTTAAAAAGGAGTAAAATTAAAAAAGCCTTGTGAACAACTGTCAAGGGCAAATAACATCTATAGGAAAGATTCGAAATAACCAAAACATATTGAGGAATGACTGCAAGACTAAAGTATGTCCTTCACAAATGGGAAGCACTAACTATAGTCTTGCAATGAACCCCTTGAATGTTGTTTCACGTAATTGTCACCAAATATGGGGGTTCATGGTCATTATGATGGTATTTTAATAAAGGTTTTATGCAAATAACTTCAAAACAAATTTCGCTCTTTTTTCAATATTGAGATCAGCAATATTAAAAAGTAACACATCATTAGAATCTTCTCTCTAAGATGCTTTGTCACTTAACAACATCGTTTTTTTTGTTCCAGTTGATATCCATATAAATCGCTTTCGACTCATGCAAATATTTTCCTTAGGTCATTTACTGAAACGGTTCCCAGGAGGTTACCCAAACTCTATAAGGAGGAATACCCGAAAGACCCGAAAACACAACATATAGAGCCAAACCCTGGTACTTAAGATCAGGCACTATCTAAGTTCTAACAAGGAACAACAGTCTGTCTAAAAGCATCTTCATGTAACTGTCATCTGTATGCCAGCTATAGGACACTGAACACAAACAATCTGCGAATGGTTTGTATTAACCCATTACCAAACCATAACGACATTTGACCAGTTTGTTGCAGATGACTCTGGAAAACATTGTGGTTAAAGGAGAAATTGCTATTAACAAGCAATTTCTCCTTTTCCCACAGTGTTTTCTGCCCTATCAGAAGATTATTTTTCAATTTCATCACATTTTGAAATGTCGTCTGCAAACTCTTTCAATTTGGAAGAGTTGAAAATATTGCATTTGGTAAAGGGTTAATAATGAATTGGAAGACTTTGCAGACAACAAAATAAATAGAAATATAATTGAAAGAAATTTTCTGGTCAAGTTAAAGGTGCTTTTTCACACATGAGACAATTTGCAGGTCAAAATTAAATGTTGTTGGAACAATATCGCTTTTGAATTTTGGTATATCTGATAAAGAAAAGTACTGAATGCAAAATTGATAAAGAACCTGCCAATACATCTTAGTATGTTATGGATTTCAAACTGCTCTAACGCTTTAGAATACGAATACATTACACTGTACATTGTTTACAGGCTCCTATTATACTTTAAGACAAACTTATTTAACTTCCAAGGGCTATTCTCCAGTATGTCTCATGCAACAGTACAGCTGCTATGATTATACAGCTTTAACCAATTACCAAACAATAATGTCATTTGACCATTTTGTTGCAGAAGACTCTGAAAAACATTGTGGGAAAAGGAGAAAGTGCTCTTTAAGAGCACTTTCTCCTTTTCCCTCAATGTTTTCTGCACAATCAGAAGATTATTTTTCAATTTCATCACATTGTGAAATGTCGTCTGTAAACTCTTTCAATTTGGGACAGTTGAAAATATTTCGTTTGGTAAAGAGTTAAGAAATCAAATTTCAGTGCCCAAATAAGTGACTTCGCTATTGTGTGGCTTTATAAGTGCATAATGCTGACAAAGTTTTAGCCTAAGGCTACAGTGTAACTGTCATAAATGTTATACGAGACAAGAAGGCTGGCCTGAATTTAACTAATTATCCTTCAGAAAATTCAAATTTATCATGGTAAAGTAAGAACGCTAGCCTGATATTGCGGAGGTTATGAACCCCAATGACCTTTAACCTCATGTGGGATTTTGTAACGGGTTTGCATTGAAACAACAGTAGATAGTAACTATAGCATATCATATATTTTTTAATGATATATGGCAGAAACCATTGTGACAAAAGAAAAAATTGCTCATAAAAAGCAATTTATCCTTTAGTCACAATGGTTTCCAAAAGACCATGTAACAGATATATTGTTAAAGTGGGGAATACTAGAGAAAGGGGTTATCTTGAGTAAATTATAAATGGGATTTTATGATTGGTCCAAAATTCACAAGACACTTACAGAATGATAAATAACTTTTTCTTGTGATAATGAAAAGTAACCATTGTTACAAAAGGAGAAATTGCTTGCAGTTTTTCAGTCATTTCATCTGCTTCAGATACAAAAGATTAATTAAAGATAAAAACCCTGAATCGGTTCAACCTATGTTTAGTCTTTAGAAGAAATGGCAGAAAAAAAAAACACATACAAGAAGGGTTTAACAATGATCCCAATGCATCTTTCAGAAATAAACTTTGAAATCATTATGACTTTACAAGACTAAATTTTGAAATCATGACTTTATAAGACTAAATTCTTTTTTTGTCGCTAAATTAATGTTATCAATATTTTTCTGTTGCAATAAAGTATTTTTGGCAGTCCCATTTAAAAAAAAGGTCAATTCATTTCCTTTATGGGAATTCAGAGACAAATCCAAATGAAAGTTTTATTGGATCATTTAAATAGAAAATGGTATTTCCATTCTCTAATTGCTTTAGTAATCATTCCAACAATAGTACAAGTGGTCCAATACAAGGTTCAAGTAATTGCTTGAATGTGCAAGTGGGTTGTTAAGGTTAAGTTGGCATCAATGCGGAAATTACTTTTAGAATTACCAAATATTAGCAGCAAGGAGCTCTTTGTCAAGATATTGGGCTATAATATTAATTCTCCCTTTTATTTTGACATTTTATGCAACATATGATGATCAACAATTGGTTGCTGTTCGTCGCTTTCTGTGAAGGTTCAAATCAGCAGTGATAGCTTTTTGTAGGTCCCTTGGTCAAAGTCAAGGTCACTCTATGGGGGTCAAATCAGTAGTGGTAGATTTTGGTTGGTCACTTGGTCAAAAGTCAACATCACCAATTAACTATCACTTGGTCAAATATCATATATGTTCAAATCAGCAGTGGTAGGTTATGGGTTGGTCACTTGGTCAAAAGTCAAAGTCACTCTGGATTTCACTTGGTCAACAGTCATTATAGGTTTTTAGAGATCATGTGTTTTTAAGATCACATAGTGTAATATTTTGACATTTTCTGTTTCTTATAATGTAGATCATTAAAAAAAATTAATTTAAGGGAATGCCAATGGGTTTTGAATGATGGCGTTTTAACTAAGATTCGTTGAGGCTTCGAGTTTAAAGCCTCTGTTACATTAGTTCTTTTCTGTGAATCTTTTCAACAACAACAACTGATGAACAAAATTAATGCCGTCTACACAATGCGAATTTCAACTTTCCTAAAACTTCTAAGAACATTGGAAAAGAGTATAAGGTTGTGACAAATTCCTCAACAGTGAAGAAAACTAATTTCTTTGCACCGAAGCAATAAGGAAATGTCTAGGACCTAATTTCTTTTTGACAAACATGTCGAGGGTTCGATGCAAGACTATAGTAAGTGCTTCATAAACATGAAGCACTTACTATAAGTATTGCATTGAACCCTTGATGTGATCCAGCAAGTGAGTGCCTGGGACTTGCCTGCAATCAAAGTAATTCTTCTGTTTCTGCAGTAGTTGACGTAACAACTCACTTTGACAAAGAGATATATTGCTCATTGTGGGCCTTTCCTTTTGTCTAATTGTTTCAATCACTTTCTTGTGCTCTTAACCTGTTCCTTTATTTCAAATGCAGCAAATTGATTAAAATAAACACTCTTAGAAATTGTCACATTGTTTGTAACCTGTTTCATAAGGAAAATCTTTCATAATTTGTCAGGTGCTGTAAATGCTATCAACATTTGGTCCAGTCCCTAAATCTCATGTGATGTGGTTTTATAATAATTGTGGTTTAAGTTTTCAACATTTTTTTTTTTATATACGGCTTGCTAAGTACTCTTCCCAAGGCTTGAACTTGTATTGCCCAAAGATGCTCAAAGTGAATTAATTGCCGTTATTGGGAATCACAATCTTACATATACAAGTCTGAAATCTCTGAAATTAAACACCCTGCAGATCCCCATATACAAGTCTGAAATCTCTGAAATTAAACACCCTGCAGATCCCCATATACAAGTCTGAAATCTCTGAAATTAAACACCCTTCAGATCCCCATATACAAGTCTGAAATCTCTGAAATTAAACACCCTGCAGATCCCCAGGCTACAGAAATAAGTGAAATTAGTATATCCATTGTGAAAATGATTTATTCACCATCCTTACATAACTATAATCTTTCAACAGTTCTTAATCTTAAAAGTGCTTGTTCACAGATGTGAGGAAATTTGGAGATTGAAATAAATTCCTTTAAAATTGCACAAAAGCTATATTGTTTTATGATAGGTATTGAAGAATAGTCATGGGAATAGATCGTTTTTAATTCTTTTAAGTGTGTAAACAGTGAATTGACATGTTTTTTTATCCAATTTATTATACAAAAGCATAG
Organism: Cerastoderma edule; assembly: GCA_947846245.1. Lineage (NCBI taxonomy): Eukaryota > Metazoa > Mollusca > Bivalvia > Cardiida > Cardiidae > Cerastoderma > Cerastoderma edule. Next base: position 36,958,489 of record OX401413.1, on the reverse strand, counting down.
CAATGCTTTAGAGCTCCACCACATACAAATTGTACATACTGAGACAAATTGTACATACTGAGACAAATTGATGCTTCCTTTAGAGCTCCACCACATACAAATGGTACATACTGAGACAAATTGATGCTTCCTTTAGAGCTCCACCACATACAAATGGTACATACTGAGACAAATTGATGCTTCCTTTAGAGCTCCACCACATACAAATGGTACATACTGAGACAAATTGATGCTTCCTTTAGAGCTCCACCACATACAAATGGTACATACTGAGACAAATTGATGCTTCCTTTAGAGCTCCACCACATACAAATGGTATATACTGAGACAAATTGATGCTTCCTTTAGAGCTCCACCACATACAAATGGTACATACTGAGACAAATTGATGCTTCCTTTAGAGCTCCACCACATACAAATGGTACATACTGAGACAAATTGATGCTTCCTTTAGAGCTCCACCACATACAAATGGTATATACTGAGACAAATTGATGCTTCCTTTAGAGCTCCACCACATACAAATTGTACATATTGAGACAAATTGATGCTTCCTTTAGAGCTCCACCACATACAAATGGTACATACTGAGACAAATTGATGCTTCCTTTAGAGCTCCACCACATACAAATGGTACATACTGAGACAAATTGATGCTTCCTGAATGTATTATGCTTTCAATAGCTTCTTTAAATTATATCAAACAACAATACAAAAACAATTTTGTTTCAACAACAATTAATTTTGACTTCAAAATTTTCTTTTCTGTAAAGAAGTACATTTAAAATATACTTTTCATTAAAGAACTCAAACAACTTTTAAATATTTAGTAAGTTTTATCATTCATTTTTTTTCTGTCTCATCTAACAAGTTTGATTAGAAAATAAAAGGTGTCTGTCTATGTCACTAATAAAAAGTGATAATGAATTTCTTACCGATCTCCATTGGCGCTCTTGAATAAACAAACTTCACCAAAAACAAGTTTACCTAATCACCCAATTGGTGATTATGGGATATGTCCAAAATGAAACTCTAGACGGGTGACAATAAATATATCATGGGTTCAGTGCAACACTATAGTAAGTGCTTCATGTTTATGAAGCACTTACTATAGTCTTGCACTAAACCATCGATAAATCAGAAGAGGGAGTTCCTTTTTCTGAAATTGACTAGAAACCGATGACAAAATGCATGATGATTAGTTGTATGAGCTACCCATCTTTTTCTCATAAAGATTTCAGAGGTGATCTGCTGAAGGTGCTTTGAAATGAATTTAGTTGAAAGAAATGGTTAACATGTTTCTTTAATGTCTTTCAATAGACTTGACACATTTTCTATACTTGAAAGAAAGATAATTGACAGATCAAGGGTTCAATGCAAGCACTTATATTAGTATTGCACTGAACACTTGGAGATTAGGTTTCTCTTATCAGGGTAACCTCGTACCAAACACACAGAAGTTGCATGACAGTCTTCTGCAGACTTTTTATTGAAATTATTGGGAGAAAAGTAGAAATTACTAAATTCTGTCTTTCCTTTCATGTGTATGCATTGGTTTTAGAACTTTTACAAAATCTACCTGTCTGAAAACATTTTATCGACTTCAAAGATATTTTTTTGTTACCGGTAACCCATATTCCAATATGGGAATTTGTGACTGGTCCAAATTCAAAGCAGCACCAGACAGAAAATAGCAAGAAAGCTTTTCTTGATGATACTAGATACAAACCACTGTGATCATGAGGTATTTATACTTATTATTTTTTAAATAATTTAAGGTTATTTGGAAAAGAAAGGACCAAATAACATTTGCTGCATAGTCCTTGGAAAATGTAATTATAGAATATACAGTTGATCAGCTTTACTCATGGTGTATGTCAATTATGAATATAAAACTTTTAAAACTATCAATTAGGAAACCTTTTTTGGCATACTGCCATGAAAGTACATATAAACCCCAAATGTTGAGGAAATGTTGACAGAAATCTTGAAAGCTTGTGAATGAACAGAGTTCATTGTTAGCCATTCAGCCACAACCATAGATCATTATTGTTTGGTGTAATTAATCTGTGCAAAAACAAGCTTGTTTTGATTAGAATGTAATTTGAGATAGTAACGTTTCTTTATATGGGGTGTGTGTTAGATTGTGTTTGTATGGTGTTGAACGCTGTATCACCACTTTTTCATCAATTATAAACCATCTTACTTTGCTTCCAATTATTATTCTTCAGTTTGTATCATATACATGTAACAATACAGCGGTTGTGCAATTTTAAAGAAAATAATTGTTTTCTTCCAAATTTTCTCACACCTGTGAAACAACACTTTCAAATGGTACCATTAATAATTGAACTATGGTAGATAGCGTCCTTTTACTTTTGAACACATTGAAATTATTTTCTGATGCCTGTAATGTTATTTATAGATAGACATATAACGTTGTATAATGTTGATAGGATGTAAAGCCAATATCAAATGAAAACAGAATAAAAACTATGTTGTATGGCGTAACATAAGAATCACAAAGGCTTTTAGCTACAGGGCTTGGACTTAAGACCCTGTGGAGGATAAAGAAAGATCTTAAACTTGATAAGCCACCATAACAGTGTTGACTTTAAAAATGGTAATTTGTGTAACCTGAGCATAATAGGGAAATGTTTCAAGGATTTAAATGGTTCAGGTTTCAAAGCTCAATAAGTTTTACCTTGTGAATGATAATGGGCAAGGTTATGTTGTGTATAACAGGTCACAGTTTACAGATAGTGTAGACTTCGCATTACATCAAAGAGACATTTTAAAGGTTATTTTTAAAAGACATGTTGAAAAGTGGACAGTGGTGTAAGAGTTGGTGTGGTTGTGACTTATAAGCAGATGGTATAGTTTTAACCCTTTCCCAAACAATAACGACATTTGACCACTTTGTTGCAGACGACTTTAGAAAACATTGTGGGAAAAGGAGAAATTGCTCGTAACAAGCAATTTTTCCTTTTCCCACAATGACTTCTGCACTTTCAAAAGATTATTTTCCAATTTCACCACATTTTGAAATGTTGTCTGCAAACGCTTCCAATTTGGTACAGTCTAGGCGTTTTGTAAAGGGTTAAAAGTGGACAGTGGTGTACAAGTTGGTGTGTTTGTGACTTATAAGCAGGTGGATATAGTAATAAGTGTCCAGTGATTTGAACTGAATTGTGTTTTCTGAGAATAAGAATAAATTGGCGGTGAAATTATTCATTATAGTCCTATAAAGTTTCCGCTACAAATTGTGCGTCAGGGTTGTGTGATTTTTACCCATTACCCTGTAGGGGGAGCTGTAACTTATCAAAAAAGAATGCAATAGCAGAAAATGGAAAGAAAAAAAAAACAATTTTCAATGTAAAATTGTTTCGAAATAATTTTGACAAAAGTATACATGGATAGTTAGGAGCAATATTGCTTTTGTCTCAGTTGTTATTAGCGTTTTCTGCAGCATGTGCAGTCAAGGTAGAATACCCATATTATCTTCCTCTGTAAAACTCATTCTGGCATCAGGTTACATCAGTAGTTCTTGGTTAACCTCGGAAGTTCTTGGTTAACCTCGGTAGTTCTTGGTTAACCTCGGCAGTTCTTGGTTAACCTTGGTAGTTCTTGGTTAACCTCGGCAGTTCTTGGTTAACCTCGGCCAGAGTCTTGAACTAATCTGTTCAATGGGAATAGTTTTGGCCCAGATCGAGGTATATCGAGAGCGACCGAAATAATCCGAAGAAAGAATGAGTTTCACAATGTCGGATTATGGGTATTCTACCTTAAGTGATGTATTATGAAGCACAGAGTTAAGACCATGTAAAAAACTTTGTGACAAAAACAATATCTACTCGACACTAATAAGGGATTGTTGCTTTTTGGACAATTTTATTCAGCATGTTCAGCTCCAGTGTGCCAGGTCATTTTCATTGTTAATTTTTTAATATAAATCATGTTGTTAATTCAACCCTTACAGTGCTTAAACTGACTTTATGCTTATGCAAACAGGTTAGATCTAGGCCTGCCACCAAGTAAATTGGTGGCTGGCCTGTGATCTAACCTGTTTGCTACTCTGAGTATCTTCCCTCATTAAAATTATCCAGATATTTAAGGTTTTGGAAAGCAGACGACACAAAAATTTATTTTTAGAAGATAACCCAGCATTCTAAGTGTTAAATAATCAGTTCTGGTTCCTTGTAACCTTTATCATGTTTCCCTGGAAGCGTTTATCTGTCTTCTAGCTATCTTGTGTAATAAATTAAGAAAGTTTTCTACCAAATTGTAAAGGAATCATGACAGTAATCATATTCTATTTTAGTGGTGTTACTTACTGAAATCAAGTGGGATGCATGGCATTGGCAAATGAGAGCCTAAAAACATGTTTAATTGAGTCAAAGGTAATGTTAATATTAAGGCAACAAAGTAAACAATAAGAAAATAATATGCATAAAACATTTCAGACTCTACATTACAGTGCATGAAAGGGTAAATGTTGTGTTTTTCTTCTGATGGAAGCAATATTGCATGTGCCATCACATTTATTACAAACGAATTCCGTGTGAGAATGTGTCATTTGCTAAGAGAGAGGGTTGTTTTGATACATTGATGGTCTCCGGTGATTGTGATATATACCTCCCAGGTCAACGGTGCCTAATTAGGGAGAGAAGACAATAGTTAGGCTGACTGGTACTGATTATGTTTGTCTCAACAAATGGATCAACATGTTTTTAATGCTATTTCAGTACCACAATATCTACTTAACTGATATTGAACTGAATTAGTCTAGAAGGAATTGTGTTTGAGGGAACTTTTCAAGGGTTCAATGCAACACTAGAGAAAGTCGAGGGTTCAGTGCAATACTGTAGTAAGTGCTTCATGAACCCTCGATTTTGTCATTGTTCAGAGGGTAATACAGTAAAACCATACAGGGGTTTCAAGCACAAAACTCTGGCTTGCCTAAAAAAATATTTTTTATCAAGAATTTATATACAAATATTACCATCAAATAATACTTTACACCAATTCTAATTAATCTAACTGAAGAGGTCACTTTTCATATGTTGCTGCTCTCAATTTGGCCATGTTCAAATACCATATTATGAGAGATTGAACCAATTATTGAATAAGTAATAAATATTAATAATATCAATATTTATATTAAATAAATTTACATTTTTGATCTTTGATTTGGTTTCTCAAGTGCCTACAATTTAAGTCCTCATGCCCCCATTGTGAATTTCAAGAATTTTTGTACAAATTTTGAAGGTGTTTGTAACAATTACATGTACTTCCAACATCAATCTGTCTAAAAGTATAACATGGCTAGAGAGGATGAAAGGACATGATTTGGCTGTTTCATCCATACAATCCATGTTGCAATTTTGTTTCAATTTATATGGATGACATGCATTCCTTCATTCATTACTTCATTAACATAACCCCACCCATAAACACCTTTTTTTTTTATTAGATGAAAGTATCAAATACAATTTAGGAAGCTTCAACCCTTGAGTAAAGACATCTCTGTTGAATGAACTATTTTCCTTCATAAACATGTTTTCCTGTTTGTGAAAACTTTTCCAGTTCCTCTATATGGAATTGTGTGACTTGTCCAAATTGAAAGCAACATCATTCAGCATCTATAATTTACTGAGGGTTCAGTGCAAGACTATAGTAAGTGCTTCATGTTTATGAAGCACTTACTATAGTCTTGCACTGAATTATCACCTTATTATGTAGAATAACCTTCTTTCTATGACTTGATGTAGAATCAATGGAACAAAAGACTTTAATACTGGCCACATACTTTGATGCTTCACTATGAGTGGGACAGTTAGAACAAAGAAGAGTTAAATAATGAATTCTCTTTATAAACAAATGGTATCTAATGTTGCTTTTAGTTGAGACAAGTTATTTAATTTGTTAGGAGCAATTCAGATAAAGTCATACTCTTGGGTCATCAGACATTTTCTATTGATTAAATCAAGATCCAATTCCCTGATTAAATTATGATCTTAAAGATTCCCTGATTAAATAATAGTCATATGGATACTCTTGTGTTTTGTTTAATATTTCATTAAACTGCAAGAGTTAAAAAATTATTGAAAAATCTACCTAAAAAAATCCATTTTTCTAAGGATATAAATTTTGTTTGTGTTTTATGTAAGTATTAACATTTTTAAAATGGAGAAAATCCAATGTCTGAGTTAATGCCAATGATTTCCTAGCTCCACTCACTTGTTTCCTACATGTAAACAGATGTAATCGTGCATTACTCCACACTCTTCACAGATGTACAAAGGAATATCCACTGTGAAATTGATGTGACAAAAGTAGTGATTTTGTTGAATAATGTGAAGTGACCCTTCTTGCCTGACTGCGATTCATTGGTAAGCTGGTTTATAAAATGATGCAGGAGTTATTTGTTGCGCACCTTTCAAGCGCACCTAATGTCATGTGATAAGAGTATTTAAATGTTACCAAAAATCATGTGGCAATAGCATAGATACCACCTCTTATTTTAAGTTTAGGTTGTTGGTTATTTAGTATTTAAATTTTACCAAAAACCATGTGGCAATAGCATCTTGAGATACCACCTCTTATTCTAAGTTTAGATTGTTGGTTATTTAGTATTTAAATATTACCAAAAAACCATGTGGCAATAGCATCTTGAGATACCACCTCTTATTCTAAGTTAAGATTGTTGGTTATTTAGTATTTAAATGTTGCCAAAAACCATGTGGCAATAGCATCTTGAGATACCACCTCTTATTCTAAGTTTAGATTGTTGGTTAGGAAAAACCCTGTTTGAATGATTTGCAATATCTGTATTATAAATGTTCATATCTTTTCTAAATGGTTATGAACGTTATTAGAAAGCGATGTTGTCATTTTATAGGTACAAGTCAATTTCTTTTAAAAAGTTAAAGTCCCAATCTGTGAGATATCTGTGAGATATCTGTTAGATTATGCGTCCTTTTAAATGTCTAGGATTAGTCTGTAATATTCTGATGTCAATAGAGAAAAATACTTTTAATAATGCTTCTTTAAGGCATACAAGTTTTGGAAGAAAAGTGAAATGACAGCAAAATATTATTTAATTAAACCAGGTACCATAAAAGTTATTATGAGTCGAATGAGGAATATGGTTTTGAAATTTGCTGCAATGCATAAGTAGCTTGGACAAGGGTGCGTGTAATAAGTCTTCATTAGTCTAAGAAATGAAATCCATAAATTATAGCCATAAATAAAGGTATACAGTCAAACTTGTCTTAGATGTCCATTCTAACTCATTTCCCCTCATACTAAATCTTTAGTCTAGTAATAATCAAAAGCATCAGCAGATGACAGTTTCAAGTATTGGGAAATTGGCGTTAGCTTTATGAAACCTAGAAGACACCGTTGGTACATAAGGAGGAATTCCTCGTGAAAATTTTGCATTTAAATGTCATAATGATTTCATTGGTCTTGCTCTGAAGTTTTGGTCAATTGAGAATGTATAATGGGCAGTGTTTTAACCAGGTGTCGGCTTAACCCCATAATGCTTCATTAATAACTTGCCCCCATGCATCTGTTGCAGCTAGAAACTGGAGAAATTACTGGCAAACAAGCATGAATTGCTCTTGGGGAAAATTTGCCCATTGTCAAAATGGAATCTGATAGCATATAGAAAATGTTGTTTTCATTATTCAATGCTGTAGCTTTAATTTAGTCCAGTCACAGATATATGGGTGAATGTGTTAGTAAATATAAAATATCATGTATCCAGGGTTCAGTGCAAGACTTAAGCATTTGCTATATGTTTATGAAGGATGTACACATAGTCTTGCACTGAACTCTCAAATTATGGTATTTCACCCAGATAGAAGGCAACAGTAGAAGACATTTTACATTTTTGAGGTATCAAAAAATCTATTTTGTTAAGCAATACAGTGTAAAATGGGCAATAACTTAACTAATGAAACAAAAAATATGCTCATCATGAGCAATTATTTTATTCTTCTGAAATATATATTTCTGAAATCTTGTACTACAGATGTTTTGAAAAAAGTATAATACAGTCAAACTTGTGTTAAGAGGCCAGCCTATGGGACAGAGTAAATTGGCTGTTTAAGACAGGTTGGCTGCTTAACATAAATTGATTTACACTATAAATCTAACAATGGGACTTTCTGTAGTGGCTGTTTAAGGCAGGTTGGCTGCTTTAAAGGGTTGTTGCTTAACACAAGTTAGACTGTATTATAAGAAAAAGTGATAAATCCATTACTTCATGCATACTTGTAATAACAAACTTTCCATGCATAAGGTTTTCAGAGGTATATAACCATTGCAAAAGAAGCCTCTTTTTGTCACAGTGATTTCTCCAGTTGTCTGCCGCCTGTTGGTGCATCATATTGGGTCAATATATGATAAGGGGTCTAACATGCTTTAACCCATTACCGAACAATAGCGATATAATTGACCAGTTTGTTACAGACATCTCTGGAAAACATTGTGGGAAAAGTAGAAATTGCTCTTAACAAGCAATTTCTCCTTTTCCCGCAATGCTTTCTGTCCTATCAGAAGAACATTTTTCAATTTTATTACATTTTAAAATTTCGACTGAAAACTTGTTGAAATTGGGACAGTCTAAAATTTGGTGTTTGGTAAAGGATTAATGTCTAGATTTCAAAAGTAAGATCATACACATCATTGTGAACATAAAAGTGAAAGACAAGTTTCACAAGGGTTGATGCGAGACATTATAAAATCCTTCACAGAAGTAAAGGATTTGCTATTGTCTTTCATTGAACCTTTGATATATTAGTATTGCACTCAACATTTATGATATAAAGAATTAACATACCTGGATGGTTTTGTGGTTGGAACCCCATTTTCCCCTCACTTTGGATGGTCTGACTGTCATGGTCACATCTGTGGTATAAATACAAATAAGTCCTCTTCGTTACACATAACTCAATGAAAAATGATGATAATAGGCCAACGGTTTTACGACCTGCAAGACCCCGTGGAACAGGTCTTTAATCATATATATCTAACCTCAACCGTGAACTTCCTACATAAATTAAGGCATATATATATAAAAGCAATACTGTATAAATGTTCTCCAGTCAGATGGACTAACAGCACTCACACACTCTCATGCATTGACTTGTTAAATTAAGTAAGATAAAATTTTGAAAGCCGAAGTCCAGTTTTCAGAGACGGGGTCCAATAACAAGGTTGGCTGGGGGTTGGACTGGTTACAGAGTTAGATAACAAAAGTTTGTTTGATCAAGAAGGACAATTTTACCTAGTTTATTATCAGTGTCTATATCGCACGGTGTCTCCTCTGGGTTAAAATAATCCATACCACACTGGACCCTCCGTCTAACTAGTGGATCTACAAACCAAACTAACACAGAGTGCACATATCCCAGTAGTGATCAATTCTAGTAATGCAAACGTGCTTCAAGTGACAGAACTAGTTATTCCTGAAATTCTTCAGCTTCAAATTCAAAAAAAGTATTGGAAGGAAGAGAATATTTTGTTCAGCACTTCAAATGAGCTTCTCGACTGTGGATTCTGTTTCTTTATTCAGGGATAAACAAATCATATTGAGTTGTATGTGACAGTTTGTTAACAAGAGGAAATTGTTGAGTGTTGTAGACCTGTCGTAAATTGTGAGTGTGGACCTATCAGGAGGTAGGTACAATTAAAGGCTTGGCCTGTCAGGTGTGAGAGTGCTCTATTTCCTTACATTGAGGCTGTCGTCCGTTGGACGGCCCCCATATGTCATCAGTCAGTCTGGCTTCCTCGAGTCGTGCGGTACTCGAAACGGTGTTTGAATTGCCTGATCACTCCAATTCTCAAACCCACCACCCGCCACCCAGTATGTCGAGTAGTACACAGCTTCCATTGCTCTCCAGGGGCCGTCGGCCTTCTGCAGCTGTCGTCGAGGCGGACTTCCTGGCACAACGGCAGGGAAAGGTAATTGTGCGATTTTTGTTTATTATGGATTTGTTTGTTATGCATTTTGAAAATGGATTTTTGACGGCGTGATGAGAGCTTGCTTTCTTTGGTAAGGATGGTTATACATGATTATAAGATGCCACTCTGAGAAAATCCAATTTGGTTTTGATGTCTTAATTCTTTCCCTTTTTATAGATGTCATTCAATGGCTTTGCAGCTGCAAACATTTGCAAATGTTGTGATAAAAGGAGAATTTGATTTTGATGAGTTAGTTCTTCTTGTGCCACTATGAATTCACTAATTCATAATTAAAAACATAATTATTTGTAAATAACATGCATAATGCATTATCTAATGCAATTTTATTTTAATTCATTTCAAAACCCTTTTTTTATGTTGTCTGTTGCAGAATTTGAGGTTTGGAGATTGTTTAAGTATATTATGAACATATTCAGTCATGGCACATAGTATGGTTGAAGAAAATTATTATGACTTGTCTGCTCAACTTAACTTAACCAAACTCAATCATTCTGTGTTTTGATTGGTTGGTCAATATCCTGTAAGTTGACTAGATGATCTTCATATGAGAATGGGCTGTATGCACAGGGGCTTTTTCCTCAATTTGGGAAGATGCCCAGGCCTGTGAATTTTGGGAGATTGTGTTGATGAAATTGCTGAATTGGGAAAGCGAAAAGGTGGTATGACTTAATTTTTAAAATGTTAGCCCTAAATGCTCAGTTTTCACACAAGGGAGAGATCTGTTTGGTTCTCAAGTTTATCCAGCAGTGTTTGATTAATATGCATACATTGTTTGGCTGTTTAGGTGTTTGGCAGATTGATTGGCTTGAGGAATCTAAGTTTGTGATTAAAAAGAAATTAAAAAAGATATGACTCGAGCAAGCATAAGATTTTAGTGTATTTTCAAATCTCCTAAATTTAGAGGTCAAAAAGATTTAAGAGAAAACCCTTGAGATAAAGTCAACCATTCATGATTAATGGCTATCAATTACATGTAACTGAAGGGATTTGTTCAAAATTGTTCAAATGGAGAAGACTTAAAAAGGACAAATTTATTAAAAGCTGTTCTGAAACATGCATGCTCAAAGATCTTAGCTTTTATGGCATTGGATTTGAAAAAAAAAACTTCTATCACATTGCTCTGCCTTTTACTAAATATCAGTGGTTCAATGCAAGACTATGATAAATGCTTCACAAACGTGAAGAAGCACTTACTATAGTCGATCATTAAACACTAGCTATGAGAATGAAGAACCTGAAGTTGAAAGTGTTTAAAGTCCTTCAATTTGATTTGACGTTCTGGAAAACTAAATCTAATGAATGGTGAAACTACTATATTTGAGCATATAGGGCAATGAAAGTTTGACTCATTTAAGCCCATGTTTTTTCTGTAACAATAGTTTTAAAAGAAGCCATTATTAAACTTAATATTAACCTGTCTTGCTGATAACTAAAAATTGTTGATACAGCATTAAACACCATACAAAAAAAAAAAAATACATTGCTTATTCAAGAAATATCTCAATTTCTGTCTGCTATCCTGCTTGAGAAATGTTTAAATTTCAATGTACAGTTTGTTTATCTGTTTCTAGTATGATAAGGTGTTAACTTAGAAATATTTATGATAGAAGTTAAAATCGTTGTTAGCAATATCAAAGCTGTTGTGTTGTTTTGAAAACAGAAACACAGTTTACGCTTAAATCCATAATTCTGTTGAACCTTAAAAGGTACAAGTTGCCACATATTTGCAGCAAATACTTTATTACCAAGACATTTCAATAAATTTGTTCTGGAATGCTCAGGTTATAATGAGCGATTTCTCTTTTTGTCACCCATGATGACAACTCTAAATACCCCAAAGAAAATGTTTTGTTTATACTCTATAAACTGCTGTTTGAGGGTTCATTGCAAGACAGTAAGTGCTTCACATTTGTGAGGATTTACTAAGTACAAGACAGTAAGTGCTTCACATTTGTGAAGGATTTACTAGAAAGTAAGTGCTTCACATTTGTGAAGGATTTACTAAGTACAAGACAGTAAGTGCTTCACATTTGTGAAGGATTTACTAGAAAGTAAGTGCTTCACATTTGTGAAGGATTTACTAAGTACAAGAAAGTAAGTGCTTCACATTTGTGAAGGATTTACTAGAAAGTAAGTGCTTCACATTTGTGAAGGATTTACTAAGTACAAGACAGTAAGTGCTTCACATTTGTGAAGGATTTACTAAGTATTGCACAGAACCCTGTTATTGTTTTCAAAAAGGACGAGTGACAAAATTCTATACAAATTTGGTCATGACATTTTTTCATAGTATTTTTTGCAGATAAGTTGCGTGACAATTGTGGCACAAAAGGTAATTGTGTCAGACAGTTATTATTTTCATTATTCACAATGGTGTCTTAGTACAAATCATATCAACATATTCTATGGGAAAGGACTTCACTGTTCAAAATTTAAATCAAGAGTAAAAATAACAACTGAAAGTATAAAGACTGATTACTAAAACCTATGTGAAAGAAGGAAAAAATACAGGTCAAAAGCAATATGCTATAGCAGTGTGCAAGTGTTATGCATGTTAAAACGCATTTAAGGGTTTATTGCAATACTATCAAAAGAGCTTCACATTGGTAAATCACTTGCCGTAGTGTTTCATTGAATCCTCAATAGATATAGGGTGGAAATGATTAAACCATTACCACCTTACACCACATGTTTGCGTGTTGCAGTTTACGATTTTCAAAAAGCATTGTGACAAAAGGAGAAATTGCTTGTCACAAGCAATTTCTCCTTTTGCCACAATGCTTTTTCGCTCTGTTCACATATCACTACAGCGGAACTGAAAGGTTTTTCACATGTTTACAAAGCTTTTCTAAGCTTGGTTGCTTCAAGTAAAAAAAAGTCGTCTGCCTGTGGTAAGGAGTTAAAAGCTGTTTGTATTAGGGGAATTGTTAACCCATTACCAAACAACAACGACATTTGACCAGCCTGTTGCAGACGACTCTGTAGAATATTGTTGGTAAAGAAGAATTTGCTCGAAAAGAGCATTCCTATCAGAAGATAATTTTCAATTTCATCACATTTTGAAATGTCGTCTGCAAACTTTTTCAATTTGGGACAGTGGAGTATTTGGCATTCGGTAAAGGATTAAAAGGATGTGGCTGACAAGTGCTAGCAAGGCTTAAAAGTTGTGTCATAAACGTTTTGCCCCAAGCTGTACAATTAATTAGACATAAGATTCATGCCAAGCAGCCAAGTAGAGACTTAATAGAGCTCTACCATTTCTCCATACTTGTATCTATTGTACCATACCTATATCAGGTGACTTGAGACTCAATTGTGACACATAAAGAATTTACATATGATGACTATAAGTAGAAGTTGTTCTTAACCCTTTACCAAACGCCAAGTTTTCGACTGTCCCAAATTGAAAGAGTATCCAGGCGACATTTCAAATTGTAATGCAATTGAGAAATAATCTTTTGATAGGGCAGAAAACATTGTGGGAAAAGGAGAAATTACTCATTTAGAGCAATTTCTCCTTTTCCCACAATGTTTCCGGGGTCATCCGCAACAAAATGGTCAAATGTCGTTATTGTTTGGTAATGGGTTATGTCATACTATAAAAGTTCTCAGAAAGCATTAGGCCCACTCTTGCCTCAGTTTGGATCCTTAAACATTGGGATCTTGATTTTTCACATGATAAGAAGTTTTCACACAACATACTGATGGTCAAAGGTACTCCAGAAGTTCTTGCTTCAACCACAATGGGCTGTAATAAAATATTGCTTATAAGTATGGCGTCACAAAATAACTTAGTCTATGATACTTTTGATGGGCTGTAAAACGGTGCTTACATAAAGTCCTTCAGTGAAATATCTTTTTGGCTGCAGAAAGAAATGAAAATGTCCTTATTTATTCTTCATCAAGGCATTATTATCAAATACTGACGAGTTCATGTGTATCATATTTGCAGTGCTTATGATTTAACACATTTTTTCTGATAAGGTATTTTGTGATTGGCCCTTTTGTGTTTATAAGTGCTTTAACCCTATGTCAACCATTGTAAATTATGTTAAGGCTTTCCTCAATTTCCCAGCACAAGACTGGGGCTCTGAAGTATCTTGCAAAAAGACAATCTGATAAAGTTAGGTACCTGGGAGCTTGAACCCATGACCAAAGAGTTTGTATACCGCCACCTTAACCACTAGGCCACACAGGGCCCTAGCTGTGACGGTTGCTAATTGATAGGAACAGCAGAGACTTTGATATCAGCTGTTGTTTTCTTTGAGATTTTTTACTAATCCACTGCCTTGAAAGAAGAAACTGATTGTTGTAAGCAATTTCTTGTTTTGTCACAGTTTATTCAAGATTTCTTGATGAAAATGTGTTGAAATGTGTTTATATGAGGAAAAGTGCTTAAAGCCGCTTTTCTAAACCTTTTTCTTAATAGATATTCCTTTAGTTTTATTAGTTTCCACCCCAACTCTTCCTTCATCATTTATAATAGTTTGTCTATGATGCTATATAACATATTAAATGAGTACACAAACCCTTTTAACTAACGGTGACAAATTGCGATGTCAAAATTATGCACATATATTATATAGTTTTAGACATGTTTATGGGCATTTTGAATTGCATATGTTGCCAGTTTCTAAATTGTTATAGCTTGATTAGGCAACTAAATATGTGTACATGTATGTATATGTGGATTTGTCAAATGATTATTGAGGAGTTTTGAAAAGAAAACTTGATTCTATACAGACTACATTATGTATAAAACATCATTCTTATCTTCTTCAAAGAAATTATTCTAGCTTGAACTATTTGTTTCTATCACTTCGAGCCCTAGCCTCGTACTGGTTGATCCAAGAAAGCCGATACATAACTGACAAATTGTTGATACAGCTTAAACACCATACAAACAAATAAATCCATTAAAGCCATTGTTTAGGGTTCTTCATGGCCCAGTAGTTAAGGTGGAGAACTTGTGACATGGGAGTTCTGGGTATAATCCGCACCAGCATCACTGGCCCAACTGGTAGTTTTCGTGAAAGTCTCCTTCCTTTTACTGGTGAAATCCAGGAAAGCAGTAAAATAAGTGTAATACTGTTGACAAAGTAATAAATTCCAAACAAACGAACAAATAAAAAAGTCAATGTTGCTGTTTGGTAAAGGATTGAGTAGAAGTGACAGACTTATGATACTGCATTAGGACTTGTGGTGTAATCTACAAGTATTGATGTTCCATATAGCTTAGATGTACCATCTCCATTAATCCCTTACTCCATAATACGGCATTATAACGTATCTCTGCTGCAGATGACTTTAGAAACAACTGTGACAAAAGGATCAATTGCTCATGATGAGTGATATATCCTTTTTGTCACAGTGGTTTCCAACCAATATCGTAACAAAAACATATTTTTGTCAAGTTTTCTTTGCCGTCTGATGTTGCTATCAATTTGGACCTGTCACATATTGCCTTATGGGGGTTACCTCTACCTGTTCCCAATAAATTGGCAGTGGTACCTCTTTTGGTGTCAAAGACACAAATAGAAAACAAATCCATGAAAAATTGTATTTCTAATCAACATTGATAACACTGAGCAAATAAACAATGCCGAATTTATCCTTTTCTTATTTTAAAGACATTTGAACAATAACTTACTACAATGCTAACATTGTTTGTGATTTGGCCTACAGAAAGCATTAGCAGACATAACTAGACATTAGAAATTAATGATTTATTGTTTAAATTGTTTGAGTTATCTTGACTTCAGAAGTTATTGTTCTTGAATATGTTGCATAACATGATATTGTGATTAAATTATTGTGTTTCCTGCTAGAAAATGCAATTCATGAGCTGATTCATGATGGAAGTCGATGACTGAAAGTGCCTATTAAACCTTTCCTTCATATAAATGGTTCAATGCAAGACAAATATGAATCTCAAATTATAACCTGCACTGAACCCTCAATATATTTCAGAAACTAGTGTGACTGAAAAGGGATATTACTTCGTCTTTGGCTACTTTTTCGTTTTCAATAAATATCAAGAAAACACTACTCACTAAATTTAAATTGTCCCCTGTTGCTGCTTAGAATTTGGAGCAGCCATTAAGTCTTGGCAAGTCCTATACCAGGAAATGGAAATGTACTATCAATTGGATCCAGTCACAATTCATCATGATGTAATTGTGTTGCCCTTTACCGAAACTGAATGACCTAGGCTTTGCAGCTAGCAATATCTGAAAGTATTGATGCTAATGGAGAATTTGTTCATCATGACAAAATTCTCATTTTGTTTCAACAGTTTAAATGAGTGTCAATAGATATAATCGCTTGCATATATAAAGATATATATAAGTTTATGTATACATAGATTTTCCATGGATATTTTTCCATCTTTTGTAAATAAGATTGAATGCTTTCCTTTAGAAACCACTAGGAAAGGAAAAAGATTAATGCCTAGTCTTGTTATGTGACAATGTCACACTCTCCCAAATTGAATTTACACTAACAGTAGACGGGATGCTATATTGTCAGTCTACTGGCGGGCTTTTGTCGAATAGAGAAATAAAGCTTACCAAACGAACAAGAAATCCTATATAGACCAGTTCTTATTTCAGCTCGAAAAAAGGGCAAATTCCAACATTGTGGATTTTCTTCATTTTTACAAAATTTTAAATTAACAATATAAGACAGTGTCTAGACTAAAAAAAAAGAACAAAGTATTGAATTTTCTCATATCAAGCAATTTCTCCTTTTGTCAAAGTAGTTTCCTTTATTGTTTTCAATGTGGCCTCCATGTCCTATTGGTTTGATGAGAGTCCTTGAAATTTGATAATTTCTTTCTGCATATGATCAGCAAGATCTTGTAAATTTGGATGTTCAAAATAAGTAATCCCCCAATATGACTTGTGGGCAGAAATGCAGTTAGTTAGCTTGGAGCCTTCCTCCATTGATTATGTTATTGCTATATAATTGAAATACTGTTGATAGAATGTTAAAGAAACCTGATATATTATTATCAACTAATAAGAAAACAAATAGAAATGCTTTATTTAGACTTAAACTTACCAAGTTTCTTGTCATTACAATTTACAAACATACATACACAGCAAGGTCAAAGTGAAACAGATGTATAAGAATGGGTTTATATGCAACATAGGGTTAATGGATTAGAATCTTTGAATGGTCCTGAGCATGATATTATGTTTTCAGCAATATCTATTCCTACTCAAGGGATATCATCCAACATCATCTTATTTTAAAATGTTGTCTTTAAAGGTGTCTGCTAGCTAAGATACTCAAAACATCCTTACATTATACTCTTTTCCATTGAAACTCCTGTTGTAGAAATCTTCCGAAATTAAGAGCAATTTCCCCTTTTCCCACAATGTTTTCCAGAGCTCTCTGCAACAAACTGGCCAAAACTGGCCAAATGTGGCTATTGTTTAGTAATGGGTTAAGGTGTGTAACAGTAAAATAATTCATGAATCATTTATCATGAATGCATGTTGAATGTCACCTTGAGGAGGAAATGAAATTCACTCAGTCTTAACATGAATGGGGGGGGGGCTTATTATGGGCATTCGTTGCACTGAGATAAACCAGGTTTCTCTAAACCAGTTTTAGTGTAAACTTATTTGCCATGGATTGTGACGGAAGCTTGAAACTAAACCAGTGGTTGTGCCAATTTTTGGGTAGTCCCCCGTATTTTCACCTTGCAATGAACAAGGATTGAATTTTATTTTTAAGTTTAATATGAAGCAGCTATAGATGTATTGAATCAGGCTGCATTTTAAGACAAAATGAAATTCATTCATTAAAGTCTTTACTTTTGGTTTATCACGGTTTGTTGGTCAGTGGTATATCCTTTTCTCTTAAACAAGAACTTTTTTCGCCTTTGAAGCAACACATTTAATACTAGAATAAATCAAGTGTTTCCTCCAAGACTATAGAAAGTGCTTTTGAAACTGAGAAGCACTTACAATAGTCTTGCATTGAACTCTCAATATGAAAAAAGGTCAAAGTCCAAGTTCTATGGAGGAACTTGTGATGGTGTCTTGCTCTGAGTAAAATAAGTTTTATTGACAAAATGCCTGAAAAAGGCCCTCATATGGTCCCTTCTCTAGACAACAGCTCTTATGAAAATTCTGAAAGTTGTATTTTATCTTGCATAAAGATGGACCCTAACTAGTTAATTAAGTTGGTTGGGGAATTGGGGAAAGCAAAATGCATTATAAACTCATGAAAATGATGGATAGAACAATTGTACAACTTTTAAGGGTGCTTAACCCTTTCCCAAACAATGACTACATTTGAACACTTTGTTGCAGATGACTTTAGAAAACATTGTGGGAAAAGGAGGAATTGCTCGTAATGAGCAATTTCTCCATTTCCCACATAAATTTTTGCTTTATCTGAAGAATGTTTTTCAATTTCGTCACATTTTTAAATGTTGTCTGCAAACTCTTTCAATTTGAGACAGTCGAAAATTTGTTGTTTGGGAAAGGGTTAAAGAAGTTTTCATTGGTAGGTTATTTACTGGTTAAAGCCTATGTATCTCTTTTGGGAGTTTAACCCATGCATTTAATTAGTTTGCTTCACCTAGCTTATAAGTGATAGAAAAAGACCACAGGCTTAACTGTCATTAGATTAAAATGCTTTTTCCAACTTTTTTGCTGGTAAAACCATCAGCATACCACTTGTCAGTCCAAAGACTACTTTGCACAAAGATCAAAATCTACTGCTTATGAAATTGAGCCAACATGGACTGGTGTTAACCCTTAGAATGCAGGGTGTTATTTTTAGCTCACCTGAGCACGTAGTGCTCAAGGTGAGCTTTTGTGATACCGAGATGTCCCGTGCGTCCGTGTGTCCGTGCGTGTGTCAACAATTGCTTGTGAACACTCTAGAGGCTACATTTATGATCCAATTTTTATCAAAATTGGTCAGAATGATTGTCTCAATAAAATCTTGGCCAAGTTCGAAACTGGGTCATGTGGGGTCAAAAACTAGGTCACTAGGTCAAATAATTTAAAAAGTTTGTGAACACTCTAGAGGCCACATTTTTGGTCCAATTTTGATGAAAGTTGGTCAGAATGATTGTCTCAATAAAATCTTGGCCAAGTTCGAAACTGGGTCATTTGGGGTCAAAAACTAGGTCACTAGGTCAAATAATTTAAGAAGTTTGTGAACACTCTAGAGGCCACATTTATGGTCCAATTTTGATGAAAGTTGGTCAGAATGATTGTCTCAATAAAATCTTGGCCAAGTTCGAAACTGGGTCATGTGGAATCAATAACTAGGTCACTAGGTCAAATAATTTAAAAAGCTTGTGAACACTCTAGAGACCACAATTATGGTCCAATTTTTAACAAAATTGGTCAGAATGATTGTCTCAATAAAATCTTGGCCAAGTTTGAAACTGGGTCATGTGGGGTGAAAAACTAGGTCACTAGGTCAAATAATTTAAAAAGTTTGTGAACACTCTAGAGGCCACATTTATGTTCCAATTTTGATGAAAGTTCATCAGAATGATGGTCTGAATGAAATCTTGGCCAAGTTTGAAACTGGTTCACGTGGGGTCAAAAACTAGGTCACTAGGTCAAATAATTTAAAAAGCTTGTGAACACTCTAGAGGCCACATTTATGGTCCAATTTTGATGAAAGTTGGTCAGAATGATTGTCTCAATAAAAATGTTGGCCAAGTTTGAAACTGGGTCATGTGGGGTCAATAACTAGGTCACTAGGTCATATAATTTAAAAAGCTTGTGAACACTCTAGAGACCACAATTATGGTCCAATTTTTATCAAAGTTGGTCAGAATGATTGTCTCAATGAAATCTTGGCCAAGTTCAAGACTCGGTCATGTGGGGTAAAAAACTAGGTCACTAGGTCAAATAATTTAAAAAGCTTGTGAACACTCTAGAGGCCACATTTATGGTCCAAATTTGATGAAAGTTGGTCAGAATGATTGTCTCAATTGAAATCTTGGCCAAGTTTGAAACCGGGTCATGTGAGGTCAAAAACTAGGTCACTAGGTCAAATATTTGAAAAACCTTGTGAACACTCTAGCAGCTATATTTATGGTCCAATTTTGATGAAAGTTGGTCAGAAGGATTGCCAAAATGAAATCTTGGCCATGTTTGAAAGTGGGTCATGTGGGGTCAAAAACTAGGTCACTAGGTCAAATAATTTAAAAAGCTTGTGAACACTCTAGAGGCCACATTTATGGTCCAATTTTGATGAAAGTTGGCCAGAATGATTGGCTCAATGAAATCTTAGCAAAGTCCGAAACTGGATCATGTGAGGTCTAAGACTAGGTCACTAGGTCAAATATTTGAAAAACCTTGTGAACACTCTAGCAGCTATATTTATGGTCAAATTGTCATGAAAGTTGGTCAGAATAATTGTCCCAATGAAATCTTGGTTGGGTTTGAAACTGGGTCATGTGGGATTGAAAACCAGGTCACTAGGTCAAATGCTTGAAAAACTTGTGAACACTCTAGCAGCTATATTTATAGTCCAAATTATCATGAAAATTGGTCAGAATGATTGTCTTAATGAAATCTTGTTCAAAATGGGTCATGTTGGGTCAAAAACTAGGTCACTATGCCAAATACTTGAAAAACCTTGTGAACACTCTAGCAGCTATATTTATGGTCCAATTATCATGAAAGATGGTCAGAATGATTGTCTCAATGATTTCTTGGCCAAGTTTGAAACTGGGTCATGTGGGGTCAAATAATTAAAAACTTTGTGAACACTCTTGAAGCAAGATTTATGGTCCAATTTTAATGAAAGTTGGTCAGAATGATTGTCTCAATAAAATCTTGGCCAAGTTCAAAACTTGGTCATGTGGGGCCAAAACTAAGTCACTAGGTCAAATACTTGAAAAACCTTGTGAACACTCTAGCAGCTATATTTATGGTCTAATTATCATGAAAGTTGGTCAAAATGATCGTCTCAATGAAATCTTGGTCAAGTTTAAAATGGCCCATCTGGCGTCAAAAACTAGGTCCCGAAATTGATCTCAATTTTGATCAGAAAGTTTGAACAACTTAATTGTGTGGGGATAATGCAAACCAGATCTGTTTCAATTGATTATGATTGTGTTAATTTGTGTCACTTATAAAATATGTGTATTATATTTCTAAATACTGTATGATACAGAATAAAGATATGGTATTGTATTATCGACTTATTACGTTTTTCAGGTTGTTTAATTTGCTGCCACTTTAAAGTTTCTTGATTCAGTACAAGCAAGTACAATCTCAACCGAGATGAATTGTGTTGTAACACACAATTTGGAGGCTGATTATTCAGTTGCAGACAAAACAATTCATCTGCACATGCAATTAGCACTTAGAAGAGTTTGAAACATACCAACCACTCTGTCTTAAATATACCTCTTTTTCAAACAGAACTCAGGTGAGCGATAAAGGGCCATTATGGCCCTCTTGTTTTGAAATAGATTTTTGTGTCGTCTGCTCTACAACCTTTAATATTTGCTTTATTTTGACCCGGAAAGATACTCAGAGTAGCAAACAGGTAAGATCACAGGTCAGCCACCAATTTACTTGGTGGCTGGCCTGGATCAAACCTGTATGCATATGCATAAAGTTGGTTCCAGCTCTATATGGGTTAATGAAGTTCAAGTTAAGTACTTGAACCTCTTGGCATGGTCACCCTATAGAGTTTGTGCAATGTACTAAGTTGATAACATCAATAACTGTCAATTCTTAAGTAATAATATCAATATTTTGTTTGGGTATATTTGAAAGAATTTATACCATTGCTACCTTGGGGAGAGAAATATATGATCTATAAACCAACAACAATACTTGATCAAGGTCATCTGGAGACCATCCCTGTGAAAGATTAGAGAACAATTCATGAATAAGAATGAACAAAAATTCATAAAGACAAAATTGTTATTCAAAATATTTGTGAATTTGAAGAACATTTTCATGAATATATTAATGGACACAAACACATCAATAAATATGTTCATGAACATTTTTTTAATGTTTGAAATTCATTAACATGATCAAGAACAACTCTTTGTTCATGAACAGACAGTTTTCAATTATGTCTGTTCATGAACACAATTCTTGAACCCTCCAGCAGACCAGAAATGTCCAGGGATCCTCCAGTAGAGAGTTTAACCCTTTACCAAACGCCAAACTTTCGATTGTCCCAAATTGGAAGAGTTTGCAGATGACATTTCAAAATGTGATGAAATTGAAAAATAATCTTCTGATCGGGCAGAAAACAATTGTTTGAAAAAGGAGAAATTGAATTTCTCCTTTTCCCACAATGTTTTCCAAGAGTCGTCTGCAACAAACTTGTCAAATGTCCTTATTGTTTGGTAATGGGTTAATGTTGTATCCTAGGAAATCTAGTGACTCCATCCATCCATCCAGAGGGAATATTTATCTATAGTTTGTATGGATTTGGTTATTATGGTTTATTATACCCCAGGGACAGGTTATAAACTCTGTTTTCGTTTCGGGGAAGGGAACATTTTATCCATAACAATGCCATGAAATTCTGTGATAATATCTGCAGTTGGCCACAAACCCATGCCCTCTCATCCCTTTCCCAAACAACAAATTGTCGACTGTCCCAAATTGAAAGAGTTTGCAAACAACATTTCATCAAAATGTGATGAAATTGAACAATATTCTTCAGAAAGAGCCAAAAACCTTGTGGGAAAAGGAAGAATTGCTCATTACAAGCAATTTCTCCTTTTCTCACAATGTTTTCTAAAGTCATCTGCAACAAAGTAGTCAAATGTCATTTTTGTTTGGGAAAGGGTTATGCAGGATTTGTCGGCTTTTAGAAAATAGATAGCAACAGCAGACAACAATTTAAAAAAAATATAATTTTGATTTGTGAAGAAACTGTCATGAACTTCCAGAACGTTCAAGAACAACTTTGTGTTCATTCATGGTCATTTTTTGTTCATGTCTGTCCTTGAAGTTCATGAACATATACTATAGAAAAGAAATTGATTTTAAAGATAAGTTTCTTTTTTGTTTCATTTTTATCCTACACTTAATCTGTAACCCAAAGAATTTGATAGAAATACTTTTGTTTACCCATCAGGAAAAAGATTTGGCAGCCATTCCTTGATATTGTTTAATATTAAAAGAAACCTGTTGATTAGAACACATAATTGGGAAAAGAAGCCCTCTAAAGCCTTTATCAACAATTTGTCATTTTTCCAATGAACAATTATTCTTCAGTACTTTGCATCAAGAAAAAAATCATCCTTACATTGTTCATGGTTAACCCTTACAGTGCAGGAATCGACTTCATTATTATGCAAACAGGTTGGATCCAAGCCAGCCACCAATTAAATTGGCTGCTCGCCTGTGATCTTACCTGTTTGCTACTCTGAGTATCTTTCCTCATTCATATTAAAAGCAGATATTTATGGTTTTGGAAAGCAGATGACAAAACATCTATTTTTAGAAAATTACCCAGCATTCTAAAGGTAAAATAAGACTATTTTGACCAATGATGCCAGTCCAAATCTTGCTTACAGTCCATATCAGGATGAGGTCTTCCTAATGAAAACCAATTAACCTACTCCCTTTCTGGCATGTGCGTGAAAATGTGTATATATGAAAGGGTTAAAGGGGTTTACTTCAAACTCATGAGATGTTAGTTTTGTTCATATGGCTGTAAATGTTTTGAAGACAAGGAGTTACTACATTGATGTTCGTTGTTGACACGACAATAAATTAAAATGTTGCTATATATAGGTAAGGATAGCCATAATTCTGTCAGTCTGGTCCTGTTCAAACATTGTTTACCTCTATCCTAAGATAAAGAAAACTTCTTTAATTTATTGATATCTGGTACAAACTTGCAGATGGAAATTCATTGTTTAACCCATTACCAAACAATAATGACATTTAACCAGTTTGTTGCAGATGACTTTGGAAAACATTGTGGGAAAAAGAGAAATTGGTCTTAAAGGACAATTTCTCCTTTTCCCACCATGTTTTCTGCCCGATCAGAAGATTAGTTTTCAGTTTCATTATATTTAGAAATGCATGTGCAAACACTTTCAATTTGGGACGGTTGCAAATTTTGCATTTGGTAAAGGGTTAAGAGGCCTTGTTAGAGTACTGCGAGTTGACTCAAAACTTTTTGTAATTTAATGAATATATTTACAAAATTGTTGTTACCCTTGAATCTCAAAGAAAACTATGTTTTTGTGAAGGAAAAATAGAAATTCGTTTAAAAGTCAGAGAGATTTCACAGTTAAGACTCATGTTCTATTCACATCTAAGGTACACTTTTTCTACTAATACAGTCCAACTTGTATTAAGCAACCATCTTTTGAAGCAGCCAACCTGCCTTAAACAACCACTGCAGAAAGTCCCATTGTTGGATTTATAGTGTACATCGATTTGTGTTAAGCAGCCAACCTGTCTTAAAGAGTCAATTTTCTCAGTTCCATAGCCTGGCCTCTTGACCGAAGTTTGACTATATTTAGCTTAAACAAGCTTATACAAGTTCTTACAATGTAAACTTATCTTTCTATTCTGTTTCCTGGATACATAACCAGAACTCGTGCAGAATGTTGATTAATCACAGATCGCAAGATGGATCCCGCTACTCACGGGATTCGAACCCAGCTATTTATCAGTGCAATACTATGGTTAGTGTTTCCCATTAGTGAAGGACTCCTTTAGTTTTACATTGAACCCTTGATTTTTATGTGTACCAATAAATAAAATGTTGACCACTTTGTGGGGTTTGTTATCTCATATCATCCCTGGTTGTTGAAATTTAATGGCGGAAAGGCAAATAAGTATCATGCACAGCTTGGATGCTTTATTTCTGATGTTAATTATTTATCTGTCCGAGTTGGAATACAGGGGTTCTGGGTTTGAGTCACAGGCTTGGTCATAATGCTCCTTCCAAAGGTAAACGCCGAAGTAAAGCCCAAAAACTGCCAACCATGTTAAGTGGGTAGAAGACAAATATAAGGATCATGATTAACGCTTAGAATGCTGGTTTTTTTTTTAAAAAAAATTGATTTTTGTGTTGTCTGCTTTCCAAAACCTTACCCCGTATATATCTGTTAAATTTCATATAGGAAAGTTACTCAAAGTATCAAACAGGTTAGATCACAGGCCAGCCACCAATTTATTTGGTTGCTTGCCTGGATCTTACCTGTTTGCATAAGCATGAAGTCGGTACCAGCACTGTAAGGGTTGAAATATGCCTTTTCAAGTGCTAAGACATCATTCAAACTTTGTTAAACGAATAAACAATATTGTAAAACATAGAAGATCGCTATATGTGACTGGCTTTTTTCAAGCTTGCTCTATTTATTTTTAAAAAATCGGAAGAGCTTCATGTATTTTCATTAGTAATGTGGGTCCACAGCTACCAAATTGAAACCTTTAGAGATTTTCTGTGTGACAAAAAGCCATTTTTCATCAAGACCAATTTGTCATTTTCTTACAGTTATTTGAGTGATACACAACATCTTCCCATAAAGTATTCGTTCCTCTGTCTGTCACTTATGTATTCACATTATATTCTTTGACTCTTGTTTTTTATAAGATAAGAGAATTTATTTGATAAACATTAATGTTTAGTTGTTTCTCTGGGTATAATCAGTTGAGCATGCTTCCAAATGGGGTTCCAAACCATAGAAGAATTCGAGGTTTCAATACAAAATTATAGTTTGTACTTAACATTTATGAAAGACTTGCTATAGTCTTGAATTGAACACTAAAATTCAAATAACAAGCAATAAGTCAATGGTATTATAGAACTTACTGTCTGAGATGTTTTATGGTGATTAAAATTTGTTGTCTGAGATGCTTTTATTTCTCAGATATCTCTAGAACAAACAATTCAATTTAATGAAAATTTTGGCTTCTCTGTGATGGCAGATTGTGGAAATATTGAGCGTTATTCCATCTACACCATACTTCAAACACTTTACACCTCAATCTCATATCGAAGGTTCTTGGTAATACTTTAGTGAGTGCTTCATGAACATATAGGACTAACTATATTCTTGTATTTGACCCTCAATATATGGAAAATTGCGACTGCTCCTACTCCCATTACCAAATAATAACGACATTTGACCAGTTTGTTGCAGACGACTCTGGAAAACATCATGGGAAAAAGAGGAAATTCCTCTCAATTTCATCACATTTTGAAATGTCTTCAAATTCTTTTAATTTGGAACAGTCAAAAATTTGGCGTTTGGTAAAGGGTTAAAAGAAAGGGCAGGCAACAATCATTTAGTATAAAATATCTCATCATTTTGATGATGAGAAGAAACTGTTGTGGCAATAGGACTAGCATGATTGAGCAAATTAACATAATTATCATCCCATTTGTTTATGTTAAAGAAAACATATTTGTTCATGCTATTTATTTCTGCTGTTTTTTTTAAACTTTGACAGTCAGCAACTCAATTGTTCCTAAGTTTTTTTTATTGGGCTGAAAACCTTTTCAAGCGGTGTAATACAGACATTTCGATACAGACGATTGAAATTAAGTGTACAGTGTGGAAATGAATTGTATTTGAAATGAAACAAGGAAATTGCATCCGTTTGGGATGGAAATCAATTACGCTGGGTTTTCTAAACTCGAAATTATAGTGATATCAGCAAGATGCATTTCTTGACTGCATTGCATCCTTTACATTCCCACCCAAGATTGATTGAATCCTCCAAGGAAAACTATTTTGATAAGTGATGATTTAAGATAGAATACCCACAGTCTTCCATTTTGATTTTTTTTCTTTCATCGGATTACTTCAGTCGTTTTTGGCATACACCGGTTGGGGCCTGAACTATCAGGTATAACACGACTAGTTCCGGCTCAGCCTATGTATACCAAGAACAAAGGAAGTAATCAGATGGAAGAAAATGTTTCAAAATGACTGCTTATGGACATTTTACCTTAATTTTCTATGCTTTCAGGGGAATTTATTAAGATGATTAAAACAATTCTTACCCTTTCGTACAAAGTTATGTTCCATAGGAAGGTTTAATTGTAAGACCATAGCAAGTCCTTCACAAATGGTGATGCACTAACAATTATTGTGGTCTTGTGCTGAACTTTCCAATTAGGGTTATTAAAAGATTTTAATTGTTAAAGAATTAACCCTTTACCAAATTCCAATTGTCCAACCCTCCCAAATTTAGGAGTTTGCATACACCATTTCTTCTTCTTCTTCTTCTTCTTCTTCCAATGACTGAGCTGGGTTCTCTAAGGAACGTATGTAGCTCAAATTTCAAAATGTAATGAAATTGAAAAACAATCTTGTGATAGGGCAGAAAACATTGTGGGAAAAGGAGAAAAGTCTCCTTAAGAGCAGTTTCTCCGTTTCCCATAATGTTTTCCAAAGTCCTCTGCAACAAACTGGTCAAATGTTGTTATAGTTTGGTAATGGGTTAATGCATATCTGTTATAAGCAGACAAAGGCAGATCAGGTAGTTTTCTATAGACTTACATTATGGTGAGCACTTATACAGTTAGGATTAATTTCAACCTTGTGTCTCAAATCCAGATTGTAAGGTAAAGCAAACAACAATTGAAGAGTAGTCAAATGATGACATGTTTTTGTGAAAGTAGGGACAAACCATTTTGACAAATAAGGAAATTGAATGATGAGCAATTTCTCAATTTGTCTTAGTGATTTGTTCTTTTTACAGTTTTCTTATCGATTGTATTGGTCCTCACCTTTAGGTGCTGTAAAAAGATTATATGTGAAGGAAAGATTTACGGTAGAATACAAATCCTCCATTTTTAATTAGTTTCTTTTGTCGGATTACTTTGGTCTTCCTTGGTATACATCGGTTGTGGCAAGAACTATTTGGTGTAAAGCGAATAGTTCCGGCAACGGCCAATGTAAACAGGGAACGACTGAAGTAATCCTATGAAAGGAAGAGGTTCAAAATTGCCATTATATGTATAATACCGTAAAAACATATAATTGTTCCAAGCAAATATATTTAAAGCCATACATGCGCTCATCTACACTTAAATTGTGAAAGTTCTAGAATAATTGAAAAATAAGTCAAAAGTACTTTAAATTCACTTTTACAGAGGAATTGAGACTGTAAAACGTTCACATGATGCTTTTAAAACAGTGAAAACTATGAGGTTTGTTTACTATGAGCGATAAACCAGGTCAGCAATCGGAACTACTCGGGTATTTCCGTGAGCTGTGAAATACACCTCGGATATAAGTGTAGGGTTACAATTTTTCGGGTAAATCGGTATCCGCCAATTAACACATTTTCTAAGCGTGCAAGTTAAGTAGTTCAATGTGTATATAAGTGTTGGACATCCTTATAATAATCTTTTTATCAGTAACTCATACCAAGTGACAAAATTGTTGTTGTGACATGTTAAGTTGTTTCCTCAATCAAATTTAACGACTTTTTATATTTCACATATAATATCTATTTTTAAACACGAAAGTGAAGTGACGTCATTCCGCTGGGAACCAATATGGCGTCATCCCTATTATTTCAGAGGTGTTTTCATTTAATAAACCCGATGTGTTCAGATTGCCAGGCCAGCTGAGAAACGCTGGGAACCAATAAAACCCAAGAAATTCTCCATTTTGAATATTCACATTGTTATTATTGGATAAATGACACTATTTTTATGTGTTTCAAGTTATTTTTCTAACATGGTGACCGTCACTTATTAATCTGAGCGCTTCCTGCTACTTTAGCTGTTACTTGAATGTAAACAATGAAGTTAAATGCAGTTTTTTTGAGCGCTAGCATGCTTTTAAACATCAGCTGCACAAGTTTCCTTACCAATAAGCCCCATGTGAACTTTGGGATTGGTCTGACAATGGATATGTCTGCATATGACAAGAATATGATAAATATGATTGGGAAAAGACACGGTGATAAAGGATAAATTGCTTGACATTGTGATTGCAGGAAATATTGCTTGTTACACTAAGTGCCAATGCTTTTCATAATCTTTGCAAGGGTGTTGAATGCTTAAAAAGCATCACTTGAGAAAATATTACTTCTTTCTATTTCTACACCAATTCTAGGATGTTTCATTTTGAACAACTATAAAAGATTGTACAAATTGAAACCTACTAAGGTTGTTGTAAAACTAGAAATAAGTGATATTTTTTGTTTGAATTGGAATTAAAACATCAACCCAAACAAAACTTAAAAAAGTCGATGGTCTAATCTATGTCGGCACTTTCATTTAGAATTATCTATGATTGGATCATCATTACCAGTTCTTTTCGCCCAGTCTGATATAGTTGGAATTGTCTCTCAAAGTCACAACAAATATCAATTAATTAACCCTTTCACAAACAATAACGACATTTGACCACTTTGTTGCAGACGACTTTAGAAAACATTGTGGGAAAAGGAGAAATTGCTCGTAACGAGCAATTTCTCTTTTCCCACAATGTTTTCTGCCCTATTAGAAGATTATTTTCCAATTTCATCACATTTTGAAACGTCGTCTGCAAACTCTTTCAATTTGGGACAGTTGAAAATTTGCTGTTTGGGAAAGGGTTAAGAACTGCATCATTGATGTGAAATATGTTGAAACCAGTTCAATCAAAGGAGAATTTGCTCCTGTTGTTACAATGTTTTCAAATTCTTTCAGCTGTAATAGGCGCTATAGAAGAGGTTGAATTAGAAAAAATCATAATCCCCAATCATTTATCATTAATGCTAATGTATATATGACCACGTTTTCCATAATTTTTGAATTTTGGTGACTTCAAAGGGAGAAAGAAACATGCTGTTTTCAACACACCTACAGTTACTGTAGAAAACTAGAGAAACCATTGTGATAAAATGAGATATTGCTCATTTTAAGTATATGTACATATAATGCAACATCTTCTTTCTGAATGGTTTCTTCAAAACATCTCAAAGGAAATGTAATTTTAGAAACACTTATCCTTTATCTGCTATGACATTCAATTTTTTCTGGTCACAGTATTTTGTATGAAGGTTTAGGTTGGCTTTAAGATTTTCTTTTAAGTCCCAATATAAATGTCATTTCCGTAAGCAATTTGTCACTGAAGTTACCTGCATTTAAAACTTCTTAATTTAAATATACACATTTGAATGCACGGCCATCGAGTAGTTTAAGAAACCACCATAACAAGGAGAAAATGCTCATGATAGTACCGTTATGTCACTCAGGTTTCTGAGATGATCAGATGTCTTTGGTCAAAAACAGATTATATGAAGAAAATGTTTAATCCAGAGTCTTGTGTGGCCCAGTGCTAAAGGTGTAGGACTTATGACACAGAGGTCTTAAGTTCAATCCTTGCCTGTGGCACTGGGATTATTCTGGGAGTGTTCATGTGGCAAGACCCTGCAAAGCTGTGCCCTGTACTGTTGTGCCCTGTACTGTTGTGCCCTGTACTATTGATGTACAGGAAAGCGGTAAAATAACATGAATATTGTTTACTCTGCATTAAAAATCATATAAACAAATAGTGAATCTCCAAAAACAAATTATATTCACTATTTACTTCATAAAACAAAACTTTTTCCCTTCTGATATAGAAAACTTTAGAAAACCACTTTGACATAAAAGATAAATTTACTTTAAATTAGCAATTGATCCTATTGTCACAATGTTTTATACTCAATACCACATAGGGTACATATATTTTTTCTCTCTTTTTGGTCTCCTGCTGTTTCTTTCAATTTGAACCAGTTAAGTGTTTTACATGCTAGTTTTATAAGTTCTTTAGCATAGTGAACAGCTATTACAAGTGTTTCTCAAATAGATTGGTTTATAACCAAAAAAGTTTGTCATTTTTATGATGACAAATTTAGATATATTTGAAGACAGCTACTTTCAAATGTATAGTTTGCTTTGAATTTTTGATTATCTGTTATTTATCACATGTGATTTAAACTTGTTGATATAAAATTTCCATGTTGATAACTTAGATCTAGTAGGCATTATTGTTTATATAAACTTCTGTATCAATTTGGATAGTTTTTTTCTGAGTTTTTATATTAACTTATGCGTAGAAATGTGAATGAAAGGTTTCATAGAGAGGGAATGGACCTGAACACGTGAGAAAGAATGGAGTGTCTGACAAGTTATTAATGAAATGAATTATTCATGACCTCATTAATTAATTATGCTAATTAATCCTGTCTTATATCCGGTGGCAGCCTTACACTGAGGTTATAAGAGGAAATATAATTTATTGTTTTGTTAAGGTGAAATATTGTACTATTAAGCCCTTACTTTACCTTTAATCAAAGACAACAATTTAAATTTCCTAACATTGCTCTCTTATCATTTTCACATGAACAATTTCTTACTGCATGTATTCTTTTCTCTTCATATTTCATATTATCACTTAGCTATATCTGTATTTTGTTGTATCAAATCATACTTATATTTGTCTTGCTTGGTGAACATTAAACTATTCCAGTTCACCCATACATACAACACCCACAGATTGCTTTAAAATAAAGAAAACAAGTTGATAATAAGTAATTTTTCCTTGACACCCACATTATTCTTAAACTACTTTTTGTCAGGAAATAATCTTCAGTTACAGTAAAAAATATAATGGACACACAATGACTTATTTAGGATTTACTACAGGGCATTTCATATGGTGGATGGAATTGATGCAATAAAAGGGAGATTACTATATATCCTTAATATAGATTGATGTCTATGTGTTATCTCCCTTTCCTTTTGACATTGTCAAGGTCACATTGGTTTTGTCGTAAAAGAATGCTAAAAAACAAATAAATAATCAGAAAATCTGAAGCAACAGGTGCATTAAACCAAGTGTTTAATAAAAGAGTGGGTTACTTGATAAGTTATCCATTCTAGCATTGTCACAATGGTTTATTTGAATTTTTAGTTGTTTTGTTCATTGTAAATACAAAATCTAATCTAAATCACAGGTACTTGAAACAATCTTCGATAATATATATGCTCTATATGCTATATAGTATATAGAGCATAATATTGGGATATTATCAAAGATTGTTTCAAGCACCTATGATCTAAATCATCATAGGGAAACTTTTAGCTTGACGGCTTATGAGGTCTTAGAGAAGCTTGGTAAAACAACCTACATTTGGGCCACGTCACGCGAAAAGGGGCACTCGGACATAGCAAACAGTGTAGCCCCAGACCAGCCGCCACGTCACTGACGTGGCGGCTGGTCTGGGGCTACATTGTTTGCCATCTTAGAGGACATCCAGTTATACCTTTAAATAAATACAAATGATAACTTTTGTGACTAGATGCTGGAATAATTGCACTAAG
This sequence comes from Cerastoderma edule, assembly GCA_947846245.1. Taxonomy (NCBI): domain Eukaryota; kingdom Metazoa; phylum Mollusca; class Bivalvia; order Cardiida; family Cardiidae; genus Cerastoderma; species Cerastoderma edule. Next base: position 36,926,191 of record OX401413.1, on the reverse strand, counting down.
ATAAAGCTGAGTCAGCGCTTTTTTTACATGTCCGAGTGCCCCTTTTCCCGTTACGCGGCCCATTTACTTTGTTAGCTTTGGTTACTTTCTGCCTCTGAAACCTCAAACATACTCAAACCCCCATACAAGTTAAAAGTTACAAGTCTTTTCTTGTACATAAAGGCCTCGGGCCCATCATACAACATAAATTATACATGTGTACTATACATTACATAGGTCTAGAGTTGTGATAATCGTTTGTTTCCTTCTAAAGGGCAGCAACTTCGTATACCTGCATTAAGTTGGGTTTAGTTTCTTACTGCACTCATCCATGAAGGCCCTACATCACTTATAATTTGCATTATTGACTATTCTAATGTAGTTTCGTGGATTCAATGTAAGACTATAGTAAGTGCTTGACAAATGTAAAGCACTTACTATAGTCTTCCAGTGAACCTTTGGCTTGTTGACTCCATTTTATTCATGGTAATGGGTGACATGCTAAATATTTTCAGCTGCTGATGGCCTTAATACCCCATTTATTCAGTTATGAGGGAAACATGTTACTAAACTCTTACATATTTGTTGTATTTTCAGGACATAAAGTTAAACCTTGTACAGAACCGACAGACCAAGTTTAAAGGGCGTTCACAGTCTGGATCATCTGACAGTTACAGTTCTGGAGGTATGTATAGGAAACATAACTTATTTACAATTCATAGTGTGGTACTCTTATATTAATCCTTTATAAAACGGCAAATTTTCGATTGACCCAAATTGAAAGAGTTGGCAGACGCCATTTTCAAATGTGATGACATTATAAATTGATCTTCTGATAGGGCAAAAAATATTGTGGGAAAGGGAGAAATTGCTCGTTTAGAGCAATTTCTCCTTTTCCCACAATGTTTTCCAGAGTCATCTGCAACAAACTGGTCAAATGTTATTTTTTTTGTAATGGGTTAAAAACACTTGTCCGATGATTTCAGAGAAAAATTTTAGATAAAGGAACAGTGCTCAATAGACAGCTTGAGCCATTGAAGTATGTTTGGAGCATCTCCAGCCGTAGTTATGGAAATATTTTTAGGACATGGCTTATTCTTTTTTCAATTAATGTATTTATTGAGAAATTATTTTACTTTTTCTGTCAAACTGCAGCAATACAATCAAGGGTTCAATGCAACTCTATAGTTAGTCATTCACAAACATGAAGCACTTACCAAAGTATTGCGCTGAACACTCATGCTGTAACAATCCTTATTTTAATTCCTCAAGTTTTGTATTTACATAATTCACACTTTCGCTTGTAATCAGGGATCAGGAAAATGCGGGTTTTGTCGATTTTGGACTGATTTCGGTTGTACTGGACCAGTTACAGGTTGAGATTTGATGAAAAAATCAGTCTGGATAACAGACGGATATGACACTCTACACACCTAGAAATTCCTCCATAATCCCATAATTAATCTGTTAATTGTTATCCCAGTGTCAAACAATGCCTGAGACGCGGGCTAAGTAGGAGTTTAATCGTGAACAAACAGGTACGCTTGATTGAGAAGTACATGTGACACCCTTATTCTGTGAAAACCGATCAAATTAAGCACATTTGGTCCAACTAAAGTTACTTTTTAGGTTGTGAGATATCGAAGAGTTTAAATGTGTAATGTATGATGATATTGACAGTTTGCTTCCCACGCCGACGCAACACAATTTTTTAAACAACTTTATTTGATATCAGGGGAATCACCAAAGGGACTCTTGAAGAGTTTAAAACAAACAGACCTCAGATCCTATTTACCTTTCATTGCAAACGGATGATTTTATGATATGATTATTAAAACCAAGAATACAGAAACATGAAGTTTATACTCAATGTTATCCTTAATAAAAGGTTTGTTTTGATATTGTTGAATAAACCATTAACTATTGTTAGATGCATGGAAGAAATTAACAATTAAGACTTATGAATGGTTTTCTGCGGATTTTCCGACTGTTTGAGATTCGGAGATTTCCTGATCCCTGCTTGTTATCAATCTAGATTATGGTTGTCTGTGAAAACCTGTGAAGGGAGATAACTAAAGTAATGTAACAGTATTGAACAGTTTTGTGTTACCTCCCTTGAATCATTATACTCATTCACCTCAAAAGAATACCAATTAAAATGCCTTTCCTATGTCTGTTCCAATGTGTTTGAAATCATATATTCTGATGACTTCTTGCCTATGATTATCCTCCCTCTTTATTTCCTCCCCAACAGCCCCTCTCAACCCCTCCCTTGCTCCCTCAGTGTCCATATCTTCACATCTCCCTCCTTAATAGTATACAACTTTTTTCCCTGTATGTCTGTCTGTCTGTCTGTCAAAATTGCTCTTACTGTCTTTCTACATGTGTATCTTACCTCTTTTTGTCCTGTCTTTTTCTAATTATTCCAAATCTAAAGTTATTTCCCTTTGTCATGTTCCCTTTCCCACGCTTACTACATTTTGAGTGTTTGCCGCAATACTATAGTAGGTTTAGTTTAAACTTATATATCAAGGGTTCAATGCAAGACTATACTAAGTGCTTCATTAACATGAAGCACTTACTATAGTATTGCACTGAACCCTCGATATTCTACTTCCATTGTTAAACAAATGCTAAAAACTTATATGAATGATTTTCAATTCTGCTTCCTGGATACATAACCAGTACTAGCGCCAAATGTAGATTAATGAAAGGTCACAAGGTGGATCCCACAAAGATTCAAACCCACGACCCTCGTGTCCCAGGCCGACAATCTACCCCTTGACCACTGTCCTCCTTTACAAGTGTGAAGCATCTACTATAGTCTCTCACAGAACCCTTGATGTTTCTATTTCTCCCATCATTGGATAATTCCCACTGCTGTATCGGTATGATTACCTGGATAGTTAGCTTGAGCAGGCATGGAAAACTGATTGAGACTGACAGGTCCTATTAGCTATCCCTCCCTGTAAAGGTGCTGATTCAACATGTAATTACCTATTTACAGACAAAACACAAACTTCTGCTTTTGATCATATTATAATACAGAACTTGCGTGTAACTCTTTGTGGTCTGATTTCTAGACAGAGCATGAATGTCTGCTTTTGATCATAATTATAGAAATTATTTTGAGGAGACAGTGGTGCATAGGTAGAGCGCCAGCTTCTTGTACCGAAGGTCCCGGGTTCGAATCCCCGTTAGGTGAGGTGAAAATTTTCAGGACTAACTCACAAATACTGATTTACTGATAAGTATCCAGGAAGCAATCATTGAGAGTGACTTTGAACAAGCTTGAAACTTCCTTCACAATCGATGTAAATCAATAAGTGAATAATATGAAAGATCCCATTTGGAAAAAGTGCTTTCCAACATTGTCAGCTACAAGGGAAGTATCAAGTTTTCTATGTAATGGAATTGGTGAAAAGGATGTCTAGGGTGGATTTCTACAAGCAAGATAAAGATAATGGGGCATCATTTATTTCATTATAGTTTGTAAGGGTTTCTGGGATGTTTCATGAGGAACTAATAAGCCTTATTTTCTCTTTCCAAATTATGTTTGTTTATGAAAGATTAGGAAATTCATTGCGGCAAGATATACCACAGGACTGGATAAGTGGGCTTATCAGGGCGCGTCTCATGCAGTATTTCAATAACTTTCAAATAAACCCTATAGTGTGGGTTCTCATTAGAATTGTCTCGTCGAGACAATTCTAATGAGTACCCACAATATAGGGTTTAGGGAGGCAATAGAGGAGTTGTCTAGGGTGATATACAACTTATCTGAGCCTATGAGCTACACTCGCCAATTAAGACTTGGAAGAGTGTCAAATTAATTTGGGATACCTTGTTATATAGTTACGAGTATTTGTTCTGGCGTTGGAAGGATTGTTTACCCCAACATGCTGTAGTACATATGGTTTTGTTTTATTGGGGTTTAATTCTGTTTTCAACAATTTTACACTTGTACCATATTGCCAGTTATTGGTGCTTCCTGGGTAATCTACCAGTACTAGGCGAGAAAGTAGTGTCTTGCCTTTGGTCCTTAAAGGCACAGCCATTGAGGGAGTTAGCAGTCTCAGAATTTGGAGGTCCTGGGTTCAAACCACACCGGTACCTCTGGTTTAGTTGGAGTGTCCTTTTGCAAGACACTTCAGAGCCCAAACCAAGTAATGTTGAATCCATGTAAGCTGAAAAATTGTTGGCACAGCACTAAGCCCCATACAAACAAGCAAAGAATCTTGCCCAAAGACCCTTCATAATGAAAAAATTAGGTCTTAAAATGGTTCTTAATCCAGTTTAAGATATAGTTGTTCCACTACGAAGTTCATGTACCGACATTAACCATAAAAAGGCTGTTCATGAAGGAAATGCTTTTCTTTAACTTGTTCATGAATTTCAAGAACAGATTCATGGATATGAAGAGCAGGTTCATGATGTTCATGAACATGTTCTTGAAAGAACTGTTTTGCTCATGAACAGCCGTTTGTTGTATGTGTATGTTCATGAACACAATTCTTAAATACCGCAGGGAAGTAGCACACTATCCTGCCACACTTAGAAATCATTAACTTTTATAATTAAAAGTCATTTGATTATGGAGAAATATGGGTATAAATCATAAATAACATGCTAAGGCTGTAATATATAGTGAATAAAGGGTTTCAGATGATATTTATTTATACCTCAGTTTTATGATATCCATCTAGTGACTTGCTTCAATATTACATGATCTTATCTGAGCAACACAAGTATTTATTTTGTATGGTGTTCAATGGCATGTACTGTTAATGCAGCTCTAATGTCATGTAAACATAAACATATCTGAATGGTTTGGTCTAAACACAGGTACCCATTTTTATCACCTTAAACTTACCTGTATTTAATCAATTCAATTCAATTTAATTAAGCATACACCCAATACCACAAAGCATACTGATAGTTTTACAAAAATACATAATATATTATTTTTCTACAGGTGCTTATACAGCAACAGTTTATATTACCTTAAAAAGCACTACCTTTACCTTCATACTTCCGCTAAATAATGGACTCGCTCATTTATCATAGATAGTTAAACAACAGTATCTATTTAGTGTTATATAATCGCTTTCCTGGTAATCACCAGTACTATTCTGCAAAATATCAAATATGAGATTGGGTAATACTAATTTTTCAAAATACCATATCATAGAATGGATCAAACTTAATACTGAAGCAAGAGTCAATAATTATCAAATTTAGACTAAAATGTCAATTTCATGATTTTATTGTGAGACCAATTGCAGGTACAAACTTGAGAATATAAATCTCATAATATTCCCTTAGAAATATACCTAGACAATAAATGTAAGGGTAGGAATGGTTTCGAACTAATATAAGCCTCAAGATCCATTGTATGTGAATTATTTGCTTCTGGGTTCAATTTCAATTTGATATTATCATATAATTAACATTTCATGAATCCAATATTGATCTCTGGATCAAGATTGATTAAAATTTTATAGTCATCTTCAAGTTTGATGTTTCTTAACCCTTCATCGAAAATTTGCAACGCATTAGACCATTGTTCCATACAAACTTATATTAATATCTCTGTAGTTTGTAGACCATAAGATATTGCTTAACCCATTACAAAACAAAAATGACATTTGACCAGCTTGTTGCAGACAATTCTGGAAAGCATTGTGGCAAAAGGGAAAATTGCTCTTAGTGAGTAAAGTCTCCTTTTCCCACAATGTTTTCTGCCCTAACAGAAGGTTGTTTTTTAATTTCACATTTTGAAATGTCGTTTGCAAACTTTCAATTTGGGACAGTTGAAAATTTGGTGTTTGGTAAAGGGTTAAAATGCCAAAAAGTTAACCTCTTCATGATAAAAATGTCTACAAGGCACATAATGTACATTATTGCTTCTGACAAATCTAACAAACAACTCCTCACAAGATAATTCTATCAGTTGGTTAATAACTTAAAGGGGGTTGTTCACAGAATGTGAGGATGGAAGTTGAAAATAAATTTCTTTAAAACTACACAACAGTTGTACTGTTATACATTATCCACTGAAGATTAATCATTGGAAGCGAAATAAGATATTTTTAAGGTTTTTAACTCCGATATGGGGGAATGAGTCAACTCTGTTCATAATACAAATACCTTTTGTGATGCAGCTGTGGGTTTTGTAAACAACTGACATGCATGTTATTATGAAATAAACTCATACTTTGGGATCTTTATTCCCTTGTTAAAGAAATAGGAATTGAATGATCGTCTTATGAAAAGATAGACGAAGGAACCTTTACATCTGTAGTGAGATCATTTTTACCAGTTTTGAAGTTTCCAAAGACCAAAATATATGTAAATGGTATTCTTTTTTGATATATCAATATACCGTTTATCCAAACAAGGCTTTTGTATCATCATTATCAACTTTTTGTATCATCTTCCAAAGAATTACTTATTTTTCTTATAGTCTGAGTGAATGTCTTACAATGTAAAACGTTTTGATGTTCAGAAAGGGTTTAAGTAAATATGGAATTTAGAATGAATTTGCTTGTATTTTTTTTTTTCAATTTGCATGTTCACACTCATTTTAGATTGAAGCTGTCAATACGCAATAGATACTTATTGAAAATATTTAACCTTATATAAACAAGTATCGCACTAGAATAATTCTTGGTCCTTCTTTCATTTTGTATTTCAAGTAGCTATTATCCTTCCTTCTAATTTAACCCATTACCAATCAATAACAACATTTGACCTGTTTGTTGCAGACGACTCTAGAAAACATTGTGGGAAAAGGAGAAATTGCTCTTAACAAGCAATTTCTCCTTTTCCAACAATGTTTTCAACCCTTTCTGCTAATTACTTTTCAATTTCTTCACATTTTGAAATGTTGTCTGCAAACTCTTTAGATTTGGGACAGTCAAAGATTTGACGTTTGGTAAAGGGTTAGACAACCTTATTCCCCCATAGTATTTTGGACTTATCTAAATTGAAACAACTTCAGATGACAAAAGAATGGCATGAAAAAACAATGCTCTATTGAAATTATTATGTCAAAAAGAGAAAGAGAAAAAATAAAATTGCTCTCAAGGATTCCCTCACTTTACTTATCTGTTGAAGAACCGGAATTGAGAGACCAATATGAATTAAAGATTTATCCTTTTGTCACGATGGATTCTGGCAAATATAAATAACTTCATGGACAGACATGAATAAAAATTTGCCATTCATGAACATAGTCATGAACATGAAGAACATGAACATGAACATTAAGAACATGAACATGGTAATATTCATGGATATGCCCATGAATATTTTTATGAGCATGTTCTTGAATTTCCTGAACAAATTCGAGAAAAACTTTTCGTACATGAACAGCCATGTTTTGTTCATGTCTTTTCATGAAGTTCATAAACACAGTTCTTGAATCCTTTGCTGTTGTACTTTCCCCTTAACTATGTTTTCTAGCATAAGTAATAATTAAAAGAGAGTACAGATAGATTTCCATTATTTTTTCTATAGTAAGGAGTCATTAAATAAAGATTAAATAGCACTTAACTTATAATATTCTTATATATATTATGAAATGTTTATTTAACCCACTACTTCATGTATAACTCTTTAAACACATCTCTAGCAAAGACCATTGTCATTATTAGAAATATTTGAAATGGTATCACTAATTTATTAATTGGGGTATCTTAAAGAAGATGGCATTGTTGCAAATCAGGAAATTTTGGAAAATTGTAATGTCCATCATTTTTGTATGAAATCTGTCAACCTTTCTTCTTAATTTTTATTTCAAATGTCATCTTCTGCAGGTATCTTTCACATACTTATATGTCTGCTACAATTAAATCATATATTTTGAATTTTTGATGCAAGATTTAAAGAAGTCTCCTAATTTTTTGAAGAATTTGCTGTACTGTCCCTCAGTTCAGTTCCTATGTTAAAGTGTCCTGCATTGACCCATGGTATAGATGTTGGTCTTAGAACTTGGGATCCCAGGTTAAAGCCCCACCAGTACTTCTGACATAGCCTAGTACTAAAGAATCAAGAAAAGCCTTAACTGAAAAATTGTTGACATGGTGTTAAATCCTATATGAACGTCCTATGTATTTCATACATAATGATTTGTGCATTTTTTCAAAATTAAACGAGAATTGTTTGCTAGCAAGGCTGAGGTTATATACATGTATACCATGTGTATGCTCAACTAAAGAATAAAGTCTAATTCTATGTGCTGATTTGTCAATATTTCTTTAATTAACCAATCAGAAATCAGATTTACAAACAGATTGAAATTGTATCTAAGGTAGATATCATCTTCCTTATATGTTTTGACCGAGTAGATCTTGCACAAAATTTATAACCTCAGGATAAGCTACAAACAGACAAATTGGTGGAGAAGAAAATACAGGAATCTACTCACGTTCAAAGTAACTATGTTATCCGTCATTTACATTCTTTGTCAGCGACATTTTCTCTGTGTTTCCGCTTTGACACCATCATCTATAATGTATCAATTACGCACACTTGACTCCTTGTGGAAGCAGCCTCTAAATCACCTAGGGGGACCTCCAGTACTACTTTACTGGAGTGTGCAAAAAGGGAAACCAGCTAGATAGAGATTACTGCACAAGCCGGTTTCCAATGTGTGAGGAAAATTTCTCCAATGGTGTGGAGAAGGTGGAAGATCGAGGAATTTGCTCAGTTTGTGTGTAGGTGTATATCAAGAGTGGATTAGGTGATTTGTTTGACATGAATTGTGGAGTTAATATTGCAACTGAGGATACTGTCACAAAAACGGAAAACGATTGATTTGTTGTTGGTTATCTAATAATTCTTTTTAATTGTTTATTGGGTATTTAAGGATTGTATTTTAATGTGGGATTTTCGCAGCCTTTATTTGATTTTTGATGATATTTTTCTACCTCTTTTTTTCCCTATATTTCTGATTAATTAATTGTTGAATTAATTGTTGATTGATTGTTGAAACCCTTATTAAAACTGTGCAATTCTGGTGAAGTATACTCCAGGAGGCTGGGACTTTACCTGTAGGCAACAAGTTACTCTGAAGATCATTTCAACAATTTTACACCGTTCAGCTTTACTCCTCTACCACAAGGGAAATATCTGCTATTTTAAGAAAAATTCTGTTGGCAAACTGTTATGATTCAGAATTTTGCAAACAATAGTTTCTAAGTAAGAAGTATGTGATATGTAGTTTGCTGCAGAAGAATGATTGAAGGCTTCTCTAAACACTGATCCTTTAACCCTCATAGTGCATGAACCAACCTCATGCTTATGCAAACAGGTTGTATCACAGGACAGCCACCAAGTAGATTGGTGGCTGGCCTGTGATCTAACCTGTTTGCTTCTTTGAGTATCTTTCTTCATAAAAATTAAACAGATATTTAAGGTTTTGGAAAGCAGACTACACAAAAATCTGTTTTTAGAAAATTTCCCAGCATTCAAAGGGTTAAATACAAAGTCTGTACATCCCTCATTTTAAAAGAGAAAGAATCGTTTTCAGACAGCGTGTGCTCTTTAAATGCTATTTAGATTTGCTCCTAAAATGGCTGTTTCCCTTTTACTCATCATATTTTATAAAAGCAATTTTATATGGATATAAGTACATGTATGCATCGCTCAATTTAGAATGTAGCAAGACAGTTTAGCAATTACCTGCACATTTTTCGCTAAGAACTTGAGTGGGTTAATATTAACCTTTTACCAAACAAAAACAACATTTAACCACTTTTTGCAGACGACTTTTGAAAACATTGTGGGAAAAGGAGAAATTGCTCTTAAACATTCCATCACATTTTGAGATATCGTCTGTAAACTCTTTCAATTTGGGACAGTTTACTTGGCGGCTGGCCTGGATTTTAGCTGTTTGCATAAGCATGAAGCCGTTTCCAGCACTGTAAGGGTAAATGAAATAGTTTCCTCAGATTGTTGGATAAAATGCTACTCTGCAATATAAGAATTTACTCTTTCATAGTAGTTTTTTATTCATTGTCATTTTTTATTGTCAATGTCAAAATGAAGGTCATTTCTATTTACACATGACCTCTGTTAATACTGTAAAGTCATGTACCATCAATTTTGGTCTTGATTAAAATTCACTCTAACATAAAGAGTATAAGGTTACATATGAATGATTTTATGATATGAATGATTTTATGTAATGCCTGTGATTTTATGATTGCAAGCAATATTGATGGTGTCATAAAAATGCATCTGCTATATGTGAAACCATATAAATTGACTCATTTCCACTATACAGTTTATTCATTTTAAGGCACTTTAAGAGTTTTTAAAATACTATTTTGATAAAAAGGAGAAGTTGGTCACCACAACTGTTTGTCAAGTTTTATGCTGACATTGTGTGGAAGTTATCATAAATCTAAATATACATCAGACTTAAAATTGTTTAATGCAGAATACCCATAATCGGCCATTTTGAAACTCACTTTTTCATTGGAAACATACAAGTCTGTGCAGCCATTTTTGATTTCTTCAAAAATGTTTTTTCTAATGTTGAAATCCTAGCAAAAAGGGTTGTCAAAAGGGAAAGAATAAATGATTCTTTTATTATTGGGGAACTAGTAAATTCTCTTGCCAACAGCTTATTCTGAATTCAATTTGTCTTTTGTCCATCCAATATTGAAGGTTTATTTCCATCCCTTGATTCTTTATCTGTCATGCAGATAAACTTACACCTTACTCAATATTTTCAAATCTTGAGGTATTTGTTTTAAAAGACAGAGGAAACCGATGTGACATTGTGACAACAAGATAAATTGCTCATTATGAGCAATTTATCCCTTTGACACAATGGTTTCTACCTATAGAACATATGTATGTTTGTTATGCTCTTTTTTTGTCTGCATTTGCTTTCAATTCAGAGCAGTTGCGTTGGTTCAAATCCTGAGAGGGATATGGATTTTCATGAGAGGCAGTCTCCCGACTGACTTACAGAGTTGCCGATGGTTCTACCCACCTTGACCAGCCCTTATGGGCAGTTGAGTATGGGGTCTTCCTCCATCATTAAGAGTCGGGCATCGCTATATAACTGAAACAATGTTGATATGATGTAAAACCCATTTAAGAAAATAAATAAATTCAGAGCAGTCACAAATTCCCATTTGGGGGAGTGTACCATATATGTGTTAAATGGATTTCATGTAATACCTACCCTTTTATGAAGTGATGATATTAATGTCGCCCAATCTAAAACCATGTGCAGAATGAATAAAAAAGCAATATTTTGTTTGTGACATTTGGTAGAAGCAACTAATTTCATTGTATTTTAGGAAAATGAGAAATAGCTCTTGCAATAATGCTCCTTGAGAACTAGTTATTTAGATATTGTTTTATTAGGGTGATGTCTTTCAGTTTAATCATTGCTATTTTTTGTCCTCATGTTCTTTGAATTGGAGGGGGGGGGATGAAGACAATTGAAGTTACTTTAGTGCTTAAAGGTAAACATAGCTATATAAAGGGTGATGTTGCATTAATCCAATCAATTATGTGTCCGGAGAAAATTCAAAGCAACAGAAAGAATACAATGGTAAAACAGGTAGAATTACGTTTCTTCTTTAATTGAATTGATTGTAGCAAATCATGAATTGATTGCCACAACACATGTGAGTGAGTTTACCTCTGATTTTGGTATATCCTCTGCTGATGGTAAGATCAATTAGATCAAAGCGTATCCCCTGTGAAGGACTCTCTGTCTATTGTCATGAATTGCACAAACAGACATGAATAATCATGAACTCAAAGATGTTCTGGAAAATGGTCATGATTGTCATGAACATGTTCATCGACATATCCATGGACATAAAACATCTTCTTGATGTGTTTGCCCATGTTTTTGATGTTCATGAACTTATTCTTGACATTCACAAACATGTTCAAAGACAACATTGTGTTAATGAACAGCCATAATTTTAGTTGATGTCTTTTTATGAGTTTATGAACACATTCATTGAATGTTTTGCAAGGGTTGTATTGAGTTATGGGTTAAGGACTCGGTGATAACAGCGATTGAAAAAAACCTGTTTTTGTACTAATGGGTCTAATTGAAATCAGTCAATGACCGTAGTGATTGCTTGCCTGCCAGATAACCGTTCACCCAGTGACTTAATGACATTTAACATGACAACACTACCTGTCCTTCTATTGAGGGTTCATTGAAACACTATAGTTTGTCTTTCAAATCTGTGTTTTCATGAAACAAGCATTTGTCCCTTTCATTACTTTGATTTAAAAGGCCTATAAAAAGTCATAGGGTGGTTCTCTGAGGCAATTTTCAAAATTTAAACAAATAAAGTGCAGATTCACTTATCGTCTTAATCCAAGATACTCTGACCGATTTTTAAAATTTCACAGGACAAAAGATAATGATTATTGTTTACAAAAAAAAACTTGAAAAATTTACTTTATTTGCAAGACAAATTTACCATGTCTGTACCAAATGGTTATGAAAGTGGATAACAAGCTTATCAATCTAGTCATATTTAACTTAATAATCTCTGTTGTCATTCTATCCACAGAAGACAACTATTTTATAAAGATTTGATCTATCACATGGCCCCTCTCCGCGTGGGTTCAAATCCTGAGAGGGATATGGATCTTCATGAGAGGCACTCACTTTCCACAACTGACTTACGGAATGCCGATAGTTCTACCCGCCTTAACCAGCCCTTATGGGCAGTTGAGTATGGGGTCTTCCTCCATCATTAAGAGTCGGGCATCGCTACATAACTGAAAAAATGTTGATGTGATGTAAAACCCATTTACAAAAAAAATAAATAAAGATTTGATCTCAATTTGAGGAATTTTTCATCTATTCATTATTCTATTGCTACTCTGAGTATCTTTCCTCAACAAAATTAAGCAGATATATTTACAGTTTTGGAAAGCAGACGACCCAAAAAATATATTTTAGAAAATTTCTCCGCATTCTAAGGGTTAATTGTCTGCTGTTGGTGCATTCAATTTCAGCCCAAAGAAAATCTCTCACTTTGGAATGGGACATGACAATGTCTTGATCCAACCTTCAAGGAAAACCTTTACCTTGGTTCTATATTTACATACACACATTTGTACATTCTCATTATGACTTCTTGTTAACAGCATTAAACCATTCTCCCAACCTTCTTTAAGAATCAAGGACTTATTCATGAACTTCATTAGCATTACATGGTTGTTCATGAACACCGCTTTTCTTTGAAACTTGTTCATGAAATTCTTGAACATGTTCATGAACATCAACAACAGGTAATCATGAACCTGTACTTGATGTTCATGAACCTGTTTTTTAATTAAATAATAAAGTTCATTTACTTCATGAACAGCCATTTAATGATCATGAATGTTCATGAATAAGGAATCTGAGAATGGTCCATACTGAAAGCACTGTGAACAGAAGAGGGCATGAAATATTGTTGGAAAAATAGTTTCTCTATGTTTTTGGTATTTGACGATTGATAAAAAGAATGAGTTCCTCATTAAGAGCAATTACGCCTGCTAATCATGGTGGTTTGCAAAGACCTTTAAAGCAGATAAATCAGAAAGAGGTATAATTGTGTACAAACTTTTGTTCAAGATCTTCCCCTTATTTTGTCATCTTACACCTGTTTGATTTGATTACCTAGTGTATAAGAGAATCACAGGTTTGAACCGGTTTGAAATCTTTTTGATGGATGATTGGTGTCTATTGCTTTAGCAAATGTAATAAAAAGGTGTGTGTGTGGGGGGGGGGGGAGAGATCAGAAACGCACCGGATGGGTAGAGGTTATGATCATAGACAAGAAAACTTTTAATAAATATATGCAACGATTTCTTTAACCCATTACCAAACAATGACGACATTTGACCAGTTTGTTGCAGACACCTCTTGCAAACATTGTGGGAAAAAAAGAAATTGCTTTTAACAAGCAATTTCTCCTTTTCCCACAATGTTTTCTGCCCTGTTAGAAGATTGGTTTTTTCCATTTCATCACATTTTGAAATGTCATTTGCCAACTCTTTCAATTTGAGACAGTCAAAAATTTGGCGTTTGGGAAAGGGTAAATGATAGCTTGCCAAAGCAGTGAAAAGAATGATGGTGTTTATTAGCAGAAAATAGATTACATTTTTGACAAATAACATTTTTTGTTTAAAAAAAAAAAACTAACCTATTGTGGCTTAAGGTTTCATTTTGTTTCTTCTGGGAAGCAATTTCTCCTTTTGTAAAATGGATTAACAAGTTCGAGCCCCACTAGTACCTTTCATTTTGTGGAAGTGTCCTTTGGAAACGTAATTCACACGGAAAGCCTAGAACTAATAAGTCTGGGAAAGCTGTAACATAACTGAAAAAAAAATGTTGATACAGCTTTTAAAGCTTTTTAATCAAACAAAGGTATAGGATGTAACCATCGTTAGGAAAAGAGTAATTGCTCATCAGGATCAATTTCTGATTTTGCCACTATGAGACCTATTTAATATTTAATACTAAGTGAGTGTTGTTTTCAAGGCATTAAACCCCATTTATAGATAATCATAATTATGGGGAATTAGGTTAACAGCCTTCACCCATCAAGGGCTGATTCTTTGCCAGCAGGTAAGTCTGTGGAACCAATCATCTTGTTACTGTCATGTTGTACCCAAACAGTAATTTACCAAATCCATTGGTTATTAGGGGTGTTATGTCTCTATAGAAATCTTTGAGGCAATTGGAAAATTTGCTCAATAGAAGCAAATTCACCTATTGTCATAATGTTTTCTTAAACTGCAGGGCCTCAATGGCCTAGTGGTTAGAGTACAGAACTTGAAATCACATGGCCCCTCACCGCATGGGTTAAAGTTTCGGTGACTGCATTTGGAGTTTTATGAGAGGTAGTCTCCCGGACTGATTTACGGAATGCCGATAGTTCTACCTGGCATTACAGGACTGGTAGTTAAGTATTGGGTCTTCCGCTATCAGGAAGAGTTGGGCATAGCAACATAACTGAAACAATCTTGATGAGATGTAAAAGACCATACGAATAAATCATTAACCCTTTCCCAAACAACAAATTTTCAACTGTCCCAAATTGAAAGAGTTTGCAGACGACATTTCAAAATGTGATGAAATTGTAAATATTCTTCTGATAGGGCAGAAAACAGTGTTGGAAAGGAAAAATTGCTCGTCCCAAGCAATTTCTCCTTTTCCCACAATGTTTTCTAAAGTCGTCTGCAACAAAGTGGTCAAATGCCGTTATTGTTTGGGAAAGGGTTAAAGTCAAACTTTGCAATCCCTGTGACAGGAGCTCTTGTTCGTGTACTAGGGGTGTAACTATAAACTGTTCAAGATTCCGCCAATTGCCACATTTTTGCCTCTTGCAGCAGAGGTCTTTCAAAAAGCATTGTTGTAAAAGGAGAATTTGCTTGTTACAAGCAATTTCTCATTTTGCCACAATGCTTTTTCAATCTATTCACATTTCACAACAGCAGAACTGAAAGGTTTTTCATATGTTTACAAGTTTTTCTAAAGTCGTCTACTTCAAGGGAAAAAAATGTCGTCTGCAGGTGGTAAAGAGTTAAAATCTGCCAAATGAACTTATTCTTTTTTGTATGATGCTAGTTTTGTATCACAGAAGGTATTCTCCATCAGAAATAGTGTTTTGTAGATGCCAAAAATTTTATTCTGGTTCTGTACCTGTTACAAATAATTTTCCCTCATGCATATTACAGGTACTTGGCTTTTTTAATGGGGTCAACATGTAGGATAATTAGATAAACAACTTTTCCTCTTTTCATTCTAATTGTTAAATGTTCTAATGATTGCTAGAAATCACTTTTCATTAGCAGGTAATCATTTGTAGAGGGTTTTTATTGTATTATTATTTCCCTGCATGCTTTCTTTATTATCTGTTTTGGTATATGAGCAGGATCTAGAATCCGGGATTTTCTGTTCTGTGTTTTACTGGACAGTGATCTTGTGTTCTGTGTTTTGTTCTGGTTGTTGTTTTTAGAGCTCATTAATTATTTCTCATACTCTTTTCTGAACCCAATACCTCATGACAAGGTTATTACAAGGCTTAGTTAAGTCTTTCATAAAGGTGAAACACCTTCTTTGTTTTAGTTTCTCCTTTTGCCACAATGCTTTTTGATAGTTGTTTGCTGCAAGACGCAAAAATGTGGCGTTAGGTGGTAATGTGTATGAACACTGTTCAAGGAGAAAACCTAGCCGTCATCTATCACCATTAGATTAAATCACACTTTCAAGAAACTACAAAACAAGATTTAACTCCTTTGCATAGTTGAAAGTTTTTTGATGTCCCAAATGGAAAGAGGTTGCAAATTGCAATTAAATTTGATTTATTTCTTTTTTTGTAAAAAAGATGTGGCTGGAAAGAGTAGCATTCTCTTTCTCTCACAGTTTGTTTAAATTGTCACCGTCACCACATTCACCACACTTTCTCTGTATTTAAATTGTCACCGTCACCACATTTACCACACTTTTATATTGTCACCGTCACCACATTTACCACATTTTCTCTGTATTTAAATTGTCACCGTCACCACATTTACCACACTTTTATATTGTCACCGTCACCACATTTACCACATTTTCTCTGTATTTAAATTGTCACCGTCACCACATTTACCACAACTTTTCTGTAGAATCCATGGTTAGTTTATGAAAAGGTAAAGAAAATATTAAATTAGATAGTTGCTCCTTTCAAAATTGTTTTCTTCACCATTAATTACACTGCCAGACTACGAATTATAACATTACAAAGTATATTTTTCTAAAGATCTTGTGAAGGAACCATTGCGATTAAAGGAGAAATTTGTCTTCATCTTAACCCGTATACAGAGTTATGTTCTATTTATACTGCTGTGACAAAGGGAGAAATTACTCATGATGAGCAATTTCTCCTTTTGTCACAGTGGTTTAATTCGAATATACCTCTGTATAATTGTGTTAACCCTTATAGTGCTGGAACCAACTTTATGCTTCTACAAACAGGTTGGAATCAGGCCAGCTGCCAAGTAAATGGGTGACTGGCCTGTAATCTAACCTGTTTGCTACTCTGAGTATCTTTTCTCATCATAATTAGGCAGATATTTAAGGTTTTGAAAAGCAGATGGCATATAAATCTTTGTTAGAAAATTACCCAGTATTATAAGGGTTATGATGCGAATGTACCGGTAGATAAGGGTTGACCAATATGTCTACCATATTATGAATGGACATGCACAGTGTTGCAGAATTGAAGCAGGAGTTCACATGCGGATATTTATTTATACATTGTGTAAAACATAGCGGCCATAATTGTTCAATTTTGATATGCTAGTTACTTATAAGGAGCAACCTAGTTGTATGTTGTCTGCTTTCCAAAACATAACATATCTGCTAAATTTTAATGAGGAAAGATACTCAGAGAAGCAAATAGGTTAGATCACAAGCCAGCTGCCAATTTACTTGGCGGCTGGCCTGGATCCAACCTGTTTGAATAAGCATGAAATTTGGCTTCAGCACTATAAGGGTTAAGATGAAAATGTAGACAAGGGTTGACCGATATGTCTACCATATTATGAATGGACATGCACAGTGTTGCAGATGAAGCAGGAGTTCACATGGGGATATTTATTTGTACATTGTGTGAAACAGAGTAGTGGTCATTATTGGTCAATTTTTATGCTAGTTACTTATAAGCGCAACCTAGTTATGGTTAAGCCCCTAACTCCTTGATAGAAACAACTAATACACAAGGGTTATTGCTCCTAACGAGTAATTAATCCTTTTGCTACAGCGGTTTCTACCAATTTATTTAAGTGTTTTTTTTTCCAAATTATTTTTGTCATCTGCTCTTTCTTTCAATTTGGACCGGTCAGAAGTTTCCATATAAAGGAACGTGTTAGTGTACTTGTAGAAACAATAAGGACTGAGGAGAGAAAGGTTAAATAAAACAATGGATTAACACGGTTATGGAAATAACAATGGTCATACACTTGAATAAAGTGATGGATTTATGAGGTCTTATGAAGAAGATTTTGTGATTGGATTAAAAGCAATAATAGATGACATTTGATTGTGTTAGAATATTCGTAATACGTTTGAAGGAAGTGCTTTTCTCGATCATATTTTGTTTGTTTTTTGACAAAGTTGTTTCTTAATTATTATTTTGAAGGGTACCGTTTTACTTAATATTTTATGCTAAAAAATTAAGTTTAAAAGCAATATTCCCTCTTATTTCAATATTGTGCTAAGCAATATTGCAAAGTCACACATCATTGGAATTGTCTCTCTGACACACTCCTAATGATGTGTTACATTGCAACATTATACTTTCATCTCAGATACTATTCATGATTATCAGTTTTGACTTAAACAACTATTTTCCCCAGGTTGTTTATTATTGGTGTATTAAAGTGTGTCACAATTAAATTTGCAGTTTATGCTATTAAAAGAGCACCTTTCACATACACATTTCAATGATATGATTAAAGAGCACAACTCAAGGGTTCAATGCAATACTATAGTAAGTGCTTCATGTTTATGAAGCACTTACTATAGTCTTGCGTTGAACCCTCGAATTACTGGCCATTATTACTTATCTCCCTAGCAATGCCGCTGTAGCAGAGATTGAAGGTGTTTCCAGTGCTTTAGATGAAGTTGATATACTTATTCTCTTCAGTGTTTATGTTGTTGCCGAGAAAAGTCTTTTTGCAAGGTAATGTCGGGCAATAACAAGGTGTCTGCATGATAGGATAAGATGAGCTATAAATAGAATAGTACCGATAACTGTTGGGTAAGACCTTTGCCGAACAATGCCTGATAATATGTTTGCTGTACAAAAATTCAAAAATCATTGTAGAAAATGGAGGAATTGTCATCTGATCAGTTTCTTCCTTCTGGTCATATTGCAACAATGATTTAAGTGATCTTGTTAATTATGGGCCTTCAAATGTTTCTTTGTGCGATCTTGTTAATTATAAGTTGTTTTCAGGTGCATGAGGTAAAACATAGGATGGTGACCTACATGTGTTGTTTATCTCTAGTTTCTTATTATCTCTGGTTTATTTTTGATGTGTATTTCTTTCCTGGTTATATAATGGGGTTGTAAACAATACTATTACTGACACAGAGACATTGAAAGAGAAAATAACTATAAAAAACCAAACAAACCAAAATAGGTTGCCAATGTGTCATTAAAAGCATTTTCTTGGAAGAGTTTTAAAGGTGTGACATCTGTGGTCAAAAGTTAATATTGTTAAGGGGTCTGGATGACCATCGTTTCCCTTGGAAGGGTTCAAGAAATTTCTTCATGGGCAGACATGAATGCAAAATAGCGTTCATAAACTCAAAGTTGTCCTTGAACATGTTCATGAATGTTCATGAATGTCAAGGACATGTTAATGTTCATTAAGATCATGTATATGATGGTATTCATTGACTTGTTCATGTCTGTTCATGAAGCTCATGAACACAGTTCTTGAATCCTTAGTAGGGGATAGACATCACATGCAGCCTTTATTATCTAAAGACTTGCATCTTTATGATAAACAATTGTTTAGAATTACATATTGAACTTAAGCCAAACTAATTCTCTACAAAGTCTTCTTGTTTAGGTTCTTGCATGGCTCAGTGCTTAAAGCGGAGGACTTGTGACAAGGGGGTCCCAGGTTCAATACTCACCAGCTGCACTGGCAGTTTTTGTGAGAGAGTTCTTTGGCAAGACATCGAAGAGCCTACGTAATACTGGTGAAATCCAGGAAAGCCATAAAATATCTACTGATGAAACAGCATATAACTCTCGTAATAAACTACATGTATTGAAATATTTTCTCTGTTAATGCTTCAAGTGTCCAGAAATTGGCACTTGGTCAGAAAGTGTTATATTCATGGATAACCCTCGGCTACTGCTGCCTGAGTTTGCATGATTGATGAAAATATTAATGAAAGCCATCCAGTGTTGTGGGAGATTGGTTCCATTGAATGATTTTATTGAATTTTCTGGTCTCACTTGTTGATAGCTGGGAAAATCACTCTCATTCCGGCTAGATAAGAGAATGTAAATGCAAAAATAAAATGATTATTACTTCCCCATCCTTTACTTCATATATGTACATAGGTCTTCATTACACCTTTATGTGGAAAATTTTAGAGACAAGCTATGACAAAAGGAATTGCCTGCGATAGGGTTTTAAGCTTATTATTATCGCAAAGAAGTTGTTGTTTTTCATACACAATGATTCAAGGAGTCCCGATTCAAGGGTTCAGGGCAATACTATAGTTAGTGCTTCATGTTTATGAAGTACTTACTATATAGTCTTGTACTGAACCCTCAAATTGCCTGTTAAAGATCATCTCAACATGGATCTATCATAAAATACCATTGAGGGATTCTGTTTATACTAAATATTGTTAAAAAGTGTAGTTTCTTTTTTATAAAGGGATTGATCTTTTTTTCACACATTCTTTTCTCACAAGGTCAATCCCAGAAATCAACTTGTTCAATAGCTCTTGTGCGCTGAATGACCTTTAAGCTGTCATTGCGCCTTAAAACACCATGAATTTCATTCATTTAGTAGCTCTACCTATTCTGCAGTAATTATCAGTTTTAGCAGAATTAGCGACTTATAAGTAAGCAGATACTATCAATTTGTGTCATTACCTACCTTGACAAAAGTTCAGAGCTAATGTTACCATGCCAACTTGTAACTAAGGTTTCTAAAGTTCAAAAATATTCTAGAAATCAATAATGGGAATATGATTCACCTGAAGCCAGTTGTTGTTGGGCATCTTTGGGCAAGGCACATATCCCTTACCCTAGAACCAAACATTATTTTTCTAATGGATTACCTTGAGGTGGAGAGACATCGAAGGTCAAGTTTTGACCTTGAACTTGAAGGATTAAGGTTGTATAGAAATGGTGAGAAAGTTAATAAAAGCATAGGTAGGTGCACTAATAACCTTGGTTTTACATAATCCACTCACCTATTTGTAATAATGGGACCTGTTGAATGTGAAAGCATCAGTCTATGACAAAAAAGGGTGATGATTGAAATATTTTCTTTATGATATAGGGTCGAAATCATCGCGACAAATGGATAAATTGTTATTTAGTAGAAATTGATCGTTTTGTGACAGTGGTTTCTGAAGTCTTCTGCATCAGGGGTCCGTTTTACTAAACAACTTACGGAAAATATCTGCTTAAGTCATAATTAATGGACATGGTTAGTATCTTTAATGAAAGTACAATATTGCAATGTGACACGTCATTGGAAGCGTCTCAGAGTGACGATTCCAATGATGTGTTACTTTGCAATATTGCTTGGCCAAATATTGAAATAAAAGGACTTGTTGTTTTAGACTTATGCAAATCTTAAGCGTAAACTGTTTAGTAAAACGGTACCCAGATTCACGAATGTGAGGTATTAGGTGTAATAAAGGATAAGAGCAATTGAAGATTGCTTGGGAAATAAGTAAAGCAATCTGTATACTCTCAAACATCTATGAAGCCTCTTATGCTTAACAGTATAAAAGACAATTCTTTGGTGCAATACTCTTGCAAGTTTTATACTTTGATTTGCTCATTAAATACGTTAAAGGCATCAACAGCTGTCAATATTTTCAACAAATTTAACATATAGACAAAATGATAAAGATAAAACAAATTCCTTTTGATAATTTGATATTTAGTACAACCTGATTTAAGGAAGATTTGCTCATTGTTATCAAGTTCTTCTTTTGTCACTATGATTGTTAATGTAATTTCTGATGTGTTTAATATGTAAGTTTAATGTTAAGGAAAGCATTGCAAGCTTCTTTCATGCAGTCATAATTCAATCTGCAAATACTTCTGAAATTGTAGCTCTGGTTTATAAGATGGTCTTTTCTTTGCCAACAACTTATTCATTTATATTGATAGATTTGAAGAAAATACTGTGCTTGTTGTTCCGTCTTTTGCCTGTTAGTGTTGATGTCTTTATTTAAAGAAAAAGAATTTAAGAACCAACTTTATCAATAAGAGGTATTGCTTGTCACAAGCATTTGCTTTTTAATGCCAAATGGGGTTCCCAATCTTGCAATGGAACTCTTACTTTTCTTTTGATTTGTAGTTGTTTGCTTTTAATTTGTATTTCAAATCCACATATGAAAGCATTGTTTTGGGTTTTTCTGTTTTTCAAGGTCAAGGTCATGGTTAGATTTCAAAGGTCAAACATTGGAATAAAGTTGGTATATAGCACAAAACAGAGTATTTATTTTAAGTAGATACTTTATCTTTTAGGCTATAGACAATACGTCATATGATTTAAGGGGTTCAAATAACAACAAAAAAAGATATCTTATGAACATAACAGCAAACAAAGTTGCTTAACCCCTTTTGCCTAGTTAGAGTAATGTGCTGCCAACAGCAATCTTCAACTGATAAGCCTTAATTTATTTGATTTATTTCCATTCCTATTTTGTAGGTTTATTTGAAACATGTAGCTTTTAGTACAAACATTATGAACCCACTTACACTTTATACCCATTTTTATCATCTGTTTATCATACTTCTAAAGGGGTTTAATGTTGAACATGTCTATGTATGTTAATTACCTATAAGTGTCATCTACATTGAAACCCCATTCAATTTACGAGACAATAAACATGCATCTATGTGCTTTATCAACAGCCTAAAGCCTTTAAAGGACTTTCTCACATATTGTACACTGTAGGTTACAAATGTTAAAAAGGGGATTAATCATTTCTCAGGGGTCCTGCGTGGCCCAGGGTTTAGATGACATTCTTAGAATTAGGAGGGTCTGGGTTCAAGCCCCACCATTACTTCTGGTTGTGTGCAAGCTTCCTATGGCGAGTCACTGTAGAGCCCTAGGCCTATAGTACTGGTAAATCAAGGAAAACCGTAACATTACTAAAAGAGTGTTGACATGGCGTTAAATACCATACAAAAAAATCATTTGACATCATTAAACAAAAAACTATTTTTATTTTATTTGTTCTGAAGTTCCTGAAAATGAATACTTTTAAAAATAAACATTTAAATAAGGGATTTTAACTAACTTCCATGCCATACAATGTTTTGATGGCAAACTCTTATTGATGATGTCGCATAAGGTAACACATGCACAGTCAATGATGTTGTGAGACAAATATGATATCATTGTTTCAACAAATACCGCTGCTGATCAATCAGTTATTTAAATTAAATGTAATGTTTACAAAATGAATCAATTTAACAGTTTACTATATCTAAAGCATAAATTTAAATGTGCTATATTTCCATCACACAATTTTGAAAGCGGGTAATAACTGTGTCAAAAATCTAGTTTTATTAAATTCTATAAATATGTGAAGTCATTTTATCTGTAGAAGACATTTTATTTCAAGAAGATTGATTTCCTATATCTGTGAGACAGACCTTTTAAGCTGTCTACTGAAAAGGCACTTGAATTCGCACAAACAGATAGCCAATTTTAAAGGGACTTGTTCATAGAAGAGAAAATTTGAAAGTCAAAATTAGATATCTTTGAATCAATACAATTTTTGTATTGTTGTTTGATATTCAATTAAAAGTAGCTATTGAAAGCATAATTTATTCAGGAAATTCCAATTTATCCAAGTAAATACAGTTTATATGTGGTCGATCTCTCAAAAGTGATGCACACTTTTGGATTAAAAACATGTTAATTCATTTTGTATACAGTTTAAAGACTTAAAACAAATCTTATTTTACTTCCAATATTCTTCAGTGGTATCACATAACAAAACAGCTGTTGTGCAGTTTAAAAGAAATTAATGTTCAACTTCCAATTTTACCTACATCTGTAAACAAGCGACTTTAAATATGTAATTGACTTTTTGAAGCGTCCTCATCCAAATCTGGATTGCTGTCCTATGACAACAAATGGGCCATAGAAAACTCATCTGAAGTAGATTTGCCTAGTGTTTACCCTTTGATATAAGACACATACATAATACATCTCAGAAATATCAATGAGTGACCTAAGAAAATTGAATTTAGTTGAGATCAAGTTCTTGATTTCTTACTCACTTCCATCTCTAGAGAACCTGTTTATAAGAAGAATTGTTCCATTGGTTTAACTACTAATGGAATACTTTACACTAAGAATGTTAGGTAATTTTATAAAATAAGATTTTTTGTGTCATCTGCTTTCCAAAACTTACAATATCTGCTTAATTTTGATGAGGAAAGATTCTCATAGTAGCCAACAGGTTATATCACAGGCAAGTCGCCAATTTACTTGGCGGCTGGCCTGTATCTAACCTGTTTGCATAAGCATAAAGTTGGTTCTTGCTCTATAAGGGTTAAAAAGTTAGCTGCATCAAGGATAGGGTTATGTTATTTTGTTGTACCACTTAATATACAGGGTTCAGTGCAATACTATAGTAAGTGCTTCACAAATGTGAAGCACTTAATATGATATTGCCCTTAACCCTTAACCTTTTCCCAAACAATAAGGACATATGACCACTTTGTTGCAGACAACTTTAGAAATCATTGTGGGAAAAGGAGAAATTGCTGGTAACGAGCAATTTTTCCTTTTCCCACAATGTTTTCTGCCCCATCAGAAGATTATTTTCCAATTTCATCACATTTTGAAATGTTTTCTGCAAACTCTTTCAATTTGGGACATTCCAAAATTTGTTGTTTAGGAAAGGGTTAATATTCATGTAAATGAATAGGATAAATCCCAATATTCCCAAACCCTTACTATGGTTTAACAAACCTTCTGCAGGGAAATGTAGCGAAGTTGTTTAACAAGAAGGAGCAGAAATTATAGATTATTCTTTTTTAACAATATTTAAATTGACGAAATTAGCATTTTAATGATATGGCAATATTATCTAATGAAACTGCCTCTGTCGCATTATTATTTTAGTTTTCCGAACATGCTGAAGTCAATTAACTTGAGGACATGGTTGTGTCAAAAGGATATTTGTAAAATGTTTGTTATGTTAGATATTTATATCAGTTACAAGGACAGATGTCCAAAAGGATCATTCACTCCGTCACATACATGTATTGTTGACTTATTTGCTAGTGCTAATTAATCTATCAATAGGTATGGAATTAACATCTTTCTGTGGTGCTGGATAGAAATTGTGGTGATAAATTGAGAACTTGTGTGTAACGTCTCATAAGCATCATCTTTATCAAAGTTTTATAGAAGCAACTGGTACTTGATTTGATTACTTAGTGTTATTGATATTCATTTAACATTGATATATTTGCTAATCATTAACACTTGACCGATGACATTGTCCCCCATATGAATGCAACTATGAGAGATTTATTTAAGACACCATTTGGCTTCAAGAATGGAGAGCAAAGAATTCAAGAAACTATTGCAATTAAAATAATTTACTAAAAGAATGTTATTCCTGGGGTTGTTTTCTTGTCGCAATGATTTACAACTATCGAAAAGGATTGAACTATCAATGTTGGAGATTTACACCTTTTAAATGAGGCAGAGTATACTTTACATCAGATTAAGGATTTAAGATGTGAATAACCTGTATGCAGAACAAATAGATATATGTCCTGAGTCAGTCTAACAACAATTTGTAGGATAAAAGATGGTCACCTTGCGAAGAGGTCAAATTTGGATTTTGATTACAGTGTTCGATGACTTCTGTGGAAAGTGTAGATTTTATCTGATTCTTAATGCAGACAACTTCACTGCCTTTTGATGTGTTTGAAAACCTGGTGATTATTGTCTTTTGTTTTGGAATTTTCAGTAAACAATATTTGACCCATTACCTAACAATAACAACATTTAACCACATTAATTGTTGCAGACAACTCTGAAAAACATTGTGCGAAAGGAGAAATTTAAGGATGATTTTTCCTTTTCCAACAATTTTTCCTGCTCTATCAGAAGATCGTATTCCAATTTCATCACATTTTGAAATGCCGTCTGCAAACTCTTTCAATTTGGGACAGTAAAAAATTTGGCGTTATGTAAAGGGTTAACAGAATGCCAATGGTTTTTCCATGCTTGACCAGACCTTATTGGCAGTTAAATTACACTTGGAGTATTATTCCAACATTTATTACGTATAAACCTCAATAAAACAATTAGACATTCAAACTCAATGGGATTTAAGGTGAATATTGAATTGGTAAATATTTGCAGATACTCCATTGGTAAGAGTAAAATTTTCTTACATTATTGGTTTGATTTCATTTTGATTTTCTCCTGTCTGACTTGGCATAAACAATTGTAAGAAAAGGGATATTTGCTCAATTTTTCTTGAGTCATTTGCTGAGGAGATTGGAAAAGTATCATTACGTAAATTTTAGCGATAATGTAAACACATTCCATAGAATGGACTTTTTTTTTTAATGAAAACTCCAACTAAATTGAGTATTTGATCAGCACAAGCAAGTTATATACTTGTCCGAATGAGGTATTAACCCTATCAAAATAACATATCTGTTTCTTCAGGTATAGATATGCAAAGGGTAAATATAAATGGGCACTTGAGGACATTTTAACCCTTTAAACAAGGTTATATTGTGATATCCTAGTTTTAAGCAACTTGTTGTAGCTGAGCTTTTATGTCAGTTTGGCAATAAAGAAGCCAAATTACTTATAAGCAATTTCTCCTTTTGTCACATAACTTGTGACATGAACTTTTGATTAAAATGACAGACATGACATATTTCAGCAAAGGAAACAGTTTTCTAGAGCAGTCAATCAAAATATTGCCAATAGGGTAATTATATTAAGATATTAATACTTGACCCAAATGGATATTTATGAAATATCGCATTAGATGATGATTGAAAATATTGGTACAAAAGGAGAAATTACTCATGATGTGCAGGTTCTTATTATGTCCGAATGTTTTCATTTCTTTTGTTACATTTTATGCATTTTTATCTGTGAATATTAATTTTGCCAGTTCAGTAGTTGGATTCGTAATACAAACACACCATAACCATTTCAGAAAAGGGTTGTGAACGATACTTGAAATACCATCAATACTTTGATGGATGAGTTTGTAAAACACTGTGACAATTAGTTTGGAATATGGAGATGATAGATGCACGGATACCCTACAGGAATATTACACAAAGTTCATGGCATCTATTAACCCTTTACCACAACACTTAAGTTTTTGACTTTCCCAAATTGAAAGAGTTTGCAGACGACATTTCAAAATGTGATGAAATTGGAAAATAATCTTTTGATAGGACAGAAAGCATTGTGGGAAAAGGAGAAATTGCTCGTCACGAGCAATTTTTTCTTTTCCCATAATGTTTTCCAAAGTCGTCTGCAACAAACTGGTCAAATGTTGTTATTGTTTGGTAATGGGTTAAAATGAGCAGATCGTGGGTTTGATGCAAGGCTAAAGTCAGTGCTTCATGTTTGTTTGGGATTTACTAAAGTTCTGTAGTGAGCTCTCAATTTTGCAGTTAAAAGTTTTAAGCCATAGAGAATATGCTTTCTGTTGGTTATTCATCTTATGTTAAGTTTTTCTTAACATCAAACTAGGATTATAAATACCAAGTGACTAACAATATGGAGATATTTTCTGTTGCGATATTGGTTATTGTTGGAGAAATTGTTCTACAGATAGTTGTCCATGCATATAGGCTTCATGAAATGTATTCATGAACAGACATGAATGACAAATAGCAATTTATGAACATATAGCTGTTTTTGAACTGAATTTAAAGAACACATTTGTGATTCTTAAGAACTGGATCATGAATAGATTCATGGATACATTCATGAATCGGCTCTTGCTGTTCAGGAATATGTTATTGTATTTCATTAACAGATCAAGACAAGGTATGTCTTCCTGACAAAAGTTCATGAACCCTTTGCAGGGGTATCCTTTTCCCTGCAATATTTTGATAATTCATCTGCAGCAGAACTAAATGACCAAGAAATATTTGTTAGTGTTTAAAGAAGTTAATTACAAAGCTCTTGTTGTTGATGATGAAGCACTTCATACTTTTATAACTCCTTGCAAATGGGAATGATAACAGGAAAGGTAAAACCTTATAGTGCTGGAACCGACTTCATGCTCATGCAAACAGGTTAGATCCGGGCCAGCCGCCAAGTGAATTGGCGGCTGGCCTTTGATCTAACCTGTTTGCTACTCTGAGTACCTTTCTTCATCAAAGTTAAGGAGATAGTTAAGGTTTTGGAAAGCAGAAGACACAAAAATAAATTTTAAGAAAATTACCCAGCATTCTAAGGGTTAATGCTTATTGCATGCTCCATTTTGATTATCAGGGAAACAGAAAATGAATGAAAGTCATGAGTAATTGACATTAATTTTAATGGAAATGATATAGTGTAGGCAGTGACATAGATCAACAACAGTGTTCAGTGTATAACTTATTCGTAGCGGACTAGTGGGTCAACCCTGACCAAAAGCCTGCAAAATGTTGTCGAAAAAGTTGTTGGCAAAGACGTATTCGGACTCGGAGCACTTCGAGGTGCCGGAGAAAATGCAGAATTCCACGGAGGAGGATTTTATTAATAAAGCCCGTGCTGGGCGAAAGCGACACAGTGTCCAGTTGGATAAAAGGACTTTGATGGAACTGAAAGTTGACCGGCGGTCAAGTAATGCAAGTTCCCAGGGTAGTAACGAATCCTTGTGTAAGTGATGGTGTTTGTTTGTATACACCCCAGAATATGTTACTTTGTGTAGCTTTTTTTTCATGAGAAAAAATCACACCATTTTCCAATTATCCAAAATTAAAGCAAATAGATGACAATTTTAATTATGATTGGAAAATTGAAATAGCAGTGAATTCATGGAGAAGTAAATTACTAATTTCTTTTTCTTTTCATTTAATTTCAGCCAAGTACAAATTTTGGTTTAAATGCATGCTACAATACAATTTAAATGCAACATTAATTAAACTAAGCAAATGCTTATCTATGATATTGTAATTTATCACCCATCCTGGGGGGGGGGAGTTGATAAAATTACAGAAAGATAGGAAAAAGAAGGCAAATAAAGAAATGCAGAGATTTGAAGAAGTTAGGCTATGGTTGTTCAGTGTTCTTAATTTAATTGTAATCTACAAACTAGCAATTGGTGAACGGATTTTATTAATGAAGATAGTGATGGTTGATTCAAGTACTTCCTTTCATGTCTTAATCCTTTACCAAACACCAAATTTCTGATTCTCTGAAAAAGAAAGAGATTGCAGACGACATTTCAAAATGTGATGAAATTGGAAAATAATCTTCTGATAGGACAGAAAACATTGTGGGAAATGGAAAAAATACTCTTCACGAGCAATTTCTCCTTTTCCAACAATATTTTCTGGATTCGTTTGCAACAAACTGGTCAAATGTAATTATTGTTTCGGAATGGGTTAATATGTAAGTTATTGTTATCACAAGCTGTCTGTTGTCACTACTTTTGTTCATTGTGTTATCAACAATTTGCTTGAGAACAACTCGGTCAATGTGACCCATACCATTTCATCATTGTATATTAGGCAGGCTGTCATTAGCATACAAAGCTATGACACATGGTCATGAGTTCGCCTTCTTGTATATCGAAGATTTCAAAATGTCATCTGTATTAGGAACCTGATATTATGACGATATTATGAGGCTTCAACGCAAGACTATAGTAAGTGCTTCACAAACATGAATCACTTACAATAGTATTGCGCTGAACCCTTGATTAGCTATTGAATTCAGGTCTAAAATATTGCTGTTTCAATAGTTTTCAAATGTCAAACATGCTGTATTGGTTTCAAAGGCTGTCTGAAATAAGAAACTAGCTAATTATTCTGGCCTTTTGCCTGCAGGCAAGCTTCAGTTGTATGTCTGGTTAGTTACAGACAGACCCCTGAGGATGTATAGAAAATGAGTTACAGCAGCTGTTTCATAAATAAGGAAATGCATCAAAAATATATATGACAAGTTCTGGTTGAAAAACATTAAATACTGTAATAAGCGCTTCATATTTGTGAAACACTTCCTATATAGTCTTGTGATGAACCCTCATTCAACTGTAACATTCAATAGCTTTAAACTTTGAATAAAGTAGAGTGGTTCCTGGTGATCTTAGCCCTTTCCCCTTCTTTGATTGTGACTATTTGGGTCTTTATTGATTTTATCCGGGGGTCGGTAGTCTTGGTACTATCAAATATAAAATATATGTATATATACGTTTAGTATTTTACATATTACTGACCCAAGGATAAATATAGATCCCTGTGGTGATGACTATAGAAACCAAAACTTTAAAACAGTTCAACTTATCATCACAGTAAAAATAGAAACGAAAAATTGCAAAATAGATGATTAGTATAACCTATTGTGACAATGGAAACTATTACTTGTTATTGGCAAAGTTTTAATTACAATAGTATCAATCTTTTTTTATATTTACTTATCAGAAGTTCTCCTTTTAACAGGAATTTTGTCTAAGCTTTTATTTGCAGAATCTAAATTGGCTGCTCTAAATGCCAGCAACCCTACCTTATTAACAACTTACAGAAAAGTTGCAATCGTCCAAACTTAAAAGGATGAAGAGAATGCTTGATGCTAAGTTGTGCATAGTAAATGTTAATTGTGAATCTTGAATGATTAGATTAAGAACATATACTGCTAGATTGAAACATTTACAAAATCTGTTTTGTTGGAAAAGTAGTGACAACCTACGTGATTAAGCTCACCTTTCGACAACACATTGGTTTTGGTCTTAGTTATACCACCACACTGGAAGAATAAAGGCCTTGCTTGATGGAAAGAGTCCTGGGTGATCCAGTGAATAAGGTGGTTGACATAGAACTCTGGGGTTCTGGGTTCAAGCCCCACGGGTACCTCTGGCTTTGTGGAATTTAGCTAGACACTTAAAAGCTCTAGCCTAGCAGTGGTGAATCTAAGAAAGCTGTACCATAAGCAAAAAGTTGATGACTCAGTGTTTAATCCATATAAAGGAACGAAACGACACAAAGGCTCTCCTGGTAACAGAAAAAGCAAAAGTTTGTTTCTGGTCATAAAAGGTAAATTAGATTTGTTTCAAAGGAACATCAAAATTTATAACTAAATGTCCTTGAAAAACAGTGTAAAACAGCAAACTAACAAAAAGACTGGAAAAGGTTGTTCCAGGTCAAAAAAGGAAGTACAGATTCATATCAAAGGAACACCAATGTTTATAACTAAATGTCCTTGAAAAACAGTGTAAAACAGTAAACTAACAAAGTTGTGTTCTCTATTTCAGCATCTTGCACTGGAAGTTCCTCTGAAGAAGACGATGAGGTGAACCCTAGAGATAAACCACAGGTAATGGCTGCTTTCTCATATACTCTCACTTTTACATCATGTGTTATATTTTAAAGAATATGATTAAGAGTTTAGTGCAACACTTTACAATCATTTAAAAGAGTGAAGGAGTTCCTATTGTCTTGCACTTAATCGTTCATATACACTAGTGTTCTTGCAATTCATGAACATGTCAATAAAGAACTGTTCACAAATAACCATTTTTTGTTTGAGTCTTTTCATGAACAATGTTCTTGAATCCTTCGCAGGGATCAATTCAAATTTTCATGAGAAGAAGTTTCCTGGCTGACTAAGTGAAGGCTGATGGTTGCATTAATCTTGACTGGCTCAAACTGCCAGTTTCTTTAGAGTTACGCCTCCATCAATGATGAGCTGAAAATTGTTGACATGATGGCAAAACTTAATAAAACCAATTGTTTTCTGTATAAGACAATATAGTTATGATCAGAAGTAGTTCGGGTTTCTACCAACCATTGTTGTAGTCAGTACACTGGCATAAGTATTAACAAAATGATAGACGTGTAACAATGTTTTATGTTTTATTCATATCAAACTATTATCAAAATGTTCTATACTTTAAAACAACCTCCAAGGGTCATCAATAAGTTGGACCCATATTGCTGCCCTGTAATGTTGCTGTTCCATGTTGTTGTTCGCAAAGGCATGAAATTACAATGAATAATTGATAGTTACTATCCTGTACACGTAAACTTTGCCAAGAATTGGGGGAAAATGGACCTTTTAGTCAGCTTCAAAAACCTTACTCGGCAGTTTTCCACAGAAATGTTTTGTCTGGTTGGCTAAACAAGGATTCAATGCAAGATTATACTAAATGCTTCATAAACATGAAGCACTTATTATAGTATTGCACTGAACCCTTGAAATGGTGTATTCTATGTTTGGCGCAACTAAGAACAAGAAAACATTTCCAATCCAGTTTAAAAAAGGCATTTCCCATATAGTACTCTAATAAAATATGTTGTAAAACATATTTAGTGGGTTCTGCCTAGAGTCATTTTCATGATATAAATCTTATGACTACCCATAACATGCACCTTAGAATAGAAACAGGAAAGTTTTAATTATGTCTTTCATCTCAGTTCATTTCATCTCAGTTCCTGAAGGCTTGTCCACATTCATTTGTATAGACTGTGTGATAGCTGCAAGAAACATTTTCACTTTGCTTGAAACAGGAAAGTAAGCAAGGTTATGATGTCTTTCATCTCAGTCCCTGAAGGCTTGGCCACATTCATTTGTATAGACTGTGCGATAGCTGCAAGAAACATTTCTGCAAGAAACATTTTCACTTTGCTTGAAACAGGAAAGTAAGCAAGGTTATGATGTCTTTCATCTCGGCCATTGGAGGCTTGGCCTCATACATTTGTATAGACTGTGTGATAGCTGCAAGAAACCTTTGGAGTTTGCTTGAATGCTCTCCAAACAGGATATTACTGTCGTCAAAAGTGATGGATTCATCATAGCTCTCATATGACAACAATCACATATTGGTCTCCCGCAGCAATCATGTCTTAAAGCACTCCACTGTATTCAGTCACACCAAATTAATCATCACTTGTATAAACTTCAGTCAAACTGGTTTCTTTAAGCCAGAAGGATGCCTGCCAAAAAGGAACAAATTTCATCAATCTTTTTGAAGGGCTCCAAGTTTTTATGAAACAATGCATGAAAAGTTATTTAGTCTGATTTACTATCATATGATAGTAATTTAGAAACTTCTACAAGAGGCTGTATCACATCGTTAGTTATCTTGTACACCACAATTCTCTTCCTTTTACTGTATGGTGTCTTATTAAACAAGATTGACTGTATGTTATTGACTTTTTTGCCTTATGTCTGTACTTGATTTAATACATATACTGCATACAAGTGGCAATGATTTCTGCTCAAAATACCACAAAAAATTATATTTTATATTTTTTCCAAAAGTCATCTGCTGATGCTTTTAATTTGGACCATTGAAAACCTTTTTTTCGTTGTTTTAATCATATTGGCTGCTGATGCTTGCAATTTGCACAGTTCTAATAATTCTATTAAGGTATCATTATGGAAACAGGAATGCTAGAGGACTTTGGTTAATGATGTGGCTTGCCTAAAGGCAGATACCTTAGTAAACATTTCTTGGACAAATGAAATCAACCAGCTGTTTTGGATGATGAGCTAGAACTCTGTTTTCAGAAAGGCTATAAAACATGTAAATCAAAACTGAGGTATTTGCCGAGGTGATGTTTTAAAGGCTTTTTGAATTCCTACTTTTGTATGAATCAATTGTATTTTCAATTTCATAGTGATTTGGCATTTTGTTATATATTGATATGACTCTTGAACTATCTTGGGAAATCATATGTTTGATTAGCTACAGATTTGTTTTGGCCGAAGAAAAGAAGAACATCAGGGTGAGCACCCATAGAAAGCTAATCTACTGTTATGTTTTCGTTGCCAGTCGTCTTTATTTACTCATTAACCCTTTACCAAACACCAAATATTCTACTGTCCCAAATTGAAAGAGTTTGCAGACGAAATATCAAAATGTGATAAAATTGAAAAATAATTTTCTGATAGGGCAGACAACATTGTGGGAAAAGGAGAGTAATTTTTTCTTTTCCTGCAATGTTTTCCAGTGTCATCTGCAAAAAAAAGGTCAAATGTTGTTATTGTTTGGTAATGGGTTGGGACCTATGGAACGCTCATCTACTGTTTGGTTTTCATTACCGGTGTTCTTTATTTACTTATTAAGATAGACCAGCCTGTTTGAGGTATTAATAAGGTTGAAGGAAGGGTAAAACAGAAATCATTTTAAAGGAAGGGTGAAGCATAAGTCTGTGTCTTGTTTGTTTATATTTTGGCCCATCAGAATGAACAGGTAGAAACACTTGAGGATCAATGCATTTCTATTGTTTGTTTGTTTGTTTTCTAGTATTCACAGACTGACTAACAAATCAAGGCAAACTTGGAGCTATGTATATTAGGCCTTCAAGGCTTTGATGAGTTATATACCTGACAAACATCTAGTTTTAAAGGCCTAATGTGACCCAGTAGTTAAGGTGGTGGTCTAAGAATTAGGGGATTTCAGGCTCGACCCTTCCCAGTTTACCTCGGGTTTTGTGGAAATGTCCTTTGTAAAACCTTTCAGAGCCCTAGCTGGCCTTATACTGGCAAATCCAGGAAAGCTGTAAATTTGTTGACACTGCAATAACCCCCAATAAATAAACATATATTCAACAGTTCCATACTGCTGTACCTCCTTAATATGCTTTAAAATAGTTTCAAATTCCCTCCTCTGAAGGGGATGTCAAAAACAATTTGGCAATAGGAGGAAATTCTCACTCCAAACCATGTTTTTCTGTTAAAACTCTCCTTATGCTACTGTTTATTCTACAAAATTACTGTCTTACTTGTGGAAAGGAGTAAAAAAAACAGATGAGAAGTCAGTAAAATAGTAGAATCGTAGCAATTTATGCTTATGGGAATTATAATTGTCTCTATTTCTCTTTCCAGAAAAATTCCAAAGGCTTTTCTGATTTCTGTGTAAGGAACATAGACCATGCAGCATTTGGAAGGCGCGAGATCGAGATTGCTGAACAAGGTAGGATTTACTTATCATTTATCCTGTACTTGATATGGGATAATCATATCAGTCCAAACTCAAAAACAACTATTGATAAGAATGTTAACCCTTTACCAAATGCCAAATTTTCGACTCCCAATTTGAAAGAGTTTGCAGACTACATTTCAAAATGTGATGAAATTGGAATGTAACCTTCTGATAGGGTAGACAACATTGTGGGAAAAGGAGAAATCATTCATTATGAGCAATTTCTACTTTTTCCACAGTGTTTTTAAAGTCATCTGCAATTAAGTGGTAAAATGTCGTTATTGTTTGGTAATGGATTTAACAATTTTCTCTGCGTGATATTGGCAAGAAACCATTGTGAAAGAGATTATAATCGTCTACCACTGCTTCCCCTTTATACTGATGTGGAAATTCATATATCGTATAATGGTTTGGGTATCTTAATGTTCCACTTTACTCCTATAAATCTGCTGGTTTTCAATAATATAACCCCAATAATTCTGACATAACATTATATTAGCTATGGCGTTTTATGGTAAAATATAGTGTTAAGTCTCATATTGGAACAGCCTTTTGACGTCTAGTAACTGAAAGCTCTTTCCATTTTCTTCATTAATTTTATGCTCTTTCTGAGGCACACATAGCAGACGGCAAAGGAAACAGTTGTTCCAAAAGGAGGATACTCATTTTGAGCAACTTATTTGTGTTGCAATGGTTACCAACAGAATCAAAAAGAATTTTTTTTTCATATTTCGCCAAGTTTTCTGATGTTTTTTATTTGGGCCAATCACAAAACCCCTAGTGAAACGGTTAAAATGACTTAAAAGTTAAACCATGGACTTGGTGTTCAGTTAAAAAATCTACAAAAAAATAACAATTGAAAGCATAACGGATTTTCAAAGTGAATAAAGACTAACTAGATAAAATGTATTGGCGAATATCATGTTTTTCTTTTTATATAAAAATTCATCAAATAATTTGCTATCTTGAGGACTGTAAGAAAGCATTCTCAAAACAGGAGAAGACCACAACTTTCTAGTATGTAAAACAATAGTTCCGTTAAGATATCAGGTAGAAGAATTGTGATTAATGATAAAACAGCTTGTTACATGCAATTTCATCTTCAGTCATATTGGATTCAGTAATCTTCAGGTGTATGCTTGTGGAAAAACAGGCAAA
The DNA here is from genome assembly GCA_947846245.1 of Cerastoderma edule. Classification (NCBI taxonomy): domain Eukaryota; kingdom Metazoa; phylum Mollusca; class Bivalvia; order Cardiida; family Cardiidae; genus Cerastoderma; species Cerastoderma edule. The sequence continues at coordinate 36,890,145 of OX401413.1, read as the reverse complement.
ACTGCATTTCTCTGTAGTGTGATATCCAAAAAGGTTTTAGAAAAAGTAAAGTAGTGAAAACTCGATTGCTTTTAACGAATTCATTTTTTGTCACTCCCAATAAAATGTAAGCTGAAAGACAACTGTTTTAAGGTAGAATACCCATAATGCGTCATTTTGAAACTGATTCTTTTGTCAGATTACTCCGGTCGTTCCAGGCATATATATGTAGTACCCCAAACTATTCGATGTAAAGCGTATAGTCCACCACCAACGGATTTATAATGAAAACAACCGAAGTAATCCATCGAAGGAATTAGTTTCAAAATGGCGGATTATGGGTATTCTACCTTAACCCACAACCTTTGATACTTCTCTTTCATATATCTGCTGCAGAAGTCTTGAAATCACTGTGACAAAAGGACATTTTTCGTCGTCTGTTTTTGCTTTCAATTTGGATCTGTCACACATTCCCATATTGGGTTTGCTCTTAGGAAGCTGGATCATTTTCTCAAGAAAAAGATTTTTTGTGTCGTCTGCTTTCCAAAACCTTAAATATCTGCTTAATGTTGATGAGAAAAGATACACAGAGTAGCAAACAGGTTAGATCACAGGCCAGCCCCAAATTTACTTGGCGGTTAGGCTGTGATCTGACCTGTTTGCATAAGCATGAAGTCTGTTCCATCAAACAAATTGGCGGCTGGCCTGTGTTCTAACCTGTTTGCATAAGCATGAAGTGGGTTCCAGCACAAGAGTTAAACAGCTGCAGATGATTTCTAAGGGTTAAGGAAAGGGATTATTTATATCTACAGGTCAATAGCAGTTAATTTCGGTCTAGAACTTTATTGCTCACATCCCCTAATTATCTCACGGAAATCAATTGGACAGGCAGTGTTAACGACTGTCTTGTGCCACCCTAAACAATATAGGAATGATAATCTGGCTGAGTCCCCTGACATTGGGAATATCCCAACAACATTAATTAACCTTTGTTTATCACCCCATAAGATAAGTTTTGACCAGTCCAAACTGAAAGTAACAGCAGATGAGAAAAAATGGCATTTGGATTGTACTTTTTCTTAATGACAATAAATGTATTGGTAGAAACCACTGTGACAAAAGGATAATTACTCATAAGAAGCCATTTATCCCTTTGTCACAGGGATTTCTTAAGTCTTTCACAGACAATTTGGCAAAGCTAGCTTTGTAATAAATTGCAATCCCAAGTAGATAACAAATTCCTGCCTTTTTGTTTTGCAGAAGATGTTTTCAGAATAGGAACTATTGAATGCAGATTCCAAAAGCAATGTTTGTCAGAGTTGGTTTAAATGTTCATTTGTTAAATCATTATAAATATTTATTCAACTTCAATTGGTCAGTAAGAAAGTATGAAAACAGTAATTTCTTCTAATAGAAACTGTAGTGGTTTTGATATTTCTAAGAGCAATATCTTCACAATATTCTTTCCAAACTGTTCACTGTATTCCCACATGAACATATTTTGATCAGTGATGAGCGATGGATAAATCATGTCACACTGACATCGTTAAGCGTTAAAAAGCATAATTATCTAACCAATTACCAAACCATGACGATATTTGACCACTTTGTTGCAGATGACTTTGGAAACCATTGTGGGAAAAGAAGAAATTGCTCAAAATGAGCAATTTCTCCTTTTCCCACAATGCTTTCTGCTCTTTCAGAAGATTATTTTGCAATTTCATCACATTTTGAAATGTCTTCTGCAAACTCTTTCAATTTGGGACAGTGGAAAATTTTGTGTTTGGTAAAGGGCTAAGCAAGTTCTCCAACTCAGAACCGCTTTGTTCCAAGTCTGACTTACACAACTGAGTTATTGAGGCTCATGAGGGTAAAAAAACTTAAAATCACATGGCCCCTCTCTGTGTGGGTTCAAATCCTTGTGACAGCATTTGGACTTTCATGAGAAGCGACCTCCAGTCTGACTTACGGAAGGCCAATGATTTTTTTCGACTTGGCCAGGCCTCATTGGCAGTTATAATAAGTATTGGGTTTTTCTTTGTCCCTAAGAGTCTGGCATTGCAACATAACTGAAAAAATGTTGACAAGATGTAAATCCCATACAAATAAAATAGTGAGGCTTGGTCTGAGCGTAATGGGCACAAGAACATTCATTTTGTTCATACTTTCTTTCATTTTCAAATTGTGCTTGGATTATATTGCCATATTTCTTGATTTGTGCCATATTTTGTGTATTACACATATTGCTGGGATAAGGTAAAATTTATACTAATGAGACATCATTATTGTTAACAAGGAAGAAATATATGTATGGTTAGTGATTGAGAAAATTAGGTCTAAAGTACCTTATTCCCTTAACCCTTTCCCAAACAATAATGACAGTTGACCACTTTATTGCAGACGACTTTGGAAAATATTGTGGAAAAAGGGAAATTGCTCGTAACGAGCAATTTTTCCTATTCCCACAATGTTTTCAGCCCTATCAGAAGGTTATTTTCCAATTTCATCATGTCATCTGCAAACTCTTTAAATTTGGGAGAGTCAAATATTTGGCGTTTGGTAAAGGGTTAATAAACTTTCAGTGGAAGTACTCCCTCAAATGTTTCTTATGTCACTGGTAAAATCGGAGGGAACAGCAGATAGTAATCATGAAACAAGGAACATGTCTGAATTTTTATATAAATAATGTTTCTGATATTGGGTAGAAGCTATTTTACAAAAGGAGAAACTGTTCATTGTCGTCTTTTTCAAGTTGCTCTTTATAACTGTGTTGTAGATACATTAATAGGAGCGAGTACTGGTATGGTTATGTGAAGCAAGAGTTTAATGGTTATCTCTTGATAATTCGGTGAAGTACATGTGCATTGAGTATCATCCTTGACCAACCTTGACTCATCGTCATGCCTACCATTGTAGTCTTTGTGACAAAAGGAAAATTTGTTTATCATGAACAAATTCTCCTTTTGTCACAAAACTGAGACTCAAATTCTTTCCTTTGGAAAAGGTAATAAAAGCAAACTTTGCTTGAGAAAGGGATAAAAAAAAATTAAAAGGACTTTTAATGTGATCTTGACTTTAATGAATGTTTTAAAACTTAATGAAGTCTCCGAATTCTCCAAATGAAAAGAAGATAATTGCACATGCGTTGTCAATTAGAATTGAATTTTCTACAACATTTGTCTGTTTGAAATCATGGCTTCTCATGCAGTGCCTAATCAAGGTTCCTCTATAACCACACAACAGAGTATCTCCTCTTACCCATTACTAAACATTAACAATATTTGACCAGTTTGTTGCAGATGACTGGCAAACATTGTGGGGGGAAAAAAATTGCTCTTTACGAGCAATTTCTCCTTTCCCTCAATGTTTTCTGCCCTATCAGATGATGATTTTTCAATTTCATCCCATTTTCTAATGTCGTCTGCAAACTCTTTCATTTCAGTTTGGTAAAGGGTTAATACCTTCAGATCGAATGATCTGGGCATGTTGCTTTGAGCATGCCAGTCACCTTGTGAAATTGTCTATTGTGTCTGTCTTGTCACAAACTTAAGTCTTGCTCTTGAAATGATAAAAGTGTGTGTGGCAGGGGGGGGGGGGTCATTCGGCAATGTTCCTAGAAACTTCAATTAGGATTTTTGTGGGAATTTTGTTTTCTGGGTCACATTTTGTTTCACCATGTAGCATGTCCTGTCCTTTGGTTTCATCACAATCATTTGTGCTAAATGAATAATTCACAAAAGGTCAGAGTCCCTGGTAAAAGCTTGATTTGTGTTCCTAATTAAATGGCTGTTTAGTGGTCAGTGTCAGGAATTTGATACCACATGACCTGGGTTCTATTCCAGATAGTGGTCAATAATTCACTGTGATGTGTCTTTTGCCAAGACATCATTTCCTGGGCTAGGACTAGACTACCCAGGATATTGTAAACAAATGAAAGATTGTTATTTTGTTAATGAGGTAAGAAAATACTCAGTGCATCAATATTATACCAGGATAAATCGAAAGATGCACCAAATAACTTTATAGGGACTGTTTACTGTGAAGAATTCCCTGAATATGCCACTTAAGGGCTTCATCTCTATTTTGAAATAAACAAGTAATGTGCCATACTTTGTAAATGCTGTTTGCTCTTACTTTAACGTAAAGCACTTCTCAAAGCCTGGTATTAACAAATAGGTTCACAACAGTAAGATAATTACTTGGAGTGGAAAGTACTTTTTTATGGGAAGTATTTATGGTTGTTTATAGGAAATCTTCACCATGGAGGTTTTTATTAGGAAATAGAAAGCTTCTTCAGGACTAGTCTAATGATCTAACAAGCATTTCAGTGATTCAGAGTTGTGTGACCTCTTGGCTTCTTGTACCAGACATTATTTTTGATCAATAAAGTAAATGGGAATCGGAAATCTTTTCCTATTATATTTTGAATAATTATGTATATAAGCTGCCCTCATCTCAGTTTTGACTTGGACCAGTGTTAACTAATGCTTCACAGATACTTTATATTTTGGTCGAGGATCGCCATGCTTGTATCATATTCAGCTTAACCAATTACTCATTGTAAACTTTTAGCTGCCTTCAGAGTGAAAGAATAAGAAAACAAAATTTACATTCAATGAAAAGCTGCTTATTTTAGAATTGGTAGAATATAATACATGTTCAATAGAATGAACCAATCATTACAAGAATTGACCCCTTCTGTCATAACATTTTCTCAATTATTACACTCCAGGTAGTAATGGCTTCCTCTGAGGGGATGCTGGGTAATGGAGATGCCATTATGACCATTGTTCCTAATCATTCTGTGTAGCACAGGCTAGGTTCCAGGAAGCACACATGCTATAACTCTTATAGTGCTTGAACCGACTTAATGCTTATGCAAACAGGTTAGATCCAGGCAAGCCATCAAGAAAATTATTGGCTGGCCTGTGATTTAACCTGTTTGCTACTCTTACTATCTTGCCTCATCAAAATTAAGCATATATTTAAGGTTTTCGAGAGCAGACGACACCCCTAAGTCTAATTTTAGAAAATTACCCAGCATTCTAAGAGTTAACATGGTCAACATGTAACTGGGATGCAAGTAAGATTTATTGAAAGCTGGGTGAAACCCCAATAAACAAATCGAGGGTTCAGTGCAATACTTAGTAATAGTCTTACATTTAACCCTTGAAATAGGTTTTAGTTTTGACAAACTTTGGTGATGTGTAACGAGCATTTCTTTTGTGATGTGGATATCTGCATTTTCTGACATTACCCTTAGAAAACAATTTTAAACATCAAACAAACAAAATCTGCATATCAGAGGTATTCAATGGGTAATTGGTTGTAGGAATAGATTGAACAAGTTTGAAGTTGACAATGCAATTTGAGTCTGTGTTGTAGGGTAAAGAAACTTGTTACCTGTCAAGTCGGACATTGTTCTCTGAGATATTTGTGTGTTATTCCCACAGACATTGCATTGCGCAGTCGACGAGGGGTTGGATGCGCCGTTAAGATACAAATTGTCTCCCGCATTTCTAAACCAAGAGGCAGTTGCTTGAATGAATAAGGAGAAGATATGTCTCTTATAGGATAAGACTCCCTGTTTAAACAATGCCATCCTCTTTCGTTTTGGATTTTCATTAAAGGTGCTTGTTCACACATGAGACAATTTGTGAGCCCAAAAAAGAAATGTGGTTAAAACAATATAGTTTTTGTATTTTGGTAAAATATCTAATGAAAAAAAGCTATTGAACTAAAAAATGATTCAGAATGTGTCAATGTCAAAGTATATACAGTTGTTATGCGATGGATTTCAAAACTGTTACAAACAAGAAACAAAATATATCAAGGGGATGGTTTATTTTTCCCTTCAGTTCTATCTCGGTATAATGGATATCTCTGAGAGGAATCAGTAACTGTATTACCTGAAATTAGATTATTTAACAGGTTCCTACTTGATGTATCTGCAGGGGGCTTTGCTACCATGGTATTGATGTTCTTGCTTTTGAAATACATTAGGAAACTATTTTTTCTAGTCTATTATTGCAAGAATTGATGGTTGCAATTAATTGTTGTTTGTGTTGAAAGATGTTTGTATATCTTGTCTGACCCAACCTAAATTATGCTATTGGTGTTAAAAAGAATAATAATGTTTTACAAAACATATGGTTGTTTATTGTATCAGTTTGGAAAAGTTTGCAAACTTAATTGCAAGATAAAATGAATGAACTATTTTACTCTTAACAATTGTATAGACTAAAGGAGAAAAGGGTTATATCATGAGCAATTTCTTATTTTCCATCATTGATTTCATAACCTTTCTGTTACAGGCCTTCTAAGTTCTTGGCTTCTTAGAAAATCAAAAGTTCGAATCAAATGATCAATAGAAGAAAACATTATAAAGATTGAGGAAATCATAATGCAATGAAATAATAAAGCTAATAAAGGTAGAAGTAATTGGGACCTTAGATAAATTAATATAGTTTTGGTAAGCTTCAATATCTTTAATATTAACGTTATATGTTTAAATGTTGTGTTTTCTCTCTCCAGAAATGCCAGGCCTTATGGCGCTCAGAAAGCGGGCTGAGTCGGACAAGCCTCCCCTCCAGGGTGCGAAGATTGTTGGATGCACACATATTACTGCCCAGACTGCTGTAAGTAGTCTGCAGTATAAGTTGATTAATAGGTCCTGCTGGGTCCAGTGGTAATAGAACCCAGACGTCCCATGTTCGAGCCCCATCAGTGCTTTTGTTTTCGTGGGAGTGTCCTATGGCAAGAATCTTCAGTCCTAACCTAGTATTGGTGAGATTCAGGACAGCTATAACGTAACTGAAAATTGCCAAGTGGTTATTATGGTGGTCATAGAGATCAGGGGTTCCAGGTTCGGGCCCCACCAATACTTCTGGTTTCGAGGGCGTGTCCTTTGGCCAGGCTTTTCCGAGTCCTAACCTGGTACAATGTACTCGTAAATTTAGGAAACTTGTAACATAACTGAAAAGTGTTGATGCCGTGTTAAACCCCATATAATGGGTTTTGTAACACAACATCAACAATTTTTAGTTATGTTATGGCTTTCTTGGATTCATCAGTACTAGGCTAGGGCTTTGAAGAGTCTTCAATTAAAAACATAAACAAACAGTTGACAATGTATTAGGAACTGTGTCCATAGAGTGAATGATACTATCTCTTCCTGAATTGATTAAAATTAATTGCTTCTACATGTATAGCAATCTATCATTTGTTTGATCTTGTTCCAATCATAACCATCAGACATTATATGCTTTACTATAGTAGAAACATGGTCATATGATTAATCAAATGTGAACAAGTGTTTCTCCTTTTCTGTGTATAGTAATGTAGACTTGGTCCAAATATATATATGCTTTATTGTCTGAAGATAATTTCTTTATTTCGATTATTTTATGAAGTTTGGCATGAGCTTCATGGCAAGAAATGAAATCTGTAAAATGGCCGTTCATGAACACAAAACGGTTATTGAGCTTGTTCACAAAGTTCTTGTATATATACCAGGGGATATGATGGAAATAGTAGTTAGTGGTTACCAATCAATTATTCATCAATCATTCTAATTCATGTCTTCATGGTCATGCCCTTTGATAGTGATAAAAACACTGACAAGACTAAATAATTGATGAAATGAAAGGTTATGGTCAAGGTTTATTTAGTTGATTTATTTTAGCACAACACTTATGCCTTGTTGCAAAACTATATTTACAATACTATTGTAATTTTTTTCATCTTATAGTCTATTTCAAAAGTCATGCACCAAAATGTTTGGATATTGGTTCAAATCACGGTGATGACATTTGGATCTTCTTGAGAGGCAGACTCCTGACTGACTTTAGGAATGCCAATGGTTCTACCAAGCTTGACTAGCCTTTATGGGCAGTTAAGTATGGGGTCTCCCACCAGCATGAGAGTTGGGCATGGCAACATAGTTGAAAAATGTTGATGCATTTTCTAATGAAACCCTTGGAATAATGACACTCATACAAAATGTTGCCTCCATAGATTCAATGCTAAAATATAGCTTTGTTGATTCTCAAAATCACTGCCAATGAAAGGGATACTAACTGAATTTCCTTGGTCTTTACTGATGATTGGAATTTTGTATAATTACCCATATAAAACAAAAAGTGTTCAAATCCAAAAAAGTCACAATTTATTCAATAGTATTTTTAATATCTGGTTCTGATTTATGAACATTATTTGTTACCTAAAAAACATGATAAAGCATTTAATGTAGCAAGTGAAATATGAAATGGTTATTATCGAGAATAAAATTACGCAAATGTCCAATGTTCATCGGGGCAGAAATTACATACTCATAGACCAAATCTCTGACTGAGTGGCCTTGTGTGAATTGTGGAAATCAATAAAAGTTAATCAAACCAAGATCATATCAACACAGATTCAGGAAATGGATCTAGGTGTTGGTTTATCCTCATGTCGTAATTATTCGGTCCGAAGTGGACGGTTTGCTTATATAGCAAACCGTCCACTTCGGACCGAATAATTACGATAACAGAAAATCATATATCAGAGTCTTTTGTTCAAAGTGATTCAAAATCTATGGAGGGTGCTTCACATTTGTAAAGGACTTGCTATTGTGTTACATTGAACTCTCAAACTCTTCATAGATTTATGCAGTCCTAATACCTCAAGGGTTCAGTGCAATACTAAATTTATTGTTTCATGCTTGTAAAGGGCTAACTAGTTAAATCCTCAATATGCAGTAAATCCTATTTTGGTTGGAATCTCATTAGAATATTTCTGACGAGATGGTTCAATGAAAATTTAATATATATGGTTCATAATCAAAAGGTTTGCAAGGGAAAAGGCTTCTCAACTGAGAATACAGTTAAAGTTGAAAGTCTTAGCTAAACTGTTATTTGAATTTATAAAGGGTTAAGACAGTCCAGAATAATGACCAATGAAAGGTGTGATGTTTATGTCTGAGCCAGACACGATAATTCATATCTTAATTATATGTGCTCTCACTAATTGACATTTAGTGCTTCATCCATATGACAAAGCTTGTCCGTCTGGTTTGTACTTGGAAAGGCAATCTTCCTTGGAAAAAAAAACCCTAAAAGAAAGATCTAGTTGGTCTGAGCTTACTCCATTTGTCATTAGAAAAGGTTGTTAGTGACTGTCAATTTCTGAATTAGCTAAGCCTCAAGCTGCTGTAGAACAAAACTTCAATTGTGACAAAAAACGGAAATGCACAAAATGTCACAATGATTTCTACCAAATGTTAGAATGACAATATTATATTTCATACTTTGATAATTGTCTATTCTTTTTTAATTAAGCAGGGTCACAAAATCCATTCCTAGACCTTAAAACCTTGTACTACAGGCCAATTACAAAGGCACAATGTTTTTGAAGGCACCCTAAATAACCTCTGTCATTTGGCTAGTTTTGATGTAACGGTTTTGACAGATCTGTTTAGATAGTTTGATGAAGGGTGAAGATTCTGTCCGTTGGTCGTAATAAGATTGGTAATCCCTGTTGGTAGCCCATTACATTTGACGTAATTGTCTCCAGGACATTACTAGGGGCGTACAATTTACCGTGATTTTCTGCACGGCAAAGATTTGTGGTTGTTGACCATTATTATTGATGTTGACTTAATACAGCTGAACATTTTAATGACACATGTCTTCACACTGTGATGCCAAAATGCTTAGTTGTATTTGTTCTAAAGCAAATAGAATTTATGTGTTGGTCTTAATCCTTATAGTGCTGGAACCGTCTTCATGCTTATGCAAACAGGTTGGATCCAGGCCAGCTGCCAAGTGAATTGGCAGCTGGCCTGTGATCTAACCTGTTTGCTGCTCTGAGTTTCTTTCCTCATCAAAATTAAACAGATATTTGAGATTTTGGAAAGCAGAAGACACAAACATCTATTCTTAGAAAATTAACCAGAATTGTAAAGGTTAAGGTGTCTGTTGCTGAAGACTAGATATTGTTGTAGGAAAAAGGATACAATAATTTCTTAGTTTTCTTTAATGGAAGAATTTTTCAGTTTGGTGCGGAAAAAAAAGCTCTTGTTTTCATACAAAAAAGTTTCAAAATTATCATTTTTTTTTCTGATGATAGAAAGAAACTCATTTACAAAATAAACAATACTCATCAATAGGAATTAGTTATTTTGTCACAATGGTTCATTACACATGTCAAAAACCTCCTGCTTTATTTTGTCTGGTGTTATGGAGTTTTTATTATGTTATTTTATACTTGTTTATCTTCTACTTTTAGATGTTATTTGTAAGACAGCATTTACGATATTCTGTAGTGCTTGTTTCTAGTTATTATCATGTTTGTCTGTTATTTACAGGTATTATTTGTAATGCAGTATTTACGATATTGCTTAATATTTGTTTCTCTGTAATGATGGGTGTTTGTCTTCTATTTACAGGTGTTATTTGTAAGGCAGTATTTATGAACTTAGGTTATGTTTGTTTCTCTGTAATGATCGGTTTTTGTCTTCTATTTACAGGTGTTATTGGAGACTCTGGCACACCTTGGTGCCCAGGTGAGGTGGGCTGCTTGCAACATCTATTCTACACAGGTAAGTCACCCAATTACACCAAGTAGCACATGGTAAATCATTCCAAATTGGGGGATATAGCAGACAGCAATTTGGAATATTTATCCTTTCACCAAACAGCAAATTTCAACTGTCCCAAATTGAAAGGGTTTGCAGATAACAATTCAAAATGTGATGAAATTGGAAAGTAATCTTCTTACAGGGCAGAGAACATTGTGGTAAAAGGAGAAATTGCTTGATAAGATCAATTTCTCCTTTTCCCACAATGTTTTCTAGAGTCGTCTGCAACAAACTAGTCAAATGTTGTTGTTGTGTTTGGTAATGGGTTAAAGGAAAGAAAGAAATGTTCTCTACTTCTTTACCTGGATAATTGCAACAGTTAATTTTTCCCAATTTCATACAGAAAATGTTGTTGTTTGTATTACCTTAGATTGCCATAAACTTTTGCTTTTAATTTGAATCTGTCACAGGGGTTCTAAAAGAAATAGTCCTATTCCAACAAACTTGTTCCAAATAACTAAAATGACATGAATTACTGCACCTCAAAGCATCACTGCTTTGATCAGGTTTTAAAAGCTTTACCCATTAATTTTTTTAATGAGATTGTCCTTGTATCATTTTATGACAATTTATAGAATATCATATTTGTCTTAGCCTTGACCTGAATATTTATTTCTGATTATTCTATTTCTGGAATATAATGTCTATAATGTCTTGTTAGCCATAACAAAGTTAACTTGTCTCTACCATACAAATGCTTACTAATGAAACTAGTTTGGCAGAGAGAGGATGCATGACTTGTTGGTCCTTCTGCTTTGTAAAGGACAAACTATAGGCTTGCATTGAAACCTGGATTTGAAATTTTAGAATTTGATCAAAGATAAAGATTTAACTTATAATAATAGTAGTGTAGATTTGATAAATTGGTAAATTTCAAGTTTGGTACAAAAAATGATTGACACTGATTGCTTACCTGGAAAAACTGTCAGAATGTTGGGAAAAATGTCAGAATGTTGGAAAAAATGTTATACAAAACTGGCAAAGTAATACAATGGGCATTGAATGGCACTCTGACTAATGCAATATGCCTACAATCTTTTGAAAGCAGTGTAAAACCCGAAACTAACCCATAAGAGAAGATGGCTGATAAGAGCAACCATTTTCTTTTCTAGTAACAATGGTTTCAAAACCATTTACTAAAGTTGTGTTAGAGTGTTTCACTGTTTTATGAGTAACTAAATGTAAGGCACCTGTTGCATTGTTATTGAGATACATCAAATGTGGCTATGTCTGTTTCTCTATAAGAAAGCAGGCTCCTGTGTGGTGCAATGTATAAGGTGGCAGTCTAAGAACTTTGGTGTCCCACTAGTTTCATAAAAGTGTCTGTTGGCAAGACCCTTTAGAGCATTAGCATATTACTGGTGGATCCAGAAAAGTTGCAACATAATTGAAACATTGATGGCACAGTGTCAAACAACATACTTTGAGAATCATTCTAAGAAGCCAAATGGAAGAAACCTGTTGCAATGTTAATAAGATGCATCAATGGTGGTTGTGGCTGGGTTTTTCTCTGCATCTCTGGGAAAGGTTGAAGAAAGAAACAGTTTTATCTTAATCTGACAATGAATGCATTATCCCCCAAAGCCTGTCCTCGAATACTACTTTATCTAATGCGTTTTTGTCCTCAAAAGTCTATCTGGGAAATTGATTCAGAAATATTTCGGGAGTTTCTAGACTTTTGAAGCCTCAGGCATTTCAAACTTCTGTTGATATTCCCTCAAGTTGTTTCTCTTAAACTTATTTCATTTAACCCTTATAATATAGTGCAGGAAACAACTTCATGCTTATGCAAACAGGTTAGATCCAGGCCAGCCGCCAAGTAAAATTGTTTGTTACTCTGAGTATCGTTCCTATTCAAAATTCATGCTAGAAGCACTTACTTAAGTCTTGCATTGAACCATCAGTGTACCATTTCCCTTGAAATTCCTCAAGTTAAGTATGAATTATTACAAGCTTTAAAATACTCATTGCGATATATCTCAATTACTGCCATACTCAGTAATGTAGATTAAAGTCAATCTACACATCAGGGTCAAACCAATGCCCAAGGATAAAAAAGCATGGCTGAAGTCTCATCCCACTGCTAAAGTCCAGTTGAACCTTTTAGAAACATCAATTATTTGCATGGTCATTAACCCATTCCTCTTTATGAACATTTGTGACTGGACAGTCTCCTAACTGACTCACAGAATGCTAATGGTTCTATCTGGCTTGACCAGCCCTTATGGACAGTTGAATATGGGATCTTCCTCTATCATTGATAAGGGTCCTGCTTGGCCAAGTGGTTAAGGAGGCGGACTTAGAACTTGGGGATCCAGGGTTTGAGCCCCACAGACACCTCTGGTTTTGCGGAAGTGACCTTTGGTAAGTCACTTCAGAGCCCTAGCCTAGTACTGGTGGATCCAGGAAAACCTTTACATGACTGAAAAATTGTTGAAACTGATACAAACATACAAATCTGTCATTAAGATTCAGGCATTGCAACATAACTGAAATAGTACTGATGCCATGTAAAATCCATATAAAGATATTTGACTGGTCAAATTTCAGAATAATGACAGATCATACAAAAAATGTCTAGTTGTTTTACAATATTTGGTAGAAACTAATGTAACAAAATGATTAATTGCTCATCATGACCAATTAATTGTTTTGTCACAGTGGTTTGTTTCTAAAGTCTTCTGACACAAACACAACATAATGTCTTCTAATAGTAAGTGGTTGTCAAGGCATTATGGGTAGCTGTTTTAGACGGGAAAGAGATTGAAATAAATAAGAGTCCTCTGAGGATATATCGAGAGTCTTAATCAGGAACTTGGGTTGTCAAGTGAACTGCCAATGTCTGCCTTGAATTGAATAGAACCAATCCTTAGGGATTTCACCGTTTTCGCAGATATTATTGGTCGGCACAATTTAAATGTTGCGAGAAAATGAGTCATTATGAATATGAGTTAAGGGTCCTTTCTGGCCCAGTGGTTAAGGTGACTGTCTTAGAATTCAGGGGCCATGGGTTAGATTCCACTTGTAACTCTGGTTTCGTGGGAGTGTCTGAAATGCAAGATTCCTCAGAGCCCTTACAGTGTACTGTTGAATCTAGGGAAGCTGTAACATAACTGAAATATGGTTGACACTGCATTAAACCCAATACAATCGAATTAGGAGTTTGTCACACTAATATCTAAATTCAAATGATACTGGTGGGAAAGTCGAGATATATTTGAAGTTAGAACTTAACATCTTTCTAGAATTTGAATCAGTAAATTTATATTTTTTGTCTCGTTTCAGAATGAAGTATCGGCAGCTCTTGCTGAAGCTGGTTTCCCAATTTTTGCATGGAAAGGGGAAACCGAGGAGGATTTCTGGTGGAGCATTGACAAATGTCTGAATGCTGACGGCTGGCAACCAAACATGGTAAGCCAAACATTATCACAGATAAACTTTTTAACTTCCCTGTTTTTAATTGCTGATATTTTACATGAAATAGCTGATAATGGCATAAAATCCCAAATCCATTTCAATTGTACACTATTATGACAGATAACCTTTCTAACTTCCCTGTTTTGATTGCTGATTTACACAAAATAGGTAAAAATGCATAAAGTTCCAAATTCATCCCAATTAAGTACTTTTCTGTAATGATTGTAACCTTTGCATAAAGTGAAAAAAAGATGGTTTAGAATATGAGATTAATTGTAAGCATAAAGGTAACTTGTTGCATGACCCAACTTGATTCATAGGTTGTTGCTTTCTTCTAATTATGTCTTCTATCACAAGATGGGAAGATGTATTGATTAACTCCTGTCTGTCCATTGGCCTGTCACATGTTTTGTCCACACTTTATTTCGAAATAGTTTCATTCAAACTTTACCAACCTGTATGAAAAGTTAAGTTGAAATGGAGGGTTCAATACAAGACTATAGTAGGTTCTTCATAACCATGAAGCACTTACTATAGTATTGCACTGAACCCTAAAAGTGATATCACACTCAAGCTTGATATCTGACCAGATATCTGCACAAGTTTGGATTTTGAACGATGATAAATGAACATTATACTACTCTCTTATTTGGCATGTTCTCATGAAATCCTTTCTAAACTTTATGGAAATGTTTGTGGCCATAGTGCCTTCCTCTAGTATGATACCCAGCAAAGTAGGCTGAAGTGTTTCCACTTTTGAATGATACTTTTTTTACAAAATTTAGAGTGACATATTATATCTACCACCCTTTACGAGAATGTTTGTTGCCATAAATATTTTGCCTAAGTATGTTATCCAGTAAGATCATCCAACGAACATTACATCTAGAGCCCTTGTCTTCTAATTTAAAAAAAAAGTTTCTGATTTAATATTAAAAAATAATGCAAAATGCCATATTATCAACCTAAATGTGTGATATCCTGCAAGATCAACCAAAGAAATTCATTGTCTTTGTCTATGCATATTATGAAATAGATGTGTTTTTCCACAGTAGCAGGTATGAACCACGTTTTTCTCAAAAACAAGCTCTAGTGCTCCTTTTGAAAGGGTTTAATTTGCATCTTCCAATTTTCAATCATAGGGATAAACATGTAATTAAACCAGCATCAATCAGATTATAACATGAGATTACTTTTATTGCACTGACGATTGCAATACTTTTTAAAATAATTTTACAATCAATCTGTTTAGATACAAGCTTGATTTAAGGTTATATTATTTTAGGGGTTGAGCTTTTTGTGTTGTGTGCATGTTCCTATTGCCCAATCTACAATCAATTGATTTTGATCTTGAAATTTAAAAAAATTCATGTTCAAATTGGTAATTGAGAGGTATTTTCAGTATGAAAAGCATCTGCTGTCCAATTAAAATCCAGCATGATAGAATATCTTATTGATTTGTTAGAAGAGAGCTTTGCCTTAGAAGTTGAGTCTTTAGTGAAGCTGTTTTGGGGGGTTCTGGGTTTGAATCCAAACAACACCGCTGGCTTTCTGGGAGTGTCTGTTGGCAAATCACTTTAGAGCCCCTGCTTAGTACTAGGTTAGTCCCAGAAAAGCTGAAATATTATGGAAAAATTGTTGAGGAAAGGCAGCCAGTGTATATAAGTAATCAATTTGTCCTGACTACTGGATTTTGTCTGGAATTGAAAGTTGTCTTAAAACTCAATCCAACCTTATTATATATAATGAGCAGAAGGTTGAACAAATTTGTCAGACACCAAGCACTCTGCTGTTAGGTAATCTACTTACAGTTGAGACAATCTTTAGAAGATTTCTTTCCCATAATCCTCATTCAAATCATAATGAACGTTCAGTGCATTTCTAAAGAGTGATTCACATTTGTCTCCTGACTGACTTAAGGAATTCAGATGGTTATACCCACCTTGATCAGTCTTTATTGGTAGTTAAGTTTGGGTTCTTCTTTATCATTATGATAACAATCAAATAGAACACCCATAAAGACAAAAAAAACTTAAGTTATTGCACTGAACTTTGACTAACATAGTTGCACAGAACATTGATTTAGAATTGAGTTGAAAAAGAGTGATGAGTGAAGAAAATATATTTAAATTTGAAGTGGATAATATTCAAAAAGTAATCATTTGAGGAAGTATTTGGAAAATGCTCTTGTAATCTGGTCACATCTGGCATAGACATCTGTATATCTTTTTATTACAGCAACTTGAATTTCAATCACCTTTATTTAGGATTCAGTAATTCTCTTCTACCTCACTCATGGATTTAATTACTTTTATTGAAAATGATTTAAATCTTTCTGAACCCATTACCAAACAATAACGACATTTGACCAGTTTGTTGCAGACGACTCTGGAAAACATGGTGGGAAAAGGAGAAATTGCTCTTAACGAGCAATTGCTCCTTTTTACCACAATGTTTTCTGCCCTATCAGAAGATTATTTGTCAATTTAATCACATTTTGAAATGGCGTCTGCAAACTCTTTCAATTTGGGACAGTTGAAAATTTAACGTTTGGTAAAGGGTTAACCTTTTCTCTGCAACATGCTATATGCAGTTGATGGCCTTTTACAACTGTCAATTTTCCTTTTTGTAATAATGTCTATTTTTGTTAGACTACTTTTTTGATTAAGAAGCATTAAGATCATAATGACTAAAGGAGTGCATAGTGACCTCTTTGACCAATGAACATTTGCTCACAAATAGATCCCTTTGACCATAATTATTTCTAGAGTTGTATGCTTCATTAGTTGAAGGGGTTATTCTATATAGTATATTAGCTAGCTAAGGGATCAATGCAAGACTATAGCAAGTTGTTCACTATTGTGACAAAGTTGGTATAGTCTTACATGGAACCCTAAAGGTGTTCTAGGATTCATTCAGGCTGCAGCAAATGAAGGTAGTTGAAGCATCATAGAGAATATTAGAGGTCCTTAAGGCAAGATGTGGCCTCCATGGCCTATTGGTTAGAGTACAAAACTTGAGAGCATATTGTCCCTCTTTGAGTGGGATCAATTAGGGGTAGGAGTCGGTTAATTTGTGGGTTTTTTTTAGCTCACCTGAGCACGTAGTGCTCAAGGTGAGCTTTTGTGATACCGAGATGTCCGTCGTCCGTGCGTCCGTGCGTCCGTGCGTCCGTGTGTCCGTGCGTCCGTCCGTGCGTCCGTGCGTCCGTGCGTGTGTCAACAATTGCTTGTGAACACTCTAGAGGCTACATTTATGATCCAATTTTTATCAAAATTGGTCAGAATGATTGTCTCAATAAAATCTTGGCCAAGTTCGAAACTGGGTCATGTGGGGTCAAAAACTAGGTCACTAGGTCAAATAATTTAAAAAGTTTGTGAACACTCTAGAGGCCACATTTTTGGTCCAATTTTGATGAAAGTTGGTCAGAATGATTGTCTCAATAAAATCTTGGCCAAGTTCGAAACTGGGTCATTTGGGGTCAAAAACTAGGTCACTAGGTCAAATAATTTAAGAAGTTTGTGAACACTCTAGAGGCCACATTTATGGTCCAATTTTGATGAAAGTTGGTCAGAATGATTGTCTCAATAAAATCTTGGCCATGTTCGAAACTGGGTCATGTGGGGTCAATAACTAGGTCACTAGGTCAAATAATTTAAAAAGCTTGTGAACACTCTAGAGACCACAATTATGGTCCAATTTTTATCAAAATTGGTCAGAATGATTGTCTCAATAAAATCTTGGCCAAGTTCGAAACTGGGTCATGTGGGGTCAAAAACTAGGTCACTAGGTCAAATAATTTAAAAGTTTGTGAACACTCTAGAGGCCACATTTATGTTCCAATTTTGATGAAAGTTCATCAGAATGATGGTCTTAATGAAATCTTGGCCAAGTTTGAAACTGGTTCACATGGGGTCAAAAACTAGGTCACTAGGTCAAATAATTTAAAAAGCTTGTGAACACTCTAGAGGCCACATTTATGGTCCAATTTTGATGAAAGTTGGTCAGAATGATTGTCTCAATAAAAATGTTGGCCAAGTTTGAAACTGGGTCATGTGGGGTCAATAACTAGGTCACTAGGTCATATAATTTAAAAAGCTTGTGAACACTCTAGAGACCACAATTATGGTCCAATTTTTATCAAAGTTGGTCAGAATGATTGTCTCAATGAAATCTTGGCCAAGTTCAAGACTCGGTCATGTGGGGTAAAAAACTAGGTCACTAGGTCAAATAATTTAAAAAGCTTGTGAACACTCTAGAGGCCACATTTATGGTCCAAATTTGATGAAAGTTGGTCAGAATGATTGTCTCAATTGAAATCTTGGCCAAGTTTGAAACCGGGTCATGTGAGGTCAAAAACTAGGTCACTAGGTCAAATATTTGAAAAACCTTGTGAACACTCTAGCAGCTATATTTATGGTCCAATTTTGATGAAAGTTGGACAGAAGGATTGCCAAAATGAAATCTTGGCCATGTTTGAAAGTGGGTCATGTGGGGTCAAAAACTAGGTCACTAGGTCAAATAATTTAATAAGTTTGTGAACACTCTAGAGGCCACATTTATGTTCCAATTTTGATGAAAGTTCATCAGAATGATGGTCTTAATGAAATCTTGGCCAAGTTTGAAACTGGTTCACGTGGGGTCAAAAACTAAAAAAAAAAGTTGGCCAGAATGATTGGATTATTTACCATAAGCTTGACTGTCTTAAAATTTTCCAAATTTATTTACTGTTGAAAACCAATAAACGACTTTGAGATACATTTTCCAATTGTTATAATTTTAATTTGCCCAACCAATTGTTACTGTCCCTGCTTTCACAAACCTAAATTTCCTTCATCTTAATTCTCTTTGTCTTGGTGAACATTAACTCAAGAAGACAAATACAATACACATAAAAAATGTTAACAAGCAAGAGCATTGGCTTAGAGTATTCAATGCAATTAGCACTTAGAAGAGTTTGAAACATACCAACCACTCTGTCTTAAATATACCTCTTTTTCAAACAGAACTCAGGTGAGCGATAAAGGGCCATTATGGCCCTCTTGTTTAAAAATAGCCCCCCTGTTGCCTGAAAAAAAAATGCTGATATTTCTACATGCCTTGTTGAGCACTTATGGGCGTTTAAGCATGAGCTGTTCTCCCATGGATTATGTCGGGGATTTGAAACATAACTTAAATAATGTTAGAGCAATTTAAAACCCAAACAAACAAAATCTTGGGCAACATGAACACATAGATCTGATCAATCCATATTGTTTTATATTAATGAGGGGGGTCCTGCAAGACCATTCGATAAAGGTATAGAGGATTTGTAACTCTTGGGTCCAGTGCTGCTGGTTTTGTGAGTGTGTCCTCTGACAAGATATTTAACCCATTACCAAACAATAACGACATTTGACCAGTTTGTTGCAGCCAATTCGGGAAAACATTGTGGGAAAAGGAGAAATTGCTCTTAATGAGCAATTTATCCTTTTCCCACAATGTTTTCAACCCTATCAGAAGTTTTTTTTTAATTTCATCGCATTTTGAAATGTCGTCTGCAAACTCTCTCAATTTGGGACAGTCAAAGATTTAACGTTTGGTAAAGGGCTATAAGCCCTTGATAAGTTCCGGTGAGTCACAGGAATAATCATTACAATTTAATATGTACAATAATTGTCACTGAATCAAAGATAAATGTCAATTTCTTGACTTCCAAGTTGCTGAAATTCCTTGATTTTGTTACATAATGTTAAGTGACCCTTACGAAAAATCCAAGACGGATTCCACCCGGATTACTGGCGGAATAAACTTCTATTCTCCGGGCGGACTTAGATCTTTTGGAAAATGAAACTAGTTGAGGCGGATTACTATCTTTAGTAACATTTTGAGGCGAAATATTTAAATTAGTCCGGGTCATGTGATCATGTCCTGGTGGAAAAAAATCCGCTACACTATTGGACTTATGTCCAGGCGGAATTTTTAAATTTCTCCTGGCGGACAATACAGGCGGACTTTGCGTTTCATGTCCAGGCGGATTTTGACTGAATTTCCATGTGTGATGGATCAATCCCAAAATATTTGTCCAGGCGGACATACAAAAAGTTCAGGCGGACATTTCCAGGCGGACACACAGGATTGTAAGAAAGGTGAATGAAATGTCCCGGTGGACATTCACATATTTACAAATTTCAAGACAAGCATTAATGATTGAATGATAGTGACGATTTATTAATACATGCAAATATAAACAAATACCTTTTGACACCATTGCACTATAAAACATGAATAGTATTTAGATTTATAACAGCTAATGCTGTTTTATTATGTATCTTTTTTATACAACAGTTCACTTTAGAAAACCATTTAAACAGATGTAAGTCTGAAAGATTGTGACAAAGGGTAAATTGACTCAAAATTGAGCATGTCTTCCTTTTAGTTTCAATGTTTTCAAAGGCTGTCTGATGCAGGCTGCTACATGTAGTTTACATAAAAAAATGGTGTCTGAATTCATTCTGAACCAATGATGAATTTTACCTTAAACTTTCTGAATGAAGTCTGAATGCTAAAAACTGAATAATGTCTGTCATAGAGTTCACTATGTATTCAGTGACTAGAAGTATATCTGAAGCTAATAATATGATTGTCTGAAATACTGAACCATTGAAATTGAACAGTTGTAGAGTCATAATTCAGAATGCTAAGACACAATACTGAATTGCTGTTAAGCACTAAAATTCAGACTTAATAAGGTTCAGACATTTGTTTTATCTAAAATACTGAATAATGTCTGAAAATGGAACAAGTATGGCATAATTCAGACTGTTAAGACACAATTCAGAATTGCTGTTCAGCATCAGAATTCAAATAAAATTCAGTATTAGAAATTCTAAAAGATCATAGTATTTGAACTCTAGTTCCAGTTTTAGCTACAATTCAAAGTTGCTGTTTACAGAAAAAGTAACACTAACTTCAGTTAAAAATGTAGTTTGATTTACTCAATTAAATTTGATTTTACTATCTCATGTTCAACCGAAAAAACACTGCAATTGAGGTTCAGATCTTTTGTTCTGAATCCTGTCTGAAATACTGAATAATGTCTGAAGATCTAAAAATCCAGACATAATCCAAACTGGTTGACAGAATTCAGAATTGCCATTCAACATTAGAATTAGGTAATTGAACCATAAAACACACTGATTTTCTACAGGCATGATGACTGGAAATTGAGCTGCCATTAGATCAAGTATATCTTAATTAATCTCACAAACAAGAATTTTTTAAATATGTAAAATAGGCATGACTATTTCTATGATAACTAGAGAAAATTTGATTTGCATTATCACTTTGATATGAGTCTTTTGTCTAAGCAGTCTTCCTTTGATTTTACTTCATTTTCTGGATCTTCCCTTTCATTGTGTGTCCGTGACCGTCACCAATCCATGTCTTTAATCATCAAAGTTTGTGCTCTGAAAAAAAAAAAGTATCCGAGTAAGCAATTATTGATAAGTATCAAACTTGCAGGGTTGTCATTAAGAGTGGACTGCCGTCCTATTTGGCCATGTCAATTGACTTTGACTTATTTTGACTTTTTTTTTGTCTGCTCAAATAACAAAAAAATGACAACCCTGAACTTGTATGCTTCCTGTACTCTTGCATTAGACAAGAGTTGGCTAGTTACCCTCATAGACCATTGTTTTCACCAATCAGCCACCAAAAGATTTCCACTCATCAAATTTGACTTTAATGATCAGTATTTTCTTTAAACATAAGTAGTTTCCACTCAAGGAAAACTTGCCCTGCATCTTGGCCTATGAGGAATATTTATGGGCAACTCTTATAGAAAGAGAAAGTTATCACACCAATGCCATCAATGTAATAAACTTTAGCAGACATATACTCTCAAAGACACAATCACATCCAATCATGAAAAAACTTCTGTCAATCTGTCACAAATTTGTTTTCTTGTTTATTTTTTCAATTAATGTACAGGAATTACATTAGAAAGGAAAACTTGCATCTAGGTTCCATCAAGAGCCGGGGATTTCCCCAGCTACTTTGACAAGAAACTATTTTGCTATGTTTTGTGTTAAATCCACTAATAAGTTCCCTCATACCCCTCTTCTTTTGAAAATCACCCTCCTACTAAAAATACACATGAAACCCCTGAACTTGTAGTATGTGTACCTACCAGTACGAGGCTAGGAAACATGTCCTGCCAAAAGACACTCCACAGTGAATTAGTTCAGCACCATCACAAATCAAACCCGGTTTGACTGGTCTCTTGTCCTCAGCACTAACCATTATGCCACAGCAAATTATTATGATGTCTTCAATCTGCAACAAACATCTTGAATAATAACATATGTAGCCAAAACATTTCTCCATCCTATCATTTTTTAATTATTATTTGTAAAAGTACTACCACCTTTGATGAAAAAGTCCTTTAAATAAGGTATTTGGAAATGCGTTGAGTGATTAACTCAGGCCCCTGTGCTTTGAATAGTTTTGAAAAAAAAGTAAAATATCAACAAAGCTTTTAAGCTTTATCATCTAAATGAATACACATTCATAAAAAACTAAACTAATTTTTACTCATTCTCATATGTAAGGATTCATGATAAATGTCAATAAAAGCGAATTTAATGAAGTCTACAAGGTACTTTCAACATGAGTTAACAAGTTGAAAAGGTTAATTTAAAATATGACTTAATTAAAAACAGACATTTGAAGTTTGAAAAGCATACAACCAAAGAGATGACAAAAGCAGTGCAAATATTTGATGTGAAAATAAGGTCAGTCAATTTGGTTTTAATGACGATTTTATATTTTAAACACTAAACAGAATGTCACTTTGTCAGTTTGAGAAACGTAGTCTATATGAGGTTAGCGAGAGTACTTACAGCTAAAATCGATAATGATTCCCGGGATGTTTCTTGTGCGCATTTCGCCATTGCGTTCTCTAGGTGTTTTCCCTCGGAAAAAAAACCCTGTTTTCTTGGCTGTATGATACAAAGAGATCGGGCTTTCGTTGTAATCTTTTTACTGATCAAAATGAAGTTTCAAATAAGATCTACAAGTTATGTTTCTCCATTGAGATCGGCGTTCATAAACAAACACCTTTCATGTTCAACCGCTAGAATCGAAATTTCAAAAAACGCGCACTTTACGCTAGTCCGAATGATCCAGACGTCGATATTTCACTCTCCGTCTGGATGCATTCGATGTAAAAGCGCGTCAAGCGGATATCGATTTTTCGAGGTGGTGCATGTTGGGATTTCTGTAGAAAGGGGCGGAGTTAAAATGACAGGTAAATTCTGGCGGGAATATAATATTGGTTCCTTTTCGTTTGGTAGAATAGATCTATTTTCATTAAAACCGAGATTCCCTTTCCTTCATATGAATTTTGTCAATTGCCAAAGTATTGCAACAGTTGATTTCGATTGAATACGTAGATATTCATTCATTGAGGAAAGATATTTGCGACTTTTAGCGAAAATCTAGACAACACTCAAACCATCAGAGAATTTTTTTATGGAAACTTTTGCCACAAAAAAAGCCTTTAGCCTATTATTTCTGATGGCCGATTCTATGGGAAAATAGGCTCTCAATTTGATATTTTCTTGATTATAGAAATCGGCGTTATGGGTCTAATCTGAATTATAAATCTAGAAACTATTTCAAAGTATATTATTTGCAGGTTGGACGAGCGCGAATGGAAAAAAGATATATAGATAACAGCTATGTCTTTTAAACAAATGATTCCTAAAGCAAAAAAAAAAGCTATATAAACAACATCGGGGTATGTTATAAAGGGGGAGTATCGAATAGTACATCTTTCGGGCTGTTGGTCTAAATATCAAACGCCTAGTTTTATTACACCAGACGGGAGCGACGCGCGTCACACAGATACTAATCCAGACACCGCCGTACATCACACAACACGTGCCTTACCCTTTATCTTGTTAATAGCAGCATAGTTTTGACCTCAAAGTATACACATTTGACATAGATTTTTATTTTTTAAGTATATTAATATAATCAAATTTACAGATATAAGAGCAAGTTTCTTCTGAATATCATTTATGATTGCAGCGAAATGGTATTCGTCAAAACCAAATCCTTTTTGCCAATACAATATCGATTACTTTCTTGATATAGTAAAAGTTTATATTTTACCTAATCGAATAGTTTGTGTGTTTTATTGCAGTTTGAATTTTAGAATGGTCACGACCTTGACTTGGGAACAGAAGGGTAACTAAATGTTGAAATCTTAACAAAACTGATTACCTTTGGATTCAATATTTTTGAAAACTAAAATGGTAGGCCTTCGGGAAAGGGTATTGCCCAATGCTTTCATGCATGGAATGAGTCGGACAGACCGATTTTGATTATCACTAGATTGGTAAATGGGCTATTTTTTTTAATGGTGCATCAAAATCCACGGTTATTTAGCGCACATATAAAAAGATGTGACTATCTTTTTACCAACACAAATAACCACAAAGGATTGATTTCGAAATAAGTGTGGCGAAGCAAATCCCTTCAACACTAACGACATTGTTTAAACCCTTTCCAAAACACCAAATTCCGACTGTCCCAAATTGAAAGAGTTCGTAGACGACATTTTAAAAAGTGATGAAATTGAAAAACAATCTTCTAATTGGGCAGAAAAAATTGCGGGAAAATGAGAAATTGCTCATCATGAGCAATTTCTCCTTTTCCCACAATGTTTTCCAGAGTCGTCTGCAACAAAGTGGTCAAGTATCGTTATTGTTTGGGAAAGGGTTGATCAGTTTTATCAGGGAGGCGTTGATGTTGTTTCATTTTTAGCATCGTGATATAGAGTTGACCAACAGTCCGAATGAATGTTAAGTTTTAATATATATAGGGTACATATGACCCTATTTTATGTAAGAGATATTTTATCAAAATTGAAACTTAAGTGTCTTTTCCTTCGAGAATGGATATCATCAAATGACTCTGCTTTGGTTTAAAACGAATTTATTTTTTCCCGTCAATCATATGTCTACAAATGTTAGTGTTTTTTTTTTCTGTAAATTACCGGAAATGGAAGCAATAAGCAATCTTATTGGTCAATCCTACCTTCTTTCTGATTGGTGCCCATATTTTTTCTCGTCGCCGATTGGACCCCTCACACACAGAGGGGGAATACTGACGCGTTTTTATCGCAGGGCGCCTCCAAGCTGTCACGCAGTTTCAGCTTGGATCATCCGAGTTAACTTTACGCATGCGTACGGCGATTTTGCCTCACTTCCTGATAAAGGTAAACAAACTTGTTTTTCGATCATTTATGTGTATATTTCAACGAATTTTCCGTCATTTGATTTAATTTATCATGTAAGTTAACAGGGTGAAGTTACCGGTCGGTTATTAGACACGACGACTGACCAAATGGTAAATTAACATTGAAAACTAATGATCCCCGCGTTGTGTCACATTCGTACCTACGTATTTTCGACCGTTCTGATTCGGATGACCGTAACAACGCTTTGGGGGTGCTACGTTGCATGATCCTCGAGACATTCGATTTTTGCGTGTTTTTAGATAAAGTTTTTAACATTGACTCCTTACTTATTACTACAACAGTCCAGAATTTTCGGAACCCAACCAGACAGTGATAGAATTTGATATTATCATTCTTACAAGATGTTTTAATGTTCATCATTCATATTTAAACGTTCATGGCTGGTTCATTATTTTCATAAATGATGGATTGACAGGACTTTTGATTTAATTTTGGTATTCCGCCAGTACTAATGTAGGGTTCTGAAATTTGATGTCAAAGGACCACATCTAAATTGTTGAACAGCCAAATATGTCAAGGATTTGTTTTGATTCCTGGGCCTTTTGTGTTTATTATGTCAATCAGTTTGAAAAATCAAAATAACTGTGTCTACATCTTTATATGTGGTTTAATGCTATGTCAAGATATTCTAACTGAGTGCATTAACCTCTCAAAAGACACAACCACATCCAATCATTGAAGAACACTGTTGTCCACTGATCAGTTGTGCTGTTTATTTTCATACATTCATGTTCTGTATGACAATGAGTTTTATATTTGTCAATTTGACAATTTTATGCCTTTCCTTTTTATTTAAGATGGGGTGTTTGGTAAAACAACTGCAAGTGAAGTACAGTTACAAACATCAAGATATGGAAACCAAATGTAAGGTCATGCAGATGGAATTGGATGGTGTGCAGGGAAAATCAAGTGTTTTCAATAACATTGCGATCTATACCATACCTTCGTGAGAAAACAGGTTGGATTTTACATCAAATTGTCTTATTAAAAGTTACATGGTCAGAGAGAACAATACTTATCTTATTCATGCCAAATGGTAATACTATAGCATCATGTATCTGAAGGTAGAGCCCCATCCTGCTATTTTTGATTGATTGGTTTACATCACATCAACATTCTTTAGTTATATAGTGTAGCCTGCTTATTAAAGATGAAGCCTATAAAGGCATGTGAAGATTGGTTACTAAGAACCACCAGAATTCAGTTAGATAGCCACATTTTATGCTCTTCACATGACAGTGTTGTCAGACATACCATCACTTATTTTATTATTATTTCTTCTTTAAAAGTATCTTGTCTTGCATACAAGAATAGTGCACAAAAAATGAAAATAATAACAACAGACTTTGTAATTGTATACTTTCTTAAATGGACAAATATCACCTACTTCCACTTCTCTCATGTTCGATCATTGCTGGTCTTGCCTCCAAAACATTTAAACATTTGTGTTTGTCGGGACCACTGTTTTCTTTCCTTTCATCTTATTAGTAAGAAACTGTCTCATGATTGTTGATCAATGTAACTTTACATATGGATCTGTTGACAATTTTTATCATGTGAATATAAAGGGCCTTCTTGAGTCTTTTTTGTATAAGCTACTAAGAGTCTGTCATTTAAAATGCATTTTATCATTTGCAGCTAGAACTTGGTAAAACTTGGAGAATACATCTACATCGATGGCGAGGGTTACCTGAATCACCAACAGAAGACATGAAGCCCCCAAATACATCAGACAGGGAATTGTGATTTCTTTTACGTCAGTATGGAAAAAACAGTGCAATGTGTTTTTGTGATAACCATGGTTATGCAGTTGTTGTTGACTAGGTTGAATAACTAAATTTGAAGCTGGAATAAAGAACTATTGTGTTAACAGTACTGCTGAGCTTGGCAAGATCATTCAAGTTCTCTATTTTTGTTAAAGCCTTATTACAGAACATTGAATTGTGAAAGAAATTGAGCAAAAATGACTTGATTAAGCCCAAAAAGACTGATGTTTAACTACTTATATTTGTACTTGACTGAGGACATCAGATTTAATACATTTTTGAGATGTTTATTTTAGCAAAATGTTACTTTATTTTAATATGGCAGGGAAGAGAATACATTTGTATAAAGACAACAAAACATTCTCTTCTGAAGTTAGAATTATTCATTTCAATCATAGATTTAGCAAGTTGCGAGTCTGAATATTTATATTTATGTCTGTACAATACAACTTTGTGTAAGTCTGAAATGTCTAGAATATTATATTTATGTCCGTACAATACAACTTTGTGTAAGTCTGAAATGTCTAGAATAGACCAATTAAAGCATCAAGTATGAAAAATATAATAGTATGCAATGCTTATCATTGAGCTATTGTTGATGTTTAAGGGCAATTATTTCAAATTCATCTGTTGCAGAGGAATTGAATGTTTTCAATGCAACAGGTAAAGAGTTAATATTAGTAACATAAATCATGAAACAAATTCTCGATATTTTTTTCTTTGTTGAATCAATTTTAAAAAAAAGTTCACAGAAACTTCATTCTTTTTCAAGCATGTTATTTCTCTAACTATGAATATTCCGCCTCTTCAGAAATTCTAAGTCCAAAGATTCCAGCTCAGTCTGAAGTGTCCGCCTTAGTAAATTTTACAAGTATGAAAATTCCGCTTTTAGAAAATATTCAAGTCCAAATAGTCCGCCTTTCTTATTAAATCCAGGCGGATATTGATCCTGTCCGGGCGAACAAATTATCGTCCGCCTCTTTGTCCGTCTCTATGACTCCCTAATTCCACCCGGACTTGTGGTATTTTGAGACGGGATTTTGCAACAAAGTCCGTGTCCTCCTAAAGTTGAGGCGGAATTAAGCAATTCCGCCTCTATTCCGCCTACAATCCGCCTGGATTCCACCAGGAATCCGTCAGGATTTTTCGTACAGGCAGCTTTAATTATGCCTGTCAGCACGTCTATGGGAAAGCCAGTTTATAGATAAACACAGAAATTCCTTCTGGTGCACCTTGCTAATGTCAAGATACAAGAGTGGTTAAAGATTGGTTTTAGAAGACAATGTGACGATGGTATCTGAAAATAGCACCTTATAATCTTAGTTTGGCTCATTGTTTACAAAATAAACGGTTTGCAATATATCCAATATGAAAAGCGCTATATATTTTCTGTACGGTTTTAAACGGTGTTGGAAAAATATCAATAATCTAGTCTTATGTTACTCTAGAAATCGCTGTTGCCATTTTATCAGTAGACACCAATTCATTTTAAAATTTTAAGTTAGGATCCTGATAGGTGAGATAATCCGTCCTAAAGAATTAATTCAAACTTATATATTTTACATTGATTGTGACTGAAGCTGGAAGTATATTAAATTCACTCTCGATGACTGCTTCCTGGATAATACACCAGTATATATACTCGCGCTGATGTGTGGGTTAGTCCTTGCAATGTTCACTTCGCCTAACGGGGATTCGAACGCAGGACCCTCAGTACAAAAGGCGGATGCTCTACTTCTGCACCACTGTTGCCCATTCCAAAAGAATAAGTTCAAAGTTACTAGTGGTGGATTATAAAATGCTGAAAACCGGAGGAATGTAATTCGAGAATATCTAGGCAGTGTGATCAATGGTTATTAGCACCGAAATGGGCTAGCATTTCTTCCCATCTTAATGAAGTCTA
Source organism: Cerastoderma edule (assembly GCA_947846245.1). Classification (NCBI taxonomy): domain Eukaryota; kingdom Metazoa; phylum Mollusca; class Bivalvia; order Cardiida; family Cardiidae; genus Cerastoderma; species Cerastoderma edule. The sequence continues at coordinate 36,861,151 of OX401413.1, read as the reverse complement.
TTAGATATGATTTATTTGCTTCTCACCAGTGGTGTAGATAATTCATGTAGGAAACTCGTCAGTGGGTAAATTCATGGATGGGAAGAATTTGGTATAACAGTGGTGAGGATACACAATAATTCGTTTTTTTGCCCATACAGTATTACTTTCTCAATCTTTTGCCTCCATTTTTTTTTATGTGCTGCTGGTTTAAAGAAGAATCAAAAGCTAACAACAAAAATAAGCATGAACAAATTACTTGTACATTAGTTCTCAATGATTTTTGGAAGAAGTCATTATGACAAAAGGATGAATTGCTCAATAGGAGCAATTCATCCTTTTATCACAAAGGATTCTAAACATCTTTTGCAGATCAGGCTAAATACCATTGCTATTAATACACCTTTAAAAGGAACATTTATTCTTTCATTCTACAGTAGATACATTACTATGAACATTTATTCTTTCATTCTACAGTAGATACATTACTATGAACATTTATTCTTTCATTCTACAGTAGATACATTACTATGAACATTTATTCTTTCATTCTACAGCAGATACGTTACTATGAACATTTATTCTTTCATTCTACAGCAGATACGTTACTATGAACATTTATTCTTTCATTCTACAGTAGATACATTACTATGAACATTTATTCTTTCATTCTACAGTAGATACGTTACTATGAACATTTATTCTTTCATTCTACAGTAGATACATTACTATGAACATTTATTCTTTCATTCTACAGTAGATACATTACTATGAACATTTATTCTTTCATTCTACAGTAGATACATTACTATGAACATTTATTCTTTCATTCTACAGCAGATACGTTACTATGAACATTTATTCTTTCATTCTACAGCAGATACGTTACTATGAACATTTATTCTTTCATTCTACAGCAGATACGTTACTATGAACATTTATTCTTTCATTCTACAGTAGATACATTACTATGAACATTTATTCTTTCATTCTACAGTAGATACATTACTATGAACATTTATTCTTTCATTCTACAGCAGATACGTTACTATGAACATTTATTCTTTCATTCTACAGCAGATACGTTACTATGAACAATCATCGAGTATTAGGAACCTCCAATTTCAGATGTAATGTTTTAGTGTCAAATACTGTTACTGTCTTCATGCTATTTAAGTGGAAATTCTCCCGGATTTCCAGGGAGATGTCAGGAAGATATCCCAGCGAAGTGATGCATACCTTTTCTTTGATAAATATTTAATCAAATGTCAAAGTTCATTTGTGGATGTTGAGGTAAAATTGTCTGGCTGCACCGAATTTTTCTTTAGCCTTGTACACAGAGGTATTACAACAGGAAAACTTCTGTTCACTTCTTTCCGAAGTTGAGATTAGATTTCAAGCTAACTTCATGGTTTTTAAAAAGATTTTGAAAAGGTTAAAAAAAAAAATTCTTACCAAGAAGATATTATATGTTCTGTTCTTCTTTTTTCTTTTTATGTGAGTTTGTGTGAAATTTGAAATTGCGGAAAAGTGGAAGAAATGTAATCCTTTCCCTTATGTAACTTAAATCAACTTCGCAGCACAGACATTATTTGAAGATTGTGTCTCTTATATAGAACTTTCAAGTCTAGTATGTGTGAATCCCTTATAAGCGCTCATATAACCGATAGGTTCACATAGCGTTAAACCCTGTACAAAATAACCTTGCTCATGTATAGCATATTCCACTTCATTCACATCAGTTTTAATCAAGATTTATAAGTGAGCATTTTGTGTTTGTTGCTATGACATCATTTGTTAATATCATTGTTGAAAAGATTCATTAATGGAGAACTTGTTAATTATTTCCCATGAACATAGTTACATATTTCTACATATCCTTTGCAGAATGTGTTAGAAAGCAATGTTACAAAAGAAGTAAAATCTCCTTTATCACTATACTTGTTTTCAACTATTTTAAAGGAAAGGTTTTTCTTCAAACTTTACTGTTAGTGTATGTCAGCTGTTCTTTCAATATGCACCTGTCACAAAAACATAGTTTGGGTCCAATGAAATACTACAGTAAGCGTTTCAATATAAGTGAAAAACTTACTATAGTCTCGCATAGAACCCTTGATATGTTAATGCTGTTATTGTTAACTCTATTCAATGACCAGCTTTAGTTGACAAGTTTGCATTGTCCAGTTCATTTTTGGACAATATTACATTTAGCTTTCACAAATTGCTTTGTTTGGAGTCAAGGGCCTCTATGATCAAGTGCTTGTAGAGACAACTGGAAATTACAAAGTCCTTCCCAGTGTGGCTTCAAAAACAGTTGGGCTAGAAATAATTTTTTTTATGAGAAATATGTTACGAACCTATGGTTTCTATTATGAACCTAGCTCGCAACGAGAAAAGAAAGATAACCAGCAACAAGTATTACAAACAATAACAAGTTTATTTGATGAATTATAATAGCAGAATGATTATAATACCTGTGACAATCACTTTAAGAACTATGATTAATAAATCCACAGATCCTTTCAATTGTTCTAAGCTCCCCTAGTAACAGTCACTCCAAGAACTATAATTAATAAATCCACAGATCCGTTCAATTGTTCTAAGCTCCCATAGAAAATTCTAACACTAAGTGATGAAGCAGCAACACTCTGTTAAATCACACAATTTTCACAATAACATAGATCAAGTACTTTTTGATAGCATACTAGTTTTAGTCACACCAATCAACTCATTGGTTTCTCTTTTATAACCCTATAGAACTTTCTAGTTGCACCCAGTAAACTTATTCTTGTTAGAACAATCTGGAATAGCTTTAACAATCAAACACACACACACACACACACACACACCCACACACACACACACACACACACACACACAGGGCCCCTATAAAGCTATGAAGATTCAGTATTGATTTTTCCGGACCCTTCCAGTTACTTGTTTATTATATAATAATGTTACTAGAACATTAAAGAATTAAACATCTGACAGAATCTTCCTGATACTTATTTGCTTATTTTGATTAACAAGCATGCACTAGAAGATACTAGGAGAACATGATAAACGCCTAAATATAAACATTCTACTCCCTTCTAGACCCTTTAGTGGGAATTCCAACTTCTATGTCACATAGAAATACGAAACAATCTCTCTCTGCAGCGATCAAAACAATAATGAATACAATTCATATGACACCTTCCCCCTTGAAGAGAAAAAGGTTTATGCAATAAAACTTTTTCATAGTTTAAACCTCATCATAATGTAAATAACAATATCTTCAGACACACCTATTTTCAAATTTTTATAACATTATTTACACACGAGACAGAGCATCAGGTATCAAATTGTCTTTGCCTTTAATGTGTCTTATCTCAAGATTATACTCTTGCAATTGCAAACTCCACCTAAACAGGCGCTGGTTCTTTTTTTTCATCTTGTGCAAGAAGCTCAATGGATTGTGATCACTGAAGACAACAATTGGAGTGACAGATGAAGAAAGATAAACTTCAAAATGCTGAATAGCAAGAATCAGAGCAAGACACTCCTTTTCAATTGTTGAGTAATTTCTCTGCTGTGGTTTAAATTTTTTTAGAGAAATAACACACTGGGTGACCAACTCCATTGCCGTCGTCTTGCAACAGAACACCACCTGCTCCAACATCACTTGCATCAACTGCTAGCTTGAAAGCTTTGTCAAAGTCCGGAGCTAAGAGAACTGGTGCGCTCATGAGTATGGCTTTGAGTTTGTCAAAAGCTATCTGGCATTTATCATCCCAAACAAATTTCTGTCCCTTTTTAAGGAGATTTGTCAATGGTTCTGCTATTATTGAAAAATTATTACAAAATTTCCTGTAATATCCTGCCATACCAAGAAATCGCATCAGTTTTCTTTTACAATTTGGTTCCGGGAACACATTGATGGCCTGTACCTTTGCATCAATTGGTTTTACCTGGCCATGTCCAACAGTATGTCCAAGAAATGTTACACATGCATGGCAGAATTCACTCTTGGCAAGGTTGATGGTAAGTTTAGCCTCACTCAAGCGCTCGAACAAGTTTCTGATGGTTTGTAGATGTTCATCCCACACGTTGAAATGTATGATGGCATCGTCAATGTATACATCACAGCCGTCTAGACCAGAAACTACCATGTTCATGAGCCTTTGGAAAGTGGCAGGAGAATTCTTCATTCCAAATGGCATAACTTTATACTGGTAAAGCTGATTCGACTTTACAAAGGCAGATGCTTCCTTTGCTCGATCAGTCAATGGCACTTGCCAAAATCCTTTAAGCAGATCAATTTTGGTCACATATTTTGCATGACCCACTTTTTCAATACAATCGTCTATTCTTGGAATTGGGTATGAGTCCGTCTTTGTCACAGAGTTCACCTTCCGGAAATCCATGCACATTCTGTATGATTTATCCGGCTTTGGAACAAGGATACACGGTGAACTCCACTCACTCTGGCTTTTCTCAATCAGATCATTTTCTAACAGATAATCAATTTCTTTCTGAAGATGTTTCTGTTTCTCTGGATTCATTCGGTATGGATGCTGCTTCACAGGTGTCACATTTTCATCAATAACAACATCATGGTATATTTTATCTGTCCGTGTTGGAACGTCAGGAAACAAATGTTCATACTCATGTATCAGCTGTTTGAGTTCTTTACTCTCCGCAGGCTCAAGATGTTGGAGTTTCTGATCTAAGTTTTCCAGAATTGTCGAGTTGGTCAATTTTGCTGAACTATCACAGTCAACTTTTTCACTGCGTTCAGTCGTTAAGTTTGGAAGTGATTTTGTCACAGTCACAGGTTTTATTAATGAGTCAGTCCTATCATAATATGGTTTTAACATATTAACATGACACATTTGATTTTGTTTGCGCCTCCCAGGAGTATTGACTATGTAATTCAAATCACTAACTTTTTCTTTTACAGTATATGGACCAAAATACCAAGCCTGTAATGATCTTCCAGGAATTGGAAACAGTGCAAGGACCTTGTCACCTGGGGAAAAACCTCTCTCAACTGTATTTTTATCATATCTGCTTTTCATTTTGCTTTGACCAACCTTTAGATTGGACTGAGCAACTTCACAGGCTTTCGTAAGCCTGTTACGAAAGTCTGAGACATATTGCAACAAGTTCAAGTCAAGTGTATCTGTTGAAAGAAATTTCTCTTTCAGGACTTTAAGTGGTCCACGGACAGTGTGTCCAAATACCAGTTCAAAGGGACTGAACCCAAGAGATTCCTGAACAGATTCTCGGACTGCAAATAACAGTAAATGGATACCTTCATCCCAGTCCTTCTCAGAATCAAAGCAATATGACCGAATCATGTTTTTCAATGTTTGATGGAATCTCTCTAGTGCACCCTGGCTTTCTGGGTGATATGCAGATGACCTGTACTGTTTAATTCCAAGTTCATACATGACCTGCTGGAATATACCAGACATGAAGTTTGAACCTTGATCTGACTGAACAGATCTTGGAAGGCCAACTAATGTAAAAAATTCACGAGTGCTTTAACAATGGTTTTTGCTTTGATATTTCTTAATGGTATTGCTTCAGGGAACCGTGTTGAAGCACACATGATTGTTAACAAATACTCACATCCCGACCTAGTCTTCGGCAGAGGACCGACACAATCTATGATTATTCAACTAAAAGGTTCCTCAAAAGCAGGGATGGGCTGAAGTGGTGCTTTAGGTATGGTTTGGTTAGGTTTACCTACCATTTGACATGTATGACATGATCTACAGAAATTTGATACATCTTATTTGAGTCCAGGCCAGTAGAAATGTTCTAATATTTTATGATAGGTTTTATTAACACCTAAATGACCTGACATTCGAGTTTCATGGGCTAAACTTAGTACTTCAATGCGGAATGACCTAGGGACCACAATTTGATGTTTGACCGCCCATTCATCCTCAGCAGGAACTTCAGGAGATCGCCGTTTCCGCATTAATACACCATGTTTAGTGTAGTAACAAACAGGATCTGTTGAAGTTTCTTCTTCATTTACAGCCCTGTCAAAGAGATTTGAAATCTCAGGATCAGCATGTTGTTCTGAAATGAGCTGTGACGTTGACATTGAGTCATGACCTTTCGACTTAAGCTCGTGTTGTGAAGGCTGATCAGAATTTGAGGAGTCTGTCTTGTTCTGAGGCAGACGGGGTGTAAGAGATTCTTTAATCTCTGTATCAAAAAACTGACCTATAAAAGTGTCAGCTAGGTCAAAATCTGAAGTTTCATTCTGAATGGCTTTCTTTGCCATGGCTCGAGTAATTGCACAAGAAGGATAGAGTTCAGGTATTTCCTGCTCTATAGGATCTGGATTTTTATCCAATGATGGTGTGTCAGTTACAAGTGGGTTTAGCACAACCTTGTCTCCAGCTAGGTCGTTGCCTTGTAACAAATGGACACCTTTAAATGGTAATGAAGAGGTCAAGCCTACAGCCACTGGCCCAGTTACCAAATTAGACTTTAATTGAATATTATGAAGAGGTACATTTACAAATCCACACTCTACCCCTTGAATCAGGACGTCTGTTCCTGATGAAGATTTATCAGAAAAAGGCAGTATATCTGCCAAAATAAGAGATTGGGAAGCCCCAGTATCCCTTAGTATTTTGATAGGAGTAGGTGGGTTTAAGTCACCCTTGAGTGACACAGAACCTTCTGTTAAGAATGGTTCTAAAATCTCCATAATAGAGTCAGACTTGGGTTTTTTGACCTTTTCAACAGTATCATGTTTGATACAAGACTAAGACTGAGACCTCGATGTTGTGAGACCAGTTGGTTTTGACTGATCATTAAACTGCTGTTTCCTTTTTAAGGAATAACAGTCAGAAACAATGTGTCCTAATTTTTTGCAATAGTTACAAAAAGGTTTAGACAAGCGGTTTTGACCTTTGTTTTCATTTGGTGACCTTGGCTTTTGATGATTTTGACTATGAGGTGCTGCAGGGGAAACCCCATAACTAACTTTAGTACTGATCTGTGCAGGAGCGGGCTTGGGCCTATTAGTGAACGAGATCTTGTGAGTAAGAGAGTAGTCATCTGCCAAACGAGCAGCTTCTTCCAAATCTTCAACTTGTTTCTCATCCAAAAATGATTTAACATCACTACTAATACAACTTTTGAATTCTTCAACTAACATCAGTTGCCTCAATTTTTCATGATCTTTTTCAATTTTCTTAGATGAACACCATCTATCGAACAACTGTTCCTTCATACGAGCAAATTCTACATGAGTTTGTCCCGCGTCTCTCCGGCAGTTTCTAAATTTTTGCCGGAAAGCCTCCGGGACCAACTTGTAGCCTTTTAATATTAATTCCTTGACTTTCTCATAATTGGAACTCTGTGCTACTGATAATTGCGTGTAGATCTCTCTAGCTTTACCAATAAGAACGCTTTGCAGCAGCAAAGTCCAGACTGCTCCTTGGGCCAATTTAAGTTTTCTGCTACCTTTTCAAAATGCAAAAAATATTTATCAACCTCTTTTTCTTGAAACGGAGGAACTAACCGAATATTTTTTGTGACATCAAAACTAGGAGGTACAGCTGACCGATCTGCTCTTTCTTTAATTTCCATTTCTTTTAGTCTTAATGCCAATTCTCTGTCTTTTTCCTCTTTTTCTACTTGTAATTTTAATTTAAGCATCTCAATTTCTCTTTCCTTCTCTTTTTCTTCAAATTCGAGTCTAATTTTAAGTTCTTTCAGTTTTAAATCTGATTCTGACTCTTTTATTAAAGAAAGAGCAGCGTCTCCCAAAATGTCTTCATCGACGAAGTATTGAACCAAAGTATTCAAAATTTCTTGTTTGCACATAGACGACTTAATTTCACATAAGCCATATTGTTTAGCCAGATTGAGCAAGTCGGTTTTCTTAGCTAAATTCAATTTCTCCTGGGAAGGATCACTTACAAAACTGTTTTTGTCAAATGACATTTTTACTTGCTGCTGATTAGTACAATATTCAAAACTGTAAATGTAAATTTCTGAAATATAGATCTATCTGTTTCAAAATCAAATTTGCCAATGAAAAATGTTCAATATCCCGGACGAGCCCCCAATTTCTGTTACGAACCTATGGTTTCTATTATGAACCTAGCTCGCAACGAGAAAAAAAAGATAACCAGCAACAAGTATTACAAACAATAACAAGTTTATTTGATGAATTATAATAGCAGAATGATTATAATACCTGTGACAATCACTTTAAGAACTATGATTAATAAATCCACAGATCCTTTCAATTGTTCTAAGCTCCCCTAGTAACAGTCACTCCAAGAACTATAATTAATAAATCCACAGATCCGTTCAATTGTTCTAAGCTCCCATAGAAAATTCTAACACTAAGTGATGAAGCAGCAACACTCTGTTAAATCACACAATTTTCACAATAACATAGATCAAGTACTTTTTGATAGCATACTAGTTTTAGTCACACCAATCAACTCATTGGTTTCTCTTTTATAACCCTATAGAACTTTCTAGTTGCACCCAGTAAACTTATTCTTGTTAGAACAATCTGGAATAGCTTTAACAATCAAACACACACACACACACACACACACACCCACACACACAGGGCCCCTATAAAGCTATGAAGATTCAGTATTGATTTTTCCGGACCCTTCCAGTTACTTGTTTATTATATAATAATGTTACTAGAACATTAAAGAATTAAACATCTGACAGAATCTTCCTGATACTTATTTGCTTATTTTGATTAACAAGCATGCACTAGAAGATACTAGGAGAACATGATAAACGCCTAAATATAAACATTCTACTCCCTTCTAGACCCTTTAGTGGGAATTCCAACTTCTATGTCACATAGAAATACGAAACAATCTCTCTCTGCAGCGATCAAAACAATAATGAATACAATTCATATGACAAATAATAAAGTCTCCCAGAGTTTTTCCTCCACACCTTGATTTATGCTAATTTAGGGACTTTTGACCCATTAAAAATGGAATTGTGAATGGAAAAAATTATCTTAGATGGTCAAGTATCCAGAAGCTGGGGGTCATTTACTATATAAGTTAGGGGTCAAGGTAAACCCTGGTTTTCTGGGTTATTTTCAGAAGGCCCGTGGTTCTCTACCCATCTTAACAATCCCAAATGAGAAGTCAACCCTTTACCAAACGCTAAATTTTCGACTGTCCCAAAGTGAAAGAGTTTGTTGCAGATGACATTTCAAAATGTGATGAAAGTGAAAAAAAAATGTTCTGATAGGGCAGAAAACATTGTGTGAAAAGGAGAAATGGCTTGTTTAGAGCAATTTCCTCTTTACCCACAATGTTTTCCAGAGTCATCTACAACTAACTTGTCGAATGTTGTAATTGTTTGGTTGTGGGTTAGTAAGGGATCTTCCTCAACCTCCAATGAGCCTAGCATCACATTAAGGTTGTAAAATGTTGACACAATGTAAAAACCCTATTTGGAATTTAAAGAGAAATGCCAAATAAGGTTTATTCTATAGAATACATACAACAAAGGTGTTCAACTAAGAATAAAAAAGATTTCTGTGACCTGGTTTTGAAATGTCACATAATTAAGGATACTGGTTTATGTAGATTAAAGAAACCATTGGCACAAGTGAAATAGCCCCCCTGAGGATAGTTTACCATTATTGTATAGACCGTTAATTGAAAGTGTCAATTAACCTTTACCCTCATGGGGGATTTGTAACTGGTTAAAGGTGCTTGTTCACAAATCTGAGGATATTTGGAAGTTAGAAATTTATTTCTCTAAAATTGCACAGAAGCTGCACTGCTATATGATATGCCCTGAAGAATAGTCATTGGAAGCAAAATTGATGATTCTAGTTCTTTAAAGTATGAATACACTGAATTAACATGTATTTTGATTTAAAAGCATGACATTGCTTTTGAGATCTACCGCATACTTTGACGCTTCCTGATTGAAATATGCTTTCAATTGCTACTTAATTGTAATTGTATATCAAATAATAATACAAAAACTGTATTGTTTAAACAATGTTTTACTTTGACTTTTAAATGTTCTCTTCAGTGAACAAGCACCTTTAGCATTGAAAACTAGAGAAGACAAAAATGATAAAGTGTGTATATTTTTAATGAGCTACTGGACAGAAACAGATGTGGCTCTAAGGATAAATTGCTGATCACAAGCAAATTTAACCATTTATCACACTGATTTCTAATACTGTCTATTACAGATGGCCTTAAACATGTTTAAGGAAGAATACCCATAATGTGCTGTTTTGAAACTCGATCTTTCTGCGGATTACATTGTTCATTCTTGGTATACATAAGTCTGGGCCCGAACTATCTAAGCTTTCAGTAAAAATCCCCTCCTTTTCCCAAACATTTTACCTTAAATTTAGCTTCACCACAGAAGAACGTCATTGCTATCATTTGAATTACATTCATAGCAGGTAATCTTGTCATAAAGCTTATCACAATGGTTGTAAATGTCTTTCTTGATCTGCCTAGGCTTACTTTTTGCCAAATGCTATAGGTCTTGCATTTTTCTGAATTAAAGATGCTGGATTTCAATTGGAAGAATGAATGCATCTGGTAGGAACGAAATCATTGCTGAAAATGGGGTGAATTGATCATATATGAGTAATTTCCCCTTTGCCTGGCAATGATATAAAATCTCAATTCAAAGAGACGTATTTAATGCCAAGATCTTATGTTAAATGGTTAAGGGATGATCATCATGTTCCGTCATATCGAGTGAAGGAAATTGGTTCAAATTTCATTTTTATTTTCGTTTTTATTCTATTTTGGACTAAAAATGAGATTCTTGTTTTCTAGAAACTTTGATCTTTGAGTCTTCCATATTTAGGTTCACATTTAGATACCGCCCAAGGGAAAATGACAAGACAATACTTTTGACCTTTTCCAAAGGCTTGGTTTGTGCTATATTTAGTGGAGTGTCTTTAGAACTGATCTGTAGCCCGTACAGTGCTGGAACGGACTTCATGCTTATGCAAGGAGGTTAGATCCAGGCCATCCGCCAATTACTTGGTTTCAAAGTTATTCAATAAAATATTTGGAATTTAGAACTACAGTACGTGAACTTACCCTGAATATGATATAACTTTGTAGCACAAAACATTGTAAAAATTTTATATTAAAAAGAAATCCCATTTTGCGATGCAGTTTTGATACCTGAACAATGAAATCTGTTTGTCCACAATAGTTTTTGTAGCAAACATTCCTTTCATGATATTTGTAAAACTTACATATTGAGGGTTCCTTGCAATACTATAGTAAGTGTTTCATGTTTGTGAAGCACTTGCTATAGTCTTGCATTGAACCCCTGCATATGGCAACATAAGATGACATTGTAGGGCTTTTAAAAAAATCAATTCTATGTATGTAGATGCACACACTCCAGGGTTAAATAGGGGCATTGATGGCCTAGTGGTTAGAGTACAGAACTTGAAATCACATGACCCCTTTCCAGATGGGTTCAATTCTCAGTTGGGGTAGAATTGAAATTGCATGCAAGTCGATCTCTTTAAGGCTTCAGGTTTTACTTTGTCAAAGATTAGCAGTACTTGGAAATATTGCTGAAAATTTCAGCAATACTGCCAAGCACTGCTCATTTTAGATGAATAATTTATTTAATAATGTATTTAATACTGTTGACGCAATTTAAAACCCAAACATAGTACATATATACTCTTATATATACTCTTGATACTTGGCAAGGGTTGCCATTTATAATACAAATCAGTGTTTTTTTTCTAAATTAAATCAATAGGCTTTTTTGATCAAAACTTAAAAATCAATGGGTTTTTATATAGAAAAATGATTAAAATGAATGAAAGTAATGAGTTTATGGAAAATTTTTGGCCACAAATTATCACTGCAAATTGAAGTATTTTTTGTACTAAATTGTGACTTTTTTGTTATTTCCATAAGACAATTAATTTCTGGTTTAAGGAGACTTGTCATTTTGATGTGTGGCTGAAAGGTCATACGATGAAAATTACATAAAACAGGGAAATGATTAAAATACCTTTTTGTACTGAATTTATTTCCTCTTTAAGAACAAAAAATGCCGCCCCTGCAAAACAGTAATAGGAAAGCTCTGCATAATTGGACCATTTTCTCAATAGCAAACATCCATAAAAGGAGAATTCTAATTTAAGAGAAGGACTCATTATTCATTGCATATGTCCCTCCCAAGGCGGATCTATTAGAGAAAAGCCGATAATAGCTCTGGCATGCAGGCTTGACCTTAAACCTTTCCGTACCTTAATGTGGTGTTTTGTGTCTAGTCCAAATTGAAAGGAATAGCAGACAACGATTTTGAAATTTAAATATTGTATTTTCTTTGTTATATTTAGAAGATACCATTGTGATGAAAGGAGTATCTTTTCATTACAAGCTGTTGTGGTGATAGAGATATATTTTCAGCCTTGTTTGTCATTGCATGTTCAATACATAACCTGGGTTATATCTAAGACCAAAACACAATGGTACAAATGACTTCCCTTCATAGCATTCTGGGACAAGGGGAATAATAGAATGATTGGAAAAGTTCCAGTTCCAGATCAAATCATTGTACTGATTTAGGGTCCATAGAACACATCAATATAGCCAGAAAAGTGTTGAAATGGCTTTAAATCACAACACATACAATCTCTCTGTTTATAATAAGGTAAATTATAGTTTTATTTATAAGTTATATAGTGTCATGTTTATACAAAAACAAAGAAAATCAATCCATATCTCTGAAACCTCATCAAATATCATCAATAGATTTTATTCAGTACGCAGATATGTTAAGAACCTAAATGTTTATCAACAATGTTATCACAATCACTAACTGCTCTTCTGTTGATTTTACTGGGTTGTCTTTGTGTTGAATGTGTTTTTGAAAAGTTCTGCTATAAACAGTGTAAATTTTGCTTAATGCATTAAATACTAAATTGAATTTTACTATTTCCCGTTTCAGATTTTGGATGACGGTGGTGATGCCACCCATTTGATGTTGAAGCGTTACCCGGCCATGTTTAATATGGTGAAGGGCATTGTGGAGGAGAGTGTAACTGGCGTACACAGACTGTACCAGCTCTCAAAGTCGGGGAAACTCACCGTTCCTGCGATGAATGTCAATGACTCAGTCACGAAGGTTCGTATGACTTGACTTTAATTCTCTTCCACACAACTAATTGGTTTAATTGTTTGAAACTTGACCCATAAAGAAACAGTAATGACATTTGACAACTTTGTTGCCTACGACTCTGGAAAACATTGTTGGAAAAGGAGAAATTGCTCTTTACGAGCAATTTCTTTCTCCTTTTTCCACAAATGTTTTCCGCCTTATCAGAATATTATTTTTAAATTTTCATCATATTTTGAAATGTCATCTGCAAACTCTTTCAGAACAGTCGAAAATTTCGCATTTGGTAAAAGGTTAACTCTCTTCCAAACAGCTAATTAGTTTGATTGTTTGAAACTTAAAGATGTTTTGGATGTCAATCATAAGGAAATTAGAAGACATAATTTTGAAAATGATCTGCAGCAGAAAATCTTTCTCACAAAGGTGAATAAAGATAAGATTTTGGCAACCTCCTTCATGAACAGAATTTTATTGACCTGCAGATTTATGTAACCTCCTTTTAACCCTTTACCAGACAATAACGACATTTGACCGGTTTGTTGCAGACAACTCTGGTAAACATTGTTGGAAAAGGAGAAATTGATCTGCTTTTGTGTTTAGTTTTGATTAGATGCTGAATTCCATATAAGAGGGATAAGGCTAACTAGTTTGAAAATGAATAGAATTTGATTAATCCAAACAGAGAAAGTTTGCACTAATTAATGGAAAGTGAAATCAAATTGATAGAGAAATTGAAAGACATAGAAATCTCTTTTTGAACTGAAAGCATTCTCGAGAGATGTCATGTTTTTCAACAATATTTTCGAGATTCGTCTGCATTTGTGTCAGCTGTGAACAATTGAAATTGGAATGAAATTGGGAGATCCCAGAAGACATTTGATTCTTTGAATTGGACAGAAAGTAATATTTGAATGTGAATTATTTTTTGTATCAGCCATTTCTTCTCAAATTATCTACCGTGAAAGATAAGGGACTGTTTTGTATGAGTTGACAGCATTACAATTATGGGACAATTCTTGTCTCTTAATTAGTTAATCAATAAGTCAATGAATACTTATGCCAGCCTACTTTCATAGAGTATGAGTGTTTAAAAAAAGCTCTTTCATTACGGTGCATTGATGTCAGTTTTCTTATTGATTTCCATTAATACTTATCTCATGCCTTGAAGATTACACAGGAACCATGAATAAGTAGAAAATATTTTACCAGAGTGGTGGCCCAGTGGTTATGATAGAAGACTAAGAACTTGGGCATCCTGGGTTTGAGCTCCACTGATACCTCTGACTCTGGTCAAGATACTTCAGAGCCCAAGCCTACTTAGTACTAATAAAACCCAGGCAAGCCGTAAAATAATTGAAGTAATGTTAACACCATGTTGAATCCCATTTAAAACAGATACAGAATGAGATTAAATAACTGGTCCACATGAAAGGAGTACCAGTTGATGTATCTAATTTATTTAAAAGAAAATTTTTGATATTGTGTAGAAATCACTGGTAAATTGCTGGTAAAAATCATTTTCTTCTCTTGTTACCGTGGTTACTTAAGTCTTCTGATACATGGGCATCTAAGTGAAACAATTAAGTAAAGGAGTTGAAATGGCATAGAAAGAATCTTATGTCCATAACACTACCTCCTTTCAATTTTGAGACTGTATTTTGTCCATGGCTTATTTTTCTTCACAAATTTGACACACAGTTTTTTAATGTCTCAGTTTAAGTCTTGTCTGTTATACTTTATCAGTGAAAATAAGATTTTTCACTTTTTGCCTTTTTCAGACGAAGTTTGATAACTTGTACAGCTGTAGAGAGAGTATTCTAGATGCGTAAGTTTTTACTTGAATCTCGAGCCCTTTCCCTCTCTTTAGTTGTTTTGTGTGTTTGGTCAAAATTTCAAGGAAAAGCAGACAGCAAGTTCTATGGATTAAAATTAAAATTTCTTTTAGATACTGGTTAGAAACCATTGTTACAAAAGGAGAAGTAACACACTATGGTTTCTTGAATCTTTAGCTGAAATTTGTTAAATGTCATGATAATTTAGAAATTGGTTAACCTTTCCTTTATAACATGAAAGTCAAAAAAAGAAATGTTGAAACAAGCAGTTTTGTTGTTTGATATACAATTAAAAGTACCCGCCTTGACCAGCCCTTATGGCCGATTGAGTATGGGGTCTATCTCCATCATTAATAGTCAGGCATCGCTACATAACTGAAATAATGTTGATGTGATGTAAAACCAATTAAAAAAAAAAAAAAAGTAGCTATTGAAAGCATGATTAATTTAGGAAGAATCTACTCATCTAAGTGTGTACAGTTTATATTTTGTAGATCACAAATGCCATGTAATGCTTTGGATTAAAATACATGTTAATTCACTGTAAACTGTCTTTGAAAATTGAAATCCACCTGATTTTGCATCCTATGACTTATTCAGAGTGTGACATATAACAGTACAGGGTACCGTTTTATTAAACAGTTTACACTTAAGATTTACGTAAGTCTAAAACAACATTTCCTCTTATTTCAAAATTGGACGAAGCAATATTGCAAAGTGACACATCATTGAAATCGTCTCTCCGAGATGCTTCCAATGAAGTGCCACATTGCAACATTGTACTTTCATTGAAGATACTATCCATGTTTATCAATTTTGACTTACGCAAACTTAAGTTGTTTAGTAAAACGGTACCCAGGTGTTGTGAAGTTTCAAAGAAAATGAGTGTTTAGCATCCAGATACCTCAAATCTGTCAACAAGAGTTTTTTTGGTTCATACTTTAATTTTCCACTGCTGTTGCCTCCAATTTTGAAGATCTCAAAATTCATGAATGAGGAAATGGGTCATATCTTCCATGACAACTCATTAGTGGGAAACTTTCACAATGGACAGGATGTCTTAGAATAATAATCTGTCTTGTCTGCTTTATTTCTCCTAAAGAAGAATGTTATAATTACTGTCCCGAAATTCATATCTAGCCTGCAGACAGTAATTGGGAATTATTTTAGAGCGTCAGAAATATATAAGTGAAAGAAAACATTCTGTTGAAATGAAGAGCATTCTCATTTCAAGGGTTCAATGCAAGAATATAGTAAGTGCTTCATAAACATGAAGCACTTACTATAGTCTTGCACTAAACCCACAATATGGTAATTTTCTCCTTTTTCTTCAATTGTCATATAGTAATTCATTTGATTAAATTGAAAGCATACAAAATATTAAAGCGGAACATCATAACGTCATCTTAAGGGGCCTATGTGGCCTCATGGTTAGATAACAGAACTTGACATCACATGGCCCCTCTCCATGTGTGTTCAAATCCTCCTAGTGACATTAGATTTTCATAAGAGGCAGTGTCCCAAATACGGACTGACTTACGGAATGCCGATGGTTCTACCTGGCTTGACTATCCTTTATCATTGAGAGTCAGACATCTCAGCATAACTGAACTAATGTTGGTGTTATGTAAAGCATGTTTATAAACAAAAAAAAGTCATTTTCTCCTTTCCCCCACAATGATTTCTTCTGCAGCAGGCACCTCAAATCAAGGAACTATTTTGTAGAGTTATTCATGATATAAGGAAAAGGAGAGGATTTTTGAAAGCAATTTGGCTGATGCTGACCACTTATTATTCAGCCCTTTTGGCTGATGCTGACACTTAATATTCAGCCCTTTTGGCTGATGCTGACCACTTGTTATTCAGCCCTTTTGACTGATGCTGACCACTTGTTATTAAGCCCTTTGTTTTTTGTTGATTTTTGTTTTATTGTCATACAACTATCGTTTTATTCAGAGAAACATTACATTGACATTTGTATGATACACAATAGAGAAACATTACAGTGACATTTGTATGATACACAATAGAGAAACATTACAGTGACATTTGTATGATACACAATACAAAGCTCATTTTGTAAAGTTATAACTTTGTATCATAAAAAAATGTTGGCTTTTTGAATAAACAATTATTTTTACAGTTTATCAAAGAGATCCTGTTTGTCGAGTTTGCTGCAAAGTGAATGCATTTGTAGCACTTTTTGAAGAATCCATCTTCTTATCCTGTATGAAAGAATTTATCAGTTTTTGAGAGTAATCAGAATGATCAGACAATAAATGAATATAGATAGACTTTGTTTGTGAGTTCCCCTTTCTAATCATATTCATTGGTGTTTACAATATTGCTGTATGCATAATATGATATTGTGTCTGGTCAACTGTATTTTTTGTCTTTCTTTTTACAAAACTCTTTACCTCCTTCAAGAAGATCGCAGCAGATGAGATTATCATTAATTCATTGTTATGTTTATGGAAAAATTTAAAATAAATAACATTGTGGGCAACAGTGGTGCAGTGGTAGAGTGTCGCGTCTTGTACCGAGGGTCCCAGTTGGAATCCCCATTAGGCTATGTGAAAATTGTCGGAACTAATTTAAGAATCGGGTCAAGTACTGGTGTATTATCAAGGAAGTAGTCATTGATAGTGAATTTAATAAGCTTCTGTCATAAATTAATGCAAAATAAATAAGTTTAAAACTAAATAACATTGAAATAACAACAGATGACCTAAGAAATAACCCATGGTAGGCAAATTCTCAATTCATACCATGAGTAGAATGTTCTTGTCATTTTTCGTTTGAGCTTAAAAAGAGATAAAAATAAAACCTGATTTATGTTTTCTGCTGCAAATTTCTACATACATATGATAACTTACCTGTGTATATATCTTTTAGCTTGAAGAGGACAACAGACATGATGTTTGGAGGAAAACAAGTTCTCGTTTGCGGATATGGTGAGGTAAGACTTCAAATTTAGATATATAAAAATGATAGCCATCATTTCTTTTGGAAACGTTTGTGGAGTCAATTTGATATGTTTTATCTGTATCTCATCACTTGCCTGCAAATAATCAACAATTTGTTAATGGTACGATCCAGGAAGCAGAACCGAGAGTGATTAATCTAAGTTGTAAAGACTTGTTTCAAAATTGATTTAGAAAATATCAATGTATTTTATGTATGGGGTTTGACACTGTGTCAATACTTTTCAGTCATATAATGGTTTTCCTTGGATATACCTGTACTAGGCTAGGGCTATGAAGTGTCTTGGCAAAGGACATTCCTGCATAGTTGGAGGTACCGGTAGGGCTCAGAACTTTGGGTTCTATGTCCACCATCTTAACAACTTGGCCATGCAGGACCTCTGTTAAAAAAAAAGATTCTCAAACTAGACACACTTACAAAGAATCTTCATGTTGACATCTTTTGATTCGTATAAGATTTTTGTCAAACTTTATCTGTGTGAATACTAAAATTACATGTATATGCATATTTTTTGTTATTTAAGGCTGTCTTCAGCTATTATTTTCGGTCAGGACTGTTCATCAATTCCCAAATAAGATAATCATTAACCCTTAGAATGTTGGGTAATTTTCTAAAAATAGATTTTTGTGTTGTCTGCATTCCAAAATCTTAATTATTTGCTTAATTTTGATGAAGAAAGATACTCAGAGTAGCAAGTGGGTTAGATTACAGGACAGCTGCCAAGTTACTTAGCGGCTGGCCTGGATTTAACCTGTTTGCTAAAGTATGAAGTAGGTACCAGCACTATAAGGGGTTTAGTACACTATTGATTGATTATTGTTGTTTTCAGGTTGGGAAGGGCTGTGCTGCCTCCCTGAAGGGTCTCGGTGCTATCGTCATGGTGACAGAAATTGACCCGATTTGTGCGCTCCAAGCCAGGTAGGTTCTTCCAAAGAAAGGATTACGGTGCTTTGTAACCTAAAACATTTAGAAAATCACCTTGCTAGTTTCCTTTCAACTTTTTGGGATGATGTAAGTGTTCTATCTAGGTTCTGAGAATTTGAAGTCCATTGACAGATATTCACATAATTGTAATTAATTTATAACAAAGAACTAATTAACATGTTTATTGGGCCTTTGTTTATTAAAAAATATATGTGTTTGTGTGAGTTGGTGGGTACCTTGAAACAAAAGAAGTTACTCATAGTGAGTAAAGTCTCTTTTGATCACTATGTAGACTGACAAATCCAAACTTTTAAAGTGTCCTTTGAACTTTGCATTTTACTTCGCTCTTTGAAGAAAGACATTGCTAAAACAATATTTTATAGCCTCAATAACTCAGTTGGTAATATGCCAGTCTTGGAATACAGAAATTCTTTGTTTTAGACACAGCTTAGTCAATGTTCTTTTGCAACATTTGATGGAGTCAACGGAGCCTGCTTGTTCATCTCTCAACATTGATTGATTTTGTGTTCATTTGGAAAAGCAGTCTGCGGCTTTTTTAAAGCATCAATCAGTTCTGTCTGGTAATGCAATACTAGGAGCATGGATAAATGTCCTGTTTGTTCTTAAACTTTTGCACACAGCTTGAATTTCAAAGTCAGCCAAATATTGAAGTTAAACTTATAAATATTTTACAGTTCTTCACTAATTTTTCATAATCCTATAGGAAAATATCTCATTTTTCACAATGCCTTTCTGATTTTGCACAATGTCAAAAAGTTAACACATCTCACAGCTTACAAAGATAGAAAATATATAGATCAAAACCATGAAAAATTGTTACTGATGTCAGATTGAATACACTGAAGATGACTTGAAATACCTTGAGATTGTTCGAAGGATGTACCAGTGAATGATCCAAACTTGATGGGCTATAATTTCCATCTAAAGTATTTTACATGACTTCTTCCTTGTTTTTTTCTGCTTCCCCTGTGCCCAATAATACCTCACTTTACTGCAGTTGCTGTAGGAAGATTTTAAGAAACCACTGTAACAAATAGATGAATTGCTTTGCATCATTTTTTTTATCTTATTAATATTATCTGCTGTTTTTGTTTTGGACCAGTCACATATTACTTATTGACAAATGAATTGAATTATGGATAGTTTGTTCCAGACTGACCTATGGAATTCTGATGGTTCCTTTATTGACAGTCAAGTTTGGGGTCTTAGCAAGGCATTGCAACATAATTGAAATAAGGTTGACTTGGTGTAAAATCTAAATAATAACAAATTAACTGATGGTTTAAGATTTGTCTGTTCTAGGCTCTGTTACACCTTGAAACAATTAGATAGTAGGTTAATTTGTTAATTCTTTTCTATTTACAGTATGGATGGATTCAAAGTTGTGAGAATTGAGGAGCAGGTGAAGAATATTGATGTGTTGATCACCTGTACAGGTAACAAGAATGTCGTTAATCGAGGTCACATGGATAGACTGAAGAACGGCTGTATTGTTTGTAACATGGGGCATTCCAATACAGAAATTGATGTAGTAAGTACTCTCATATATTTGTAACAATAGGCATTCTAATTGTATTTTGCCTGTGTTTTATCATAGTTATGGTAAAACACGGGCAGAATACGTTTAGAATCGTCTTGTAACATTATAGCATTCAAATAGGAAAATTGATGTAGAAAGTTTACTCAAATATATAGATGTAGTAAGTACACTCAAATATATGCAAGATTGGACATTTCTAAATCTGCACTATCGATAGATTTATTGTTTGTTGATATTGATGATCGAAGAAAGAATCGGCTTTTTCATTGCAAGTATGGAGTATTAAAGCAACTCAAATTACCAAAATTGATTCAATAAAAATCATGACAAAATGACAAAAAAATCTATGGACTTACCCATAGTGGTTAAATTTATATTTATATAAATATTACAATAAGGATAAAATAAGATAAAGTTAAACAAGTGTGTCTAATGATCAATGTATTTTAAAAGTGTATCAATTAAATTCCTTTTGACCATAATTAGTTTCTAAGAGAGTATGAAAGTCGTCTGTGAACCATTATTTATACTGTAAAAGTTCTAAGTACAAACATGAATCATGGGATAAAAGTCAATTAATTTACAAGGCTTCAATAAGTGTTGTGTTCAATATGGTTTCATCAATCATTGATGAAAGTTATTTATCTTATTCTTTGATTTATTCTTGTTTTTAAGCATATTTACCCCATTACGCACTAACTGAATCTTACACAATAAATAGCTGATTATGACAAGCCAATTGAAGCCATTGCTTGGTTTTTGCTATATTAGTTTCTTCTTCATTTATGATTAAGCCCTTACTTTATAGATCTACAGAACTCAGGAGACACATGTCACGGGGTTCTGCATGGCCCAGTGGTTAAAATGGTCTTAAAACTCGAGGGTCCTGGGTTTAAACCCCATAGATTCTTCGGTTCCATGAGAATGTCCTATGCCTCATACTTCTGAATCTGGGAAAGCTGTAACATAACTGAAAAATTGTTGATATGACTTTAAACACACTTTTAACAAAAGACACACATAAAAATTAAAAGACCATTCATACTGTATCATTCTCCCAACTGACTTTCAGAATGACGATGATTCTACCAAACTTAGCCAGGACTTATAAGCAGTTGAGTATGAGGTCTTCCTCCATTTTTAAGTGTCAGCCATGGCAGTATAACTTAACCTATTACCAAACAATAACGACATTTGACCAGTTTGTTTCAGGCGTCTCTAGAAACCATTGTGGGAAAAGGACAAATTGCACTTAACGAGCAACTTCTCCTTTTTCCCAAAATGTTTTCTGTCCTATCAGACGATTATTTTCAATTTCATCACATTTTGAAATGTCGTCTTCAAGCAAACTCTTTCAATTTGGTACAGTTGAAAATTTGGCGGTTGGTAAGGGGTTAAATTTAAATAATCTTGAAGTGGTTAATTACTGTTTTTTGTTAACAGACTGGTAAATGTCACTATTGTTTGGTAATGGGTTGAATAATCTTGAAGTGATGTCAAACCCCATACAAATGAATACCTTTCTTGTTTTCCAGAATAGTCTGAGAACCCCTGACCTAACATGGGAGAAGGTGCGATCACAGGTGGATCATATCATTTGGCCAGACGGCAAGAGAATCATTCTGTTAGCTGAGGTAAGGAGAATGGGGATTGTCTTTTTTAGGGGTCATTGCAAGACAATAGTAAGTGCTTCACAAACATGAAACACTTACTATAGTATTGCACTGACCCATTGGTTTAAGACAACCTTCACAAACATGAAACACTTACTATAGTATTGCACTGACCCATTGGTTTAAGAGAACTTAATTTTTTTTTGTAGAATATGAATTACTTCTCCAAAACCACTAATTTTGTTTATATTTTCGTATGGCAAAGTAATGATGATTCTTCAAAAGCACCATTGTATTTTTTTTTTCTCAAGATATTTTATATTATGCTAATTCAGAGTATGTGTAATTAGCAGAAGTTTCCTCGTTATAACATTAAACCGATATAAGGGGATGGACTGGTCCCTTAATCATTGATCAGGGACAGGTTCAAAATTGGTGTTTTTTTTTCAACTGCTGCAAAGGAGTTAAAATGAATCTTTAAAAGGATAAACACTTTAATACCTGAAGTCTGTGAATCCTTTTTGACCACCTCTTATGGGCAGTTACGGTTGGGGTCTTCCTTCTTGGTTATGAGTTGGACATAGAAACATAACTAAAATAATGTTGAAATGATGTAAAACCCATATAAACTATATGATTTATCCTTTCAGGGCCGGCTAGTCAACTTGAGCTGTTCCAGTGTTCCCTCCTTTGTTGTTTCTATCACTGCTGTAACTCAGGTAAACTTAATTGTTTCCCCTATATGGGAATTTGTGACTGGTCCAAATTGAAAGCAAGAGTAGACAACATTAGGTTACCAGTACATTTTATACATTTTCTTTGTGGTATTGGTTGGAATCGATTGTGACCAAAGGATAAATTGCTCAATTGGAGCAGTCTTGCTTGCATTCTTCAGTATTTGAAGACATAGCTTCCCTCCATTGCACTCTGGGTAATGGGGGATAGCATTTCACCAAGAAGGTTAGACCTAGGTTACAAAATGTACCCAACATGGATATAACAAATGCCACAAACTAAAGGAAGATTTAAAGAAAAAAAGCTTAAACCATTTTTTAAACTTATCCAAGTATCATGATGCATAATTCAGGTAAAGAGAAACAGTTTATGCCTATTATAATGCGCTTGTTATTTCCTTTTATTTTAACAGGCATTAGCAATGATCGAGTTGTACAATGCTCCGTCTGGACGATATAAGCAAGATGTGTACCTCCTGCCAAAGAAAATGGGTGTGTATATGATTAGAATGTAAAAGATTAGAATCGATCTAAGGAACATGCACAAAAGTGAAGGACTTATCAATATCTTGCACTAAACCCTCATCATAGTCTGGTAAAATGTCTACATTGTATTTTGTAAGCATGGTGAAATATGTGAAGCCATTCTTTTTCTGTATGAGGGAACTTTGTTCAAGAGCTGTTTCAACCAATATTCTTTACAATGGTAAGTCAATGTGACATGATTTACAAGTCTCTCAACACTGGTCAATAATGTTTATGTAGGAAAGCAGCCATTGGTTTGGACAGAATTTTGTAGCAATATTGATGAGTAAATATCAGGAGCTTAGATGTGTCACAGAGTTATGACTTAAATACTGTTGAAAATTGTGTTAAATCAGTATCAACCAACAAGAATTGTATGAGATACTTTTTATGAAATTTATCAAAACTGTGCAGTTTCAACCCTGATAATATTCATATAGTGTAGTACAGCAGGTTTTTAACTGAGAAGGTGTAATCTAGAAAGATGTTGTTTTTACATGTAGTATTTCAAAACTTTTATAAAAGATTTCTGTTTGTTCCCATGAGAACCATCTTAAGTTTGGTGAATTAAAGGAAGTCTACATTTTCACATTAGTGAAGTACAAAATTATGTTAAACCTTGACATGTACCTGTTAACAAGGATTTATTTAACTTTATAAACAGAAATAAACATTTTGATTACAGAAGAGTATGAAGCTCCATTACACTTGCCCACATTTGATGATTATAAGATAGTCTACACCTAGAGCACACATTATTGAAGAACAGAAATCCGTTAAAACCTTGACATATATCTATAAATGAGGATTTAGTTAACTTCGTATATTCTAATTACAGATGAGTATGTAGCTCTATTACATTTGCCCACATTTGATGCTCACCTGACAGAGCTGACTGATGAACAAGCGAAATACCTGGGTCTGTCAAAAACCGGACCTTTCAAGCCAAACTATTATAGGTAAGGATTATCTACTCAACTTTTTATTGCAATATGGATTTCATTTACCCATTCCCTCCCCCCCACCCTTGATGGAGGGTTCAATGCAAGACTATAGTAAGTGCTTCACAACATATGTAAAGCCCTTACTATAGTCTTGCATTGAACCCTCGATACAAAAGTTTGATTGGTCCAACACGCAAGCAACAGTAGATGACAGTTTTGAAGTATAAGAACAACAGTTTCTTTGTGGTTTTAACTAGAAACAAGTCATTGTAACAAACAGATGAATTGGTTGGTACACACTGTTTTCCCTTTTATCACAGTGGTTTCATGGGTTTTCTTCTGCAAGCATGTCAAATTTGACATTATGGAGTAAAGGGTTCAAGGCACTTGTTCACAGATAAAAAAATGAATTGGAAATAAATGTTTCACTTCTAACCTTGTTACATAAATCTAATCCGTTTTGGCATATGAACACACAAGACACAAATAATTAAGTGAGGAATCTGCATTTTCTGTGTGATATTGGGTATAATTTGTTATGACAAGGATAGATTGCTTGTTATGAGCTATTTATCCTTTTCTCTTGTTATGAGCTATTTATCATTTTCTCTTGTTATGAGCTATTTATCATTTTTCTCTTGCTGGAATCTCAAATCTAGATTGCTTGTTATGAGCTATTTATCATTTTCTCTTGCTGGTATCTCAAATCTAGATTGCTGTTATGAGCTTTTTATCCTTTTCTCTTGTTATGAGCTATTTATCCCTTTCTCTTGCTGGTATCTCAAATCTATATTGCTTGTTATGAGCTATTTATCCTTTTCTCTTGTTATGAGCTATTCATCCTTTTCTCTTGTTATGAGCTATTTATCCTTTTCTCTTGCTGGTATCTCAAATCTAGATTGCTTGTTATGAGCTATTTATCATTTTCTCTTGTTGTGAGCTATTCATCCTTTTCTCTTGTTATGAGCTATTTATCCTTTTCTCTTGCAGGTATCTCAAATCTAGATTGCTGTTATGAGCTATTTATCCTTTTCTCTTGCTGGTATCTCAAATCTAGATTGCTTGTTATGAGCTATTTATCCTTTTCTCTTGCTGGTATCTCAAATCTAGATTGCTGTTATGAACTATTTATCATTTTCTCTTGCTGGTATCTCAAATCTAGATTGCTTGTTATGAGCTATTTATCCTTTTCTCTTGCTGGTATCTCAAATCTAGATTGCTGTTATGAGCTATTTATCCTTTTCTCTTGTTATGAGCTATTTATCCTTTTCTCTTGTTATGAGCTATTTATCCTTTTCTCTTGTTATGAGCTATTTATCCGTTTTTCTTGCTGGTATCTCAAATCTAGATTGCTGTTATGAGCTATTTATCATTTTCTCTTGTTATGAGCTATTTATCCTTTTCTCTTGCTGGTATCTCAAATCTAGATTGCTGTTATGAGCTATTTATCCTTTTATCTTGCTGGTATCTCAAATCTAGATTGCTGTTATGAGCTTTTTATCCTTTTCTCTTGTTATGAGCTATTTATCCCTTTCTCTTGCTGGTATCTCAAATCTAGATTGCTGTTATGAGCTATTTATCCTTTTCTCTTGTTATGAGCTATTTATCCTTTTCTCTTGCTTTTATCTCTAATCTAGATTGCTTGTTATGAGCTATTTATCCTTTTCTCTTGCTGGTATCTCTAATCTAGATTGCTTGTTATGAGCTATTTATCCTTTTCTCTTGCTGTTATCTCAAATCTAGATTGCTGTTGTGAGCTATTTATCCTTTTCTCTTGTTATGAGCTATTTATCCTTTTCTCTTGTTATGAGCTATTTATCCTTTTTTTCTTGTTATGAGCTATTTATCCTTTTCTCTTGTTATGAGCTATTTATCCTTTTCTCTTGTTATGAGCTATTTATCTTTTTTTTTCCTTGTTATGAGCTATTTATCCTTTTCTCTTGTTATGAGCTATTTATCCTTTTTTTCTTGTTATGAGCTATTTATCCTTTTCTCTTGTTATGAGCTATTTATCCTTTTCTCTTGTTATGAGCTATTTATCCTTTTTTTTCTTGTTATGAGCTATTTATTCTTTTCTCTTGTTTTTTGCTTTTTTTCCTTTTTTCTCTTGTTATGAGCTATTTATCCTTTTCTCTTGTTATGAGCTATTTATCCTTTTCTCTTGTTATGAGCTATTTATCCTGGTTTTTCTTGTTATGAGCTATTTATCCTTTTTTCTTGTTATGAGCTATTTATCTTTTTTTTTTCTTGTTATGAGCTATTTATCCTTTTCTCTTGTTATGAGCTATTTATCCTTTTCTCTTGTTATGAGCTATTTATCCTTTTTTTTTCTTGTTATGAGCTATTTATCCTTTTCTCTTGTTATGAGCTATTTATCCTTTTCTCTTGCTGGTATCTAAAATCTTCTGCTGCAGTTGCAGTTGAGCCAACTTAACCCTTAGAATGCTGGGTAATTTTCTAAAAATAGATTTGTGTCGTCTGCTCTCCAAAACCCTGAACATCTGCTTAATTTTGATGAAGAAAGATACTCAGAGTAGCAAACAGGTTGGATCACAGGCCAGCCGTCAAGTAAATTGGCAGCTGGCCTGGAACTAACCTGTTTGCATAATCATGAAGTCGGTTTCAGCACTAAAAGGGTTAATGTAAGTTGAAATGTGAAATTCAGTGGAAATGAACAATATTAAGTTTTCTCCTTTTTGCTATATTTCCAGATATTAGGGAGTTGTTAGAGACGTCTAGATTTCTACAAGAGACCCCAGCACCGACCATCTTTCATTCCTCAACACGCCCACCTAACCGATACCATGGGAACAGCATTACTATGGAAACACATCAATCACCAGTGAATGTTTCCAATCAATGTATTGTAACTTAAATAGGTTGTTTGGGTCAAGATTCTGAAGTTTTCATTGATAAGGAAGAAATTGCCTTTCAGACATATCTTTTTTTAAGAATTTCATCATGACAGTGTAGTTTAGTTGACATTTATACTTGCCTATTATGTGAACACTTTGGTCAAGAATTCATATTGCAAATTATTTAGATGTGTTTGTCAATCCTATCGTTACACACATTCACTTTCTCTTTCTTATTATCAGCCTTCTATTGATTTTACATTTTTGGTAATGTGCAAAAGCAGTTTATACTCTTTGAATGCTCAGTTAACTAAACTGTACAACTGCCTTCATTCAACTCTTGACAGGTTCCACAATATAGGCATTTGTTGCTGTCCAACATTGAAGGCAATGGCAGATGACAAAAAATAACCATGGAATATATTTTTTCTCTTTATGAGA
Organism: Cerastoderma edule; assembly: GCA_947846245.1. Taxonomy (NCBI): domain Eukaryota; kingdom Metazoa; phylum Mollusca; class Bivalvia; order Cardiida; family Cardiidae; genus Cerastoderma; species Cerastoderma edule. The sequence continues at coordinate 36,833,612 of OX401413.1, read as the reverse complement.
TAAGGTAGAAACCTTTGTTACAAAAAGATAAATTGCACTTTAGGAGCAATTTGTCCTATTGTAACAATGGTTTCTAAAGTTTTCTGTAGCATATGTGGTAAATTGAGAAATCATGAAGAAAGAAGTTAACAAATTGCATGTTTTGTATCCTTCCAAATGACAGCGACTAAAGTAAAATAAAATTGTGGATATACCTGTAGTAGGATAGAAATACCTGTAATAGTAATTTTCCGCTTTTCCGACAGTTGTTACCACAAATGCATATAGATTCATAAAATCTCACATTTTGAGTAAGACTTGTTCAAGATGAAATGTTAGAGAACATTGTTTGGAATTTATTAACCATTTGTTTCTTTCTAACATGTCTGCACATAAACGTCACTGTCATCAGATCTTTGTGTAAAAATCATCCCGTATCCTAGATCTTCTTAATTTCATATCAATGTCTGCCCATGTCAGGTGGCTTAGACTCCACAATTCAGTGTTTTTGTTTTGTTTGGTTGTTTAATATACCAGTAAATGCTAGAATTTGATGGCATTTGCTGAAAGCCAATACTAACTAATTGATTACCTAGCTATCACTTGTGATGTGTGTCTGAGGCCATTGATTGGAGAAGGATTATTATTTGTAAAATAAAACTCAATTGATTTGAGAAAGATCTGTTATATTGCAGAAAAATGCTGATCCACTATCATACTGCATAGGTGGGTGATGGTAAATTGCCAATGAACAATATTTTTATCAATTAATGTTACTTTTCTTGACAAACAAAGGATTTTCTTGGCAAACAACAGGTTTTTCTTGACAAACAAGTATTTTCTTGACAAACAATAGTTATCTCAGAGAGTGGAGTATATTCAATCTCTAGTTTGTATATATATCAAAACTTATAATGCAATATATTTATCAGGAAATATGTAGCACAATTCTCGTTTTATCTTGACCCTTTCTTTCATATATACAGATTTAATAATTCCTGCAGTATCTTTAAGAAACCACTGAAACAAAAAGGAGAAATTGCTCGTCTAGAGCAATTTCTCCTTTTTGCTACAGTGGTTTCTAAGCAATTTCACTAAAAAAACGAAATATTTTTCACACACTATGATAGCCGTCTGCTGATGGTTTCAATTTGGACCAGTCACAAAGTTGTGTGTATGGGAAACGGGTTAAGGGATGCTTTTAAAGGAACCTATACCAGGGAAAATGGAAAATTTTGTGGAACAGAACAGTTGTAATACATGAACAGCTTGATAGATGGTTATGAATATTAACAATAGAAACCTTTAGTACTAGTAATTATTGGTCATAAACTTCCAAGATAATTAATGGAAAGCAATTATTCAATACATTTCTTCCATACATTTCTCTATGAACTGCAAAGATGATGAAACAAATTAGACTGTCACTTTATGTTATTTTTGCTATTTATCATTGAATTAACAGAGTATGCCTGAAAAGAATTAATGAAAACAAGGATTAGATGTTAACACTTGTGATATAAAACATATCTTTTGTGATGTCATGGTTATTGAGGGAGAAATTGTGTGGTGTTCTATTATTATTATACCATTATTTGTCTGTTAATTGATAAATGTTTGTTGATTACTTATGATTTAGGAGGGACAATTCATTAGATGTTTTGGTTATTTTGAAAAGCATTCATCTGAAGGTGAGGACCTTAGATTTAGTGTTGAGCACATTTCTATATTTTGTGTTTGGTCCAAATTGCATACATAAACTGATGTCAACTACTAAATATAAAAATGAAACACTCATTGTGCCAAAAAGAAGAAATGGCTTGAAATGGGCAGGGTCTCACCTCTGTCACAATTATGGACAAATGTGTCAATGTGAATCAACATAAAATTAGGGGTAATTACACTACATTGTCACTTGAGCATGATTCCCATTTCTATCTGTCAATAATGTGTGTGCTTGGGTAAAACTCATCTTTCTTTTCAACTCCCAACATAAGCAAGGGGATGATAATTTTCGGGTTCAGCTACCAACGTTAACCAAAGGAATAATCAAGCACATTTTTCTAGTTCAAACTCCCATCATAAACAAGTGAAGTAACCATAGATGATCCTGTGTATAGAGCCATGAAGCTGGCAGGGAATCCCTCACATATAAGTCTACCTCAAAGATGTCAAATGAGTGGTTCAAATTAACAGCAACAGTAGGCAATGAATACAAAATATGAAGAAGAAAATGTTATTGTAATAGGTTGGACAATATTGTAGTAAAAAGGAAAAAATGATGACAAGAACCATTTTGCCTTTTGTCACAACAGTTCAAGGGTTCAACGCAATACTATAGTAAGTGCTTCACGTTTATGAAGCACTTACTATAGTCTTGTGTTGAACCCTCAAGTTATTGTCTTAAAGAGGATCACAATGAATATGTGTTTTTGATACATTTTCTTTGCCCCCTGCTGTTGCTTTCAATTTGGACCAATTAAAAATTATTTTAAGAGGGAATGAGTTAAGAAAATGGGATATATAATCAGCATAAGTTCCCCTTAAATGTATTTGGATCATTATCATCTTATAAGATGGAGTACCATTTACTATTTATTAGAGCTGCTTTAACAGTGCTTGCTTGTTAATTGAAATTTGTTGCTAAATGTTTCTGTCAGGTACAGATTTAAAGATTTAAGATACTCTATTAGGGATGTACTTTCTCTTTCTGTACCCAAATACTTCATTTATACTTAATTTATCATACTAGCTGTTCGAAGATTTGAGAAACTGTTGTGAAAAAAGGTCGTACTGCTCTTAATTCAGGTAAATGATTTACTCAAATCAAGCACTTAACTCCAGAAATATTTCCAATCTTGTGGAAGAATAGCCATCCATGTAGAGATGAAACAATTATACAAAGGATTCAGTGCAAGACTATAGTCAGTTTTTAACATTTGTGAAGCACTTACTACATGTATAGTCTTGCCTTGAAGCCTTGGTGAATGAAAGAAAGGATTAATTTAGACAATTATTAGCAAACAAGAAAGGGTGACTTAACCCAGGTAAAGATAGTCTGAATGATCTTGACTTAACTATTTCATTCACACACCCTCACACATTTACAGATTGAACCATCTAGGTTAAGGCAAAGAAAGACAAATCACAGTAAAACAGGCCAGGATTTTTGTATTATATTTATTTTGAAATGTTGATAATTATTTGATAGCTGTTTTGAACAATATGTTTGGTGCATGAGATAGTTACAGAATATGCCTTTAACTGGGTTATGGGTGTCCTAGACGTGGTATTTTTGTTATGTTAGAAATATTGATATCACAGGACTTATTAAATAAACTTTGTTTGTATGAAATCAGGGCTTCACAGATTAATAATAAAGATAGTCCACAAGAAAATTGGTTTGTTTGCTTCCTAGGCCACATTAACAATGTCTATTTTTATGAGTTTTTCATTGTGTCAACATTGCTTCAGTTATGTTCCCTGACTCCGAGTGATGAAGGAAAACCAAAAACCAATTGCATCTGAATGTGAGCAATCTCTTCTTATGCTGCAGTGTTACCTACCTGTTGGAATTTAAAATATTATATCTTGCAACGTACTTGTGCCATCTGTCTACGTTTTTGGAATACTTTTCCCGACATATTTTATCGACGAAGCAGGAATGAGCTAGTAATTCCTACGGTCGATAAAACAAGAATGAAGGGAGAATACTAGTACAATATTTGTGTAAAATTATACATGGGTTACTTCCCCTGAGTGCTTATTTCTTTCGCATCCTCTAACTCTCTATGATATATCAATGTCCGTTACGCTAGTTTACTAGTATGAAGAGATAAATTTAAACGCTTACTTAAAAATGTCCAAGTAGAGACCGTTTCGCATCAACATTGACCACGACTTGGAAAAAAAATTAAAAATAATCAAAAGTATGCCAGTTTGTAACTGCGTTGAAGCTATTAAGACATTTATATATTCTATAATTCACTGTTTACCGTCTTCGTTCTCACTAGTTTGATTATAAAAACTATGGTTAGATTCGAACGATATGTTTCAGAAAGAGTTACATTGCTTCTACTTTACGGTTAAACTTGTCTGGGGGTACAATCTATCAAAGTTTAAACGTTTATTCTTCCAATAATAACCAAATATACAGTGAAAGGACTAGCCAATAGGTCCGATAATCAAAACGACTGCTTCTCCGCTTTTAAGCACGTGCTGAGATTAGTGTTCTGGATTGTCCTTTGCTGTCAAACAAACGTATCGGGAACTGGGCAAGAGAAAGTCCAACATAAAGAAAGATCAGCACGTTACCAAAAACGGCGAATAAGGTTACCTTACCCTAGTTAACAAAGATTTGTAACTTTAAGTTTACGTTCACAAACTTTTCATGACCCTTTGGATCTAAAAGATAACAAAGTCTCTGTGAATGACCAGACATGCAATTATATTTTAAAGATTTCACATGTATGACTCAAGATCCGTTCACGCCTGACTTAACGCTTCTCTATGTAACTCTCTTTGTCTTAATATTTACGTTTACGAGGAAATTTAACATACTCACTTTTGTGAAACCGGCCCAAGTTCTTCCAGCAAGGCCCTGGTATTTCACAAAATGACCTGATAAAACACGCCTTTCTTCCTCTTGATATGCCATGCTTTGCAGGGGCGTAGCTTGACTGGGATTAATGCGTAGACACGTCATTCTAGGGGCCCCGGGGGCATGCTCCCCCGTAAATGCAGTCTGAATCAGGCATGTATTTGAGAGTTCCCACAAAAAAAAACTGTATTTATGAATTTTGTTTAAGCAGGAAAGAGGCCCTTCTGTTGAGTTTTCTACTTCCTGAATTAAAAGTGTAGGCACGTTCCTAAAAATGCCGAAAAATGCCAACTTTTCCTTCCTTCTACCCGATTGTTGATCCGGGACGACCGCAATACCACAAGGCGTCTCTCCGGGATCTCAAGGGCTATTCACCGGGAATGAATGGATAGTTGATGAAAAAATTCCTGCAGCGTAATCTCACTAAAGTCTAACTTTGTATTTTGCAACCTGTCAAGAATTGTCGCACAAAGAAACACCACGATAAATATAGTCGCTCCTCTTTACCTTGCTTCATAGATGCTCGTGCATCAAATCACCTAAGTGGTAATCTGTGAAAGGTTAAAATTAAAAGCAACAGCAGACGACACAAATATTATGAACTATTTTGTTTGACATTGGGTAGAATCCATTGTTGCACAAAGATTAAAGGTGAGTATACACCAACTTGAGGTAGGTATACGCAAAGGACAAGGGCTCGTCTCACACAGGTCCGTTCAATAGATTTCCTAGTACACGTTAATATAAAGCAGACAAAATGAACTTAAAAAAGCGTTAACTTAGAGGTGAAATTGAAAAGAAATATGGGCCGCGTCACGCGAAAAGGGGCACTCGGACATAAATAAAAACCGCTGACTCAGCTCTTTCTTAGCGCTATTATTCCAGCATCTAGTCACGGCAGCTGCCATTTGTATTTATTTAAAGGTAGAACTTGATGTCCTCTAAGATGGCAAACAGTGTAACCCCAGACCAGCCGCCACGTCAGTGACGTGGCGGCTGGTCTGGGGCTACACTGTTTGCTATGTCCGAGTGCCCCTTTTCCCGTGACGTGGCCCAATTATGTAAACGTAGACGTAAAGTTACGAATCTTTGTGAACCTGGCCCCTGCCATGGGTGCCGTTTTACTAAACAACTTACGGAAAACATTTGCGTAACTAACACACTGATGTACATTTACATAGGAAGCATCACATATACAAGTAAAATATTGTATTGTGACACATCATTCGAAGCGTCTCGAAGAGACGATTCCATTGATGTGTAACTTTGCAATAATGCTTTTCTCAATATTTAAATAAGGACGAATGTTGTTTTGAACTTACGCACATTGTTAGCGTAAACTGTTATGTTAAACGCTACCAGGACCCCGGGCTTAGTAATGGTCATGTGGAGAACAGTGCTCCCTGGGTACTGCGCCAGTCTGAGGATCCGGGGGTCGTGGGTGCGAATACTCTGAGTAGCTGGGACCAGCTTTTCATAAACCCATATTTGCTTAGAGCATCGGTTATGTTTCCTAGCGAGGGCGAAGAAGCAGATTTTAGAGTGAAGTATAAGAAGAGATATATGTCATGGTAGGGTACATTAATTATCGATGTATCTGTTGTAAGTTGTAAGTATTTATTGCACAAACGGTATCAATTAGATACAGTATAAACAAAAATCAAACTTACAAATTCTTTACCATTCACCTCTGACACGAATTTTTAGACTCGTCCAAATCAAATGAGTCAGCAGACGATAATTCCGTGGTGAGATAAATCACAAAATGCTTAATGCAAACAGGGACATATAGCCATGATTCTGATACAAGGTATTTCTTTTTCCACATTGGTTTGGCACTGTTTTCTGCATGCACTGGAAGTTGGGGGAATATGTCCTCTTATTGGTCTCTCATATCCGTTTGTTTTGTATTGCTAATTGTAAAACATGCATTTACTTCATTGACTGTGATGAGAGTTTTGGCTTTGGTTGTTGTTGACTGTCACACAATATAGACTATTTAGATCTTCCAAATATGAAAAAAAAATTCACATTTAGACAGAGACATAGATTTCGTTGAACATTCACAAAGGGTTTCAATGTATTGCATTTTTGTTTTCATTTCGCTTCAAATTGTAATGATTTTTAGAAATAGGCCTAACCAAAGACTTAATAAAATGTGTATTAGGTCCTTGGCCTAACAAGGCTAAAACTTGGAAAAATTATCAAAATGGTTGATACTGAGAGGTGCACAACAGGGTATTTTACGGTATGAAGAATACCAATATGGGAGAGACCCTGTAAAACCCTTTGCTATGCCTCTCATTTGTAAATATATTCATACAATAAATGTGTCAGCAGGGAGGTTACATTATTATATATAGTTGCTTCTGGTGCCAATTCCTCATCAATAAAAACTTATTATATCCACTGAAAGATATTTGGTCTGTGTATAGATCTACTTACTTAAAGGATTTTTAGTCACAATTAAAGCATTTAAATGAATAATTGCAAAGGCATCTTACTGCAAGACTTTTTGCAGACTGCGTTGATCTAAGAACTAATAGTTCGCAAAGTTTGCCTATATCGTCTGCTTTATTTGAGTCTGAGATATTTAATCGAAGCTGGATTAAGTTATGCTATATTTCTCACTTTGACTTTTTGTGTAATTTGAAACAGTCTTTTCTTTGTCATATTTGAACATTTTGTATGTAACTTTCAATTATTTTGTTATCAACAGACCAATAATGGATAAAATATTTAAATGATGTGTAAAAACAGTGAACAGTCAAAACATATAGATATATGAAATTACTCTGGTAGAGATTGGATCTATATGTATGCTATTTGTATGAGGGAATTTTATTTGCAAGTTATCACTCGTTTTTCCTTTTTTTTTCTAGAAATCTGCAATTCCATTTCGAGGTCTCGATTTCACTGAACTATTGATTCGCAGCAACTATCTTATAAACCTTGTTTTCGTTTGGTCTTTGTTCGCGTCTGTAGATATTTTTTTCCCATTAAAACATCTGTGAGTTACACTTATGCGACCAAAGTTGAAGGTTTCAGCTGACCAGTATGCGCATGCGCATCTGACAATGTGTTGCCATTTTTCTAGGTGTCAAAATAGAAACTGTTGATCGGAGAAAAACTAAAATTAAAAGAGGAAGGCGTGTATGAGGTAAAGAAAAAAGACCATTAGTGTGTGAAATATATTATTGCACATCTAAATAAATGTTTTTTCCATGTGTCCATTGCATATTTGAATGAAAAAAGATATTTTTCCGTAAATTTCTGGGTCAAATTGGCGTCGACCGGATCATAGCTGTTTATCGACGGTTGGAATTTTTAATATTTTCACATACAAATACACTGTCGAATAGAAAAATTGTATAAGGAAGAAAGTGTATAACATAATTGGTGTTTTTCTTGTGTTTATATGGTTTTTAACGCGTGTGTTTGTCTATAAATATGAAAATTAACCGGCTTCTTCTGTCTAAAATGGCGGACCAAGTTTATGTATGCGTGTGGATATTGGGGCCCTCAATGGGGAACGCTCTCCATTTAACACCTGCAGAATTAGGCAAACATATCTTAATTAATACAAAAAAACATCTGTAAATTGGTAATAAAAACGTAAAATGGGATGAGTTTTAAATGTCTTCAACTAATTGTTCCTTTCTATTTAGATGTCGTTGTTCCAGTAGTTTACTTTTTTGAGCAGACGACAAATGAATGCTGAAAAGGACAGTTTTATTGTTATATTGAATTGGAATCACAAATGTTACACTTTTTAAAGTGAATGATAAAAGTTATTGTCTATGTTGAGAAAGAGTTTGTAAATGGAAAATGATGCGAAATGAGGAACTTGTAAGCGTACTACCCATCCCCACCCCACAGGGATAATGTGTATTTTCGTTCTGTTTCCATTCATAATTGAATTCATGATTTCTTTTGGAAATCAGCATGACACAGAAATCAGCAAGACACCTCTTCGGGTCTTGGGGTCTTCGGTTTATATCAGCAATTACCGGAATCTAATTTTTATTATTTGACCAAGGCATTCTTTTAAGAAATATGATATTTTGGAAGGTTATTATTTTGAACTCATGACAGGTAGAGCTTGGAATAATGGGTCATTAGACAAAACTTACCACATCATTAAGACCAAAATTTCTTTTTGGTCTTAATTCTACAGTGAAAAATGGGCATAACACCACTTTGAATTAATTTTGTTCATGGGATGCTTTTCCATGGTTTTATTGGCTGTCAGCAATGGGTATTTATTTTAAAGTTGCTTTTGTTTTGCAAATAAAAAGATATTTAGAATCACCAAAAACAGACAGAAGAAACAATATTGAAGGCACAATTTTTTTTTTTAAATTAATATGCTTTCTGTCTAAAGAAAAAGACTACATGGCAAAGTTTTTTCTGCAAAGTTTGTACATCATTATGTATGTAAATAAATGACATAATAGAATTCACATAGCATGGGCATTAACCAGATGGATTGACTAGACTGTAGACATATAGAGTTACTGTAAAAAACCTTTTTGTTTACTTAGGGTTGGTTCCCAGCACAGGTCCTCCTCGCCAGGCTCGTTATTTTCATTAATTGTATTTATCCTATTACATTCTCCTGTTCCGTTAATTTTTATTTCTGCCCTATGATTATCATATAGGACCTCTTGTTTATGCCAGTGTTTATCTAGTCTGTTCTTAAATGAATTAATTGATGGCGCTGAAATAACCTCCTCGGGAAGGCTGTTCCAGACTCTCGAAATTCTTATTGTAAAGGAGTTCTTTCTTATGTAAGATGCACAATGTTGTGGAAAAATTCGAAGACAATTTCTTCTTTGTCTGTGTCTGAGTGAGCAATTATCCCAAAGTTTTAATAATTTTATATCCCCAGTATCATATAATTTATGTATAAATTTGTATGCTTCTATCATGTCACCTCGACATCTCCTGTAGGATAGGGTTGGTAGTTTTAATCTTCTAAGTCTCTCAGGATATTCCAAGTTCTTGAAGCCTGGTAGTTGTTTTGTTGCACGCCTTTGTCGACTAGGTTCCGTAATCCTGATAACAAACTTAAAAATCGTTCAGTAGTGCTTAATGTGATGAACATAAAATACAAAGTATCCCCACAAGAGTAATGCAAAATAGTCAATAGGGAAGTTTTCATTTCGATAGAATCTTTGCATTCAAAAATAATATGCAAACAAATTGAAGATTCAACTCGAGAACTACACCGAGGGCATGTCATCGTAAAATTATCACTATAAAACTTAACAAGTAATTTTATGCAGTTGTTACAATGCCTTGACATAGAAGGATAAGACCTTTCAATATTCCATAATTCGGCTCTGTTTAATAGAACGGGTTTACATGTAAGGAAACTTGACAAGTGGGTATCCATTCTCAATCGAGAGATCCAGGTGGAATTTGCATTAAAACTCACTGCTTCACGCACTATTGCCTTCCATCGAAGCTTTGACGGAAAACGACCACAAGACATGTAATCCAAAAGATAGTTTTCTAATGAGTATTTTCTCAGCAGAAACACTGCATTTGGTATAAAACCTAATTTTAAGCATGGGTGCTGGTAAAAAGAATACAATCGATAATTAAACACTCTTTTAGAAATATGATTGCTTTTAGGATTTGATATTTGACCAATAAAAAGAAGTTTCTTATAATCACAGGTCCTCTTTGCCAGGCTCGTTATTTTCATTAATTGTATTTATCCTATTACATTCTCCTGTTCCGTTAATTTTTATTTCTGCCCTATGATTATCATATAGGACCTCTTGTTTATGCCAGTGTTTATCTAGTCTGTTCTTAAATGAATTAATTGATGGCGCTGAAACAACCTCCTCGGGAAGGCTGTTCCAGACTCTCGAAATTCTTATTGTAAAGAAGTTCTTTCTTATGTAAGATGCACAATGTTGTGGAAAAATTTGAAGACAATTTCTTCTTTGTCTGTGTCTGAGTGAGCAATTATCCCAAAGTTTTAATAATTTTATATCCCCAGTATCATATAATTTATGTATAAATTTGTATGCTTCTATCATGTCACCTCGACATCTCCTGTAGGATAGGGTTGGTAGTTTTAATCTTCTAAGTCTCTCAGGATATTCCAAGTTCTTGAAGCCTGGTAGTTGTTTTGTTGCACGCCTTTGTACATTCTCAATTCTGTCTATATCTATAGTGCTTTAAATGGTCTCCAGGCTGCACCTGCATATTCTAAATGTGTTCTAATGAGACTTTTATATAGGGGTTTAAACGTTTCCTCATTGAGAAAATGAAATGATCTTCTAATTATTGCAAAAGTGCTGTTAGCTTTCTATTTATGCCAGTTGTTGCTATCTAATTTCACCAGTTGGGGAAACCCAAATGAGGAAAAGTTAAACCCTGTTCTCCACAAAACAACACTATACAGCAGAAATTTAGCACACCACCGTTAAAGAAGGATTAATTGAGCAATTATTCTTATTTTAATGAAGAATTTGTTTGTATGTTATAAGTCATCTGTTATTGTTTTCTTTCTTCAAATTGGATTGATCTTTTATGATGGATTTGGTTAATCCTTTACCAAACAACGAATTTTCGACTGTCCTAAATAAAGAGTTTGCAGACGACATTTCAAAATGTGATGAAACTATAGAGTAATCATCTGATAGGGTAGAAAAGATTGTGGGAAAAGGAGAAATTGCTCGTCACGAGCAACTTCTTCCTTTCCCACAATGTGCTCCAGTGTCATCTGCAACAAATTGGTGAAATGTTGTTATTGTCTGGTTATTGGTTAAATCTCAAGCAGGTGAGTGATATCTAGAAAACAAATGATCATATGATTCTATTATAGGTAACAGCAGCCCTATGGGGACTGGAATAGAAATGGCAGCTAGAATGTAAAGTTACTTCAGAACTAAACCATACCATACAGGAGGATCCCTCTTAGGGAGGTGGGGCTTAATTTCTTCCACAGAAGGCAGGGCTTTATTCTTCCTGAGAAGGTGGGACTTAATTGTTGTCCCAAAACAACTCAGCTATGAGTTCCCAGCAAGGTGCACCTCGAGTGCCACCCAATTTGCAGCCAAAGCCAATTGCAATGAGTCCAATACGGCACCAGATGCAGAATGTTTCTGGGCGACCAATGTTGACGCCAATTTCTGCGCGCGGGAATCTGACCAACCAGACGGGTAGGTGTTCTGTGTTCCTATCATACATTGAGGGTTCAATGCAAGACTAAAGTAAGTGCTTCATAAACATGAAGCACTTACTATAGTCTTGCACTGAACCCTCAATATATGCATTTTAATGCAGCATACATTACAAATTCTTATCGTTTTTTTCATATACCATTTTAACCTGTAAATAATTCAATATATGTTAATCGACAACATTGTAATGTGCAGTAAATGATGTAATGGGTTCTTATGCCCTAAAACCTTATTTATTCTCTCATTCATAACAGCAGCATAAAGCCTCAGAAACAGCTGTTATGAAAACTAATTGGTTGAAATTGCAGACCAGTTCAGAAACTATTGTAACTAGTGGTTGAAAATCATAATGTTTTCTTCCTAATAACAAGCAGAAAATGTTTTTGCTTTTATACTTAGTTACTGTTATTTGTTGCTTTTGATCTGGTCTAATTATGGATCTCAATATCGATCTTAATATAGGGAAATGTTTCAAGTTAGAATGTGCAAACCTGATGTTTATTTTAGTTTGGTGTTTCATTTCATGTATATTTTGTATTGACAGGTCAGCAGTTCATGGTAGGGACTGTATCAGGTGCGGTACCCATCAATGTATCCCAGCCCAGAATGACAGCCCAGGTGTTACAACAGTCCCAGAGGATGGCAATGTATGTGCCCTCACCTGGCAGCCCATTATCACAGAACGTCCCAAAAATAGTAACAGGGGTACCACTCTATCAAAACCAAATCAGAATTCAGCCAAATGCCCTGAACTCTGGCGGGACCCTCGTGAGAACAATCAACTCAGCAATGCTTCAGAGTGGGGCCAAACCAAGTCATTTGACCATTGTACCGTCTAGTCATGGCAAGTCTGTGATCCAGTCACCGAGTGGACAATTTCAACAGCTCCAGGCCAATCAAATTGCTGCTACGCAACTGATTTCAGCTGGTTCTGGATTAACCAATCAAATCAATTTACAAAGAGCCAATCAAATTCAAGCTAGTACAGGATTAGCCAACCAAATAAATCTTCAACGGGCAAATCAGATTCAAGCTTCATCATTTGGAATTGCAGGAGGTATGTTATTTTAACTTTATAGGCGAAGTCATAATTACAAACAAACTTGAAAAGGACTGCTGCATTAGGAATTTCTCGTAAATATTGGTTTCCCGTAGTAATTTAAATTTGTTTATTTCACATTGATGGTGAAACAGGTTCTCACATCTTTGATTAAACACTTAATTCTTCAAACGATACACATTACCAGTACTCCTGCCAAATGTGGATTAATGTGGACATGGCTACTCACATGAATTCAACCTACTATTGTCATGTACCTAGGCTGAATGAGGTTTTACCCTTGACTAATGTCCTCCAAAATATTAACAATTAAATGGATTAAACCTTCTATCGAAGAAACCTTACGAGGATCTTATTGACCTGTAAATTTTGACCCTATGAGCTTCTAGAAAAATTACAGGTATTTGATATAAATCCTTTGGGAAAAGACAACACCTTGCATAAAGGAATGGGGATTTTAAGCAATTTGTAAATAGTAATTCCAATTGCACACGTTTTTGTTCTCCCAAAAATTGGTCCGCCTATTCATCAAAGGGTAATTGTGTGACAGTAGTGCAGAGGTAGAGCGTCGGCCTCTTGTACAGAGGGTCACTGGTTCGGTCCATGTAAGGCGGGTACACATGTTTAGCCCTCAATTTGGTTTAGTATCCAGGAAGCAGTCATTGAGAGTGAGTTCAATAAGCTCCAAACTACCTTCACAATTGAAAACCGTAAAATGAATAAGTTAAAACGAAAGTGTAATTTCTCCTCTAGTGGCAATAGCTAGTGGCAATAGCTAGTGCCTATAATTTCCCAAAATACAGTCATTCATCCATTCATTCATTCATTTATTTAATTGATAGTCGGCCCCCGGCCTTAACAATACAATATACATATAAAGATTAACATGTCCATGAAACCTCTACCATTAGTTTTAAATTGGACCAAATCAAATTCAATTTGAATAAACGCCTGGCACTGTTGGTTTATTGAGATATTTGATGATACCTATCATGAAATCTACAATTTTATTCAATATTATTAAGACAGCGTTTACATCAACTGCTGCATATTTTTTGTCTAACGATATGTCTAACGGATTTCACAACTTTTTCAGGACTCCGGCCAGCGGTCAGTATGCAGACAGCAACCAGTTCAAGTCAAATTTTCCGGGTGTCTCCAATGGGAGCTTTAACACCCGTAGCCGCCCCAACTTCTTCACAGGTGAGTTGATCTGCATATTCTTGGTAGGATTTTTAAGTAAGGTCGTAGCCAAGCTGTTTTATTGAATTGCGATAGTTCACAGCAGTTGCTTGATTAAGTTCTTTTGGGCAATTAAGTTAGGGCACTGCAAGAAGTTGAGGGACTGTTTAAGTATTAAATGTAAAAACTTAATTTTGACTGACATGAATATATTTTCCGTAATTGAATAATGCATGCTCTACAATACAAGTATCATTTATTTGATTGTGTGATTAATAATTAACTGAACCTTGTACTTTATATATGTTTGGTCTTACACGCTTTAAGAAACAAGATGATATTAACAAATTTGATCAACATTCCTTTATCAGTGATAATTTTTGGCCAAAAAAACTTATAAAATTTCCCCAAAACTCATAACTTTCATTCATTTTAATAATTTTTTTTCATAGAAAAACCCATTGATTTTTAAGTTTTGTTTAAAAGAAGCCCATTGATTTAATTTAGAAAATAATCACTGCCTTTATTTCCAGTCATATGATCAGCATATACCAATAAAGTCAAAGGGAAGTAACTTGTGTACCTCTTAAGATGGTTTTATACATTAGTTATCTCCCATAGACCATTCAAAGGTAATGCCCCAATATAGGCTAGTTTATATGTACTTGAAGAACAAAGGGAGGTGTTGATGGCAACCTGCCTACTGTAAAATTGTCAACTGTTTTTCATAAAACTCATTTGAGGTCTTAAGTTAACCATTTTTTCATAATACTTCACATCACTGTATCAGCTGCTGTAACATTAGAAATCACTGTTAAAATAAGGTAAATTGGTCTCTTTAACCCTTTTGGCGCCAAAGTCGCATTTATGCGACTGCATTGCCAGCAAGAGTGTCGAAGTCGCAATTTTGTGACATTTAGTGGTGTTATGTTGCATTTTTTCCATATATGGTCACAACTGGTCATTTAAGACAGCATTATATTAACAAATTTGTTTAAAAAATGATGGTTCCTTAGAAAGAAAAATTATAACCAATTTACTGTGAAAATTTGAAGTAATTATCTTTAATAATAATGAGTAAACTATGATATTTTGAAACTGGTCACTGTTCATTTCCTGGAAATGCCAGAATTTATTTGGCACTGAGAATGACTTTCTGCTATTTATTTGGCGCTGAAAGGGTTAAAAACTTTCAATAAATCTGGTAGTAAGATAAGCAACTTAACCATCTATGTATTCACAAACATATATTAACACATTATTAAACGTTTTAAAGTTTTCAGGCTATAAATAAAGGTCTTAAAGTCTTTTGGTATAGTTTATTGTCTTTTCTGCCGATATGTTTCAGTTCACCATTTCGCATAATTCATTTGAGGCAGAATACCCATAATCAGTTCTTCGGATAAACCAATCTTGGTCGGAATTTTTCGGTTTGAAAAAATAGTTCCAGCTCAGACCGGCGTTAGCATATACTGAGAATGACAAAAGTAATCGGACAAAAGAAAATGTTTCAAAATAGCAGATGAAGGGTATTCTACCTGAACACCACATGTGTGCAGGGAATAGACATGACAAAGCTCACTTTCTGTACCAAGTTAATTGATATATATCAATATTACAGATGGTTGCGACTGTCGGCCAGATACCACGCCCCAAGTACATAACCAGCCAGACAACTCCCTTCTTGGGTCAGCAGTCCAACTCAACACCTCTGTCACCATTAGTGCCAATTAGCCCAAAAATGTTTCAGGTAAGCAGAGGCACAAACCAGAAGTTACATCTCTTATCTATGACAAATCAGTTTGTATTTAACAAATTAGAACCTAATGCCACATTTTTTGTGCAGACGACTTTCAAAAAGCATTGTGACAAAAGGAGAAATTGCTTGTGACAAGCAATTTCTCCTTTTGCCACAATGCTCTTTCAATCTATTCACATTATCTATTCAAGTAGTTTGTTAATGTATGAAGACTACAAAATAGGACTGGATGGGATTTATGGTAAATTAAATAAAGAATTGTGAAATAGCCCTTTTCCTCCTTATTTCTTGTTTTTTTTACAAATGACATTGAAAAAGAATTGGTTTCATCAAATTGAATGTCATCATCTTTATTTTATATAATCAATTTGCTTATAATGAAATCTGTTTTGAGCTGCAACTTCTTTGCATATATCTTCTCTATTAAAAATAGTTTGTTTTGATAGGAGCAAATTTCAATTCAACACTCACTAAAGAATTATGCAGCTATGGTCAAAATGCAATATTTTTTCATGTATTTAACAGGTTGCAAGACCAGTTGGGGCTCAAACCCGGGTGTTCTCGCCACCAAATATGGGCGCAGTGCAGCCAGCAATACTTGGGTTCAGAGGTCAACAATGTGCAATAGGTCAACCCATCTTTAGTCAAGGGGCTGTTTACATTAATAGTGTGCCAATGACTACATCTTCACCGTTAGTTGTAAGTACTTGTTTGACAGATATTGGAGGTATTTTAGAATCTTACTTGCACTATTTTGATATGTGCAAGTTTAACTGTATTTTTGGACTCCCATTTGGAATGGTCTCAATTAGATAGGCTTTTTTTTATTTTGACAGACTGGTCTTTTTATTATGTTGTTCTGTTAAGTTGTACAGATAAGAAAGTCCAAGTCCTTTGACAAAACCAAAGATGTATCTTCTGATAACAATATATTTGGCAAGTTACAATAGTTATATAGGAGTTATGTGCTAATCCATTCCAACATGCTGGATATTCCCCCTGGGTCATGTCCAAACCATTAGACAATATCTATAAAGCATGACATTTTCTTTCTTTCTTCAATATTTAGGAGAAGCTATTCAGCAAAACACAATGGCTTCTTAAATCTTTTGTTGCTGGTTTGTTAACCCTTAGAATGCTGGGTAATTTTCTAAAAATAGATCTTTGTGTCATCTGCTTTCCAAAACCTTGAATATCTGCTTAATGCTGATGAGAAAAGATACTAAGAGTAGCAAACAGGTTAGATCACAGGCCATGATATTGGCGGCTGGCTTGGATCTTACCTGTTTGCATAAGCATGAAGTTGGTTCAAACACTATAAGGGTTAAAACAAGTTCATTTGTAATAATTGTTAATTGATCATTTTCAGGGAACATTCCCTACCCCATCAGCATCTTCTGTTGAGATCCCTGATGACAACCCTGACAATGGCAACACTGAGAAAGAGTCTGCGATGGATGA
Organism: Cerastoderma edule; assembly: GCA_947846245.1. Classification (NCBI taxonomy): domain Eukaryota; kingdom Metazoa; phylum Mollusca; class Bivalvia; order Cardiida; family Cardiidae; genus Cerastoderma; species Cerastoderma edule. The sequence goes on along the minus strand of OX401413.1, from coordinate 36,816,369 downwards.
AACTATCACAGTGGCTCCTTTACACACTCCAGATACTGATCAAGGCAAAGAGAATGTTGGTGATGAAGTAGTGGAGAAAGTACCTGATGCTGCTGAAAAGGAAGTTGATAATGTTTTGAACAATGATGACAATAGTGTTGTTACTGATAATAGTGCTCAACCGCATAATGTTGATTGCAATGATAAATGTGATGGCAGCATTGCTGAAACTATAGATGGTACTGAAAGAGAGAGCAAAGATAGAGAAACAGAGAAAAATGGGGAAAAGAAAATGGAAATTACCGATGTTCCTGATGGTGCAGTTTGTTTTAAAGACAGTACTACCGATAGTGAAGATGATTACAAGATTGGTGAAAATTTTCCAGATATTTTGAAATTAAGAAAAAATACTGATCCTGATAGATATAAGAAATTAGAAGAGAAGCAGATATCGTATGATCTTGACAAGTTTAAATACAACAATGATGAAGTAAAGATGCCAGAAAGAGATATATACATTGGAACGGATTTGGAAGGCTTGAACAACTCTGATGGTAAGGATTTTAATTTCTGTAAAGCTATTTACTACTGAACGTTTTTTTTAAGTTCAGACAGAAAGGTGTCACATCAAATGGAAATTATAGTCTTAATGAATAAATGATGCTTTTGTCCCATTTTTCTGAGGTGTATAGTTATCTATGAAGTTATTTAAATAAGTTTCTCTCTCCCAACTGACGTTTGGAGCGGTTCTACCCGACTTCTATGGGCAGTCAAGTTTGAGGTCTTCCTCCATCTTTTTCAGTTGAAAAACGCAACATAACTGAAAAAAAGTTAAAGAACAAATATAAATGAAAAGACAAAAGAGGCTTCATATTGAATAAAAGAGGCTTTTTGAGAATATTATGTACATATTCTATTTGTTGATTTTACTGTAAATTTATAACTATGAAGGAATATTATAATCGTATGATAACTTAGATGTTAAATTAATATGATTAAACATATTTGATTATAACAGAATTAATGAGACTTAATTGCAGTAGATAGATATTTTGAGTTGCAGACATAGTTAAATGTCATCTACTGATGCTTCTAATTCTGTTAAAGACCAATATTTATTTATGATGATGACATTTCGTTAGATAATCAATAATATAATGTAGTTGAAATTCAAGAGTGTACATATTCCCTGCTTCAGACAACACACGTGTTTTTCAATAATGAAGACTTGATTTAACTTTATTACAGAGATCGAGTTTGACGATGAAGAGTTTATTTGGGAGAATTATCTCCTAGATATAGGAGCCAAGGCTGTCCCTTCTACAGCATTTAAACATGTAAGTTATTATCTAAACTTTGACTTAAAGGTCTTTGTTCATAGATTTGAGGAAATTTGGAAGTTGAAAAATAATTTCTTTAAAACTGCAAAACAGCTTTACTGTTATTTGATTTCCTCTGAAGAATAGTCACTGGAAACAAAATTAGATCATTTTTTTTTTCTTTTAAGTGTGTATACAGTAAACTTACATGTATTTTAATCAAAAGCATGAATTTGCTTTTTTTGGTCAAGTGCATATAAACTGTTCATACTAAAATAATTTAACACTTCTTGAATGAATCATGCTTTCAATAACTACTTTTAATTGTATATCAAACTATCTAAAACAACAATACAAAAACTATTGTTTCAACGATATTTTATTTTGACTTTCAAATTTTCTCTTCTGTGAGTAAGCACCTTTAAATGTTTCAGAGCTCAGACATAAGAAGCCTATAGTGAAAACCTATCTGTTACTTTATATTGACCCATCTTGAGCAGATGACTTGAGAAACCACTTTGAAAAAAGACAATCACTGCAAGCACACATTTTCTTCTTTTGCCTCAATTTTTTTTTTTTTTTTTTTAAACAAAGTAATGATATTTGTATGTGTTCTTATGCAGGTTGAGTACAGTTTGACGAGCGGTTTTGTACAGGGTATGAAGCTAGAGGTTCCAAACAAATGTGATCCAGACACGTACTGGGTGGCATCAGTATTAAATACATGTGGACCATTGTTGCGTCTTCACTATGACGGTTTCGAGGACGATACATCGGGAGAATTCTGGTGTGATGTGTCGACCTCCGAAGTCCATCCCATTGGTTGGTGTGCCCAGCATGGGAAAAGCTGGCAACCTCCAGATAGTGAGTAAATTACTTCTAGATTTGTATTGATTAATTCTATTGTATTCATATGAGAAATCAGTACATGTACTTGAAAGAATGTTGTGCAGCACTTTTGAGGTTATATTTGGAGCAATGATAAGTTCACTGAAAGCCTTGACATTAAATTAGTTGGTTTATAAGCCTGGACTTGACTCTTAATATTATGTAGAATAACATTGGCAGATATGGTTCCGATTTTCCCAAATTTAGACATTCTGTTGATTTATTGATAAAACCTGAATGTATGTGAATCTACAAAAAAAAAAGTAGATATTTGCTCATCTTGAGCAGTTTCTTTTATTCGGAAAATGAAGTATTACAGACTTACTCTTATTTGGAAGCAGTTAAACTTTTGTTAACTTTTTTAGAAATCAAAAACAAATAACAGCATCATGTTTGGTCAGCAGTTTAGCAAAGTTAACAGGATTTTATTTTGTTAGAAGTTTGAAAGCTTTCTGTCTTTGAGATATAAAGGACAGGGTTATATTTCATATTCTGTAATCAGATTAAAAGCTTTCTCTCTTTCAGAAATCAAGAACAAATATGAAAATTGGAAAGAGTTTCTGATGACATCTCTGACTGGTGCCAATACAGCCCCCATGTACCTGCTAGATAAGGTGTGTTCATTCCTTCCCTAACCTCAATTTTCTAGATATTTACATTAAATGAGAGGGCAGAATATTTGATAAGCCAGTGTGGCAAAAAGAGAAATTACTCATGATGAGCAATTTCTGCTTTTGTCACAATGAATCGGTCCAAGCAATCAAAGAAAATGTTTCCCTTATATTTGTTATCTGCTTTTTATTTGATTTGATCATTTATTCCTTTATTAGGGCATAGATTTGTAAAAACAATGTCAATAAAATATATTCTTCATGTATATTTCATTTGAAAATAGGGTGAGATGGAAATTCCTTTGACAAACCCTTTCTATAGACATTTCCCCTGTATGTGTTTTTGTGACTGGTCCAAATTGTAAGCATACGCAGATAAGAATTCTTAGCTAAAAGAAATAAGTGATTTCTTTTTTTTGAAGTCATCTACTTACATGACAGAAAGGTTTTATATAGACAACAATTGGCAAATATTGTGACGAAGGAGGTTGCTTATCATGATAAAGAAGTATCTTAATTCTGAGTTTTCTCAATGTTTAGTAACAATCACTTTCATAGAAATCGTCTGTGTTAAAAGGGGTAACATCAGCAGCCTTGATTCAATCTTGACTAAACAATCTTGGATCTTTTGTGGAGTGTCCTAGGGCAAGACACTGCCTTGGCTAGAACTGGTGAAATCCATAAAAGCCATAAAATAACTGAAATAATGTTGACACAGTGTTGAAAACTACACAAAAAAAAAACCCCTTTCAGGAGACTGGAATTACTCCTATAGATCAACTGAAGTGTGGCATGAGGTTAGAGATACAGGACAACCTAAATCCACTTGAGGTATGGCTCGTGCAAATTCTGGAGAACGTCGGAGGGCGCTTGTTTCTCCGTCTAGAGGGAACAGATTCTGCGTCCAAGCACTTCTGGATGTTCTATCTAAATATACGCCTTCACCATATTGGATGGGGAAAACAGAATGGATGTATCTACAGTCCTCCAAAAGGTGGGTAGTACGGAGTCATTGGAATTATTATAATCTTTCTCACTCATACTTTTTTTCTTTTTTTACTATAGTTAGAACATAATGTCTAGCATGTCTGCATTGCATTGTTTTTGAAGCATGTCTGCATTGCATTGTTTTTGAAACACCATCAAACACACACTCACAGAAAGTAGAGAAGAATAATATTATATCTCTCCAAGAAATATTTCTTTATTCTTCAATCACATTATTGTCTATCAAAGTACGCTAAGTTCAGCTTTTATTTGTCTGCAATTTTGAAGAGTGTTGTTGAGAGTTGTATTTGTATAAGACAGATGTGATACCAAATATATTGTTAAGTTATATTTGTTCAATTGGATACTACTATCACATCATCACTACAATTCATTGAGTGTTTTTATTCATGTTCCAAATGGTTATTTGAATCATAAATATGTAAGCCCATCTTTAGAAAATGATAAGACAAATGTCAGCTCATATTAATCTACATTATAACTGTTACTATTTATTTATGGGCCTCTGTGGCTTAGCGGTTAGAGTACCAAACTTGAAATCTCTTGGCCCCTCTCTCTGTATGAATCCACATCCTGGAGACAGCATTTAGATTTATTTCAGAGGTTGTCTCTGGTATGAATTCAGGAATGTGTATGGCTTTTCCCGGCTTGACAATGCCCTTATAGGCAGTCAAGTTTAGGGGTTTTCTCAATCAATATGAAATATTTCCTGAAATAATGTTGACATGATGTAAAACCCATGTATTATATTATTTACAGATATCCAAGATGAGCACAGTCCCATTGAATGGAATGAGATTCTGAAGGCGGCCCTCATTGAGAGTGAAACCTGTGCCCCACCACCTGATGTGTTCAAGGTCAGTCACAAAATCACATTTAAGGGAACGGAAAAATCCTCTGTATTCTGATAGGAAGTCTGGGACCTATCAAAATTGAAAGTAATGGCAGATAGCATTCATCTTACTCATTTGTTGTAGTGTTAAGGTTATCATTCAAAGTACAAAGTTAAATTTTCTGTGTGAACATGGCCATTGTACTTTTATCCTATCTACAATGATTTTTCCCAATTCGTCTTTTGTCATAAGATCAATCCATGAACCTTTGTATTTATTTATATTTTGGGTTAACTTTTGTTCTGTTTATAATTGTAAATTTTTCCTTTCACTTTAAAGGATCAAGTCGAGCTGAAACCTCACAAGTTTGAAGTTGGAATGAAGTTGGAAGCCATCAATCCTACGGGTCACAACATGATCTCCCCTGCGACAATTCGGCGAGTCATCAACGAGAAATACTTCATTATTGAGTTTGACGACCTTAGACCCAAGGAGGAGAGGGAATATATACGCATGTGTTGTCATTCGGAATACCTCGGCATTTTTCCTGTATCCTGGTGTCAGTGTAAAGGAATACGATTGGTTCCCCCTCCAGGTAGGCGGGCTTTACATTTCTAGTTTATAAACTTATTGAATGTACATTAATTGTAACGGAAGCTTGAAGCTTATTGAATTCACTCTTGATGACTGCTCCCTGGATACTCAATAAATTACTTGCCTCGATTTGTGAGTTAGTCCCGGTATTTTCTCCTCACTGCTAAGAGGATTCAACCTTGGACCCTCGGTACCAGAGGCCAACACTACCATTGAACCACTATCGCCCACTTTGCATTTTTGACCTTTGATCTCAGTTATGAAGTTATTGGTCCACATCTCAAAGCTATATTAGATAAACGAATGAACCTAAAGCCTGATTTAGGATTTGTCTTTTTGTCACAGTTATTGGTTTATTTAGTCTCTGCAGATTGGTTGAAACTATATGAAGATATGTGTTGATTTGATATTATGCACTGGTACAATGCACTGGTACAATGTCATGTGTTACTTCAAATTGACCCACCTGTTGCAGAAGTCTTTAGAAAACACTATGACAAAAGAACAAATTGCTTAACAGTAGTAATTAATCCTTAAAATGGTTTCTACTTGACATTGTACAATGAATATATTTGTTCATGCTATTTTCTGTTATATGCTCTTTCTTTCAATTTTAAACAAGCACAAAGTCACATAAAGGTGAAAGCGGTTGAACAAAAAAATTACAAGAAAAAGAATATAATGGCAATCGAATTTTGACATTAATTCTTGGAACTTACAGTGTTTCTAATATTCATGTGATGTGAGAGTATTTTACCCATTTCAGGTTGGAATCGTCCAGATTTCCTTTGGAGTGAATATCTTTCATATTGTTGTGCAAAAGCAGCTCCAGAGAAACTCTTCAACTCTGTAAGTCAATTCCAAAACAATATTGTAAACCTGAACAAATCATTAATTGAAAAACACCATCATAAGAAAATATCAAATATAATATCACGGCAATTTTCAAAATACCTTTTCTTAGATTTCTGTATAAGTTGTTTTCTTCTTTATTTAAAGGTCATATGTACAGGTTGGGTTTATTTCATAAAATTAAAATATGAAGTAAAAGAATCACACTGAAATTATTTGCAACATTTTAGCATTTCGCATTACGTCATAAATCACCGTCATAGTGCACCGATTAATAAAAGTTCGTATGACTTACTTCCCTTTGCTGTGACGTCACTCGTGATCCACTGAATGCGCCATGTAAAGGGCGTGAAGAGCGATCGCTGGTTAGAATTGGTGTTTTTCTTCAAATAAACGATCCTAAAGTCATTGTTTGGATTGACAGCGCATTTTCTTTATTGAATATGATTCATTTTATAAGAATATCAATTTGAAAATAAGACAAATCAATAACTTAACCTGTGAATTTGCATGGATTTGTCATTGCGTAAACCTGTTCATATGAAAGGAACGGCTTGAAATTTGGACGATTTTCCTTGAAATAAATGATTCTTAAATCATTGTTTGGATTGACAGTGAATTTTCTATACTGGATATTTTTCATATTATAAGAATATCCATTTGAAAAAAATAAATTAGTGACTTAACGCGTGAATTTACAAGGATATGTCAATGCGTTCATATGAAAGGAACGGCTTGAAATTGGGACGATTTTCCTCGAAATAGCAATCCTTAAGTCAATGTTTGGATTGACAGTGCATTTTCTTTATTGAATATGTTTCATATCATAAGAATATTCTTCTGAAAAAAAAAGGAGTGACGTAACGCGTAAATTTGAAAGGATTTGTAAATGCTTTCATATGTAAGAATCGGCTTGGAATTTTGACGATATTTGTGAAAACAGCTATTTTTATTAATATTTGTTGAAAAAAACCAGTAGTATTTTTTCGTCAATGATCGTGTATTAGCATTAAAGTTTTAATTGACTAGTAAACAAAGACATAGATGTGAATCAACGAATTGTCTTAAAACCGTACATCGTACAACTATTAACTGTCAAATTCACCCTGCATTGTCTTATCAATACATGAAATGAAACGGAAGAAGATCATAAATTGCGAACAACCAAACCGTATTATAACCCAACTTACTTGTGATACGAAGGTTATCCTTTAACTCACATTTTCACCACACATCCAAATTTCAAAACTAAACACTGGCACATTCAAGAGTATTTGTTAAAATCATCCGGCAACTTTCCAGTTACTCCACCCCCAGTAAGAGGTCTATGATTTCGAAATTGATTCCGATGTCGTCTTTCTAGTTCAACTGTTTTGACTTAAGAATTGTTCTTCATATTCGCTTTACATTTATGTTCGTTTTCTCTCGTGTAAGTAGCCTTGACATATTGAGCATTTCATTTTCGGACAGGTTTAATAATTAACAGCTAAAACAAAAAAATCGTCATAGTTTATTTTACTAACAACCTTACATAAACGTATTTGAATTTATTTTTTATGATTTTGGAATTTAAATATCAATTTGACAAAACTTGATTTTGATGTTAAAACGTTTTTTTGTTGAAAACATAGAGTTAATACCGTTTTAATGAATACTGATTATCATATACTTATTGAAGTGTCAAACTATTCTAATAAAAAAGACAACATGTTCACTTCTTTGAATATAATAATGACAAAGTATCAGACGTAAGTCACATTGAGAGATAAGTATGTCCTGACACCTTATCAATCCAAACATCCTGTGAGAGTTTGGTCTTAATTGGTTATATCCTAACAATGGAATTTTTAGATAAATTTAATTGCCGCGCATTGAAAGTGTGAGATTTCCCGCTTGTTATTTCATGTCTTGAATAGCAGAACATGTCAGACCTGTTAATTATCAACAGAGATATCTAAGAGATTAACGCCAGAGGCTATCTTTCGCCTAAACAATAAAGGACCTGAGACTTGAAACATACTGTGCAAATGTGGCAGATTGGTGTTAATTTGCATCACGACCCTTAATCCTTGTTATGTCCGATGTTTGTTGATTGACCCTTTGTATGTGAGGTAAACTGACAATAATCAATTAAATTGTAAACAAAGAGATTATGTTCAAATGTGTAAATTATATATTTAGTGATCTTATTACTAAATTATCAATATAAATTTGTAATAATCATGTTTGAACACCTGCATTTCAGTGTGACATACGTCATTTAAACCAATATTACCAATGGCAAAAAAAATGAGGTGTGTGATTTAAATAATTCCGAAAAGCAGACGCTTAAGTTAAGATCGAACCCATTATCATTTGCGTTGATGAGTTCAGAGACAGTTTGCGGATATCAAATATTTATTATTTTGAATTTTCATTCAAAGACAATGGCAGATAAAAGAAACTTGCTTGTTTTAATCGGTTTGTTATCATAGCAATCAACGTACATTTTTCATTTTGTCTCATTTATGTACAATGGCAACGTTTCTATGATTATGTTAAAACATAAAACAAGTTTTGCAAATAAGAACAAGATGCATCAAAGACATGGCAATACAATAACTTATAATGTTGGATGAAATTAACATTTTCTTGCAAGCCTTTGAATTCTTACGTAATATAATCGTAAAGCAGCCTAATTAAATATTCCTAACTAAGTATGAAGCATAGTTAATCTGTTCCAAACAAAACTAGCTTGGCAAGTAAGAGAGTCATTCAAGGAAATTAACTTTCAAAAGGTGTAATCAACGTGATTTATTCTTTTCTTGAATTTATCTACATTTACACAGTGCAAATTCTATATAAAGGTCCAGCAAGACTACACGAGGCTCTGACACCCCAAACTAACAGTCAGGAATTGTTTTAATCATGAACATCAGTTCACCACAACGTTAATTTTGAAAAATATTTTCCTTTACCTGGGATCATGTGGGAAACAGCGTAACAAAAGGACTTCAGGCTTAAATCATCATTAGCAACTTGGTACATTGGGTAATAAAGCAACGACTTTTGATAGATATTTGGGGTCATTCCGAAATACAATGTACACATTCGCGCGTCACACCAATGTCTTGACACACGATTGTATGCTTTATCGCTTGATTGGTGTTACTTGAAAGTGAGATTAGCTTTGTCTGGTTTGCATTGACAGTCTTGAAACCAATACATCAAGGTAAAGTACATGTTGTCGGGGTGTTTCAAATAAGGGAAATATAACAGTTACTCAATAAGTAGAATGAATTTGAAGCGTCTTCACCTGTATAAATTACTTTGAATTGAGTCCGATCATTTAAAGATCAATAAAATCAATTCTCTGGAAACGCCTAACAATGCTTAAACTTGCCGTCTTCGAAGTAAAAGTAACACAGCCTACTGTTCTTGTTTGGGGAATATATCTTTTGCTTATTTGTAAAGTAAACATGGTCCAGTTTACTTATCGAAACGTTTTGCAGCTTTTATGTTGGTCGGAAAAAGGGAGAAACTCGCATCCCTGCGACCAAAAGCAGAATAACACCAGAAGACCTGTCAAAATACCACATTCAATATCCAATTTACGTTTCCCAAAACACAATTCAACACTTAAAATGTCCGAAATTTGTGCAAAAACACCGTCGTTACTGAGAACTAGATTCTTCTTACTGATAGTTCATATGACTTTGAAGCACAAATGACGTCACAACAAGGGAGGTAAGTCATTCACAAAAATCGATAAAGGTGAATAAAAGTAGTCAAAAACAACATTTTTCGCTTCTGTATGAGAAAAAAATCATTACCTCCGTCATAACGAAACCATAACCTAATTCAAAAACCATAATTAAAGAAAATTTTGTTTATCGGGAAATATGACCTTTAAACTATTCTTCTGCTGCAACTGCAAAAAATGTCTTATTTTGAAATTCATTATTCCTTTGAAGACTTGTAATATTGTGTGATAACTCAATCCAATTCTGCATTTCCCAAGGTAAATGATGACCACGAATTTGAGAGAGGCATGAAGTTGGAAGCTGTCAATCCTGCCCACCCAAACCAAATATGCGCAGCGACAGTCACCAAAATTGTCGGAAATCTGCTCTGGATCCACCTGGATAACACGAAGGATGTTCCAAGTCATATTGAGGATATAAACTCCCATAATTTGTTTCCTATTGGTTGGTGTGAGAGTAATGGTGTAGAGTTGAAGCCTCCAAGGAAGTCTCGTTTTGCCAAGGGAAGAGTCAGACATATTTCTACTGTGACAGAGTATGTATTCTTTATTCATAAATCTGATATCTAGATAAGTGTGCATATTGGAAACTTTTTATTTAATAGTGTGGAAGTTATTTTTTAAATCCTGTATTGAAGATACACATAAAAATTGTATCTTTGAGAGCATTTTCTAATAAGTATCCACAATAAAGGGGTTTAAAGAAGAAGTAAGCAATATGAAGACTACTTCAACCTGTGGAAAAACCCTTTAAGAAATCTTATTGTAGGTATTAATTGAAATAGTTTTTTCTAATACTGCACAGCAAAGACCCTGATATTCAACTTAATCGAGACCATTGCTATTGTTGCAGTACATGCAACAATGATTTTTGCCCATTGTGAAAAAGAAAATTCCATTTGGCAATAATATTGACATCTATTAATATTCAATTTGGATGGGCAATTTGTAGGGGATCCTCAGACATTTTAGTGACCTTCACCTTGAATGAATATGTGCTTGTTTTAGCTCACCTCTAGCCCTCAACTCGGGCAGGAGTTGTACATAATAGAAGTCATCAATGAAGACAGACTTTTTCTATACTTGTCACAATAGTTTTAGACTATATAACCACATAAATTGTGTTTTTCTTCCTTTTGACAAGTTACAAAACCCATGTGGAGTCGAACTCTGTTTATTTTTATTGCAGTGGTTTAAGTGGAGACGCATTCAGATCACATACATTTAGCCATGTGAAGTCAGGAAACAATGGGGGTGAGTTCTCTTTACTATCCTTTATAATTCTTGTCTAGAAATCAAAACTGCATATGCTCATATGTGGGCGATTAGCACATTATTTCATACCTACCACTACCTGGTCCAGTGGTTAATTTGTAGGACTTGTGACATTGTGAAATCTAGGAAAGTAATGAAATAACCGACACACTGTTAAACACTATTTGAATAAATAAATCATACCCACTAGTTTGAAAGCATATGACAGAGACTATTAAAAAAAAACCTACCCTGACAACAGTTGAAATGGCTCTAAGCAATTTATGTCTCCATTTGACTATATAGTTTCTTTCATATAAGTTCTTACTCTTAATGTCATATGATGTTGCTTTCCTTTTCGACATGTCACAAAATCTGAGGATGGGTTGGATCTTTAATAAATTTTGAGTTATTGATAAATTTTGAGTTGTTGTATTTAACCTAGCATATGTAGTGGGAATGTGATACAGTCTTTATGTCAAATGGCGTCGTTTTCATTTTGAAATAAAGTTTATATGTTATTCTAATATGTTTTGGCATCTAAAGCTGCTTGTTCACAGATGTAAGGAAATATGGATATTAAAATTTTATTTCTTACAAACTGTATAGTGGCTGAATTGTTGTATCAGGCTTGCTGGAGAATAGCCGTTGGAAGTAAATTTATTTGTATATAAGTATTTAGAGCCTATATAAAGTGAATAAACATTTTCAGATCTCAAAGCTTTGCAATGGTTTTGAAACCCATTCCATACTGTCTGTTCATATTTAGATATTTTGACATTTTTTGAATTTTGTATTCAGTTGCCATTTCATTAAATATTATACCACAATGCAAAATAGCAAAAATTTGCCTTGTTTAAACATTTTATTTAGACTTTCAAATTGTTTCAAGTGTGAATAAGCACCTTTAACAACAAACTTTACCTTTGCAGGCTCTTGGTGTCCTAAGCTGTACATTAACCACCGCTGCTTCTCCGGACCATACCTCAGTAAGGGAAGAATCTCTGAGCTGCCGAAGTCTGTTGGTCCGGGACCCATGGGCCTTGTGTTGAAGGCTGTGATCACATTGTTAATAGGCGTGGCTTATAAGTCGTGTCGGGTTCTCAAGGAACTGCAGCTAGAAGGAGAACCCAATCCCAGAATGCAGCCCCAGATCCTGAAAGCAAAGTAAGGGGAATTGTATTTGATGATCTGGTTAACATTCTCGGGTTTTGTATAGGTCTGCTACAGACAACCTTTTAAATCATTGTGGGAAAAAAGATTGAGATATTATTCCTTTTAAGATAGATTTTTTTCTAGTGATAATAATAGCATGTATTGTAACAAATCAACCAAATTCCCCTCTAAAGGACACAATTTCCGATTAGTGAAAACACTGTTGATGTTGTGCTGTCTATTTGTATACCTGCACATTCTCTATAACAATGGATTGTGTTCACTTATTTGCATAAGCGTTCCGAGAACGTTACATAACTCCCACTTCAGAGAAGACTTGTAACAAGTTATGGTCCTTGGGAGATACATGGGTAAGGCAACTCAGATATATGGAGATGCCTTCATCCCACTTCTGCCACCAATGTAACAAACCAAGCAAATAGATCTTTAAAAGACATAAAACATCCTATCAGTCAAAAACAATACTGTCCACTGATTGGTTGTGCTGTTTATTTATATAAACTAAATGTTTTCTATAATAATGCATTAGGTTAATTCATTTGCATAAACATTCTGAGAATGTTACAATATCTTTAAAGTTACATAAAACCAGATTATCGATATACTTGTCAACCCTGCTTAAAACCATTTTGTGCATATATAGCAGGGGGCCTATTTGGTTGATTGGTAAGAGTAGATAAAATCACATGAGTTATTCTCCTGGTTGGTTCAAATCCATGTGATGGCATTTGGTTTTTCCTGAGTTGTAGTAGTCCCCCTGTTGACTTAGGGAAAGTCCTTATTGGCAGTCAGGATTGGGTCTTCCTCCATCATTTTGTTTCAGGTATTTCGACATAACCGAAATAGTTTTGAAGGGATATAAAATCTTAATTTGAACGAAAGATAAGCTTATTTATCTTGCAGATATAGTAGATTGTATGAACAGTTTATTTTGTTTACAAAATCATCAAATTGGGGTCAAGCATCTTGGGCTCAGACAGGAGGGACAAGGATTGTTTAAATTAGGTTTTTTATGTATTTTTGTTACTCATCGAAAATAATCTGTGAGTTTGTCCCTTTAAAAGTGCTGTAAATATGTTTTTTATAAGCATGTTGGGCTCTTAGAGGCTAATTTGGTGAACAATTAAAATGTCTCCGTGCATAGAGAGTAAAATAAATTATTATCCTGTAAAACTTTTATTTTAATGCATTTATGGGCGAAGTCTTGGACCATTCACCTTTATGCTAAAACTTATTGTACTTAACTTTTGTTGCATGTATATATGTGTTCAATTTAAGGTACAAAGGTAAAAGTAATCGTGCTTGCCTTGAATGTAACAATATGTTTATTTGCAGGTACAAAGGTTTAAGTTAACCCTTTCCCAAACAACAAATTTTCCACTTTCCCAAATTGAAAGAGCTTGCAAACGACATTTCAAAATGTGATGAAATTGGAAAATAATCTTCTGATAGGTCAGAAAACAAAACATTGTTGGAAAAGGAGAAATTGTTCATCACGAGTAATTTCTCCTTTTCTCACAATGTTTTCTAAAGTTGTAAAATTTCGTTATTGTTTGGGAATGGGTTAAGGAGCTTATGTTGAATGTATCAATATGTTTATTTGCAGATACAAAGGTAAAAGTTGGCGAGCTTGCGTAGAGCTGTGTCGTAATGATGCCCAACTTGAAGAGTTCTGTCGGAACATTTGTATCAAGCTGGAGTGTTGTCCGTACTTATTCAGTGTCCTCCATGTTAAAAACAACTGTCCAGAAAACTGTCAACAGCTCACCAAGACCAAATACAGTAAGTTTTAGTGTAAATAGTTGATTGACAGCAATATTTTAAAATCTTTGTATGTAAGTACTATGTTAAGGAAACTAATTAGAATCATCTCTAATGAGAACCGGTTTAAAGATTTGATAAAGAGGAAACAGTTGGTATAATCCATTACCAAACAATAACCTCATTTAACCGCTTTGTTGCAGACTATTCTGGATAACATTATGGGAAAAGGAAAAATTGTTCGCGATGAGCAATTTTTCCGTTTCCTACAATGTTTTCTGCCTTATCAGGAGATTATTTTCCAATTTCATCACATTTTGAAATGTCATCTGCAAACTCTTTCATTTTGGGACAGTCAAAAGTTTGATGTTTGGTAAAGGGTTGATGTTAATGATCCAGAGTTCTAGATAAGAAAGTGCAACATCAACTTTTGCATGCAATGCTTTAAATTGGATGCAATTGAATACTTTTTAGTTAGTATGAGTATTAAATAAGTATTTTTCTGTAAAAGGCATAACTCAAAGGCTTGTTTGATAGTGTTAATACTGGTCACATGAGGACCAGCGAAAAAAGAAACATTTTATTCTAGTTTCGGTAATATCAGAATCTCCTGCTGAACGATAGAGAAATACATAGAAAATAGATGGTTGGTGTTTTGAATTGAAAATGTTATCTGACAAGGTGAAGGAGCAGGGTTGTCATTATTTTTTGGAGTAAGAGGCCAACTTTCATTTTGAGGAGTCCAATGAAGCAAACGCCTAACCAAAAAATGTGTTTCTTTTGACCACCTATCATATTTTTTGCCATTTGAACCGTCCCAAAAGACATTTGAAGCGGTCAAATTTGTCGGCAGCCGGCTCTTAAAGACAACACTGAGGAGTATTTTCTGTTGAGCTGAAGGTCATTTTAGTCACCAGCCATTTATTTTATTTATCATGTTGCCTGTATGGAAATAAATAGAAATGTGGAAATGTAGTACCTAAAAGGGAAAAGATGATGGAAAATGCGTACTTACAGTTGCGCACAGTGATTACAATAGCAAGTGCTTCATGTTTCACTCTGTTTAGGTGGTATCGTATATGATTATAATCTATATTGAGGGTTCAGTGCAATACAATAGTAGGTGCTTCATGATTATAAAGCACTTGCTATAGTCTTGCATTGAACCCTTCACATGATCTAATGAGGTTAAATAAAAATTTTACATGGCAACTTACTATGGGTTTGAAAATTGCACTGGTGCCACGATAAAGAACTTTATTTCCACCATTTTTTTCTCCAGATTACAACTATGGTAAAAAGAAAAGGAGGACTGTTGGACGACCCCCACTGGGTTCTAAATTGGATAGGGGCCCCAAACCTGGGTTGAAACGAGGACGTAAGAAAAAGCGATTTCACCTCATTCACAAAAAATCCCACGCTCACACTTCCTACATTCCAAAACTGTTGCGAGAAAAGGAGCCAGGAGACCATGTGTTTATCAATGGAGAAGTTCGAGACGAGGGGTTTATAGACGATGAACAAGGCTGGGATTCGAGAGATAGTAAGTGTTTTACCTGTTCCTTCATTTAGGGGATTTGGTATTGGAATTACAGCTCTTGTAGTGGTGGGCTTTAAAACCGTTCTGATAACAGAGGGTTTGCTTTCTATAATGCAATAATAACAAAGTTTCGTTATTGTTTGGTTATGGGTTAAGTTAAAGCCATCATCCACTGATTTGGGGTAATGGATAATCGCTCTTAAAATAACATTAAAGCTGCATAAGATTGATAAAGGATTACATTTTCTTGAAGCTGAAAAATATTGAAGGTGAGACTGAAGTAGTGGTTTAATTGGAAGATATTTCCTTGGTAAGATATAAATTCTTCTTTGAATGAGGAAAAATGTTTTTCTAAGTTAACATTGAGGCAAATACAGAATTTGCCTAATCAGTCTGAAAGCTTTTTGTGGAAAGTTTATAGTGAAGCAATGAATGATACGGGGTTCTGTGTTATAAATCAGGGATATCCTTCCATTAAAAAATGTCGGACTTGTGACACAGAGTCCAGGGTTCAATCCTCACCAGTGTTGCTGAGATTCTCGTGGAAGTGTCCATGGGCAAGACACAGCAGAGCCCTGCCTATTACTGGTGGTACCAAGAAAGCTTTAACATAACTGAAAGACTGTTGGCTAGGTGTTAAACAAAATGTTGATATAACAAACATACAATTGATTCTGTTTTATAGTCACACCATCAAAGAAGAGAAAATACACACACCACGTTCCTGCACCATCAGACATTCAGACCCGTGGAGCTAAACTACCCAAATACAGCTTTGAAAGGAAAACCCATAAGAAGATCCTTTTATCATCTGCTAGTCCTCCTCTAAAACCAAAAAACAAAGTCAAACAAAACTTGGTAAGTATTTGGTTTTATACATAACCTTTTATGCTGTTAACCCTTTACCAAACAGCAAATATTTGACTGTCCCAAGTTGAAAGAGTTTGCAGACAACATTTCAAAATGTGGTGGTATTGAAAAATAATCTTCTGATAGGGCAGAAAACATTGTGGGAAAAGGATAAATTGCTCATTAGGAGCAATTTCTCCTTTTCCCACAATGTTTTCAAGAGTCGTCTGCAACAAAGGAGTTAAATGTCGTTATTGTTTGGTAAAGGGTTAAGAAGGTCATCATAGCCTCGTGGTTATTGAACAGAAACCACATAGCCCCCTCTGTGTGGGTTCAAAACACAGTAGTGGTAGATTTAGATATTCATGAGACATATTCTCCCAGTTGTGTTTCTAAATGACAAGGTTCTTCCCAACTTGACCAGCCCTTATAACTGAAATACTTTTGATGGGATATTAAAAACCCCATTTGTCCAGTCATGTAAATGGTATCAAAGATATTGGGTTTTCACATTGCAACAACTGTATTGTGGTGCCAAGACCATAAGTAATGACATTTCACTGCATATTGCATGGTTTTTTCCTTGAATTGGGAAGAGGCCCAAGTCTGGTGAAGTTGGGAAATTTTATTGCTGAATTGGGAAGCCAAAAAGCTGGAATGACTAAATTTTTGGGAAAACTGGCTGAATGAAGCTGGATTAACATGTAAGATTCTTTTAATCAGCAATGAGACTACTTGAAACGTTCATAAAAATTTAAATATTAGTTTGGTTGAAAAGGTACCAAAATTGAAAGTGGCTTAATTATATAATGTTAAGTTCTTTAACCTTTCAGCCATAAAAGAACAATTATTGGATGGATCCAAACTGTTGAAATAAAGCAGATGACTATTGCATAAAAGCTGTAAATGTACCATGGTTTGATATAATCATTCTCAGGTTGAATATGTATGCCTTGTAAAGAAAATCCATAGGTTTGGTGCTTAAAAGAGTAATAAATTGATTTATCCTGTCTGTCCCAAGGGAAATTCAAGGACAGATAGCAGGTTGCAAAATGTTTGATATGCTTCATTAGGGTATGGGATTGCAAGGCGCACCTCACCTGTCAGTATTGGTATACCAATAGTATTGATACACCAATTGCTCCCACTTTTTTTTTCATCTTTTATTTTAAATGATATAAGTAACAGGATAACTAGAATTGATGGTTGGTGTCTTGAATGGGAAAAGATGTTTGGATCAGCTTTGTATAATTATTTGATTGATTGGCTCAACAGATAATATTCCTATGTTTTGCCTGCTAACAAATCCAATTTAACCCTTTACCAAACGCCAAATTTTCGACTGTCCCGAATTGAAAAAGTTTGCTGACAACATTTCAAAATGTGATGAAATTTGAAAATAACCTTCTGATAGGGCAGAAAACATTGTGGAAAAAGGAAAAATTGCTTTTTTCGAGCAATTTCTCCTTTCCCAAAAATGTTTTCTAGAGTCGTCTGCAACATAGTAGTCAAATGTCATTATTGTTTGGTAATGGGTTAAGACACCAATCATTTATTCTCAATTTAATAGACTAAGAGTAAATATTTATTTTTTTACTTTTATTTGGACAGCCCCCACAAAAGGCTGAGACGTACTACGATGGTCGAATATTGATGCCGCGTGAAGAATCTTTACAACTGGACAGTAACCCGCTTCATTGGTCAGTGGACCAAGTGGTCAGCTTTATAAAGAGCACAGACTGCTCACATCTGGCCAGAATCATCAAAGAACAGGTCAGTCCTCTCTAAATATTTCTGTCTGTGCAATCAAATTCAGGCACTAGCAGATTAGGATTTTGTTTAAATCCCGATGACGGCAGTTTGTCAACTAACTTACGGAGTGCTGATGGTTCTAACAGCCCTTTAAGGCAGTTAAGTTTGATGTTATTCTTTCATCTTTTTTAGTTTATTTATAAATTAATAACTAAATACCAATTTTTCTACCCACTTGACAGTTAAGTAAAGAATCTTTCATCTATCATTTTTGTGACTTGCATTGTAAAATTTACGGAAATATTTACCGGTGTTTATTAAATAGGACAAAATTGCATATTTGGGTTGTTTGTCCAATACAAGATTGAATGCAAAACTTTATAGTGAAACAGCTTTTGCATATCAGGGTTTAGGCTGGCCTTCGCAAATGGCACCATTTGCGACAAAATTAAGAAATTAGTGCAAGAAAAACAAATTTGGCGAAAGTTGCTGGTGCCGACTATTTTCCGGGAGAATTTGATGTTTGTTTACCGCATGGTTGCTGATCTTGATTCAATATCGATTTGTTTTACTTTGAATTAGAACTCGGGAACCAGCTTGTTTATCAAATGCGATTTCCGATATGGGATAATCCTGTTTTCACACTTGTTCATTATCTGTTGATTGTCAATTTTGTTGAAGGTGACACTTTCTTGTGTACACCATTTAGTCATTCCCCAGCCTTTACAACTTCAATTATATGGAAATAATGACTTTAATTACTTTAATTGCTTTTCAATCAAAATGTTTGCCCTCGGGCTGCTTTTAAAGAAGTTGACATCAAACATCGACGAAGTTAGTTGTGTTGATTGAGAAATAAATGAAACTCTTTTATGCACCGAAGTTTTGGTATATAAAATCCGCGATTTTAAGTGAAACTTAATTCTGATCCAACACAAGAATGACTTTAAATCAATCTTCGCAGTCGTTGAATATGCCTCCCACTAAAAATCAAATTGACATGACAACCGTAATTTCAAGGAGGCTTGGAGGACAGGAAATAATTGGTTATGATATGATGTCAAGGTGAAAGTCATGTATCTGCTATATCCTGTTTCAAATGTTGAGTGTGAGAGAGGATTTAGTCCATAGAACCTAATGAAAACAGCACATAGAAATAGATAGAACAATGGAACACTTGAGAACCTCTTTAGAACCGTATGTGACCCTGATGAAGGATTTCCCCTTCTACAGAAGACTATTTTGGCTCCAACTTATTGAATTTGGCTCAATTTGTTTAATTTGGCTCCAACTTTTTTAATTTGGCACAAAGAAAATTTTAGCCAGAGAGAACCCTGCATATATACGACCTACTTGAGCTTACTACATGACAGACATCCTGTTTTGAATTACTAGCTATCATGTAAGGCACATTGCATCTACCAGGGTACTTATAGTTAGTTGCATTAAATCATGTCTCGACAACTTATACATTTAATGTTCAAAAGAATATTGGCCATGCTGCAGTCTCAAACATGGAACCCCTATGTTTCAAGTAGACTTACTGCTGACTGCGCTTATAGGTTTCTGTTAGAAAAAGTTGGCTACATGTATCTGTAATGTAATTTATGCGTTGTTTATTTTCCAACAGGAGATTGATGGGCAAGCACTGATGCTGATGTCTCTACCTGTGATTCAAGAACATATGGAGCTGAAGCTGGGACCAGCTGTCAAACTGTGTCATCTTATAGAGAGACTAAAAGTGTCATTCTACGAAAACTACGCTTGAAATGAATGGATTAGGTGTCGGAGGTTTAGAAGAGAGGCAAATACTCCTAGCTAACTTCTTTATTACTACTCTAAACCCTAAAGTGTGGGTACTCATTAGAATCGTCTAGTCTACATAGGTTCAGAGAACACAGGTGAAAGTGTTCAGAATTTGGAGACTTTTTGTCCCTATAAAAAGCTAGAGCAAATATGCCTTTTAAGGATAAAGAACTAAAGAATTCATGTTTTTGTAATTCTTAAACTTTCACCCATGAGATAAGAGGCCTGCTCCCTAACTTTTTTATTACTTCTTAAAACCCTATATTGTGGGTACCAAAAGTGGCGAAATGCTATTTTGATAAATTTGTTCGTAAATGTCTTATCTTTTTCTGCAAAATGATAATATAATAGATTTCAGCATAAATGCACTTGTCTGTAAAGACTTGGAAAAGAGGGCAATACGGACAATTGATTTTGCCAACCCTAGGTACTCAATATAATCTGCTTGATGAGACAATTTTGATGAGTACCAACAAAAAAGAATTATTTTTTTATATCATTTGAAATGATGCATATAAAAGACACTAACATGTCCCCTTATCTAGACAAGTGTTAATGTATTATTGTTAAAGAAAGATATAGCAAAGTGTGATTAATTTATAAATTTTGTTTAATTTGTTGCATGCAACCAAAAAAGGACATGCATTGGGGGGTTATTATGCTTGAGTTTTAAAGAATGTGCATGCTCTTAAAATAATGTGATGCCAAATTGAAGTATGTTAATTTTCGATATTGATGAATTGAGGCAAACAGGTTTTATATAACCATTAAATTAGTATGGGATTAATTCATGTTTTGTAGAAACTTATTTTGATTATATGAGATATCTGCAAATATTAGCAATTTCTTCTTTGTCAAAGTTCTTTTAAATCTGCTGCAGGAGAATTAAATCATCTATACTTGTATATGAATCAACTTTTTTGTTCAAACTCATTCATTTTACATCAATTCTGACAGAAGCTTGATGCTTGTTGACTTTACTTTAGATGACTGTTTCCTAGATACTAAACCAGTACTTGCGGTGATTTGTGAGCTAGTCCCGGCATTTTTACCTCGCTAACAGGTATTAAAGCTAGATTCTTTTGTAATCGATGGACGCTCTCCCACTGCACCAGTGTCAGTTACCTAAACTTACAAACTTTTTAAAAGGTATAGGAATATTTCTGTGTATGAAATCTTCTAGATTTCACACTACATGTCGTACAGGTATATTAGAATGTTAGATAAACCTTTACAGGCCTCTTTAATCCATTCCCCATATGGAAGTTTGTGATGGGTCAAAATTCAAAACGACAGCAGATGACCAAACAATACTCATTTATGTGATACTCTGCTGAAACTTTTGTGAGAAAAGGATGAATTGCTCATGATGAGCAATTCATCCTTTTCTCACAATGGTTTAGATAGACTTACTCAGCAGATGAATCAAAGTTGGTTATAATGTTGTATGTAGAAGAAAAAAAATTGTCATTTGGGCTTGTGTCCATCTAATGCAAATTATGAATACTATTGCTGTATCCATTTCCACTCTTTGATATATGTAGTGTTTAATGTTTAAGTCGCAGCTTAAGTACCAGGCCATAGCAAAAGTTACTATTTATCATAGTATTGCATTGAACCCTGGATTTGTGGGATTTATTGATCTGCTTTGAACTTTTGATGTATCCATTATTCCAGAAATGTCTTGTGCAATACTTTTCACTCATTCCATAATGAATTTTGTGTTGTTTTAATTTCTTACTTCATGATACCTTATTTGACATGTCTGCTAAAGAAATCTTTAAAAAGAAAATACTGTGACAAAGGATAAATTGCTCCCAATAAGAAATTTATCATTTTGTCACAATTTTTTTCAACATAGATAAGTTAGACTAAGAAAATGTTTCCTTATATCTTTTCATTTAGACCACTCAGAAATTTCTAAATGGTGGTAAATGTGTTTACTTTGAAACTGTTCTTTGGGATGAAATGAATACAGTGAGGAAAACACCCCTCTTTTGAAATTTGTAAGCATTTTATACTACATTATTTGATATTTTTTTCTTGTATTTGATTTCATAAATGAAACTGTATATTGATCATTTTTTCATAACAATTTTGTTAAGCTTTTAATTCTTTTTCAAAAATGAAATTAGCATGACGTAAAGAATCCTTTGTTTGAAAAACGTCTTATGATTAAATTCTTTCCCAAGCAATTCATGGATTAATTGGCGCTGTTACAGCTGCCTTTCCTTTATGTTTGCATGATTAATATATTCCCCCATTTGGGAACTTGAGATTTATTCAAATTGAAAGCAACAATAAATATCGATTACAAGTAAGGAAAATGACAACTTTTTCATTATATTAGATAGAAAAAATTGTGACTTATAGAAGAAATTGCTTGTAACAAGTAACTCTCTTTTGATAACAGTTGTTTAAAATGTTGTAAAATAAGCTTGATGTTGAGTAAAGTATTAATGCACATGTTGCAAATGAATGAAGGCTTTTTGTGACAAAAGGATGATTCACTAGTGATAAACAATTTCTCATTTATAGCTTTCACTTGCTTTTGCTATCAATTTGGATCATTTACAAAAGCCCATTTGAGGGAATGAGTTGTGATTGTGAAAAAAGAAGAAACCACATTTGATTTGATCATGTTCACCTTTTCAAACAACAGCCAATCATAATGCCATCTAGCCTTTTATAAGATTGTCTCCCAAATGTATCATGGTTTATCCGCAATCTTCTTCAGTATGGAAGGGGAAAACTTTTCCAAATGTATCATTCAACACGTTTTTTAAGAAACTTTTAATAAGGAGGTTCTGGAGAGTTGCCATTTGTTTATGAATCAATTTTACTCGAAATCCTTTTCTATGTTATATTTTGTTGTACTCACTAAGTCAATTTTTGTTAATCTATATTGTTTTTGTATCAATTTGCAAGTGTAAAAGAGAAAAGAATTAAAACAAGAACATATTTTCTCCAAATTGTGCTATTTTGTTTATTTATATCACCTGTCACAAAGAGGATGCTGCTACGCAAGGTGAGGAAATATGTTTACAAATCTACCAGACAATTAACTAATACAATATGCTAATTTCAGAGAAATCTATTGCATCCAGCTGTCCCTATATCAGGCTTTTTTTGTGAAAGCATCGTTGACCAACATTGGGATGGGTATTTCTTGACTTAAACAGATATCTATACGTCGAACTCTCTATGTCGAACGTTTTCGTGAGGCCCGTTTAACTTCGAGGTACAGAGGTTCTATTGTATGACCTCTTCTCGTAACTCCAGCAGATCTATCTTATATTAGAAACTGAGAGAGAGGAAGAGGGAGAGAGATAGAGAAGAAAGAGAGAGAGAAGGTAGAGAGAGAGAGCGAGAGAGAAAGAAAGGAGAGAAGAGAGATAAAGAGATAGAGGGAAAGAGAGAGATAGAGAAGAGAGAGAGAAGAGATAGTGTGGGTGTGTATGTGTGTGAGAACTCGGAATGTTTTGTTTGTACAAAAAGGCCTCCGGCCCAAAATACATATAAGGACTCCGCGTCCAATAGCAAACAGCTAAATTTCTAAAAGAAGATATATATATATATGCATAATAGATGGGGAGGGGGAGGGAGAGAGAGAGAGGGAGGGAGGAGGGAGAGAGGGAGGGAGGGAGGGAGGAGGAAGGGGAGGGAGGGAGGGAGGGAGGGAGGAGAGAGAGAGAGAGAGAGAGAGAGAGAGAGAGAGAGAGAGAGAGAGAGAGAGAGAGAGAGAGAGGAGAGAGAGAGAGAGGGAGAGAGGGAGAGAGAGAGAGAGAGAGAGAGAGAGAGAGAGAGAGAGAGAGAGAGAGAGAGAGAGACCCAACGTAGTGTGAAATTATGATAATAGAGATCACCAGTCAGGTGAATATTTTTCGCTTGTTGATTCATTCTTTTATTCTTTCATAAAGGTTAACGTGTCAGGTGAATTGGTCGGCACTATAAATATAGACTATCAATTGTGAGCTACTGCATGAAAACTAATAGGATTGACACAAGATTCTTCTCTTTAACGAAGGTTACAATATGAACCTTTCCTTATGACCAGCGCCATGGGGTTTGGATTTTATATCCGGATAGAAGGTGATACATGATGCCCATATTGGGTTCTCATTTGCGGTAATTTTCTACCCACAATACCCCATATCCAGTGTCTACATTGCGATTTAATTTAACAAATATTTGTATCACATGACCACCTTAAAACTGAGACATCCCACAAAGTATTGGCTTTTCAAGTCGCAATCGAGGGTTCAACGCAAGACTATAGTAAGTGCTTCACGAACGTAAAACACTTACTATAGTATTACGATGAACCCTTGGAATTGGAAGTAAACACTTTGCGTGGGCAGCTTCTTTTCCATGGGTCACATTTCCACAGCACGCTATCGTCCCACGCAAATAATAGAGCCATCAGTAACTGGACAGTCACATAATTCAAAGAGTGACATAGCAGGATCTATTAGGGACTTTGTCTTTTTTTGTCGTATTTGGATGGAAAAGGCGCTTTTAACATTTGTTATATCATATCGCGCGGCGAAAATTGAATTTTTGATCATTCATTTATACTCTCACAGGAAATTCTCCCAAGAAGTTAAGCAATGAAACAAAAAGGTGAAACATAAAATCCGAGACCCTTGCGTACACATTTAGGTATACATGTATATCAATTCATTGAATACAGGCCCTAAAACTTAAAAAAAAATGAACATCTTTTTTTGCTTCCAATAACTATTCTCTAGTGCGTGTCCTAAAGCAGTATAGATTTTGTAAGTCTAAAATAAATTAATTGAATTTACATATTCTCTCACATCTGTTACACAAGCAGGTTTAAAGACGCCTTCAACAATCTTTCAGTTATATTGTAGCATCAACTGAATCCAATGTACATTGTAGTTCTACAATGTTTAAATCTTTAACGGGCTTTCCAATTGCTATGTTATCCCCATTACTAAGACTGCCATGAAGGGAAACCGCAATTAAAGTAGTTATTTTTGTTCTTTAGTATATCTTACACATATGATGTGGGCTCTCAACATTTGCGCCATCGTGGTGGTTAAGGGACAATTGAGAGTGACGTATACATGTGACCAAACTTGGTGAGAATGTCTTCTTAGTCATGACGTATACACGTGACCAAACTTGGTGAGAATGTCTTCTTAGTCATGACGTATACACGTGACCAAACTTTGTGAGAAGGTTTTCTTAGTCATGACGTATACACGTGACCAAACTTTGTGATAAGGTCTTCTTAGTCATGACGTATACACGTGACCAAACTTTGTGATAATGTCTTCTTAGTCATGACGTATACACGTGACCAAACTTTGTGAGAATGTCTTCTAAGTCATGACGTATACACGTGACCAAACTTTGTGAGAATGTCTTCTAAGTCATGACGTATACACGTGACCAAACTTTGTGATAAGGTCTTCTTAGTCATGACGTATACACGTGACCAAACTTTGTTAGAATGTCTTCTTAGTCATGACGTATACACGTGACCAAACTTTGTGATAAGGTCTTCTTAGTCATGACGAATACACGTGACCAAACTTTGTGATGAGGTCTTCTTAGTCATGACGTATACACGTGACCAAACTTTGTGATAATGTCTTCTTAGTCATGACGTATACTCGTGACCAAACTTTGTGAGAATGTCTTCTTAGTCATGACGTATACGCGTGACCAAACTTTGTGAGAATGTCTTCTTAGTCATGACGTATATACGTGACCAAACTTTGTGATAAGGTCTTCTTAGTCATGACGTATATACGTGACCAAACTTTGTGAGAATGTCTTCTTAGTCATGACGTATACACGTGACCAAACTTTGTGATAAGGTCTTCTTACGTCAAATGAGATGTCTTCTTAGTCATGACGTATACACGTGACCAAACTTTGTGATAAGGTCTTCTTAGTCATGACGTATACACGTGACCAAACTTTGTGAGAATGTCTTCTTAGTCATGACGTATACACGTGACCAAACTTTGTGAGAATGTCTTCTTAGTCATGACGTATAAACGTGACCAAACTTTGTGAGAAGGTCTTCTTAGTCATGACGTATATTGGTGACCAAACTTTGTGAGAATGTCTTCTTAGTCATGACGTATACACGTGACCAAACTTTGTGAGAATGTCTTCTTAGTCATGACGTATACACGTGACCAAACTTTGTGATAAGGTCTTCTTAGTCATGACGTATATTGGTGACCAAACTTTGTGAGAATGTCTTCTTAGTCATGACGTATACAAGACCAAATGTCTTCTTAGTCATGACGTATACACGTGACCAAACTTTGTGAGAATGTCTTCTTAGTCATGACGTATACGTGACCAACTTTGTAAGGTCTTCTTAGTCATGACGTATACACGTGACCAAACTTTGTGAGAAGGTCTTCTTAGTCATGACGTATACACGTGACCAAACTTTGTGAGAAGGTCTTCTTAGTCATGACGTATACACGTGACCAAACTTTGTGAGAAGGTCTTCTTAGTCATGACGTATACACGTGACCAAACCTGTGAGAAGGTCTTCTTAGTCATGACGTATACACGTGACCAAACTTTGTGAGAAGGTCTTCTTAGTCATGACGTATACACGTGACCAAACTTTGTGAGAATGTCTTCTTAGTCATGACGTATACACGTGACCAAACTTTGTGATAAGGTCTTCTTAGTCATGACGTATACATGTGACCAAACTTTGTTAGAATGTCTTCTTAGTCATGACATATACACGTGACCAAACTTTGTGATAAGGTCTTCTTAGTCATGACGAATACACGTGACCAAACTTTGTGATAAGGTCTTCTTAGTCATGACGTATACACGTGACCAAACTTTGTGATAATGTCTTCTTAGTCATGACGTATACACGTGACCAAACTTTGTGAGAATTTCTTTTTAGTCATGACGTATAAACGTGACCAAACTTTGTGAGAATGTCTTCTTAGTCATGACGTATACTGGTGACCAAACTTTGTGAGAATGTCTTCTTAGTCATGACGTATGCACGTGACCAAACTTTGTGATAAGGTCTTCTTAGTCATGACGTATACACGTGACCAAACTTGGTGAGAATGTCTTCTTAGTCATGACGTATACACGTGACCAAACTTTGTGATAAGGTCTTCTTAGTCATGACGTATACACGTGACCAAACTTGGTGAGAATGTCTTCTTAGTCATGGCGTATACACGTGACCAAACTTTGTGAGAAGGTCTTCTTAGTCATGACGTATATTGGTGACCAAACTTTGTGAGAATGTCTTCTTAGTCATGACGTATACACGTGACCAAACTTTGTGAGAATGTCTTCTTAGTCATGACGTATACACGTGACCAAACTTTGTGAGAAGGTCTTCTTAGTCATGACGTATACACGTGACCAAACTTTGTGAGAATGTCTTCTTAGTCATGACGTATACACGTGACCAAACTTTGTGAGAATGTCTTCTTAGTCATGACGTATACACGTGACCAAACTTTGTGAGAAGGTCTTCTTAGTCATGACGTATACACATGACCAAACTTTGTGAGAAGGTCTTCTTAGTCATGACGTATACACGTGACCAAACTTTCTGAGAATGTCTTCTTAGTTAGACGTATACACGTGACCAAACTTTGTGAGAATGTCTTCTTAGTCATGACGTATACACGTGACCAAACTTTGTGAGAATGTCTTCTTAGTCATGACGTATACACGTGACCAAACTTTGTGAGAAGGTCTTCTTAGTCATGGCGTATACACGTGACCAAACTTTGTGAGAAGGTCTTCTTAGTCATGACGTATACACGTGACCAAACTTTGTGAGAATGTCTTCTAAGTCATGACGTATACACGTGACCAAACTTGGTGAGAATGTCTTCTTAGTCATGACGTATACACGTGACCAAACTTTGTGAGAAGGTCTTCTTAGTCATGACGAATACACGTGACCAAACTTTGTGAGAATGTCTTCTTAGTCATGACGTATATTGGTGACCAAACTTGGTGAGAATGTCTTCTTAGTCATGACGTATACACGTGACCAAACTTTGTGAGAATGTCTTCTTAGTCATGACGTATACACGTGACCAAACCTTGTGAGAATGTCTTCTTAGTCATGACGTATACACGTGACCAAACTTTGTGAGAATGTCTTCTTAGTCATGACGTATACACGTGACCAAACTTTGTGAGAATGTCTTCTTAGTCATGACGTATACACGTGACCAAACTTTGTGAAAAGGTCTTCTTAGTCATGACGTATACACGTGACCAAACTTGGTGAGAATGTCTTCTTAGTCATGACGTATACACGTGACCAAACTTTGTGATAAGGTCTTCTTAGTCATGACGTATATTGGTGACCAAACTTTGTGAGAATGTCTTCTTAGTCATGACGTATACATGTGACCAAACTTTGTGAGAATGTCTTCTTAGTCATGACGTATACACGTGACCAAACTTTGTGAGAATGTCTTCTTAGTCATGACGTATAAACGTGACCAAACTTTGTGAGAATGTCTTCTTAGTCATGACGTATACACGTGACCAAACTTTGTGAGGATGTCTTCTTAGTCATGACGTATGCACGTGACCAAACTTTGTGATAAGGTCTTCTTAGTCATGACGTATACACGTGACCAAACTTTGTGATAAGGTCTTCTTAGTCATGACGTATACACGTGACCAAACTTTGTGAGAAGGTCTTCTTAGTCATGACGTATACACATGACCAAACTTGGTGAGAATGTCTTCTTAGTCATGACGTATACACGTGACCAAACTTTGTGATAAGGTCTTCTTAGTCATGACGTATACACGTGACCAAACTTGGTGAGAATGTCTTCTTAGTCATGGCGTATACACGTGACCAAACTTTGTGAGAAGGTCTTCTTAGTCATGACGTATACACGTGACCAAACTTTGTGAGAATGTCTTCTTAGTCATGACGTATACACGTGACCAAACTTTGTGAGAATGTCTTCTTAGTCATGATGTATACACGTGACCAAACTTTGTGATAAGGTCTTCTTAGTCATGACGTATATTGGTGACCAAACTTTGTGAGAATGTCTTCTTAGTCATGACGTATACACGTGACCAAACTTTGTGAGAATGTCTTCTTAGTCATGACGTATACACGTGACCAAACTTTGTGAGAATGTCTTCTTAGTCATGACGTATACACGTGACCAAACTTTGTGAGAATATCTTCTTAGTCATGACGTATACACGTGACCAAACTTTGTGAGAATGTCTTCTTAGTCATGACGTATACACGTGACCAAACCTTGTGAGAATGTCTTCTTAGTCATGACGTATACACGTGACCAAACTTTGTGAGAATGTCTTCTTAGTCATGACGTATACACGTGACCAGACTTTGTGAGAATGTCTTCTTAGTCATGACGTATACACGTGACCAAACTTTGTGAGAAGGTCTTCTTAGTCACGACGTATACACGTGACCAAACTTTGTTAGAATGTCTTCTTAGTCATGACGTATACACGTGACCAAACTTTGTGAGAATGTCTTCTTAGTCATGACGTATACACGTGACCAAACTTTCTGAGAATGTCTTCTTAGTCATGACGTATACACGTGACCAAACTTTGTTAGAATGTCTTCTTATTGTCACTCAGATCACACATTATGTCACCATGATGGATTGTTCAGCCCTTGTGCTGAACAATCAATCATGGTGATAGGTTGCGCTACGAAGGTTCGATATACCGTTAGTTTGCGAAGTTACCTTGGAACCAAGAGGTGTCGTGTTTGAATATCCGGCTTGGCCATTGTTCTTTCCTACATTAAACGAATTCGTAACACGATTAATTCGTCGCTCTTCTTTGACTCGTATTTGGGAAATCAGTCGGTGACTATTGTGCATGGCGGTGAGGCAAAACGCGAGGCATGACTAGTTTCTCTTAACCCTTTATCAAACGCCAAATTCCACTGTCCCAAATTGAAAGAGTTTTCAAACTATGTTTCAAACAGTGATGAAATTGAAACGTTATTTTCTGATAGGACAGAAAACATTGTGGGAAAAGGAGAACTTGCTCGTTAAGAGCAATTTCTCCTTTTCCCACGATGTTTTCCAGAGTCGTCTGCAACAATTAAGCTGGTCAAATGTCGCTATTGTTTGGTAATGGATTCACCACAATACTTTGAGTTACCAATGTCGGTATTTCTCTTCCACTTACTGATTAGCCTAATAAGATTTGTGGAATAAGTAGGCCCACTTGAGATAAAAGTTTACGTTTGAGCTAATGTATAGATTCCCAATCGGTTCCGGTCTGTATAATATTAAACCAATCATCTGACCTTTTACACTGGTGAACAAGGGTTCAATATAAGTAAAAAAGGGGGCGTGTACAAATTCCGAAGTAGGCGTGGTCTAAGACATAGGCGTGGTTATCAATACCATCCACCCAGTTTCGTGACAGAACGCCCCCAAAATGACTAAACAATATCCGAGCTAAATTCCAAGACATTTGACGCGACCGCGTTTTTACCCATTCCCTTATAGACCGACTGAAGATCTCACTGCAGCAGACGGTATTTATAACCATTCCGACAAAACGAGATTCTACTCGTAAATACAACTTCTTCTAAAGGTCTCAATGATTTCTTTTATTATAATTTGCTAGTATGAAGAAATATGAAGAAATTTGTTAAAAAGCTTGAAGATTTATCGCTTGCTTCATAATACATGCCTTTGACACCCAACTGAAAAACGAAGCTTTAAAAACATTTGTGACAAATTGGAAAAATTGCCCTTTTGAGCATTTCATTTTTTTGTCAAAAAGCTTTCTAACCATTGTTTTAATATAAAACCGTATTATATACCGTTTAGGTCACCTTTGTCACTTATATTCACTTGGGTTCAGTAACAAATTTTAAGATAATGGGAAAAGGGTCAAGCGAAAAGTGAAGTTTAAACAAACATGGAAACCCATCTACCCAGTCGATTCTTTCAATCAACCACCCCCATTTAAACTAACCGTATTTTAATACCCCAACCGGGTACCATATAAAACCCCACTCTGACGTTTCTCCTTCACAGTACATCTCGGACGGCCTTCGAGACTAAGATGGCTCGGTGGTGTCTACTTGTACTTGGTATCTTTGCGGCGTGTTGCAGATTCGAGTCTGTGCATGGCCACGGGTATATGAACGATCCTCCAGCGCGCAATGTTGCCATGAACTACCAGTTTAAAAAGAAGGGGGGAATAACCGGCTGCGAATTGGGCGAGATTAATTGGAGTATTAGTGGTCAGTTTTGTGGTGGGAGGACGGTATGAATTTTTTATTTGATTTCATTTTATTTTATAAATGTATATATTTCGTATTACAATCGTTAGAATGCAACCATTCTATCAATATATTCATATACTAGGTCAACAGAAAACTGGTATTTTATCCCATTACCAAACATAAATGACATTTAACCACATTGTTGCAGACGACTCTGGGAAGCATTTTGGGAAAAGGAGAAATTGCTCTAAATGAGCAATGCCGTTTAAAGCCATTACTTGTTCAATACACCAACACTTTAATCCTTTTATTTTGACCACTTAAAGCATGATTGTCTGAAATGAAATGTTGCATTTTGTTCATTACCGGACTGTTTGCACTAAGCTGAGGAATCCGAGTAATTTCTGTATTTTTGCCAACGCCTTTTTTCCTTTTTCATCTTCTCCTAAACCTATGTTGCTGGTACTCGTTTAGACGAGATTCAGCCAATCTCAAGATAGAATGTCGTCTTTCACAAATTTTGACCGTCGCGTATCAATCCTATTCAGAGTGGCCGGACACAGGTCCCCACAAGATTAAAGTAGAGTACCCATAATTCGTCATTTTAAAACTTATTCTTTCGTCGGATAATTTCGTTCGTTCTCGGAATACATCGGTAGAGGTCGGAACTATTCGGTTCAAAGCTAATAGTTCCTCCAAGACCGATGTTTCCCGAGAACACACGAAGTATCCCGACGGAAGAAAGAAATTCGAAATGGCGGATTATGGGTATTCTACTTTAAGGGTAAATGATGATGTACAAGATCTACATTTGCAGCTGCTTGTTCATACATTTGAGGAAATTGGGGGAAATGAAGTTCAATTTCGTTAAAACATTTTTTCTCAATGCTTTTTGATCAAAATATGTTTTCAATTACTTCTTTTAATGTTATATCATAAAACAAAACAAAACTTGTATAGTTTCAACGGCATTTCATTTTGACATTCAAGTCTTCTCATCTGTCAGTCCCTTTAAATATGGAATCACAATCATAAACATACTATGCTTATAATCAATTTTTGAACATTCTTTTATTCAGGTGCAGGAATTAAATGGCGGGAACTGTTCTGCGTGTGGCGATAATTACGCGTCATCGCTCCCAAGACCACATGACTATGGTGGAAGTAAAGCCCAAAAGATCACACCCACAAGGGTCTATCTGAGAGGTAATATTAACATGGTGTTCAAATCGGAACTCTTCGGCAAATTCCGGCAGGCCGGATAAGTGTGGCCTGCCAACATCACCGAGGAGTTCCGATTGACGGTGTTCTGCCCATGTTACGGCAATCTAAGTGTTTAACGGTGATTATTTTTAACAGACTTGACCAAGTGGTTAACCCTTACCAAACTCCCAATTTCGATAAACTACATCACTATTGTT
The DNA here is from genome assembly GCA_947846245.1 of Cerastoderma edule. Classification (NCBI taxonomy): domain Eukaryota; kingdom Metazoa; phylum Mollusca; class Bivalvia; order Cardiida; family Cardiidae; genus Cerastoderma; species Cerastoderma edule. The sequence continues at coordinate 36,783,724 of OX401413.1, read as the reverse complement.
CATGTTAATGAATGTGATATTATTGAATTGCTTTACTCTTATGTCTGACAAATTCAGACGTGAGCGAATAAAAGATATTTGAATTAAATTTGAATTCGAAACGCGACACGCAATTTCGGCAACACAAACGCTATTTGAATTTGCCGCATCTTTCCAGTATATTTTTTTTTCCATTCTCCTGTTAAAAGAAGAGAACATTTGAGTCAAAATAAGATTTCCTTTTGCAGACGACTCTGGAAAACATTGTGGGAAAAGGAGAACTTGCTCTAAACGAGCAATGCTTCCTATCCACACAATGTCAGAAGATTATTTTCCAATTTCATCACATTTTGAAATGTCGTCTGCAAACCCTTTCAATTTGGGACAATAAAAAATCTGGTGTTTGTTAAAGGGTTAAACTTCGAAGTATTGAGACTTTTCTTTACTTAAAAGTGTTCTCAACTGAATCTTTATATCTTCCCCTCCCATCTATTGCAGGACAGAACATGACAGTGAAGGTTCAGGTCACAGCCAAACATCTGGGCTATTTCTACTTCAATCTGTGTCCTATACTGGAATCGGACTTCAGTCCGAGCTCGGACATGCTAACGAAATGTTACCAAGACATCACGATGCACCGGCCACTCGGGGATGTTAACGGGAATACCGAATTCGGAGGTAATATTAGTCAATTTTACCGGACTGCATATACTTTACTTTGAGTGTTTTTCAATTGCCTCGAAACTTTACATAATAAACGCAAACATTCAATCGGGAATATGAATTTCTAAGACTCGAACATGTTTATGGATCTGACACAGTCAAGTGAAGCACTTTCCCTGATTTAAATGTTTTGATTAAAACAACTGCACTTCAGTGAAGTCCATTTGATTTTTTTTACCGGTTTCTATACTTTCCACAATAGATTCAATTGGTTCGTTGGTTACCTATCAGTTATTGCAAATATTCACGGGTATTGTTTTGTAAACGCACAGCTTTCAGAAATTGTGACGCCAATTTGGATAAACAGGAATGAGTTAAAACACCACAAACGGCCATATTTTCTTTAATCGAATACCATTTTTTATCCAAACGTTCTCTTTTTCACATAGAAATGTATTAACAACGAACAGATAGAAAACTTGATTCATTGGCTATCTCTATAGAAAACGACGAATCATGGCGGTTCCAAATTGAAAGACCTGTCAGGCATTCTTTTTCTCTTTATATTTACGCTTGCGAGGATGCATATCGTACAGGCTTTTGTGAGACGGACCCCACGGTACTAAATATCTTAACCGAAAAAAGTGCGTAAGTTCAAAACAATCCCTTTTATTTCAATATTGGGCTAAGAAATATTGAAAAGAAAAACATCATCGGAAGCTTCTTTCCGAGACGCTTTCAATGACGTTTTTCAATGCAATATTGTGTTAACATCAAATATACTATCCGTGTTTATCTGTTTTGATATACGCAAATTTTTTCCTTAACCCTTTCCTATACAATAACGACATTTGTCCACTTTGTTGCAGACGACTTTGGAAAACATTGTGGGAAAAGGAGAAATTATTTCTCCTTTTCCCACAATGTTTTTTTCACCCTATTAAAAGATGTTTTTTCTTCAATTTCATCACATTTTGAAATGTCGTCTGCAAACTCTTTCAATTTGGGACAATCGAAAACTTTGCGTTTAGTAAAGGGTTACGTTGTTTACTAAAACGTTACCCAGGTCACTAAATATAGGTCATTTCGATCATGAGTATGACTTGTTATACACAGGGTTGAATATATTTCAGTAATCGACAAGACTGGGAGCTATACTTTCAATATAAAGCTGCCAAACGACATTACCTGTCCACAGGGGTGCAACTTTCAATGGGTCTACGTAACAGGTATGTCTTACTGTGTATTACAGAAAACGGACAATTCCAAACAAGATTTCCTGAGAAAAACTAAGCGAATCCCCGAGGAAAACGGCTCAAATTCCTTGTTATCACTCTACCAAACAATAACGACATTTAACCACTTTGTTGCAGAGTACTCTGAAATACACTTTGGGAAAAGGAGAGATTGTTCGTAACGGGCAATTTCTCCTTTTCTAACAATGTTTTCTACTTTATTAGAATATTACTTTCCGATTTCATCACATTTTGAAATGATGTTTGCAAACTCTTTTTATTTGAGACAGTCGAACATTTGGCGTTTGGTAAAGGGTTAAGTACAAAGAATTTCAAACCTCATTTTCAAATAGCCTATGAAACATAATCCAGATTCAATTTCACTGGAAAATAAATTTCTAAAATAAACTAAAAATCCATTGAAAGCGAGAATGTTGTGGATTTAATGAGAGTAATTTCCACATGCAAACCTTTTCCAAGAAACATAACCTAATGCATATTCAATTTCGCAAAGAAAAACAATCTAATTGTGTAAGTTGTGAGTTAATTGTTTTCGTTTTACTTGGATAATTTCCACGGAAAACTTGCACATTTCCTTCACAACTAACACAACGAAACGGAAAATATAAAAAAATAAATAAATAAAAAAGAAATAAAAATAATCAAAATAATCTGAAAAATGAATGCGCATCAATATAAAAGAAAAGTTCTAGACATAATTGCTTATTGAAATAAGATAAGAAACACCAAACTGTTATCTTGCATGGACATGTATGACTTTTCTAACACCACATCTTGCTATTTTTTTCAGGCAACAGTCCAGGAAGTTTTCCTGAACATTTCGTGAATTGTGCCGACATCGCGATTATAGACTGCGAGGAATATCCGGTGAGAATCACACAATTCTCTTTAACCCTTTCCCAACAACATATTTTCGAATGTCCCAAATTGAAAGAGTTTGCAGACGACATTTCAAAATGTAATGAAATTGGAAAATAATCTTCTGATAGGCCAGAAAACATTGTGGGTAAAGGAAAAATTGCTCGTCACGAGCAGTTTTTCCTTTTACCACAATGTTTTCTAAAGTCGTCTGCAACAAAGTGGTCAAATGTCTTTATTATTTGGGAAAGGGTTGAAGAACATTTCTTTAAGGGCAATTTCCCCTTTTCCCATAATGTCTTCAATAGTCGTCTGCCACAAACTGTTTAAATGTCTTTATTGTTTGGTAAAGGGTTAACAAAGGTTTCTCTCATGTTTCGCTGGGTACTGGTTCATAATGTAACGGCATTATGGCAAGTTGTTGGTGAATACTGGTTAGTATTGGTCTGCAAGAAGAACAATGATCAGTATAAAGATTGTAAACTAAGTGAAAGATAGCCAAAACAGTATATTTTATTCATTGAATTTTGGTTTCGTCTTCTCAGACATTACACAATTATATTGCAGGAATTTGCAAGTGACCCAACGTGGTGTGGTTTAGGACCAACTGAGGAACTTACAAAGTGTAGTACAGGTACATTTTGAATTTCATTATTAAATCAGAGAATTGTTGAAGGCAGGTTTTGTGTAGGGCAATTGAGTCATTGAGGTAAACGTGTTGTCAGACTTTGGAAAAAGTCATGGAGTGTTTTGCGATTTCCTGAACCTTAAGTAGTGGAACACTCCATGAATGATCTCGATTATTAGATCATCAAGAGAAAAATTGTTGATACTCACTGTAACCGCTCCCGACTGGCCCTATGGTAGGCGTTATCAAATGACAACATGTAAATTGTAAAGAAGATGTATCTGTTTAAAAACCCGAAGCGAGAGTTCGGTGGTCATTTCTTTTCTCAAATCTGACCATGTTATCCCCCCATTGAATATGGTACAATTTTAAACCATTTTCACACAACGTGGGTTCAGTACAACACTATTATAAGCCCTTCTTAAAGATTCCGAACCAAGCCCCATGACATCAAAGGATGTTAAGAAGAACAGACAAAACATATACCTGAGTACTAGAGTAATAGAGAACATATGGTTGGTGAGGCTGAGAAAACTGTAAAGGCATGATATAGTTTATAAAGCTATTTCTGCTGCCGACGTCACAATTATTAAGATTATGATTTTTTTATAAGAGGTTAGGTATTTTTTTAGTTATCATACAACAACCCATTTATTCAATAAAACAAAACAGTGAAATACATTGAAAACATCTACACCATATATATATAATGTGTTTTCTAAGTGCGATAAAACTAAAGCACGCCCTCACAGTTTTCTCTACCTCATTGGATAAACTTTCTCCATCTGTAGACACACTTTATATTCTCTATTCATCTGGAAATCATGGCCTCAGGTCAAAGCGTGTTTGGCCAATGGAAGTATGTTGTCAAATCAAAAGAAAAGTACTGGCAACAAGAATACAAGGAAACAAAACAGATCCTTTCCTAATTAGTCTCATGTTAAACGAGGTTCTGATTTTCATTATTTTCATAGGGGCCTCCTTGGCCTAGTGGTTAGAGTATTGGACTTGGAAACACATGGTCCCTCTCTGCGTGGGTGCAATTCCCGGTGAGGGATATGGATTTTCAGAAGAGGTAGTCTCCCGACCGACTTATGGAATGCCGGTGGTTTTACCCTGCTTGACGAGCCCATATAGTCAGTTAAGCATCACTAAGAGTCGTGCATAGTACTATTACTGAAACAATGTTGACGCGATTTAAAACGTTTATAAGTAAAAATGATTATTTTTATACAATCTTGCAGCAGCAGGAGGAGGAGGTGGTTCATCGCCAGGGGGCGGTACTACCGGTGGAGAAGGCTCCTCCCAGGAAGGCGGGTCTACAGGCGGGGGGAGTGGCTGCCAGACAACGCCATCCAATGAGGACGAAGACTGGTTGAACCCTAACGACGGTTACACGGACACGTACGGCGGTTCTGATGGCGACGAAGGTTACAATGGAGGCTACGATGGAGGTGATGGACAAGGAGGAAATACCACTGATGGATACGGTGGCGGCAACACGAACTATAACGGTGGTACGTCGAACGAAACGAATGGCGGAGATGGGACAGATAACGGTGGTTACTATGAAAACGGTGGTAACTATGACAACGATGGTGCAGATGACAACGGTGGTAACTATGACAACGGCGATAATTATGGCGCAGGCGATAACTTTGGTGCGGGCGATAATCATGGCGCTGACGAAGACGATGGTGCAGGTGCAGATAATGGTGATGGAGACAATGCCAATGATGGGAATGCTGATAACGACGTTGTTGATGACTTCGCTGATGACGACGACGCTCCTTCCGGAAGTGGCCCATCGTGTGCCGAGTGTACGGCGGCCTCTAGTTCCACCTGCGACAACCCGTGCTGTGTGAAGCAGTTCGAGGGTCACACCTCAAGCTTTAACAGCTGGTGTAGCACCAACTGTAACCATTATCCGCCATACTGTCCTCCCTCCCTCTGTCAAACGGTCTGGAACGATCAGTGCGATAAACGCAGGACATTGAAGCGTCTTCTCATGCACCTTTTGAGTGAGCGCGGAATTACATTGAAATAAATGAAAATAACTCTTGACTTACTTTCGGGTACTTCTCAAAAATAGTTTATTTTCGGCTTTGGTGCATATTCTACGTAAGCGTGGAATTACATTGAAATGTTCAAAAATAACTGTTGATTATTTTCGGACACTATTGAAAACAAGGTTGACTGTACAAGATTTACAAATCGTTTTCGTGGATTCTCATTATTACAAAATTCCTTATCTTTGTTGGTTCTCATTTAAACCCTCTTCTCGAGACTATTCTGATGGCTACTCACAAGGAAAGGAACAGTAAAGAAATGGGGGAAAAATGGCAAGAAAAATACACTTGCTTTTTTGGACGTCCACCGCATCGCCCCTGGTCTAAACCCTGTACATGATGACCTATTGCTGAGTGGCGATGCACTGTTCTTAATTATTTGCAGCCGTTTTTATAAACATGCGTTTTGATATGATTCATGGATTTCATTGAATATAAAAACACACAGAACATTGTCCTGTATACGACTGTGCAGTGACGATAGATCCTTAGTTGGTAAACATAATCTATGCACTTACTTGAATGTATCTGAAAGTTTAATAAAACCTATTTGAAGCGACATGGTTGCATTTATGTTTTCTCTTTAATTGAACCATTGATGGTACGTGGTTTCCATGGGCCATTGGTTTGGTTGTTTATTTCGATTGTAAACCCATTTCTTAAAAAACAAAATTCGTTCAAAAGATTGACTGGTGGCTTCATAAAACTTTTTTTTTTCACGACATTAGTCATACGCTTGTATACCTTATACGGGGTTCGACGCTTACAGTGTCTGAGGATCAAAATGAAAGATGTGCGTTTCCTGAAGATCCCAAAGTGTTCGCTACTTGATGGTTGACCATGAATTTAATTGTAACAACAACGAATTTTGCTCATAATGAGCAAATTTCGTTGTTATCTCAATTATTTCAAATATCATTTGGTACAGCGGCCTTTAAAGAGTTTTATTGGAAGTAACCAACATATTGCTTTCAAGGATAGTGACACATACCCAACGTGTATAAAACCGATAGGCAAACCAAAGTTTTGCTTGATTTGCAGTTCAAAAGGTCTATCGAATCATAAGAAAGGTATCCTGATTTCACCCCTAATCTCTCTCTATGAGTTTTTACATCGCGTCAACATTATTTCAGTAACGTTTCTTTACCGGGTACATAATGCTGGAGGAAGAGCCCAAGATTGAATGCCCAAAAGGGCTTGTCAGACCAGGTAGAACCATTCGCTTTCTGTAAGTCAATCAGGAAACTACCTCTCATGGAAGTTCAAATGGCGTCATCGGAATTTGAACCTTGGCATGCAGTGATAGCCCATGTGATTTCTCAAGTTCTTCAGCACTCTAACCACTAGGTCACGGAGGTCCCTCCTGATTTTATAGGTTTGTCAGCTCAGTCCGATGATATGATTCCATGTTGATTCTTTGGCAAAACCTTATGACGTTATGATTTTCACAAAATATATGAATAGATTATAGCTCCATATGTTTACTGATAAAAGACAACATACGATTTGCTTGAAAGAAATGACCAAGTTATACGCTGCATCCCTAACATCATAATGATTTATTTCAACTCATATGCTGCATTGTCAAAACAACATGTTGAAACAATACTATATACTTTTATACAAATAAAGTAGGCCTAGAATATGAAAACACAATTGATTCACTAAGCGATCATACATCTAAGGATTTACACTCTATATGGGGTCGATCTGCTTTTGGATCTGAATACATTATAATTCACTGTATACACACTAGGTCTGAAAACTTAAAAACGAACAAATAGTGCTTCCAATGGCGTTAGTCCAGTGCCCATCATACAACAGCAAAGCTGATGAAGTTGATAAAAAAATAAATTTCACTTTTTTTTGTTTAAATTTACTCACATCTTTGAAAAAGCAACAAGGAGAATCTGTAAGTCTTTTCATTAATCTTTTAACTCAATATAGGTATAAAAAGCTTGTATTTTCAGAAGTTTGTTCATTTTCTTCAAAATGAAAACTGTTTACAACTTAAAGGGTAACGACTTAATATATCACTGTTTGGAATCAAACAATATTATATGCAGATCCTATTAAATGATAGTTGTCACTCGTAACAATGCTGTCTATGGTTGGCGACAAACGACCACAGGAACCGCCGAATGATGTATGACGTAATCGCTGACGGAGCCGACCAAGGTTCTCCGAAGTAACCCGAGACCACGACTTCCTGTTACGATGAGTGACGCCCCTTCCTCTTCCGCCATTTTACAAATCACCTCACCAGGCTTCCCGCTATTATTTCTCACTTTATAGGGCAGCTGAAATAAATGGCAGAAACATGGTTAGCTGGTTAGAACAACAAACAATAGAACCTATGTTTGTGTATCACGTGACTTTTCTATCCAGGTGACCGCCACTCGTTTTTTTCGAGCGATCATCGCTATTTCTAGACATAGCTCGGATGTAAATAATTAAATCAAAATGTGTGCTTCACAATTTGTGAAAAAAAGCACTTTGAAACATCGATATCAAATAACACAAGCATTATACTGCCATGATAATGTGGTGTTTCGCTTAGTTTTAACATGTTGTTTCCTAATCTATTACTCATTTACCCAGTTTTTGAGCGCAAGTATGCTTTTGATTCAAATGTCCTTTTAAAATCACTTGTACTGTTCTTAAAGGTGGCATAATTAATCAGTACATTTGTGTTAAACGAAGATGATTTAAATACTGGTTCCTCAATTTCAATTTCATCGTACTTAGTTGTTTCTTTAAGAATATTACCTTTTAACTATGTTGAAATTATTCTATGTGTTTATGTATGTTGTTAAATGCATAGAATGTGGAATAAGATTATTGTATTGCAAAGATATTCCCCATTCCCATGATGCAAATCGTTACCGCCATTTTAGACGTTGACATTGCTTTTCAAGTCGTGAAACTATCCTCGGTATTCGGGCTTCATTTGAGGAAACTATTGATGACAATCATTATTTCGGGAAATACAGCAGACCATGCGTGGGTTTTGAACCTGCAACCTACGGGTCCGTTATCCCAGCACCATTGAGGACGTGGGAGGAAGTTATGATATTTTAGCAGCGTAGGTGTTGAGTATTCGCTAGCAATCTTCAAAACTCTCGAATTGCATTCAACGTATTAATGTATGTAACCATAGACAATCAGGTGGGCGAACCTTATTTTTTTTTGCTCTCACGTTTGTTTGAAATACCATGACAGTTGAAATGGGTCTAGAGTTCTGTTGTTGTTTTTTGGTTTCATTTAAGCGACTCCTGTCTCATTATTATATGTGTGTGTTTATACACATATTTAGTAAGAAACTACCTATACTTGTAGTTGATCTTAAACAAGTCTTTTCAATTCTTCCCAAGTACTTGTTTAATAATGCACATTTTGAGCCATAGAAAATGCTAATCAATTCACAATTCAAGGTCTGTATAGCCTTTATAAAAGGATGTATTTTGTATGGTTTTGTAGTATCATAATGCTTGTTGATCTAATGGGACATGAGTTATACAACTCTTAACTACACTGTACATACCTAGCTTCCTTGATCTGTATTCTGATTTACATTAGAGGCTTATTTCATATACTTGCAACATAAAACATACCATAGCCTTCTTTGCCTTTTCCCGACTTATTGGTGAGTGTTATCTAATATTCTCACAATATTGTACATACCTTAGCTTCCTTGGCCTTTGTTTCGAACGACTTTATCAACTGTGTGGATTTTTCCATGAGATCCCGAGCTGCATCCTGGAGTGCGACCGGATCTGGAAATAACGTGTGACTTGATGGTATAACATTTCCCCCATTGTTCCCAAAGACATTTAACAGGCGATTTTATAAACAAGGACTGGTGATTGGAAGGAAAATCTTTTGTTTCCATTCGTATTTAATCGCCCTTTCCAAAAAATGATCAGTTAAGTCCCATTGACAGTTCATTTTCCCCCTAAGAACATAAAAAGCCATGATGTAATGTCGCTGAAAGTCGTTTTTTTTGGAAATAGACTTTGCCAACAAACTGCAAATCATGGATTAAATGTATATCTGCAATAAAAACAAACAACAACAACAACAACAACAACAACAACAACAACAACAACAACAACAACAACAACAACAACAACAACAACAACAACAACAAGAACAACAACAACAACAACAACAACAACAACAACAACAACAACAACAACAACAACAACAACAACAACAACAACAACAACAACAACAACAACAACGGCGACGACAACAACAACAACATCAACAACAAAACAATATTAACAACAACAACAACAACAACAAAAAGCAGAAGCAACAACAACAACGATTAACAACAGAATAAAATGTAATTAAACAATGTTCGTATGATTATGGTCTTATTTTTACTGTGAACAGTCGCGTCGTAAAATATACAATGGTTTCTACATTACAGTCGCGTTGTAAAATATATAATGGTTTCTACATTACAGTCGCGTTGTAAAATATATAATGGTTTCTACATTACAGTCGCGTTGTAAAATATATAATGGTTTCTACATTACAGTCGCGTTGTAAAATATATAATGGTTTCTACATTACAGTCGCGTTGTAAAATATATAATGGTTTCTACATTACAGTCGCGTTGTAAAATATATAATGGTTTCTACATTACAGTCGCGTTGTAAAATATATAATGGTTTCTACATTACAGTCGCGTTGTAAAATATATAATGGTTTCTACATTACAGTCGCGTTACAAACACCTTTTCGATATTTAGAATCTTTTGGATTTCATTAGACTAGCCACTGAAAGGGGACAGAAAACAATTACTGATTTACAGGGTATACGCATGGTTCAAGACTCTAGGCTTATTTATGTTTGGTAACTCCATTTCTGTCACAGTATTGTCAACAGTCGTCATTTGGCACAAGGGCCAACAATGTCACTTTCATAAGGATACATTTAAGGAAAATGTGTAACTTACCACCAAAAGGAAGATTTCCTGTTTCTTGAACATGGATAAATACAACAAAGTCCCTCGGCTGCCTCACGTTTTCTAAATACCCTGGTAGACAGAGAGAAGATTTATACAAGTATAGTATGGTAAATGTGTGTGTTGATTATTAAGCATAGATGACCATGGTGCGAACGGTAATCAACATTAAATTATCTATGAAATACTAAGATATAGGCAATTAATCTTGACCGGTTTTAGTTCATCTTTGTATTTTAATTAAATAAATGTGTTTTATGTCCATCCCTCCCATAGTTTCACTGAACATGCACTTCCACCATATAGACGTTCTTGGGAAATAGATGATTAAAATCTTTTCTTAATCAAGACATTATACTTATACGTATATATGTACTCATTTTGAGTAATCCTATCCATTTGTATCAGTTGTTTTAAGGTTTTCTGTACCAGAGGAACAGTGTGAGGTATTGATGAATAGGCAACCCGGGAGGGGGGTCTATATCACACATGCCTTAATCAACGCATTTGTTTAGAGCAATTTCTTTATTTTTGAGTGTGGTATCTGAGGTCCTCTGCAACATAGGGGAAATAAAAGGTAGTAATGAGTAGACGACTTCGAGTATAGTCTATTATCAGCCTACTACAATTAATGCCTTCAATAAAACTTCATCTGACATTTTGTAACAGTCGGTATTTAGTTCCTTTAGACTGACGGCATTGTGGTATTGGTCATTTGAAGAACAATCAAGGACAAATGAAGAGCATAATGGTAGATTTCTTTATCATCAGAAAGGTTCCGCTTGAAAATTTAACATCGAAAATCGTAGTACAAAAAACTACGAATCTGTGAGGCAGGCACCTGTATACTTGCTACTAGGCCACGGAAAACCCCGTTTATACTATACGTATAGTGTGAACAAATTCACTTGGCGTGGAGGACCTCTATTATCATAGTTTCACACTACATTTGCGATAATTAACTTATATCGCGTCATCCAACTCTAATTTATTCTTGAATGAAGGTCAATGTCAGGTGAATTTGTCCGCGCTATAGATATCACTTACCAATCATTTACACTTGAGCTAACATGTGTATAGAGTTGAACATGTCACAAGATACAATCTTATTTGGGAAGCAATTTTGAAAAAAAAAAGAATATTTGAAACTTTCTCCCTGACAAGGCTGGTCCAATTTTAATGCAAGATATCCATAATGTAAAAATAACCTATAAGATATGTGAATTTGTAGAAACTATTGTAATAAGGGAGAACGTTTCCCGCCACTAACACATTGTTCAAACTTAAAAAACATAGCAATAATGTAATTTAGTTTTAGATTATATACATGAAAATTAGGTTTGATCTAACGCAAATATTTTCCTTGTGTCGTTTAGTAAAACAATACCCAAGTTTTGAAACTCGCTTTAAAACATTGCTTTTGCGACAGCGCATTAGACAGTACGTAGACAGATTAAACATTTAAAAAACCTGTGGGAATCAAACAGTCAAATCGAGAGGTTAGACATGAAGATGTGCTTCCATCTTTTACCATTCTACCAGCATGTTGAATGAAGAAAGTACAAAACACGATTTATTATGCAAACATGAAACGGAAGTAGAGGCAGAAGCAGAAGTAGTTACGAATATTTTCAATGTATTTCTTTACCCTCAAAATACGATTTTTTTTAATATAACTAAATAAGTGATTACAAAAACATGGTTATCAATAACGAAAACAGTATATAATAAAAAAAGATACTTACAGTCGAAGGTTAAACTAGAATTTTCACTGCCATCTATCGCAATCACGACAACTCGTTTATCCGCCATGTTTAATTAAAGTAATGGTCTACGTGCGTATAATGTTGGAGTGTTTGAGGAGTCGGCGAATCGAAACCATTTATTAAAGATGGTTTTCACGCTTCATAAACATTAATTTACGGTATACTACTTTTTGACTCATTTGGACACACATTCAGTAGATGATTTTAGATATTATCGTGAAAAACGAGACTTTCGAGACGTTCGATGCTACGAATACATGTACATGTATATCGTTCTGCCCTATGTCAAACAAAAAATATGTTTCGTACTTGATAATGTGTGTCCGTTTTGCATTCTTTTAACACAAAGTCATCATAAAATGGAATAAATGAATTCATCGCCTATCATTTTTTTATGATATTGAAATATCAAATGTCACAATCTCGGTTCTGTAATTATGATTGAGAAAGCCATGGCATATATATTGACGGAAGAAAACTTACAGTACAATGACTTTCCCTGGTTTGCTGTCTACTGTAATTCTAGTATACATTAACATCTATGAGCCCTTATTACGCAATGCACCAATGTAGAGGATGAATTCGCACTTGGAACCAAATCAAAAATGCTGGGACAAAAACGATGATAACACGAAAACTATCTTCCTTTTTTTTCAATGGTTACCACGGTTTCACATTAATTGTGCATAAAGCGTACATCAGTATCATTGTTTTTTTTCCCAACCATTACTTATTGGTAATGAACACTTTGGTTGGATGGGCACTGTACGAAAAGGCCGAACAAGAATGAGCCTTTTCGATCAATGTCTGACATGGTGCCATGGCCCTAGTCAAGCCGTAGATATTTAATTCTACAGAGTTAGAGCTTGGATTATCCGATTTACCAAGGACCATGATTCGGTATTTGTATATTGTCATATCAATGAGCCAAGCTAGTCTGTGTCTGATTTTCTACCTGCAGCCGTTAAACCCCTTACTCCACGATAACTTACTTTGGTGCATCTGTAATAGATGTATGATTAAAGAAACCACTGTGACAAAATGAGAAATTGCTTGTCACAAGCAATTTTTCATTTAATCACAGTAGTTTCTACTAAATATTACAAAGAAAACTATTCTCATTTTTTACTTCTGGAGCTCGTTGAACCATAAGAAATAGTTATTGAAAATCTTAAATGCTGCATTTTATGCGTAGCATTGGCCTATACTATATCTACCCGAGTAAATTGGTTCCCGCTACAATCCGACATTTATATCTGTGGGGACGATAACTCTGCATAGGAGATTGGGGCCTATAAGATACACGAATATGCCTTATTGACTGATTGTAATGATCTGGAGATATTAGCCGTGATTCAAATCCTTTACTTTGTTTATTGTTTCAATACGACTTGCTCTAAAGGATGAACGAAAGATGCCGTTAACTTCGCCGGTCTCTGTATTTCTGTACATATAGGAAAAGGTCGATAACTAAATCAATATGGCATGCCCTTATTTCATTAATGTTTAAGGACTGAGAATGAATAGTACATTAATTGAGATATATGGTCTAAGGCCGAATCATTTTATGAAAAACACTAAAGATAGGGCAATATGTCAAACATTGTTAAGAACAAAGAAGGTGCGCCGGACAGAGAGCTTAGACCTCATCATTCGGTGAGTTCCCAGCTTAATGATCTACAGAAGAATCAACGAGAAGCCAGACGTTTCATCAAGATGCAATTACGGACCTATAATTGCCTAGTGTCGTCTGCTATTATAACCAAGCTAACTAAGATCCGAAATATCAACTATGATCTTTTACGAAAAGCAATATTTCGGCATGATGTACAACAAATGGACTAATTAGCATTGCTAGATTGTCAAAGAAACGTATGTGAAATGTCGCTGTTATATAACTAACACATCGCTGAAAACACCATTTAACTTCAGTCATTCGAAACAATCATTTTCAAGAGTTCGAGAGTTTCGAGCTTCATATAGTTTTAATGCAGTAATGCATAATTAAGCTTTAATCTTGTTCATTTTACGTTGATTGCTAAATATGTCCGTACAACCTATTTAAGGTAATATACTCATAATTCGCCATTTTGAAACTCTTTCTTTGTCGGATTACTTCGGTCATTTTCGGTATACATCGGTCGGTGCCGGAACCATTCGCCTTTCACTGAATAGTTTCGATCACGGCCAATGTATACCGAAAACGACCGAAGTAACCTGACGACAGAATTAGTTTCAAAATGGCGAATTATGGGTATTCTTCCTCAAACCACTTTCGATGAGGCTTATTAAATACGTATCTAGTCCTCAAGCTTCGCAACAGAATAAAGGTGGCAAGATGGACCCCGCAACTCGCAGGAATTGAACCCACGACCCTCGTGTTGAGTAAGTGAGATTTTGAAGGAAGGAAATATAAGTGCCCCCCTCCAAAAAATAAATATAAAAGAAATGGAAGATAGAGTTGTAGGGTATAGGGGTCAGATGGAGGGATGGGAGACAACATTCGTCCTTTACCTGTGGTTGGTTCATGTAAAGAATATAAGTTTAATGTATATGTTTATGTTTGAGATTTATAATTCCGTCAACATTAGGTCAGATACTAATGTGATTAACTTTTATCCTTTATGGAAATTTGTGACAGGTCAAGATCTAAATCAACAAAAGACACAAAACAACCCATACAAATAATACAAATTGTCGACTGTCCCAAATTGAAAGAGTTTGCAGACGATTTTGAAAATGTGATGAAATTGGAAAATAATCTTCTGATCGTCACGAGCAATTTCTCCTTTTCCCTCAATGTTTTTTAAAGTCGTCTGCAACAAAGTGGTCAACTGTCGTTATTGCTTGGGAAAGGGTTAAATCTTCATCAAGAGGTTTGAAGAATTCATGGGATGGGTTCAAGTCACGTTTCTATTATCTGTATAATGGGCTGGGCATCAGTCCGTATTTCGGATTAAAAAAATCGTTTTAAATGAAATTCAATGACAAACGAATGTCATAATAAACAATTGGTCCTTACAGTTGATTTAGTTTGGTTTAAACTAATTGATTTAACGTTAATTGTGAAACAAATTCTTGCAACATTGAACTGTGCATTATTGTTCTGTTTTCTGTATACATAACACGTACTCTCACTGAATGTGGATCATTTAAGGTCGCAAGGCAGCTCCCACTACATGTACTAACGGAATTCAAACCCACGAGACAAGCGCTCTATCCATAGACTCACTGTCTCCCATAGTTAATCATCCAGTTGGTAAGATTCCGATTTTCTTATTCGTTTACATTGGTTTTACATTCCGTCCACATCTATTCAGTTATGTTGCGATGTCCGATTCATAATGATAAAAGAAGATCCCATGCCCAATTGTTCATGAGAGATGGCCAAGCCGGTTAGAAGCACCAGGTTTCCGTAAGTAAGTCGGGAGACTACGATTCCGATTTGGAAACAGGGATTCCTGTCATAGTGGCGACGGACGGTCATGATTTAAGTGACATACTGTTGAAAGCGATGTTTAACTTCACGCTATCTTTATATGACTCTATGAAGCAATTTCATTGTTTGGAGTAAAACTTTCTTGGTTCTTTAAATAATCGAGTTAATGAAAAGGCGTGATTGTAATAGAGGCATCATTTTTCTTAATTTGTGTTCGATTACTTCATTAGGTCACCTCAAGCATGTGCGGGACCGTAATAAGGGGGACATAGCTAGAGATCATGATGACCAAATATTTCATTCTGAGTGGCCAAGTGGTTAATATGGCGCATTAAGAACTTTAGAATCCCTGGTTCGAATCCCACCGACACCTCTGGTTTCGTCGGATTGACCTTTAATATTAAAGTCACTTTAGAGCCCTAGCCTAGTACTGGTGGATCCAGGAAAGCCATTACATAACTGAAAATTGTTGATACGCATTTAAACACCATACAAACCATATTTCATTCTTGCCTACGAGGAAGCATTGTCATGGCGACATCATAGACAGGGTTTTGCATAAGCTTGTCATTCGCAAGTGTCCACACAGTCGATTAGTTATAGGGTTCTGAATTGAAAGCGGTGACATGTCAAGAAACGTTTCGACTTGACAGATCTTCCGAAGGAGAAAGTATGCATGGAATTCTTGCTTACAAATATCTCTGATTCACCCTTAGAATGCCGGGTAATTACAAAAATGATTTTCTGTGACGTCTGCTTTATTAAACCTTAAATAACTGCTTAATTTGGCGAGGAAAGATACCCAGAGTAGCAAACATGTTAGATCACAGGCGAGCCGCCAATTTACTTGGCGGCTGGCGGCTTGATCTAACCTGTTTGCGTAAGCACGAAGACGGTTCAAGGACTATAAGGGTTAAGGTCAAAGCAATAGTCAATGGGACTCTTGTGTAAGATAAAGTACAACTTATTTTGCTTTCACGTTTTAATATAATCTCCGATACACACTAATATCATGATTACAATAGAGTTATCTAATGTGATTGTTTTGCTTTATCATCAATTGATAGCATAAGGGAAGTTAGCCTCTGCCATGACTCATTGTTCACTTTCGCCCATGATCAGGTTATAAAATCTACAATGTGATAAGAGATCGAACCTCTGTTATTCTAGGATACATGCCATTATGTTATATATGTTATATATCTTATTTACTATGTGATCTTGTTGTCAACCCATAATAAAAATCATATGCTTTCAGGGATCTGCCAGAAAAATCCCATCGCGTATCTTATCGTAAATTACAGTAAAACCTGTGTACAGTGGCTTGTGGCACCTTAACCAGGCCTTGCCATAGTAAAGATTTCATTAAGTGACTTATAGGCCTATTGGGCTGGGTGCTACTCAATTGGTCATATATATCTATGTAGTTTTACTCTATTCACACATGTCATTTTAAAAAAGAAAATATTATCTATATGTTATGAATTTGACTTAACTAGCATCATAAGCAATACGAAGACTAAACTAGGTATTTTACAACCCATATACATAAAACCCACCCAGTACATGTATTTGGTCAAGTACCCGTAAAAAACCAAAGACTTTGTATGGCTTATGATTCAATATAAGACAAATGATTTGCGACCCGTATATTTAGCCCACCAAGGGCTGGATTTAGTATGTAGAACTATTTTTACGTTCTACGAGCTAACCAAGAGATGTTGCTATCACGTGATATGCCATGCTGTAAGATCTGTTAAGTATTCATATTTATGGACGAGATCAAAAGGCTTGAACAGACCTTTATGGGGCTTAAGGCTGAGTCAACAGTATTCCAGTTAGTTTAAAACTTTCCTGGATTTCACCAGTACTAAGCAGGGTTCTGCAGTGTCTTGGCCAATGACACTTCCACGAAAGTCCTTCACCTTTAGCACTGAGCAATGCAAGATCCTCGTTTTGTCATCACGTACTTCTGGTTATTATGTTATACCTGTCCATGCCATTGTTAGTATCTAATTCATGTCCTTTGCCTATAGTACTTTGTTAAACTCAATATCGTTTAATTGATCGATAACATATACAATGTATCACAACACTATTATAGGATTAATACATAAATCGCAACAGTTCGGTCTAGGCATGGCGACAGACGAGTACGGGTACTTTGGAATGGTGAATGATGTAGTCACTGACGGAGCCGAGGAATGTTCTCCGGACTTTCCCGAGCCCACGAGTTCCGGTTACGATCAGCTCCGCACCTTCCTCCTCCGCGAACTTGCAGATCACCTCACCAGGTTTCCCGGTCCCTGTTCGGAATTTTCCGGGTAACTGAAACAGATTAATGTGTATGTTTGTATATTGTTTAACGCGTTTTCAATCTATTTTAGTTATGTTACAACTTTCTTTGATCCATAAGTAAAGTATCTTGCAAAAGGGCACTCTAAACGAAGCCAGAGGTATCGAATGCACTCGAACTCGAGACCATCAGTCCATCTTAAGCTCTGGGTCACGCAGGACCCTAATAGAAACGGAACAACCGATTGGGGCGTATAACTTCCTTTGTCAATTCAACCTCTGCTAAATATAACTTCGCTATGAATTATAAGATTGGAATCGGTAATTTAACCAATGTCTTCTGGTTTAAACGGGCTCTGTTACAGATAACATTGTTTGTAGGTGCTTGTTCACAGATGTTATGAAAATTTATCCCAAAAGGAGAAATTATTTGGATAAAAAAAGAAAGTTCTTATTACGAAGATATTCTACTCTTTACAAAGTTTTATACTAATATAAGTCAATGAATGACCGAAGGTCATGGAGAATGGCGGTTTCATTATCACATTCAGATATAACTTTAAATCCATTTTCACAATGTACTAATCGTATCCCATACACTAAAGCCGCCATTCGGAGCTGCTTCATTCGTGGACAATGCAGACCATTCCATGCAAACTGAACTCATCGGGTCAATCCAATGAAAACACCACTGACATATGGAAACCGTCATTTTGCTTCCTACAAGACTACTTTCATTTTAGTTTCATTCCCAAACGGAACTTTCAATTGCAATATCTCAACAGACATTTGATAAAGGAAATACAATCTATCGCAACTTATACTTTCACTATTAAGCATGAGTAACCGACCGAAGAAGATGACTTAAAACGGTGTTCATTAATTCACCATTTATTGAAAATACTCAAAGTGGACGCTCATAGGAAACGTATTAGCCGGGACACATAAGACACAATTTGCAACCCTACACATATGTACGAGGTACATTCATCAGGCCACAGAAAGTCCCGAATAGTTACGGTTGCATTCCATGTTTAACATCAAATCCGTATCTTTACCATTATCAGGTGTGTGATCTTTGATTTCGTAAATTTGTTCAAATTGAAAGCAATACTGTTTTTTGTTCACACCCATTAGGACCACCTTGTAAAGACGAACAGTATCGGGAATGGGGAGGAAAAGCAGATATATGGAAGGGAGAATATGTTTTCCTTTCTGTGTTAACCCTTTCCCAAACACCAAACTTTCGCCTGTTCAAAATTAAAAGAGTTTGCAGACGACATTTCAAAATGTGATGAAATTGAAAAAAAAAATCTTCTGATAGGACAGAAAACATTGTGGGAAAAGGAGAAATTGCTCGTTATGAGCAATTTCTCCTTTTCCCTAATTGTTTTTCCAGAGTCGTCTGCAACAAAGTGGTCAAATTATTGGTTGTGAAAGGGTTTAATTACCGCCCCACTCTCAACAGCATAGCACCAATCAATAAGGACAAGATGTAACCTCTGCGTTACAGGGCCGACTCTTCAGCTCAAGGTTATGGTCTTGGAACTTCATCCTGGCGAACCCGGAGGGTAAGAGATGATATCTGCTTTTTCTCTCAAAATCTAATAATGTGTCTTTATTTTTAATAACCGGTTCTATTTTGAAAATATGTTTTAAGCACTGTAAAAGGAGCACACGAGTATACTGGTAAATACCTTGGCTTCCTTCAGTTTAGCTGTGTACTTGGCCTCCAACGCCTTCAGTTTAGCCTTTACCTCGGTCAACAGCTTGTCCACAACAGCCGGACCTGAAACAAAATGGCGGTATGAGCTACAATATGAAAACGATTTTAAAAATTCGGTTGTAAAGAAAATGGATGGTGTTTAGTATTACGTCAACAAAATTTCGATTATTTTCGGCTTTCTAGAAATTCTCCAGTACCAAACAGACCTCTGCAGTGTCTTGTCCGATGCCCCCTCCCCCTTCTCCCCACTGGAGCATGCAGGATCCCAAAGATAATGGAGAGTATTCATTAAAGAATTTCCATAAAATGAAGGCGACCTTCTGCATGTACACTGGATAAGCAGAGGCAAAATGTTTCATTCATGAATACACTTTATTACATTTAGGAAGCTTTGTAGAACAAAAGATATCTTCTGTAACCAGGACTGGAGTAAAATCGAGAAACCTTCGGCATTTTGGTATTTTGTTTTGTAGAGGCTTCAAGCCACTTCCAATAATATTCCAATCATTTATATCAAGGAGACAGGCTGATACGTGAACCTTGTCAAAGAAATGTTAACGCACTGTCGATATATGTTTATATTCGATATGATGGAACGAAGGGATGATGCATGTTTTGTGTCTATTGTAGTGGGATTAAGGGGCGATGCATGGTGCGTGTGAAGAAGTCGTAATCCAGAAAGAGAAACTAATCAAATAACACTCTTGGCGCTCTCTGGAAAACCAGCCCTGGTTTATCTGCAAAGTGTGCAGGACTTATTTAGCGTCAGATGTGTGGTAAATATAAGCTGATCCAGAATGCCACTTTTGTAAAGCGAGTGTTATCGAAACGAAAAGCAAGTTTTATTCAATATCAATCACAATTCACTAATGTTTTTTTTATTAAGATCTTAATCATTTATTTCTGTAATTCAAAGTTGCGTTAACTTTGGTGTGAGCCTTTTAGTGACAATGAGCGGAGTCTTGGGAGACCATAGAATCGATAGACACGGATTTCGGATCGATTTGTTCTGTTTCCCAAGTTTTGATTAATCCACACTAGAAATGATGCATATGTTACATTCCCCCTCTCTTTTCTTTCTATTTTTTTTGTCTTTGAGT
This sequence comes from Cerastoderma edule, assembly GCA_947846245.1. Taxonomy (NCBI): domain Eukaryota; kingdom Metazoa; phylum Mollusca; class Bivalvia; order Cardiida; family Cardiidae; genus Cerastoderma; species Cerastoderma edule. The sequence continues at coordinate 36,762,965 of OX401413.1, read as the reverse complement.
TAAGGCCATGGTTCCTTTCAGAACTACATTATCAGAATTATTTCATTTGAAATCAACAACATACAATAAAAAGAGAGGATGACAAAAACGATATTCTCCGCTAGAAATCAAAACAAATGCACTCTTTTATAATAATGATAAATGCAGACTATGTCATTTTTTCATGAAATCCTGTTTTGATGAAAGAATACAATACTATCCCAACAAATAATGTCAATATTTACAATATAAGCCAGGAAATTGCGTTTGGTATTTCGGATGTACAATTGATCACGAAGTTTGTTGATATATTTCAGCGACTTTGGACAACTCTACTAAATCTGTCAGAAATAAATGTTTGGACTCAAAGCGAAGCCTTTGTCGATGACGTAATTACATATTCTCTTTACTTCATTTCATTTCTATAGTGTTTTTTATGATCCAAGTGACTTAAATGCCATACGTGGTCGGGTGTAATCATTCTCGTTTGAAATTCATAATGGTTAGGAGATACTTATCGAATGCCCAAAGCGAATCTTAAGTAAGGCGTTCACTTATGTTTGGTATTGCATTAAATCTGCGATAAGAACTTGTGGAGGAATCATTCCAAATGATTATAACAAATAATTTTCATAGCCATTAATCATTGCAAAATGTATAAAAAATCGAAGTGGAAAAATAAGCTGGCGAAACATTTTGAATACAGGAAACGATTAATTCATTCTTCAAGAAATCATTCATAATAAGGAAGAGCCCAAATCGATCCTTTTTGTAAAAGAATATTTCTTTCTTTTTCCCTGTGGATGTTAAAGAATAATTCGTAGTTATTAGTTTATGTTCTACTTGGAACACTATCACGATTGATGAAAATGTCTTGCTATTTATCGGTCAGCCGACTACTACTTGGGTCGATAATAGCCTTTACAGTACTGGAACAAACTTCATGCTTTTGCAAACATGTTAGATCCCGGCCAGCCGCCAAGTAAATTGGCGGCTGGTCTGTGGCGGCTGGCCTGTGATCCAACCTGTTTGCTACGCTGAGTATCTTTCCTCGTCAAAATTAGGTAAATGTTTGGGAAAGCAAACGACAGAAAACTATATGTTTAGAAATTTACTCATCATTCTAAGGGTTAGACCCAATTCAATGTTGGCCAATCTAGAAGTAATACAACATTCGGAACTATTCAAGGATCCATCGCTTTGTGTATAAACAGACTGCCTCAATCAAATACGTCTGGACAAAAAACCCTAATCAAATTTCGCTTCAAGCCAATCACCACTCCCAACATTCAAATTGTCGTTCTGGCGGTTATTTGTCTTCACCAAGGGTCGTTATAAGCGGACAGAATCCCGAAGACTGACCATTATTCCGCCCATCTGCTTCCATTATGTCTTCAAATCCACTTGACCTAAAACACGGGCTACCCATGAGTAGTATCCAGCCAGGAAAACGAAGATGGGGGTGATTTTATGCCATTTTCATCAATTTTCTGTCACATCAATCAATGCATATGCCAATACTAATGGCATTCTGGCGAGACGAGACGTAATCTATGCTAACAAACATAGGGTGGTTCATAAGAAAATATTTAAATATAACATGCACATTTCTCCGTTATGATCTTTTATAAATATTACTACATTATGTACATGTCATCTAGTATATCCCTGTACAAGCACTGCTCTAAAATACGACGGTTGGTTTTGTTTGCCGTGAATACCTTTATGGGTACTTCCTTTTCAGTGTCCAGGTATATGATTTCCTAGAAATATTACACAAGTAAGGCGTTTAAGGATACTCTGTCATGTTCGTAGAAACCATGTTTATGGCATATGAGAATATGCAAACCGGAATCAGATTTTAAACTAAAATAGGACTTCATTAAACACGCATTCATTACACATGAGAAAAAAAAGACAATGTATACTTATTTTGCTTTACATTCGTGTTTTTATGAAGACCCCCTAAAACATAAATATTTCTATTTGCTTTGAATTCCAGAAATTAATGTACAATCACGAGCCCTAAAGCATTTTGGTAACGTGAATAAGGCATGTGTTCAATAATAAGAAAAAAACTGTTTAGGACTATTTGTCTGACGGAAACCACTCTTATAATTGGAAAAAATGCGGGTCAAATCCAGAAACATCCTATTTAAAGATAATAAATATGTTATCAATAACAAAACCAACATGTGAAAATTAGGTACGATTTAATTACTGAATGCACAGTTGGTCCAAAATTACAGCATTGTTAAATAGATCATTTTTTGATAAATGACAACTTATGCCTTATAGTAATTGTGGTGGTAGCAAAAATTTTTGAGAGACATTCATTTAAAGTTTATTGTGTGTAACCATGTTTTCTTTACAGAATTAGTACACACATTTTAACGTGTAGGGATAGAAGTCCATCAATTTTCGTTCGCCTGCAGGTCATTCGCGAGTCAAACCAAACTCTCATTCGCAACGAACGCTCACGTTTGCAGAGATATTTCCATTCTAAGATTTACGGTATTTCGCAAACTCTTCGATACCGGTTTCCTTATTGAACGAAAGACCGGTCACCAGCCCAAAAGACGTAAAGTGACGTTCAACCGAAGCGTTAGTGATTTATATAGAAGCAAGGAAAGAAACAAATTGATGCATGAGTATTGGTTGTATTTCCAAACTAGATTTGTTACCATGCCAAGAAAAGATTTCTCTAGACAACAGCGTAAACAATACACAGATTTGAGGATAGTCAATTGTATTTTAGAGAGCTTGAAGGGAGTGGTTGACTCCTATATGGTATTTCTATTAATATGTGACCATGCCTTGTCAAGTATTTCGCATTTTTGTTTCAATCAAAAAGGTTTGTGAAGATATATATGGTGTTTAATGAGTGTAAAGCAACATTTGAAATGTCATTCAAGGACAAGGAAAGTAGAGAGTTTACATCATTTTTTTCTATTGACAACAGCCATATATGTGATGCACAATATTATTCTGAGAAAAATAATAATAAAAAAAAAAAAGTGAAAACTATTGTGACGAAAGGACAATGCGCTCCTAAAGTGACCCTTTTACAGTTGTTCATAGATACTATAAACATATCATTGAACCATGTACATGTTTCAATATGTCGTCTATACTATAAACATGTCATTGAACCATGTACATGTTTCAATATGTCGTCTATACTATAAACATGTCATTGAATCATGTACATGTTTCAATATGTCGTCTATACTATAAACATATCATTGAACCATGTACATGTTTCAATATGTCGTCTATACTATAAACATGTCATTGAACCATGTACATGTTTCAATATGTCGTCTATACTATAAACATATCATTGAACCATGTACATGTTTCAATATGTCGTCTGCTGTTGCTATAAATAAGGACTAAACGCAGTAGTGTTAGTATGTTTGTTTGTAAATTGTAACAAAATCTAAGTTTATCTATGTCTAAATTCGTATGTATTTAGTCTATTTATGGTCATTTTGAGGACATGGTTAGTTTCTCTAATAGATATACTAAATCAGGTATTGTACATTTAGTAATCCGAGCGGAGATATGGTTATTATCGATCACAAATCGGATTCCATCACATGATCTGATAATGAATCCGTATTCACCGAATGTTAGACAGCTGTCAATGAGTCTGAGCCTTGGGACTTAATATTCCATTAATTCTCCCTTACTTTCTCAAGGGTTGGATAGGCTCAATCGCAAGTATTAACTGATTATTTCAAACCCTTATAGTGCTGTAACCGACTTCATGCTTATGCAAATAGGTTAGATCCAGGCCTAGTGAATTGGCGGCTGGCCTGTGATCTAACCCGTTTGCTACTCTGAGTATCCTCCAACATCAAAATAAGCAGATATTTAAGGTTTAAAAAAGCAGACGATAAAAAAATCTATTTTTAGTAAATTACCCAGCAGTCTAAGGGTTAATATTAATAGTACGGCTTAGCGTTTTTTTTTCACAGCCAAACGTTTTAAATGTTATATCACGAATAGTTTTTCGGTTTAGTTTGGTTTCTAACCGATATCATAAGGGAAACAATTTTTTTTTCTACTCTTTAAAGTTACTTAGTTACGAAATGGAAATTTTTGAAATGTTAAAAGTTAAAACATAAAGAATGAAATCGTTTAAACAATTCAGTTTTCACAGTGTTGTATGATATACAAATAAAAAAAGAGGTATTGGAAGTACATACATAATTAATTCAGGGAGCGTCAAAATATTTCAATATGTACAGTCTTAATTTCAAAACCGTTGCAACACTTTTGGATCTAAATGCATATTTGTTCACTGTATGAGGCTTTATGAACCTAGTAATACCAACTGAATTTGCTTACAATGACTATTCTCTAGCGTTCATCATCCAACAATACATGTGTTGAACAGTTTTTAAAAGAAATAAAAAAAAAACAAGTTTTAACTTCTAAATCTCCTCACATGTGTGAACATACAGCTTTAATGGTTCCCTGCCATTGCTGACTTCATCTCAATACTCCCAAAGGGGGAATACGTTACTTAAATGTTCAAGTGCGCGATAGGTCGATATCTACAGAAGTCTATCTGTATCCGCATGCTACCGATGATTTCTGGAGAATGTGCCCGGTGTATTTATTTGCATCCGTGCCAGCATAGTACGCCGGAAAACAGAGATCCTATCTATCTATTTACAATTTCTTTATTGCATGAAGCAGACGAATACAGAAATCCTATCTATTTATTTATATAACGAGAGTAATTACTGCATGTAGCAGACGAATAATGAGCGAGTCAGACGATATCCAGAATTTGATTTTGCTTGTTTATTTATACGAGTTGACCCTTTACCAAACGCCAAATTTTCGACTGTCCCGAATTGTAAGAGCTTTAAGACCACATTTCAAAATGTGATTGAAATAAAAAAAAATCTTTTGATAGGGCGGAACACATTGTGGGAAAAGGAGAAATTACTCGATAAGAGCAATTCCTCCATTTCCCACAATGTTTTCCAGAGTCGTCTGCAACAAAGTGGTCAAATGTCGTTCTTGTTTGGTAATCGGTTAAACGCCGTTTCAACAGTATTTCGATTATAGTACTGCTCTCCTCGACTTCACCTGTACTAGGCAGGGCTCTGCAGTGTCTTGCCAAAGGACATTCTAACGAACAATCCCAGAGACGCGCGTTAAGAATCGAACCTATAACCCTCGTTTCACGTGTCATATACCCTAACTGCTAGACCACGAAGAGTTGGTTTCCTACCTTTGTACGTAATGACATGGCCGAGGTGTATATACTACTGCCGTAAACGTGTATTTGTTTGTTGGTATAAGTTTCACACCGTGTCAACATTTTTTTCATTAAAGTTACGGCTTTCCTGGACTCACCAGTACTAAGTACGACTCTGCAGTGTCTTGCCCAAGGATATTCCCATGACATTCCCTCTAGAAAAAAAAACAGAAGAGGTTTCTGAGGATTAAACCAAGGCTCCCCGTGTAACAAGTCCTACAACTTAACCACAGGGCAACGTAAGACCATAGTTATTCTCGTTCACCCTTTCCCAAACAACAAATTTTCGACTGTCCCAAATTGAAAGAGTTTGCAGAAGACATTTTAAAATGTGATGGAATTGAAAAATATTCTTCAGAAAGAGCAGAAAGTCTTATAGGGAAATGAAAAAATGCTTGTAACGAGCAATTTCTCCTTTTCCCACAATGTTTTCTAAAGTCGTCTACAACAAAGTAGTTAAATGCCGTTATTGTTTGGGAAAGGGTTAAGTAACACGCCTCGTCTTGTTGTAGTAGCCACGTTGCATTGTGTTACTACCTATCTACATGCAAGGAAAAGCTGATGTACCGTGACTTGTTAATCAATTATTGATGGAAACGTTCATTGTTATCCTGTCGTATTGACATCGATTATTGATCAAACAACTGTATTGTTGTATGCTACACAGCGGAGTTTATCAATTGGAAGAAAAGTGAGCTCGTATTTATGTTTCTAGAGCCTGTGTACAGCAAACACATAATTATTAAGATCGTAAAACGTTGCAATGGTTTTGAGATCTACTGCATGTCCATACTTAGATATATTGATGCTGCCTGAATTTATCATGCTTTTAATAAATACTTTAAATTGTATATTATACAAAAAACCCAAAGACATTTCATTTTAACTTTCAAATTGACTCTTATGTGAACAAGCAACTTTAAGACACGGTTGTGTTGCAAAACGAAGCCAAACAGGCTTACGCATAAAATGCTCACGTAAAACCATGATCGGTTTGTTAAGATATCATAACGTACTTTAAATAGTAAATGTCCATATTTAGAAAAAAACATGCTTACATTGGAAGTTTTCATTTGTTTGAATGACATTTCGCCGAGGGAATCATATCTATCCATAACTCATTCCCCAATATGAGAAATTGAAAGTATCCATATTGTAATTGTCAACTTCCGACAATAAATAACATAAAAATGATACATCTTCTTTATTATAGAAATCACTGGGACATAAAAGATTTTTTCGACATAGTGCTAAGATCATCAGGACCATGTTTTGTTAAGTACAGTTTTATGGAGTAAGGGGTTGTGTTAAGTGCAGTTTTATGGAGTAAGGGGTTGTGTTAAGTGCAGTTTTATGGAGTAAGGGGTTGTGTTAAGTGCAGTTTTATGGAGTAAGGGGTTGTGTTAAGTGCAGTTTTATGGAGTAAGGGGTTGTGTTAAGTGCAGTTTTATGGAGTAAGGGGTTGTGTTAAGTGCAGTTTTATGGAGTAAGGGGTTGTGTTAAGTGCAGTTTTATGGAGTAAGGGGTTGTGTTAAGTGCAGTTTTATGGAGTAAGGGGTTGTGTTAATTGCAGTTTTATGGAGTAAGGGGTTGTGTTAAGTGCAGTTTTATGGAGTAAGGGGTTGTGTTAAGTGCAGTTTTATGGAGTAAGGGGTTGTGTTAAGTGCAGTTTTATGGAGTAAGGGGTTGTGTTAAGTGCAGTTTTATGGGTAAGGGGTTGTGTTAAGTGCAGTTTTATGGAGTAAGGGGTTGTGTTAAGTGCAGTTTTATGGAGTAAGGGGTTGTGTTAAGTGCAGTTTTATGGAGTAAGGGGTTGAGAATCTTTATCATCGCATACCTATTATATCCTAATGACCTTTTCCATGATATTCTTGAATCATCTCAAACTCATGACATATTACATTGAACTATATAAAGCCCAATGCAAAGATAAATCTTCATCCTATTTTAATTCCCTTTGAAATAAACCAACCAAAGTATTAATTATCCTTAACACTTATAGTGCTGGAACCGACGTCATGCTTGTGCAAACAGGTTGGATCAAGGCCACCTGCCAAGTAAATAGGCGACTGGCCTATGATGTAATCTGTTTGCTGCTCTGAGTATCTTTCCTCATCAATATTCAGCAGAAATTTAAGGTTTTGGAAAGCACACGACACACAAATCTACTTTTAGAACGTTACCCAACATCCTAAGAGTTAAAGATACCAAACATCTTATACGGGTGTTCGAAGTTTGTTCCTATAACAAACATATGACAAATTCTCTGAATATAAAATGAAATTTAGGACGCGTAAATCCTGGTGACCTTCAAAGCTCAGACATATTTAAGAAAGACCAAATTAAATCAAAACAATCCGACGGAGGCCTTGTTGAATGACCAATAAGGAAATCATACACGGGTACTTGACGTAGTACTACACTAATTCTGTTAAAGATGGAAAACATTTCACCTTTTAGTGAAAGCCAAAATAAACACCATATTAAAAGAAGTTTGCTTTATCAATAATTAATCCAGCGTATAAATTAATTAACTATGTCCGGGTAAAGGTTCCCCTACGTCACTCTAATCCACATACGTTATACCTCAAAGGACCGAATATGTTGTGGGCGTTTGTTTGGTTAAAATCCCAAAACCATAACGTTGGGCTTGTTCAAATTGAAACCACCATTAGAAATTCCGAGCTACAAAATTTGTGATATTTTATATGACAATGTATATTAATGCAGACGTAAATCCGCAAGTATTGGATGATCCCATTTTTTCTTCGGTGCAAAACAATTTTCATGACCACTGGTAGGAAAACGGATATATGTTAACGTTTATGCAATCTTGGATTAAATGGTATTTTAAAACAATTTAGATTTATTCATGCGATGTAGGAACTTCTGTTATTCCCCTGTTTAGACTAATTCAAAGTGTAAATATATCAAAATATCAAAATGAGTTCGAATGGAAAGGGCTTGCGAGCCTTTCTTTAGATGACATTTTAAAGTATGTCCCAAGTTAAGAGCGGACGGACAATAACCATATGGCATAATGGTATGCGTCGGGTACAAGGGACCGACCAACCTGGGTTCGATTGCGATTGCCGATGGTGATCTACTGTTTCACCATGGAGTGTCCTTAGGCATTACATATTTGACAACATAGTACTGTTAGATTATCGAAGGAACATGTAGTGTAACGTTCAAGTGTGAACCCTGTACACTAATGAAAAACGAAATAGACAAATACCCCTTTATGATGTTGCCTTGCTATGTAGAAACGATTGAGACATAAAGAGACATTCCTTATTTTGTCACAACAATTGTATCTAAAGTTGTCTACTGTATGATATAATGAGTTCTACTTATTAGTATGAAGAATGATCGTTTAACCCTGCCGTTCACGATTAACATGTCATCATCAAATAAAATAAATATGAGGAAATGGGAAAAACGACAGTAGACCAAATGCGATCATGATTAAAACGCTGAATAAATAAATATGTCCGAAGATATTAAGTCTGTTTGCAATAACAGCGTACCCCGCTTATATTACTATAAACCCGGTCAAAGTCTCGTTTGTTTAGAGGCTGGTCATGAAGTTAAATCACCCAATGTATATTTATGAGATGTAAATGAGATTTGTTTTACTTAAATACATGTTGATCCCGGAGATAAAACATTGGATGACCATGCATATAATTGATCAACTTCGTGGGAGAAGGCGTCTCTCGGATAGACGCAAAAGATCGGAATTGACTGTAACTGTATGCTAGGATAGATTCATTGTTATATTAACTGAATACCATACACTGAGAACCATTCCGTTTAGATAAAACATATGAAATATTTGGCCGTACAAATTCATCCTTTTATACACATCGCGTTAACATAACTTCATTATGTGCAGTTACGTTGCGATGCCCGACTCTTTATGATAGAAGAAGACCCAATACTCAACTGCCCAAAAGGGCTGGTCAAACCAGGCAGAACCAACGGCATTCCGTAAGTTCAGTCGGGTGACTACCTCTTATGAAAATCCAAATAATTTCACCATACAAATCCAATGACTGCAACTATGCATAAGTAAGGGTTTAAGTTAAAGTACGCAGTCGTGATTTTTCAAGAACCCGGGCCCAGTTCTAGATAGGTCAGACATGAGTGGCAAAATACACTGTCCGTATTGCCAAGCTTGTCCGAAAGTCTCAACGGACAACTGGATTTTTATTCTCATTTATGATATAAAAAATATGCGGAAAAGTGAAATAAAAAATTTGGCATTTACGGACAAGTAAAACAAAACGAGATTTCGCCACTCCTGGCAGGGTGAGGATCTCTCGTAAGAAATGTTGTACGTTATATGATACATTGTACATGGAGGTTGTACTTACTGGCCATGGTGAGGTCGTACATCTCAGGTACATGGATCAGGATCAGGTTATCGTTGGGCATGCGGACATTCGTCAGGTACCCTGTAACGAGATAAATTAACCAATCAATTAGTAAACAGGCTGAGAAATATACATGTGAGGTACCCTGTAAACGAAATCAGTTAACAAATCAATGAGTCTCCAGTCTGAGAAATATACATGTGAGGTAACCTGTAAACGAGATCAATTAACGAATCAATTAGTCTCCAGGCTGAGAAACATATAATATATTATGAGCATAATCATATTCTTTACTTAAGGCAACTTTAAAGCTGCTTGTTCACAAATGTAAGTATATTTGAAAGTTAAAACTGAAGGCATGACTAATTCAGATAATGTCACTTTATCAAAGTATGTGCAGGCTATATACAGAATATTTTAAAAGTAATTCAACACTTTTGGAATTAAATACATAAGAATTTACAGGCTTTAAGAAATTAATTACAATCTAATTTTGCTTCCAATGACTTTTCTAGTGCGTATCAGCCGACAATAAAGCTGTTATGCCTTTTTAAAGAAATTAATCCTTAACATCAAATTTGTGAACAAGCACCTTTAACAAAACTACTTGAACTTTATACAATACTCTATTCTTTTTAACTTTTATTTCAAAATCTGCGAACGTGTGTGTGTGTGTATAAATGGATAGTTGTTGAGTAATGGGTCAATGAAGGGTTAATCTTACTCACAAAAGTCAAACCTTCTTCCTGTAACCAAATAACGCACATCTTCCCAAACCATCCCCATTTAAAACGAATTTGATTATAAACGCTCACTTTCCATGTGCATTTAAACGCAATGTTACAGCACGCAATAATCTCATTAGTCATTAATGAGATAGCTTCCGTAATATAAGAGCATGCCATCGTCCTACCGAAAATGTCAAAATACATTTTCTTCATGCAAACCATCCCTCATTTTTATGGGTGGGGTTATAAAATGTTTGAACTTGAACTCGTAAAAACTGTTGGACAGAACCAAAGTACCAAAAGGCTGTTAGTCTCTGCAATCAAACTATACAAATCCAAACCCAAGGGATGGCAGATGAATAAGCATCCAGTCGACCAAAGAAAAAGGTTTTACTACCAATACCTGTCATACCATCACAAGGATGACACAACAGCAAGGGACATAACTCCACGTGGTAAAGCGGGGTGGTAACGGCTTTAAGCAATACAACAACATCTGATCACGTTTAAAGTGCAACAACAGCGACACACACGAATAAAAACAACATCGACTTTGTTGCAGGCTAGTTTAGAAAACATTATGGGAAAAGGAAAAATTGCTCGTAACGAGCAATTTTTCCTTTTCCCACAATGTTTTCTGCCCTATCAAAACATTATTTTACAATTTCATTACATTTTGAAATGTCATCTGTAAACTCTTTCAATTTGGGACAGTCGAAAATTTGTTGTTTGGGAAAGGGTTAAGATAACTGCAGATAAGATTACCGACAACAACGATATCCAAAATATTTGCCAGATCTAATTTCTTCCTTTGTCTTTCAAAACCTCGCAACATAACTGTCCTAACGAGTAAATTGACACCCGACAAGATGAATGGTGCAATCGAGGCTCGAAATTACGAAATTTCAGAGATATATGGTTTCTGTTGGTATGGTTACGAGCGTTTTAATGAAGTTCAATCGCTCATTGACATTCGGAACCCCATTCACGTCATCCTTGTGAGATTGCAGACGATTGATTTGCAGCAAACGACATAAAATCGGTTATATCAAACAACAGTGACAAAGGCGGAAAGAACGTCAAGAAAACTTAAATGTAACTTGAATCAGATTTTGCTTACTATGAACTAATTTTTATTTTACATCACGATTATTCTTTTTATTCTACTTTTTCGGTTGTAACTTTTCATTATTTCGGTTCTAATTTTCTATTATTTCGAACTAGCGACTGATCGAAAATGGAAGCAACCGCATATTTCAAATATCAAGAGCTCTAAAACTTTTAAGGGCATCAGGCAGTCAGAAACCGTTGAGACATTAAAAAAACAACACATCGAACAAACTAATAATAAAACTGCGTTTCACGTTATTAAATCTATTTTTGCCACGATCAATGTCAAATGAAGGTCATATCCCCATGGTCAATATTCTTTATTTATTGCTTAGCCAACAGCTATTACTTTTAAAAACACTCGAGAGCAAATCCACTCTTAATGCTAGAAGGTCATGTTGATTCAACGCATTCATTTAAACTCAAGTCTTTAATTGTAACCATCTTAATGGACAAACCCATTAAACACCTCAACCAATCGTCACATTGTCTTGTCAAAAGGTATGGGTGGGTTTATCCATTCATTTCTATTGTATATGGGTTTCACATCACGGAAACATTACTTCAGTAATGTTGAAATGCCTGGCTAATAACAATGCAGAAAACTGCTCCATATGAATGCCTGAAAGAGCTGGACAAGCCGAGTAGAACTATATGTATATAGATTCCGTAACACAACTGTGAAATTTCTAATGAAAATCAAAATGATATAGATTTGAACCCACGCTGACAGGGGCCACATTGTTTAAACTTGTATACACTAACCACTAGGCCGCAGAGGCCGCCTTGGGTGGGTTAATACTTAAAGCATAAATCAGCAAATCATCCTTCGTCAAGATCATAATTCGAAGGCGGTCGGTTGTTCTCCTCTGTATTGATCCGGGGAAACTTTAGGAGACGACACAAAATCCTACCACCAAAAAGGCAACGTGACAAAAAACAAGACCAAGAAGAAGTACCTATTTGATTAAACAATACAGGGGTCACTACGACATTAGGAAGTTCTGTTGATCGTCAACAAAAAAAGATTGTCACATTCATTTTAAATGTCGTCTGCAGGAAAAGCGTTCTAAATCGCGATTTGTTACAGACAGAAAAGGATTTTTAAAAATCCTAGCCACTGTTTGTTTTACTTACTACGGACACCACCATTATGCTATTGCAATTTAGCCTTTTATACTTGAAGCAGAACATAATATTTATCGGAAAGGTATTAAATTGCTGTTTATTGTTGTTGATTCAAGTTTTGTTATTTCAAAGTATTAAAGAACCTAAATAAGCGTGGACAGGTGTAGCGATTGCCCAACGAGAAACTGTGGTTCAGATAAAGGACATCGTAGCATTTGAAATAGTTCAGACTATTTCTTTGACTTACTTCAGTTTATTTTCTTTATAGACTCCGATTAAGATCTTAAATCAAAATATAAAGAAATGAACAAACATACACATAGTTACATTAACCCTTTACGAAACGTCAAATTTTTCGACTGTCCCTAAGTGAAAGAGTTTGCAGACGACATTTCCAAATGTCGTGAAATTGAAAAATAATCATCTGGTAGGGCAGAATATATTGTGGGAAAAGGAGAAATTGCTGGGTGACAGTGGTGCAGTAGTAGAGCGTCGGCCTCCCGGGTTCGAATCCCCGTTAGGCGAGGAGATAATTGTCGGGGCTAACCCACAAATCAGCGCGAGTACTGGTGAAGTATCTAAGAAGCTGTAATAGAGAGTGAATCTAATAAGCTTCAAGCCACAATATTTGTGAAATAAATAAGTTTAAACTAAGAGCAAATTCTCCTTTTCCCACAATGTTTTCCCGAGTCGTCTGCAACAAACTGGTCGAATCTCGTTATTGTTTGGTAACGTGAGAAAATGGTAAGTAGAACTACCATCACACACACACACACACACACACTCCGACTCATGCTGGCATCCACATAAACTGGGTACCGGTCTCTCATCTATCGAGGCTGGGAACCGGTCTCTTGTCTATCGAATATGTGAAAATTCCATTGATTGTTGGAGTAGCACACGACTTTGTACGGGTATATGTCGGGTTTCCAATTCGAAATGCATAGTCTTGTATAGTATGTTACATAGCACTGACCCCAGGATTACAATAGACCCTTTGATGACAATCAATAATAGACCGATACAATATCGGGGCAGTTGATTTTCCATTTCATCGATGACTGGTCGGCGATCTTTTCAATCTTATTTATGCTAATTGCATTAAAACAAATCTTTTATTTCGTGTGTCGTTAAATACTAGACCATTATCTATAAAACTCTTAAATCCCACTAACCCTTTGTAGGTGGTAAGAATGTCTAAGTGGTATTTAAATGTATGGTAGTACATAAATATTAATGGTCACTTTAAACTGAGACGGTTGTTTCTTCATTATGTGAACGAAGGAGTTTAGATCGTCTGGTTATAAAGCTGCTTGTTCACAGATATGAGGAAATTTGGAAATTGAAAGTTAATTCCTTTAAAACTGTACAATAGCTGCATTGTTATATGATACGCACTGACAAAAAACCACTGGAACCAAACACAGTTCGTATTTAGGTCTTGTATACAGTGAATTAATTTTTATCTAAATCCAAAAAGCATTTTCACGGGTTTGAGATCTAATGCATATAGTTTGAAAATACACATACTGACGCTTCATAATGAATAATGCTTTCAATGACTATTTCTAATTGTATTTCATACAACAAAACAAAACCTATGTCGTTACGATATCGTATTTTGACTTTCAATTGTTCTAAAATTTGAACAAGCAACTTTAAACGGACGAATTTTGTTTGTGTAAAGTTCGTGAGAAAGTAATGACAAATAACCCGGTCGTTATTGCTTTTCAATAGGTCGGTTCGTATTTCAAGTACGCTCAACACTGAGTCAAGTTTTACGAAACATCTTATTTGCTATAAACTTGCGAAAGCTCAAAACAACAACCCTTCTTATTTCAACATTGGGAAGAGGAATATTGCAAAGTAAGACACCATTGAAATTGACTCTCCGTGACGCCTCCGATGACGTGTCCCATGACAATTTTGTATGCTTGTTTAACCCTTTACCAAACGCCAAATTTTTGACTCTCCCAAATTGGAAGAGTTTGCAGAAGACATTTCAAAATGTGATGAAATTGGAAATTAATCATCTGATGGGACAGAAAAAACTGTGGGAAAAGGAGAAATTGCACGTCACGAGCAATTTCTCATTTTCCCACAATGTTTTCCAGAGTCGTCTGCAACAGAGTGGTTAAATGTTGTTGTCGTTTGGTAATAGGTTAAGATATTATCCATGCATATCGGTATTGACTGCCGCAAATATGTTTCCCAAAGTCGTTGAGAAAAACACTACCCAGGTCTTTCAATACATAAATGAAAGATTGTGGGTTACACACTCGAGTACTTAGCTGTGGATATGCCCCAAAACAGGTTTTCTTAATGTATACAGTCTTTGGTATGTATTAAATATCCCAGGGAGTTAAATATCAAACTTTTCCACATATATTAGGTCACGTTAAAATGAACATATCCTTCAACAATAGCAAAGTTCCATTGACAGCAGCTCAGTTGTAGATAGTATACCATTAAGTAATTTTTAAGACAAATTTTGAATGTGAAACTTATTTAGACGTGTTGTACAACTCGTTAATAAATATATTCTAAAGATTAAGATTGTCATCACGTTCTTTAAGAGTTCAAATAGTGAGGATTGCTCGCAAAGGAATATATCTGAATGATCAACCTTGCTTATGTTGTTATACAAATGATATCGAAAATGATGTTCATTTTATGTGTGTCTGCACTTGTTTAAATGGCCAAAGAAAACTGAATTCGAAGAAATATTACTTCAACAGACCCAATCCATTTAAATCTATTGAACATATGGAGTCATCAAGTCAAAACACACTGCTTGGGCTTGATAAATTTAGAAAAAAAAAGAATCTTTGTTAGCTAAAAAATAAAATGATTTAGTATTCATAAAGACATCCTTATGACCTGTATCTTATACCATTGCACCATTTGATTGTTTGTTTTGCATGGTATGTGTTCATGATGGGACATTATGTACACCTCAAAAACGAAATTCTTTTCTGTTCTGTTTGTGAAATACCGTCCAAAGTTTGCGTGATGTTAACCCTTAAAGTGCTGGAACCGATTTCATGCTTGTGCAAACAGGTTGGATCCAGGCCAGCCGCCAAGTAAATTTGCGGCTAGCCTGTGATCTAACCTGTTTGCTACTCTGGGTATCTTTCTCCATCAAAATAAAACAAATATTTAAGGTTAAGGAAAGCAGACGACAAAAATATCTATTTGGAGAAAATTACCCAGCATTCTAAGGGTAAAAGATTCGAGTATACTTTACAACTGTCCTACATTATAGAGAAACATATCTATTACTTCCCTGCATACAACTTTTAAGTAGAAATCGATACTTTCTATAAATAGAGTTTTAATCCTATAGACATTTAAAACTCTATATGGTTATGTTAAAGTGAGGGTCAGGACTATGAACAATAGCTCCGTTTTTCCCGTCATTGACTTCGGGTCATTTCATCGGTCAGTCAGACAACAAATATCCCCTTTAAAGGTGCTTGTTCACAGATGTGAAAATTTTCAAGTCGAAACAAAATGAGATTGAAACAGCATTGTATATATGTTGCATTGATGAATTTCTATCTGGGGTTAAACGCAGTTTCAAAAAGTCATTACCTTGGTTTAATATGCCTTCCTGGGAAAGCTAACAAAACTAGTCTACGGATCAATGTCTTGATTAAGGATGTTCCAAAACGAAATAACCTTCTGATAGTTGAAAAAGAACCAGGGTTGTTCGATGAGACGTTAAATCGAATTGGGTTCAATTGATTTTATTCAACATTGGACAAAATTCTGACCCAAGCCGGGTGTCGAACTAAGAGCCGATGTAATGAAGTGGCCAAAATTACAGAACCCTCTGAATTCATACGCAAAAATAGATATCCTAGCAGTTGAAAGCAGTTATGCATTTGACATAATTATGTGCTATTCAAATTTCGGAATATCATCTAACATTCAAATTATCTTTTTTTTTGAAGTGGAATGTTATCGTTGTTATTGTTTGTTTTCTCTTATTTCCTTATTAACGGTCAATATCAACAGCATATACAGTGAGCAATATTTCAAGGGATGTATGGTGCAGTCTTAACACAGTTGAAGATACTTATGCTAAGCTACCCTTTCTCATTCAAACAGAATGTGAAGTGTCTATAATATTTCATTATCAATCTTATTTTACATCTTAAGATAATCTTTTTATGTATTTCCTTATTATTCAACCCTTTTCGCAAAACACATTACTTTCAAATAACTCTGGGGCTGACGAACGCATCACGATTTAAACAGAAAGTGCTAATAAGGAGCAAGTTTTTTCTTCTGTCAAATTCATCTCAGTTTTGATTGCAACAATACGCATTTTAAACAGATAATATTATCATCTAAATAGTTGTGTATAAATTTTGCCAACTGTAACGTTTTCTTTTATCTAAATAGGGCAAGACTGATCAAGTATTACATAAAAAACGAATGGCTTTTACACACCATCGTCACAGTTAAGTTGCAAAACTGTTCATTCTAAAGGTGGTTGTTCACAGATGACTTTCAATTTTCTAAATTTGCTCACGTCTGTGTAGAAGAACATTTAACCGATTACCAAACAATAACGACATTTGACGTGTTTGTTGCCGACGACCCTGAAAAGCATTGTGGGAAAAGGAGAAATTGCTCTTAAAGAGCAATTTCTCCCTTTCCCACAATGTTTTATACCCTGTCAAAAGACCATTTTTCAATTCCATCACATGTTGAAATGTCGTCTGAAAACTCTTCCAATTTGGGACGGTCGAAACGTTGACGTTTGGTAAAGGGATAGAAGCAGAAAGATCACCCATAACAGTTCGAGTGTATATTTAAAATTTTCCGATTATTCATGTTTTCTACACAGTATGGGCGAGAGTACAGGGGGGTGACGGTTTGGGTTACTAAGGTGCGTGACCCCGAAAACCCGGATTAATCCGATCCTCCATACATAGACATAGACACATTCTATTGACATAAGCTAGTACAGCGTCTAGTCATATACAAAGTTACATGACTGCTCCAAATTGAATGAAAGGCTAGTTTCATGTAGACAAATACTTTAAGTCTACCTAAGTCTACCTTTAGTTCTTAGTATAAATTTGACAATTTTGTCTTCATAATACAAGGGAAGGCATCGATTACGTTGGAAGGAATACTGCTATTCTATATCTATATTGGGCAGAAATAAATTGTGAACACATGTAAACATTGCTCGAAAAACGAAGCTAGCGTAACTTAATCATGAGCAGCACTCCAATCTTTTTGTAACAATGATCTGTTCCTAATTTATTCTCTGCAGACGAAAAAGAGGACCAGCTATAAGGCGAAGAGCGGTTTAATTCCATTTTAATACGGTCGTATTGAGGTCACGACGTTCCATGCTTTTATATTTTCAAACTCAATTGATTTGCAGCAGACGACCACAAAACAAAAGATTTTCAAAAATAAAAAAAATCCTAATGGCGGGGAGAATAGGTATCCAAAACAGGATGAAAATCCGAAAACAAAAATGGTCTTGGTAGTTTGTGTCTTCGATTTAATTGTGAAAACTTGTCTGCTTCAAAGGCGGTGTGCATCGTCTGCGCAACCCTTAACCAAAGACCACATTTTCGACTTTCCGAATTTGAAAGAGTTTGCAGACGACATTTTAAAATGTGATGAGCTTGACAAATACTCTACTGATAGGGTAGAAAACATTGTGGGAAAAGGAGAAATTGCTCGATTAGAGCAATTTCTCCTTCTCCATCAATGTTTTCCAAAGTCGTCTGCAACAAACTGGTCAAATGTATGTCGTTATTGTTCGGTAATGGTATAATTGCTGGTGAAACGTTTCGTTCCGTGTACAGGGTGTATTAACTATGTAGTCCCAGGCCAGTGCCCGTCTCATTGAACTTTTGACACACCGAAGATGTTAACAAACGACGCATGTCATTTAGCGTCCATTAAAACTTTAAGAAGACGATATACTTTCTATCGCTCGAAATTGAGAGATTTAACAGACACGATTTAAAAGGACTATCTCAGCGTTTGAGATGTTAATCCTTGTTAAAATAAAGCGTCTTCTGCGAATAAAATGACATAACGAATCTCTTAATTTACCGAAAACTGGGTTATTGGTGCACATTTCAGACCTTTCATACTATTGCAGTGGATTCAAAGCAGCTTTATGCTGCAGAGTTTTTTAAACCGTTTAAACGGTTGATTTTGAAATAAAATGATCTGTTATATACGTTCTGAACAATAATTGAAAAAGGTATGAGCGTCTTGGGCCCAGATAAAGCAATGGGTCGACAATCTTATCACGAGAGGCTAGCAAGGTGCATCTGCCAGAAAACCATCGCTATTATAAACCAAGTTTCTCAAGTTTCTCAAATAAAGCAGTCTAGGTGACAATGCCTATTTCACATTTATTCTATGAAAACACAGATTTTAAAGATCCTTTAATTTTTGAAAAAAAAAGTCTTCACCTGTCGCTATTATAAAAGATGCACACACTTTCTTTTGAAGTTGAATAAATAATCATTTATTTAGTGATGAGGACTGTTTAAATATTTTTATCATTTATAACTCACACAACATTTAATGTGAGCTACTTCCTTTATTAATGTATGGACGTACAGAAAAAGATCGTTATCTGGCAGGAAATGACTTGTTATTTGAAAAAGGGAGACATTACTACCACGAACAATGTCGTCTTCCAACAATAATTACAAAAGTCGTCTGCGAGAGCATTGCTTGTCTGAGTAAGAGTTAAACATTTAACAAACACCTGCAGAATTCCGCCACAAACACTCTATAGAATTTACACGTTCGCTGCAGAAGAATTATATATTATTGATATAAAAGGATGTCCATGTTTACCGAACTTACTATCTATCTTACAACAGGAGTGTTTATTTTTGTTTGTTTGTTTATCTTATCAGTTTCAGAATTCGGATACCTTTTG
The DNA here is from genome assembly GCA_947846245.1 of Cerastoderma edule. Lineage (NCBI taxonomy): Eukaryota > Metazoa > Mollusca > Bivalvia > Cardiida > Cardiidae > Cerastoderma > Cerastoderma edule. The sequence continues at coordinate 36,743,420 of OX401413.1, read as the reverse complement.
TCTTTACTCTGAACGAATGAATGAACGACTACATGTCGTCTGTTATATAGTATTCGAAATGTCCATTGACGACGGACGATATTTTTAGCTATGCTGCACGGAAACCAATTCAAAAATAAAACATCAACAACAACAAAACATTTAAGATATATGACCATGACAGCTAACCATAGATCCATGTTCTGAGTAGATTTGACAAAATGAGTTCATGGAAATTTCCTGCCATCATGAGCGGAAGTTAAAACGAAACGAAACAAAATCAACCCTTATAGTGATTGAACCGACTTCATGCTTATTGCAAACAGCTTAGATCAAGGCCAGCCGCCAAGTAAATTGGCGACTGACCTGTGATCTTACCTGTTAGCTACTCTGAGTGTCTTTCCTCATCAAACTTAGGCAGATATTTGAGGTTTTGGATAGCAGACGACACAAAAATCTATTTTCAGAAAATTACCCGCAATTCTAAGGGTTAACGCCACACCTCCAACGCGCGAGACGTAATCACGTGATGCAAATGATGCAATCGTACACATAACGAGAAACAAAAATATCACAGGAAGAAGCTTAAATATAAAATCATTGCGAGAAAATAACGGTTGTACTCACATTGGTAGGCCTGCTCAGCAAAATCGCTCTCGTCTATTGCTATAGCTACAACACGTTTTCCTTCAGCCGCCATGTTTGAGTGGGAATATTATAAACCGCGTGTATTCGACGTATTATCAGTGAGTGAAGACTGAACCCCCTCTCTCTGTACTATTCACGCTTTTTCGCGAGGCCCTTTACAATATCGGACAGACCGAAATTCAAAGAACTATTGATTGTGTCTGCAGATTTAAACCAACCGACAAGCTTGTTCACTGTACACTTGTATCCTGCGGATAATTATTAATGACGCGTTAATTTGTTCAACTTGCAACAATGTTAAGTTTGTAGGATGCGGTGAATTTATATGTCCGTCTTGCCTTTGATATCTGAATGTGTTTTTGTTTTGCTCGAGTATTTTTCGTAATATACTTCGTGGTATCCATTTCTCTAAATGGGAGCATTTAGCCGGCTTAAACTGGGGGCAACTGCACACGACAGAAGTGCATAAACAGAAAAACAACAACCCAGAACATAACTTTATTTAAATCTTAGTATAAACATATACAATAAAAATGAACAGATACTATTTCTGATAGCGTATAGAAACCATTGTGAAGAAAGGACAAGAAAGTCTATTATAATGTTATTTATTGGAAAGAAACACTATAAGTGTTTTGCTTTGTCCCAATTCTTTTTGTGTTTATTGCAAATACAATATGTTTTAATTAAGCCTATTTCTAGAATTATTAACATCATAGTTTTATGTAGAGTATAAACCATTATGACAAAATGATAATCTGTCAATTAAGGGCGGTGTATCCAAATGTCCCGTCTTTTTTTTTTAAGTTTTCAGCAGCAGATGCACAAAAAGTGAGGTTTTATGAAGAAAGGGGATAAAGTCGTCTGCTATCCAGTTTACTGCAGGGTAAATGTGTGAAAGGTTGCATATGGCCGATCAGATCCGCCGATAATTAGTAACACCTTACGTCACAAAATATCGTCTGCTAACGATCGCCTGCATAATTAACCGCATTTCCGGATTTTTGATTGCTATAGCTCTAAATCGAATGTATCTACAGACGACACTTACGATGCACAAGAATCCGCATTTCCTGTGTACAATTGTGACAAAAACATTACGACAAATACAGAAATCGATATTTATCCAATTACCAAACAATGACGACATTTGACCACTTTGATGCAGACGACTCTGGAAAACAATGTGGCCAAAGGAGAAATTGCTCTTTACGAGCAATTTCTCCTTTTCCAACAATATTTTCTGTCCTATCAAAAGACTGCTTTTTCGATTCCATCACATTTTGCAATGTCGTCTGCAAACTCTTCCAATTTGGGACAGTCGAACATTTGACGTTTGGTAAAGTGTTAAGAGCATTTCCTCCATTTGGACAAAGGTTGTTTACGTCTTTTGCTGCATGGGCGTCAAAGTGGGTCAGATTTGCAGTTGAAATTTAAGTTCGGATTCGGGTAGTTTGAAATGGTAAACAATGATGTGCTTGAATGGTGGTGTCTTCTCTATTCAAACCCCATACTCTGGTCTGTAAAGAATATACCTGTGTACAGTCCTAGATAAGTGACATATCCCCTTACCTACATAACCTTACTGTACGTCAATTAGATTTAGTAAACAGGGATATTTAGGCCCATAAAAGTCGACGATTTATATATTTAAAAAAAAAAAAAAAACCCAGCTATGTTTCTGATTGCATATACACGCCGCTGCCATACTTAAAAACATTTACCTACATGTACTTGTATTTTTTTTTATCGGTACGCAAAACCCTATGATGTGGGTACTCACTTCAATCGTTTCGACGAGAGGTTTCGTACAGGGACTGCTCCACAGAAAGTGAGTATAAAATGCTCAAACGATAATTTAAACATTCCTTTTCACTAAATAAATGACCGTTTTAGATAGTTATATATTAAAGATGCTAAAACTTGTCAAAAGAGAAATATAGCATTCAGTGCTTTGATTAAAAAAGTTTGGTTTAGAAGTAGCAATGGTTAGCTCTTGGACTCACATTGCTAGTGTCACGTGGTTAGAAGTAATATTCTTTATTTACATATCACCATTGTACAATCATAAAACACATTTACAATGTAACACATACTTTCATAAAAACACATTTACAATGTAACACATACTTTCATAAAAAATTAATGCCACTCTATCATATATGATATCAGATAGAATAAATATTTGATTCAAGATATAAAGAAATTGACCCATTTGAAAAAAAGATAAATAATGGTAACAAGAAAACATACAAAACAAAACATGAACAAATGCATTGTCATTATACAATATGATTGTGTCTACCGGTAATAAGGACATAAGATTAGAAAGATTGCCGACCCATTTCATAATCTGGGTCATATATACTCTTATTTGTTTCATTCATAACGCAGGATGGAAAAAGAGATCTTTGTTTACAAAATACACCGTTTGTTTGGTTAACTGAATCTTCAACATAAATGTGCTATATCTCTACTACACGTTTGTGAAAGTACATCAATAATCTAGTTTTCTGCGAATTCGCGATGTCATTTTATTAGTAGAAGACATTTTTCTTTAAAAAACTTTTAAATCTCAATTTGTTGGACAGTCCTTTTAAGAGCAGAAAAAGACAATAAAGTATATTGAGACATCGTTTTGAATGACTGTGAAAACACAAAACACTTTCTTGAAGAGTTCCACCCGATTTTAAAGACCATATGCACTTCAACTTACTGTAGTCAAATATTTAGTCTTTGTAAAACATTAACCAACAAAAGGTGTAGCCACAGATCAGACTGTACGGACAAGCAGTTAATTGATCAAGGCTGGGACAAAGACATTACATACGAAACAGAAAACATCCCTGCTCTAGTAACTAGTAAGCGTCTTTTTTCCATGCAAAATACGGTAAATTAAGCCTTTATACCATTCTATGGGCAACATTGGTGCAGTGGTAGAGCGTCGGCCTCTGGGTACCGTTTTACTAAACAACCAAAGGAAAAAAACTTTGCGTAAGTCAAAACTGACAAACATTGAAAATATCTAAAATGAAAGTACAATATTGCAAAGTAACACATCATTGGAAGCGTCTGGGAGAAATTTGCAATATTGCTAGGTCCTTTTAATAAATAAGAGGGAATGCTGTTTTGAGAATAACATTTTGAGTAAAACATTACCCTGGTATCGAAGGTCCCCCAGGTTCAATCCACGTCATCGGCAAGATGAAAATGCTTGAGTTAGCCCACAAATCGACGGGAGTACTGGGTATGTATCCAGAAAGCAGGCATCGAGAGTGAATTAAATGTGCCCAATCTTAAAACTAAACCTAATAATCTAAGCTAATGAGTATATGATATTTTAAATATCATTCATTTTGTTCTCGTGAATCTGTTCCGCAGTATTTCGGATGCATGACGGTCACAACGTTTGAAAAGGTTTCCCGAATACCTTTCGGACACCTCTACGAACATGGTCAGCGAGTGTAACACCGAAAAGTTGCGAAATCATCGCACCTGTACTTAGTTAAGGATTATTGATAGAGGAGACACTTCACCATGGAAAATTACGGGAATATTTCCAATTTACAATTAACATAGTATATAACGGCTCCCTACAGAACTATGCGAAATGATCGGAATGGTAAAGGTTAAACTTCATATTTGAAGGCAAGGATTTATTCCCAAAAAGCATATGATATTGTAAAATGATGCCATTTAGCTTGTTCGAAACTAAAAGGTCATGACCTTTCTCCTCCATTCCCAATGTTTATTCCCACGATTGTCAATGTTGAGTGTAAATGCTTTATGTTGGTAAGTTAACAGTAAAATGGATATAGGGCGGGCTTACATTTTGAAATATTGTGAAAAAAGCAGAAGGTAATCAGATAATTTTGGATGCACTCACAGCTTGCATGATATTTTGCGTGGAATAATAGCAAACGAATGGTTGACTATCATTTTCCCTTTTTGTATGCGACCCTTAGGATGAAATGATGGATTTGAAAGCAGTTATCGCGGCCAAATCATTTTCTAGATACCATGCAAATTACTATAAATGTTATTGTAAATATCATGTTTGCCCTTTTCCTGAAGCCCTAGACCATATAAATACAACACAATAGTTCCTTTCATTTCAGTTAGTCTGTGAAGGGTGAGATATTGTGGTTACCCTTTACCAAACGCCAGATTTTCGACTGTCCCGAATTTAAATAGTTTGCAGACGACATTTCAAAATGTGATGAAATTGAACAATTTCTTCTGGTAGGTAAGAAAATATTGTAAAAAGGAGAAATTGCTAAATATGAGCAATTTCCCCCTTTTCCCCACAATGGTTTCTAGAGTCGTCTGCAACAGTGTGGTCAAATGTCGTAATTGTAAAGGCGCTTGTACATAGACGTGCACAAATTTGGAAGTTTAAAAGTCAGGAGTGAACAAGCCCATCAATGTTTTCCAGAGCCGTCTGCTACAAACTGGTCGGATGTCGTAGTTGTTTGGTAATGGGTAAGGAGGGTTGGGTGTTCGACAGGAGTAGATACAACCCCAAAAAACCGGGAGTTGCAACCTAAGCTCCGTGACTGTCACGCTGTTCTAAATAAAGAGCTATATATTCTATACAGAAATCATTTGAAAACCCTGCCTAGCTTTTTACAAACACATTTTTTAAATGAATGCATTTGTGCAAGTCAACTACGATTAACATGGATATCATCTTAAACAAAAGCGTAATGTTGAAGAGACGCCTCTAATGACGCGTTTCTTTGCATTATTGCCATTCTCAACATTGAAATATGAGGGAACATTAAGTTGAAATCCCAAAAGTTCTTAGCATAATGTGCTAATTAAAACACATGTCATTTTGCTTTCCTCATTATTGAAACAAGAACAAAGGTTGCTTTTAACTTACACAAATTATTGGCATAAGATGTCCCGGATAGACGACTCTAATTGCCAATTACTTTGTAAAAGCAAATGCTTTCTTATTATTAAAACACGAGGGAATATTGTTTTGAACTTTAGCAAGTTTTTAACTTTAAGATGTCTAGTAAAACAGTTTTCCTTACATGGTCCGAAGGCAGTTTTCCTTTCGGCTATTAAACCTACTGTACATGAACACCACAAAACTAATGCTGTATTGCTGTTTATATTGATATGCTAATTTCATCGACACGCCATCTTATTTCAAGGACAAGATCACTCTTCACCCAACCCTTTTCTATATTACAAACGACTTCTTAAAACGTTTGCAGCAGAAGACATTTGAAATTGTTATTTCAAAATGACCATTTGGCCATAGGAAGTACATTCTTCTTTTGTAACGACCTTTGCAATTAATTTGATCAGTGACATAGTTCAGTCTGATGCTTTTTGACCTATCAGGTCTGTGGTTTGACTTATATTGTATTACAATATAGGTGAGTGTTTTTTAATCATCTTTTCATGATGAGAGTATTTCAAACACTTCACAACTGACTGCCCTGATTGTTAATCTCAACCCGTCCTCGCACATACTAACCCCTTACACTAACACATATTCACAAAACCTCTTTGTAAAGGGCATTCTTGCTAGCCTGGGGTCCTGGGGCGTTTCTCATAAAGATAAGCACGATATTCCTTCGTTAATGAAAATATAAATTTAAAAAGAGTACATCAGAAAAATGTTAATTTAGACGTTAACGGAACATCGGTCTTACCTGTGAAAACGTATTTTTAAACGCAGATCCATTTGTCCATTATCAAAAACAAAGTAACCTTTGAGATTCAAAGGTTACGACAATTTTTCATAGGGACTGACTCATGTTTTGTGCTCTGAAAGTAATAAACGTCAAAAATTTGATAGTAACAAGCATTGTCACTAAACAGAAGACAATTTTCAATTTCCTTGCTTATTAGTTGCTAAAATCCTATGATATGCTTAAGTAATTTGAAGTGACCCATTTGCGCCTGTCAATGCTTCTATGGGAAAACCGGTCTATAAAAGCAGAAAATTCTTTCTTGCGCACGTTGCTAGCGTATATGTATGAAAACTCACGTGACAAATGGAGTTAGACTTCCACATCTCATTCTTAATTTAGATTTTTCTTTAAAAAAGTCCGTTTAAACGGTTTGCAATATCTGCAGTAAGAATGTTCTACATCTTTACTGTACAGTTATGCACGGAGTTGGAAAGCTGTCAATATTCTTTAGTCTTATGTTGCCTAAGATATTAATGTGTCTTTTCATCGGAAGAAGACAATTCGTTTTAAAAAGTTAAGATCCCAAAGTAAGATAGTCCCTTTAAACGTAGTCTAGACGTAAAGTAACGAATGTTTGTGATACAGGCTCCTGGGTACCGTTTTACTAGAAAATTTACCCTTAAGATTTGCGTAAGTCCAAAACAACAATTCCTCTTATTTCAATATTGGGCTAACCAATATTGCAAAGTAACACATCATTGGAATCGACTCTTCGAGACGCTTCCAATGACGCGTCACATTGCAATATTGTACTTTCATTGAAGATACTATCCATGTGAATCAGTTATGACTTACGCAAATAGTTACCTTAAGTAGCTTAGTTAAACGATACTCTGGTCCGCGCCTTTACCCCGTATTATTGCGGGATATGCACACGGGGTAGGACGCCAGGCTGTACTATTGCATGCGTTTAAAAAGAGGACCTTCTTCGTATGTGGATTGCAGGAAGAAAGGTGTGGTTAACCCATTACAAAACGATAACGACATTTCACCAGTGTGTTGCAGATGACTCTGGAAAACATTGTGGGGAAATGAGAAATTGCTCTTAACGAGCAATTACTCCTTTCACCAGAATGTTTTCTGCTCTATCAGATGATTATTTTCCAATTTCATCACATTTTCAAATGTCGTCTGCAAACTCTTTCAATTTAGGACAGTCGAAAATTTGGTGTTTGGTAAAGGGTAAAATAGCCTATATTATTGAATGCGTTAATAAAGAGGACAAACTTCGCATGTGAATTGCATGAAAGTTAAAAAGGGTAATCTTTTAGTTAAGCTTTAATTTATTTATTTTTGCACCGATTGTAAACCAAGTTCTTTCAACTTAGCTTAACCACTCTCGATTCTGTTTCCTGGATCATAACCAGTTATCGCACCGAATGTGTATTAATAAAAGGTCGCAAAGCGGAACCCGTTTCTCATGGGAATCGAACCCACGACCCATCTGCCCTGAGGTTGCTGTTGGACCTCTGGATCACATCTTTTCTATGGTATATACATTTCTCTACGTAGCCCAAAACATTCCATATTTGTCTTTTTAAGAAAATTAAGTAAATCAAACAAATTAAGCATTTATATTTAAATTCAGATCGAACTTGGTTTGGCGATTCTTACACCATGAAGTATGTTTTTCTCTTCATAAAAATATGTTTGAATATTGAATGTAAGGGATCAATTGCCATTTGCTCGACCTTTAGTGTTAGAATTGCAGAAGAAACACCCCCTAAATAGAATGGTATGTAAACTCAACATTTCAATTTTCGTTCAGCTTCTAAGATATATATTTTAGTATCATCTTGTAATTTCTATGGGATATCACGTTTGTAGCCCAGTATTTTGTTAGCTAGATTGGTTGGTTGGATTCAAGTTGTTCCATATTTTCATCATTTTTCGGTCTTATATTAATTAACTATAAAACTGTAAGCAGCGAGCGTGGCAACTATGCATAATCCTGCTGTTTCGTTAACATGATTACACATTATTGTTTCCATGACATCGACTGCTTTTCCATATGTTCAAAGTTAATTAGCGAGGAGAATAAACGTTCTTGCACCGACCTCACCAAACACGGGAACGAATATAGCCAAAGCCGGGTTTCGCATCTTGGCATTCTGTATTGGAATACGCTTTTAGATACCCTTCCATTACTTGGGAATAAAAATAATATAACACTCCGCACAGAGTTACTTCCCTTTGTTACAATGCAATACAGTACCTCTTTACTAACTGAACTGTTGCTTAGTGGTTAGACTTTGAATCACATGACCGCTCTCCGCGTGGGTTCAAACCCCGATAGGGCATTTTGACTTTGATGAGAGGTAGGAGGTCTTCTGACTGACTAACGGAATGCCCATGATTCTATCTGACTTGACCAGCCCTTACGGGTAGTTGAGTTTGGGGTCTTCCTCCATCAATTAGAGTCGGGCATCGCAACATAACAGAAATACTGCTGACGCGATGTAAAACCCATACAAACGAACTGAAAGAGAAATCCGCTGCGAATGGAGAACCTACTCATGTTTGATATAGCATGGGTACACAAACAATATCCCAGCAATTAACATTTGAGTACATGGATTTGGCTAAGAGTTTCTTTCAACCATTTTCGATAACACCACGGCTAAATTTCTAACATCCTTGTCCTATTATTCACCTGTTTATGATATGGAACTAGCCAATTGAGATTCTCTGCCAAATATCTATGTTGTAATGGATAAAAAACCTACTGCCACTTATCAGTCCTATTCAAGTTGACATCTCTTGACCGACTCACTATCTCCAGTCGATTATCATCAATATACTTCTGTGGCGGCAGACGTATAGTGCCTGCATCTAGCGTGGCAGGTTTCGGGCTCGATTCGCGGGTCACAGCAAAGCAGTTACCAAAAGAGCAACGGCCTATCCCACTATTTATTGCTTAAAGGTCTATTGGCGCTTCAAGTAGATATTGGAAGTATCGGTTTTGATTTACGTATCTTTCTAAGCTGACCAAATGATTAGACTTCAGCTTTACCCTTGCGTTGTATTGAAATGAGCTACCTCTTTTCTTTTCTTTTTTTTTCGACGATTTATTCAATGCATTCTTCTTCTTCTATGGTCATCATAAAATCTACTTTATTCATTGGTATTGAAACTTAGAATAAAGTCAAAATGAGTTATATCAAACACACATCCCTAAAAATATGGACGAAATTAGGTGAAATCAATTGGTGATATGTTAACAATTTGCTTTGATGAACATAGTCCTTTCTATTAAAACATTCTAAACAGCGAATTACCAACACGATTAATTAAAAAGGTAATGGAAGATAGGCGGATTCACGCTTTCGGTCTGCCAAGGACTATTTTCTGCTTAACAGAGTATGTACAATTTTGAATTACAAATACGGTTTTCGATTTCAAACTGTGAGTATTTAATAACAGGAGCTCAAATTTAGAAATACCAAAAGAAAAATGGGTCGAATGAGAAAAGCGGCATTTGCTAAAGCTACCTATCTCACAAGGTTTGCCAAAGATGTCGTCACAAATCTGCTGTGTGGGTTGATTATGGTCACCACTTTACGTAAAAACCCCGAGACACGATGCCCCCCCCCCCCTTTATAAGGAGTCCAGATCCGGGTACATAGGTATGTAGGTCTTAAAGGGAGTCTCTCACAGAATTTGCTCTATATTTAACGAACGTTAACAAGGTGATTTGAACAAACCTTGTCACCAAACAAATGACCTTTTTCATTTCTTTTTATCTTAAAGATGCCTAAACCGATTTCTGTGTTTTCTATTTATAAGAGTGAAACAAGTTCTATCCTCTTTTATTGCATTGATTAAAAAATCCATTAATAGATAGCCATGGTATAGCTCTCTGACACACACAACGTGGTATTGGTAGTGCCATTTGATTCGAGTGTTGACTCATTTCGTTTTCTGGTTTTAAGACGCTCTAAACTGAAAAGAATGTACCACATGAAGAAAATAGGCCCTTTCTGTAGTTGCTTAGAAATAAGCCGTTTAAATAGAATACTTTATCACATGATGAATGTGCCTTATTATTTACCAAACAGTTATGAAAGGGATTAACGATACATCATATACATTGTCATATGTAACTTAATAGAAATGTGTTGCTATTATTCAACCGAGGACATTTCTATTTTAAAACGATAAAAATCACAATCTGTGAGATACTCCTTTTAACCATATAGTTATTTGTCTATTCTAGGGTTGTGATATATCGGTATACGCTTTCTTTGAAGATCGGTGGTGCTTACTTAGCGTTTGACCTGTTGGTCCTTAAGTAATTTCAGACACTTGGGAACATCTGGGAAATGCGCCGTTTTTTGACCAAGGTGTATCCTTTGCATAGTCTTTCTTAAATACATGCCTTCCATTAAGCATGTTACTATGTTGCATCGAAGTTGTGGCTTACGTTAATGTTTAGACTTATCTAATTTTCATTTTAATTTTATATCAAGTATGACGACGGGAGCTTGGAGCTCATTAACTTGCCTTTTCGATAGCTACTTCTTGGACATACATGCGCCTGTTTGTACGTTAGTCTCTGCATTCTCAGCTCGTACCCAAATGGAATCAAACCTGGAACCAATGGTTCCAGATCCCGACACCCTACCACTGTACCACTGTAGCCCCCTTATCTTTGCACTAACATTGGTCCCACCTGGAACCCTCGGTACCAGATGCCGACACCCTACCACTGTACCACTGTAGCCCCCTTAGCTTAACACAAACATTGGTCCCGCCTGGAACCCTCGGTACCAGATGCCGACACCCTACCACTGTACCACTGTAGCCCCCTTAGCTTTGCACAAACATTGGTCCCACCTGGAACCCTCGGTACCAGATGCCGACACTCTACCACTGTACCACTGTAGCCCCCTTAGCTTTACACAAACATTGGTCCCACCTGGAACCCTCGGTACCAGATGCCGACACTCTACCACTGTACCACTGTAGCCCCCTTAGCTTTGCACAAACATTGGTCCCACCTGGAACCCTCGGTACCAGATGCCGACACCCTACCACTGTACCACTGTAGCCCCCTTATCTTTGCACAAACATTGGTCCCGTCTGGAACCCTCGGTACCAGATGCCGACACTCTACCACTGTACCACTGTAGCCCCCTTAGCTTTGCACTAACATTGGTCCCACCTGGAACCCTCGGTACCAGATGCCGACACCCTACCACTGTACCACTGTAGCCCCCTTAGCTTTGCACTAACATTGGTCCCGTCTGGAACCCTCGGTACCAGATGCCGACACCCTACCACTGTACCACTGTAGCCCCCTTATCTTTGCACTAACATTGGTCCCGTCTGGAACCCTCGGTACCAGATGCCGACACTCTACCACTGTACCACTGTAGCCCCCTTATCTTTGCACTAACATTGGTCCCACCTGGAACCCTCGGTACCAGATGCCGACACTCTACCACTGTACCACTGTAGCCCCCTTAGCTTTGCACTAACATTGGTCCCACCTGGAACCCTCGGTACCAGATGCCGACACTCTACCACTGTACCACTGTAGCCCCCTTATCTTTGCACTAACATTGGTCCCACCTGGAACCCTCGGTTCCAGATCCCGACACCCTACCACTGTACCACTGTAGCCCCCTTAGCTTTGTACTAACATTGGTCCCACCTGGAACCCTCGGTTCCAGATCCCGACACCCTACCACTGTACCACTGTAGCCCCCTTATCTTTGCACTAACATTGGTCCCGTCTGGAACCCTCGGTACCAGATGCCGACATCCTACCACTGTACCACTGTAGCCCCCTTAGCTTTACACAAGCATTGGTCCCACCTGGAACCCTCGGTACCAGAGCCATACGCTCTACACCTGTACCACTGTAGCCTACAAATGTTATATTAAGAACAAACAATCTCTAAAAGGTATAAGTTCACTTCAATGATCAGCTTGTGTATGCCATACCTGCTGATCCTGGGCGATACTTTACGCAGATGCCCTATAACCTGTATTCCGATACAAGCGATGGCCAGATCCGGGTATCCTATATTGGTCTATATTTAGGACAATACCTTCCGCCCACTAGTGTAAGCCCACCCTAGTGTTGATAAACATTGAAAGTATCTCTTTGAGGTCAATGGTTCTACCCAAGTATTTGACTTGACTAAAATCATGAATAATGTTAGATGGTTTGGGACCATCTTCCAATGGTGATGTTCTTGACAATGATTACATTTGTCATAAACTTGGTAAAATTGGTGTTTTCTCAAGAAGCACATTTATAAATATATACACTAAAAGGGTTTCCTCTTGAACAGGCATTTGGTAAATGCTTGTTTGTGTTTTTCTAAGGTGGCTCTTCTCATAAACAATCTTTTTATTTTGCGAAGAATGCGTCATCATGAACGAAGGAGAACAGATAACTTAGATATGAAGTTTGGTCAAGGCCGATAGAACCATAGCCTATCGACTACCTCTCATGAAAATAAGACAACCTTCTACCCTGACCAAAACCTATGCGGAGAAGGACAGCGAAAAGTACCGCCGGTTATCGAACTGTAGACCACCCAGGCTGATCAAGAACGCCATCTTACGAACATATCTTATGCCACTTTTTACCATACGCGTGGTCGTCAGATCTGGGTATGAATTTCGTGTCAGCGTTTTACTAAATGACTCATGGAATACAACTATGTTAGTCAAAACGAGTATATATGGCAGTTTCTTATATCAAAGTATAATATTGACATGTTACATAACATTGGAGGCGTTTTGGAGAGAGGACTCCAATTACGTGTTACTTTGCAACACCGTTCACATCTATTTTTAAATAGGAGGGAATGGTGTTTTTGACGTACGCTAATATTTAGCACAAACTGTTTAGTAAAACATAACTTATCTCTTGAAGGCAAAACATGTCTATGTATGTCGATATGTAGGGCAGTCCTATACTCCCACGCTTGAGTGTCTACCGTCATGTTGATAGTAGGCACTACTTGTTCTACATTTCCTCTGTAGGTCAAAGATTTCGCATAAGTTAAATTTGAACTTTTTGTTTGATATCGTTTGTGAAACATAATCTTACAAATTAGACTAATCACGCTCTATATCTGATATTTATTACCGTCCATCCACTGTTATGAATCTACCATAGTGTTTATCAATTGTTGGTTAACGATTTCTTTGAAGAATAATTTGAAATCATTAACGGTTATCAAAAGTCAAAGGTTACTGAGTTGACTATTCGAGTCATCTTCGGCTGAAAATTATTGTGGTGTCTTTAAGCAGCGTGAGATAATTAACAAATAGTGTCTTACATACTGTTTACAATGCTTTCAAATGTTAAGCGTTGTTAGACGACAATGTTTTCCAAGAGATTGGCAACTGTCTTAAAGATATGGAAGTATACGAGTTACTCTTAAACTAACTCAACAAGACTGGTTTCTGATTTGTCAAAATTCGACATTTTGAAATGTCGTCTGCAAACCTTTTCAATTTGGGACAGTCGAAAATTTGGCATTTTGTAAAAGGTTTAAATAATCTAAATGGATTTCAGCATCTGGGACCCAGAATATGAAGCGAATCGACACTCTTATCATGTGATGCTAGCAAGCAGAGTGCAAATCGTATGACAATTTATAGGCAAAGTTTCCGATTAAAGTACTGAAAGTAGCGAATGCTTATGCCCCTTTCGATTCATAAGAACACAGACCTTCATCATTTTTGAGAAAAACAAAGCGAATATAGTCATTTATCTAAGGATAAAGGTTGTTTAAATCATCCTTTAAACCTGCGTTTCTCACAGAACGCAACTTGTGAAATAGTCATTTTAATTTTGTGTCACCAAGAATTTAACCAAAACTTGACCGTATTTTGTTGGGCTTTGCACTTTACATAACTCATCTTGACCTTATTATAATTTCACACACCAAATAATGAAGTTGATATACGTGGAGTTATGTTCAATCTTTTCATGACCAAACAATTCTGGTGAAGGAAAATATTAATGAATAAATCGGTGAAATAGTTAATAAAGTGTAGGGAACTCACTTCCACGCATAGCGAGGGTAAAAGCTGAAGACGGGGTCAGGTTATCATATCAAGATACATATACATCAAATATATAAGAATATAAAACAAACAAAAATATCCGATGTTCCCAACGGACTTTCTGGTAATTTTCAATATAATTTCTGTTGTATTACATCTCTGTTGTATCACATTTCTGTTATATCACATTGGCTAATATAAAAAGACCAAGCCGTTGGCTGATTTTCTTTATGCTGACACGAACTCACATTCAGATTAATAAGCTTTTCGATATGGATTGTCCTTTTGCCAGTCACTAGTTTATATAGCCTTGTATTGGTAAAGAAGTGGTTAAAACTGAAACATTGTTTTAAAACGGTGTAAAACCCAATTTGATAGGAAAAGCTGGCCAGATTTAGATGTGGCTTGTCTCAAAGAAACAGAGGTCGCTACGAAATGAAACCAATGGCTCAGTTAGAGAAATGAATCATATTTCTTCATTAAGCTTTCTTATTTCTGCTTTCGAGCAATGGTGTCTGGACTTTAATCAATACACCTATGTTTTTATCGAGTAAATTGATACGAAATCATGGACGAAACAAGTCTTTGAACAGTCAACTTTGTTTTTAGCGACCACTCTTAAACAGCGCATGCAAAGTTATTTTGTCTAAGGCTATCTTAATGTAGGACGTAAGTCCTTCAGAAGGCTCCTACTATAGTCTCTGAATGTCTTGTCTCATTGAGCTGTTAGCTGTCTCATCCACCACAATTCAATCTAATTTTTAAGGCTTAAAACAAGATTGACTCAACATAAAAACCTTGTTGATCCAAAATAGTACATCGGTGTGCGTTGCTTACAGTGTTAAATATAATAGAAAACGATATGTTACAATGTGTTGGTGTAACATTCCTGCAGCAACGCAACACCACTTCCTGCCTTACTTTGTCGCTTCAGCTTCAGAAGTCTACTGTGTTCAAAGGACATCAATATTATAGAGAAAATAAGTTGTCCTTCTTTTTTGACTTCTATTGTTGCTTTCAATTCGATCCAATTCATAGTTACCATTTTGAAGAATGTGTTTTTCAAAAACAATCTCGCTAATTGGTATAAAAACGAATTACATGGTCAACATACTAATGATCAAAGCAAAGCATCGTAAAAAAGAAGAAAACTGTCTATGAAGTCGTCTGTTGCATTGTATTCTTTTAAACGATTATTTGAAAGAGCAGATACATTAAAGTTATCGGTTAAGAAGTCTCAATATATCTGTTTGTCATGTAATCCTGGAAACTAATGTGACTATAGCAGACCATTGCAGTATAAACAGAAATTGCTTATACGAACATTGCTTCATTTTCTATCAACAACATTGGCACTGCAAGCGGATCATTTCACACCTGTTCTGTTAAATCATTTCAATTCGCGATTGCTACGTCTTTCAATTTAGGACAAAATGTGTCGTTTGTACAAAAGTGAAAATCGTCTTAATCTGAAAATCAATGGATGGTGTTTCAAGGCGCATCGACAGCCAAGTTCATTTAACGTTACGAAATAAACTATATTTTCTGTAAAAGTCTTAGGAAACCACTGTGACAAAATGATGAATTGCTTGTTACAAGCAATATATCATTTTGTCACAATGGTTTCTGACTCAATTCACAAATAAGTGATACTTCCATGCTTAATAATTGTCGTCTGTAGTTGTTTTCAATTTGGACCAATATCAAATTTCTACATGGGGGAACTTGGCAAGAGAACAGATTAAATAGTCTTAATATATATCAAATTCCGTATCCTGTTTGGGATGAAAGTCCCCGCAAGTTGAACACGAGATGCTGTGGGAAAATCCCGAATTCGTCACGCAGACCATAACAGAAAGCCAGCAGCCTCTTTTAAAGCCAGAATGTAGCTCCATAAATAAACCCTGCAAATCTGGGTAATATTGGTTATAAATGATGAAATCATTTGTTAAAATATAGTAAAAACACCACATCATCATGCCAAATTAACTCCTGCAATATTGTTTAGCGATGTTACAAAGTGCTATTTTCCCAAATTGTGTAGCACATACATGTAGTTTGAATTCATTTTCTACATTCGAGTTATGTCTAGAAATAGCGATGAGCGCTCGAAAAAAATAAAAAACAAACAAAAAAACCTGGCTGGCACCTTGTTAGAAAAGTCACGTGGTACACATTAAACGTTCTGGCATTTACTCAACAACAGCGCCAACGCAAATTGTCAAAATAAAGAATTTTTCCGATTTTATTGGTTGCTGAAGATTTCTGAAATTTACCTCAGGAATTCTCGGTAAACAAACCGTATCGTCTAAAGTCTTTTGAAACCATATACACATATTATCGCCTCGATGACCCGTCTAAAGGGAATTTGAAGTACATCAATGTTAAGTGTCAGCCATTCTAAAACTAACCCTTGTTTACAGTAAATGAGCGCTATTCTGGTTTTAAGAAATTGCGTGTACGCATGCGCCATGGTGCTGGTTCCCCTTTTCCACAGACTTGCTATAGGAAATAAACAACGGGACCAGTCAGCAAGCGCTTGCACCAAACGTCACCCAGATCATGCTGTAAAGCTCAAAGTAAGTACATG
Organism: Cerastoderma edule; assembly: GCA_947846245.1. Classification (NCBI taxonomy): domain Eukaryota; kingdom Metazoa; phylum Mollusca; class Bivalvia; order Cardiida; family Cardiidae; genus Cerastoderma; species Cerastoderma edule. Next base: position 36,726,455 of record OX401413.1, on the reverse strand, counting down.
GCGAAGATATATGCTTTTAGTATTCCATGTAATATTCACAATTCAATCAGTAATCAGGAATTGACTGGCACATTGAGAAAAATGTTGTTCCTGGCATGCAAAGAGAAGTTAAAGTATAAGACTCTAATGGTTGATACAGTCAGTATCATGTATGTGTGTTGCGCCAATGATTCTTTAGAAATCTTCTCAAAGAAACAACTTAAACATAGCGCCCAACAACGAAATAAAACAAGAATGAAAGCATGCTTTTGAAAGCGTGCTTGTAATGGAAAAATAATGAGAAAGAAAACAATGATTCACACTTCCTAGAGTAGCATACAAATCATTGGTGGAAAACGTAGGAACCTACTCATAAATATTTCTACCACTTTTCCCACTTAATTCTAAAAATAAAAAATAATAAAAAAAAAATAAAAAAGAGGAAGACCTGGGATACGATTTCAATGGGTGTTGGTCACGAATTGAGTGAAAGGTGAGCCTCAATTGAAAGTCACTTAATACCAACAAGACCCTTACACCACTGACAGTAATATAACATTATATATCCACCAAGGTAACAATAAGGCAGTGTGCAATGCTTTCGGGTGCTACAAACTAGTCACTAATGACAAACACATGTACAATGTAAGACAAATGAGTTCATACACAAATAAAAATACTACATGTATGGTTAAATAAAGTCTAATCGTGTAATGACCAAGAAATTGCATATTGCAATTGCTTAATAATTCCCTCCAATCGAATAGGATATTTCAATAAGAAAACCAATTCCAATAAAATGGGGAATGTACATTTTCGGATTCTCAATACACATATATATGATCTGTCTTGAACATCTAAAGGTTGGAGTAAACTATGTATGAAAAACAACCAACCAAACGAATAAAGTCATAAAACTCCAACAACGTTTCAACAAGATCAAATATGGATGAAGCCTTTATGGAACCTTCGAGAGTATCATTCGAAACAGTCAAACATATAAACAAACAAATGAACAAATGAAGCACAAACAAACTAAAGAATAAACAAACAAATGGATAAACCAATTCGTGATTGTGGCTAAATTTGACCAACCATTTACCAAACGCCAAAGTTTCCACTGTCCAGAATTGAAAGTTTTCAAACTATGTTTCAAACAGTGATGAAATTGAAACATAATCTTCTGATAGGGCAGGATACATTGTGCGAAAGGGGAAAATTGCTCGTTACGAGCAATTTATCCTTTTCCCACAATGTTTCCCAGAGTCTTCTGCAACAAACTGGTCAAATGTCGTTATTGGTTGGTAATGGGTTAAGACCTACTTTCCGATCATCATACGGGTATCGAAAGCGAAGTCCATTCACCGTATATAAGTAATGTACCCGACTGATTCGTGGATCGTGGAAGAGAAGGCGTGGCGAAAATAAGTACTAATGTCAATCAATGTCCATAATCTCCTTTAAAAACCAACTCCGAAAAGTGTTAGTCCGTATTCAGGGCGCATCGAAGAATCCGTGACGAGCGTTAGATACACATAATCAAGGTACGAATGATTTTTGCATGTTACATTGACTTTTTTTTTACATATAGAATAATTATTTTGGGTTTTGTAATGAAGTAACAATAATATCTTTACACTTTATATCTTTATTTCTTCTCTTTTGAATATAGAATGATCGTATTTGGTGATGTAGTCCAGTTACACTCGATCTTACACTTTACACTTTTTATCTCTTTTCACTTTTTATATAAAAATAAGCGTCTTTGGTGATGTTAACAAGTTTCCATTGATCTTTACACTTTATATCTTTTTTTCTTCGCCTTTTTAAATATTGAATATTCGTTTTTGTTTGTATAATCAAGATAATAATGCTCTTTACACTTCACATCTTTATTTCTTCACCTTTTCGATATATAACAATCGTCTTTGCTGATTTTACACATTTCACCAATATCAAAATTTTATCTGAGGTGCACTTAAGTATGAACTGATATTCGATTTTTGTATTCCTGACCATATAGAGTTCAAACTGTTGCTCTCGATCAAAAATGGATTTATCTCAGCCTGCGAAGAACAAGTAAGCTCACTATCAAAAGAGACATTATCTAAGAAATAAATGTATTAAATTGCTTTGACCCCATGGCAATTGAAACATCAGAAACGGTCATGTACCGTTTATTAATCAACAACATCAGTTAAGTCACTAAGCACTTACGACAGTGGTGCAGTGGTAGAGCGTCGGTTTCATTTACCAATGCTCCAGATTTGATCCCCTATAGAGACGATGTGAAGTCGCCAGGACTAACCCACAAATCGGCGCACGTGTTTGCCATGCATCTAGGAAGGACTTATCGAGGGTGAATTAAAACAGATTCGAACTTCGGTTACAGTTAAATTAGACTTAGCACTTTCGTAGGGACCTGTCGGTTTTCATAGTGCTATTGATATGATAAATCGACGTTTTTGTCGCTTTTTCTATTTAACTATTTCACACATCCACACTTTGCCCTCGGCGTTGTCTGAAGCTTTGAATAGCATTTTGTCAAGGGTTTAATCCTTTACCAAACGTCACATTTTAGACTGTCCTAAATTAAAATAGTTTGCCGACGGCATTTCAAAATGAGATGAAATTGGAAAATAGTCTTCTGATGGAGCAGAAAACATTGTTGGAAAAAGGAAAATCGCTCTTTAAGAGTAATTTCTCATTCCCACAATGTTTTCAGAGTCGTCTGCAACAAAGTGGTTAAATGTCGTTATTGGCTGATCATAGGTTAAAGCAACTTTTTGCGAAAGTCTAAACCGATAAATAGGAAAAATATTACCATCTTAAATAAAAGTAAAATATTATTATGTAATACATAAATGGAGACGTTTTGGAGAGACAATTCTAAAGATGCGTTACCTTGCGATATTGCTTTCTTCAATTTTGTAATAATAGCAATTGTTGTTTTGAACTTACAAAAGACTAATATAAGTGAACACTGTTTAATAAAGCGTTAACCTGAGTACCGTTTTACTGAATATTTTATGCTTAGAATTTGCGTAATTTCAAAACAAATGTCCCTCTTTTTTAACAATTGGCAAGGCAAAAATGCAAAGTAACACATCATTAGAAACGTCTCTCCGAGACGCTTCCAATGACCTGTCACATTGCAATATTGTACCTTTGCTTAAGAAACTACAAATGTTGAACAGGTTTGACTTACGCAAATGTTTTCATTAAGTTGTTTAGTTAAACAGTACTAGGTGTATACCCGAGAACGAAGGATAGCATAGGAAGTCAGTGGTCACTGTTTAGAGCGTGGGCCACAGGACACGAGGGTTGTTGGTTCGAACCCTGTGAGAAGCAGGATCTACCTTCCGACCTTTGACTATTCCATTTTTTTTTTTACAAATACTATGAATATAGCAAGGAACCAGGGTCAAGATTGATTCGTCTGTACGGTGAAAGAACCTGTTTTAACCCATTACCCAACAATAACGATATTTAACCAGTTTGTTGCAGACGAATCTTTTTTCGTTAAGAGCAATTCACCCTTTTCCCAAAAAGGTTTCTGCCCTATCAGATGATTATTTTCTAATTTTACCTCATTTTGAAATGCCGTCTGCAAACTGTTTGGGGCAGTCGAACGTTTGACGTTTTGTAAAGGGTTAAAATACGGTTGCATATGTGATATAGGTAAGTTTAGACAAACACTTTTGGGAAGTCTGGGATCCTGGCACAAGTGCAGGGTCTTTACACAGGCTTTGTCCTCGGCTACCTTATGAATGGTCTGGATTATGTGTCCCTATAAATACCTTAGGGGAGTCTGTTTCGCCCCGTGGTTAAGGTTGCGGACTTAGAAATCGGGGGTACTGGATTCGAGTACCAACAGTACCTTTAATTTTGTTGGAATGTCATATGGCTAGTCACTTCAGAGACCGTGGTACTGGTGGGTCAAGAAATCTGAAACATAACTGAAAAGTTGTTAACGTGGCTCTGAACTCTCTTAAAAACTAAAACATTTCGTTAAAACTCTTTAATTTCAGTAGGACAGGATTCAGGCTATTTTTTATATGAATGAATTTCCAAATCATTTTTCTCATTATTTATCTGTTTTAGAGACGATGAGGACAATACTCCAGTTCGCGTTCTGTTCCTGTTTTATAGCCGCCGTGAGAGGGCATGGTTACATGACGGATCCTCTCAGTCGAGGTGCTGCCAACAATCCGAATACGAACAAAGGCCTTTCCTGCGAAACGGGTGATACAAACTATACACCCTGGGGAACCAACTGTGGTGGTGCTTGGGTGGGTACAAAACAATACTTTACGATACAATACAATACAATACCTAAAGTACAATACAATACAATACATACAATACAATACTAAATGATACGGGTGACACAAACCACACACCTGGGGAACCAACTGTGGTGGTCTTTGGGTGAGTACAATACAATATATACATACAATACTTTACAACACGATACAATATAATATACACATACACACCTTAACAACACGATACAATATAATACAATACAATATAGTAGCATACAATGCAATACTTTACAACACAATACAATACAATACTTTACTTTACAAAACAATACAAAATAAAACAATACAGCACAATACAATGATTTACAGCACAATACAATCATTTACAGCATAATACAATAATTTACAGCATAATACAATAATTTACTTTACAAAACAATACAATATAAAGCAATACAGCACACATAATACAATAATTTATTGCACAATACAATACAATACAATACAATTCAGTACTATGCAAACAATATGATACGATACAATAAATACGATATGATACAATATGATACAATACAATACAATACGATACGCTACGATACAAAACAATACATTCTGACAAAATACAACACATTATAATACGGTGCAGTATGATACAATGAATACAATACGCTATGATACAATACAATACCGTATGATGAATAAATACAATATAATACAATACAATACAGTATGATAAATACGATATAATACAATACGATACGATACAATACCGTATGATGAATAAATACGATATGGTACAATACAATACAAAACAAATCAATACAGTATGATACATACGATATAATACGATACGATACGATACAATTCCGTATGATGAATAAATACGATATGGTACAATACAATACAAAACAAAACAATACAGTATGATACATACGATATAATACGATACGATACAATACAAAACCGTATGATGAATAAATACGATATGTTACAATACAATACAATACAATACAATACAGTATGATAAATACGATATGATACAATACGATACGCTACGACACAAAAACAATACGTTATGAAAAAATACAATACAGTATAATACGATACAGTATGATACAATGTATAATATGCTATGCTACAATACATGGCGATAAAATTCAAAACAATGCAGTATGATGAATAAATACGACATGGTGCAATATAAAACAATACCTTATTGTACTCAGTGTGATAGTCCATTTAAGGACATGCTCTACAGTTTTATATAAAAAAAATCCTTTCATAGAATTTTCTTAACCTTTGATACATTATCTAAAATTCCATTGTGAATTCAGAAATGAAAAGAAAAATGCAGGTCGACGAGTTAGATTTTTTTGTAAAATGACAGTTTCCATGGTAACCGTTTTGGGCAAAAATGTCATTATGACCATACCATCTTTAAAGGTAATAAAATAACTTCCGGAATGTTTATTAACACAAAAAACATGAATTCATGCATTTAATACTTTATAATTCAATGGTATTTTAAATTATTTCAATCTGAACATTTTTTGTAATCCAAATCAGTTTTTCAAAGTTTTGTATTTGACAAAAAACAATAAAAATGGATATGCATATTGCAAAAAAATGAAGATGTTTCAAAAATCCTTTCATAGATTTTTTTTCATTTTACAGTATATAAAGTGAATTCTATTCGTGAAATACAAAATGCAAAAAAAGGATATGTAGACGAATTGGTTTTTCTGTAAAATGACAGTTTCCATGGTAACCGTATTTGAAAAACATTTACGAAAACGACTAAAATAACTTTAAACTTGAAAAAGATGGGGGCTTAGCATGCATGAGAAATATATATAATCATTTTAATAACCTTTCATAGTTTTATGGATGATATGATCATTTTTTGAAAAAAATTGCATACAGTAAATTTCATCATAAAAACATTTGTCCGACTTCTATGCAAGTTCCTCTTCGGTAGCAGATTATCTCCCTTGGATGCGCAGATGAAGTGCGCAGAAAAAACTACTGAGAACGTCCTTAAGTACATAATCCCTCTTGTTACAGACGCAGAATAAGAAGAATGGCGGGAAATGTGGTGCGTGTGGGGATGACTACACAGGCAACAGGGATCACGAATATGGCGGGAGATATGTTAGGTCTATCAAACCCACCCGGATATATTTGGAAGGTAATCTTGTTCCCCTTCTCTCCAAACCAGGGTAGCGTTTTACTTAACAGTTTACGCTTAAGATTTGCGTGAATCTAAAACAACAATCCGTCTTATTTCAATATAGGGCGATGCAATATTGCAAAGTAACACATCATTGGAATCGTCTGTTGTACATCAATTGAAGAGAATATCCATGTTTATCAGTTATGACTTACGCAAATATTTTCCTAACGCTGTTTAGTAAAACGGTACCCTGCAGGCCTTTTTTCCAATTTGAGGGGCAGAATTTGGTATCCTTTTTCATATAGAAAAATTGAGTAATTAGGGCGAAAAGCATGCGGGTTTTGCCCAAAGGGAATGAACAAATTCTGAGGTAACATTATTTTTAGGGGAAAACTGCCTGATTTTAAAGAAAACCGTGGGTATCTGTTATATAATGAAAAACAAAAGCTATGCAAACGTATATAATTTCACATAGAATAAACACGACGATTGGGTCAGTGAAAAGTTGATGACGTCTTTAGTTATATACAATATATATACTATATGCCCTTTGAAAAGATTATCTTTCAATTTCATCACATTTTCAAATGTCACCTGCAAACTCTTTCAATTCGCAATTAGCGTACTTCGTATATACAATACAATTTATCTTCATTGCATTAAACAACTAGACATTGTATATAGCAAAACAGTACAATTCAACAAAAAAGCCATTTCATTTTTAACAAAAGAGCAATTCAAATTCATATATGACTAAAAGAGTAACAAATAACTTCTTAACAACTTTAAAATGAATAAATAAACTTGCCTATATTACAAAGAATGGTCGCTGATGTGTTTGACATTAGATTGATACATTTCTGTTTAGTTGGCCATATATAACGGCTTATAGCTTTCGTCCAAATCTAATTATAAAAAGAAAAATACAATGAAATATTTTATTACGACAGAGAACGATCCTCCATTTGAAAGTTTCGTCGGCAAGAGTATCCCATAGCTGTGTAAATCCCTTGTATTTCGGAATGAGGTCCGAGGTACCGTTTTACTAAACGACTTAACCAATTACCAAATAATGACGACTTTTAACCACTTGGTTGCAGACGACTCTGGAAAACGCTGTGAAAAATGAGAAATTGCTCGTAACGAGCAATTTCTCCTTTTCCCACAATGTTTTCTACCCCATCAGAAGATTATTTTTCAATTTCATCACATTTTGAAATGTCGTCTACAAACTTTCCAGTTTGGAACAGTCGAAGATTTAGCGTTTGGTAAAGGGTTAAGGAAAGTATATGCGTTAGTCAAAACTGATAAACATGGATAATGTACCAAATGAAAGTACAATATTGCAATGTGACACGTCATCGGAAGCGTCTCGGAGAGACGATTCCAATGATGTGTTATTTTGCGATATTGCTTGCTAAATATTGAAATATGTTGTTTTGAACTTTTTGCAAATTCAGCATCAAATGTTTTGTAAAACGGTACCCTGGTCTTTGTCAAGGGGAAATAAATCTGAAATTTAATAAAAAGAAACTCACTTTACTTTACCAGCATGTTATTCCAATCCACAATAAAAGGAGACCATACCTTAATTAACCAACTGCATATTTAAAGATATTTATGAGACGTTACATGGGGATTTTCAGGTCTAGACTGTTAAATATCAAATTTAACAACAATTCATAAATCATGAACATTTCAAATTCAACAGTAGTTTTTGTAAATAGATTTAGAACACACTTAATAGCAATTACATGTTTTTTCATACCGCAAAATCACCTTTAACCAAAATGGAAAAGAATCTGTATCTAAAAGATAATGGTTTAATATTTTTAGCTGAATTTTTATAAAATGAAACACCGAATTGTTCCGGACCCACCTGTGTATACCGAGAACCAACAGATTAATCCGACGACAGAAAGAGGAAATCAACTTTCTTTCAAATTTAACAGCGTGTTATTGTTTCAATATGTAAACAATCGATTCATCTGTTGCCCAAATTGTTAATATTCTTAGATCCACAAACTGCTAAAGTAAGGTACGGGGGAAACCACACATTGGAAAAAGGAGGATCGTTTATGTTCAGGAATAAAACTGTTTATTCAACAATAAAAATCCTTCCTTCGACTATTTTTTCCAGGTGAGCTGATTGATACAGAGGTCGTTATCACGGCTGAGCACAAGGGAGCGTTCGTGTTCAAACTCTGCGATATTCTTCAATCGGATCCCGGTCAGGGGGGTGATGCCCTTACAAATTGTTTCGAGGTGGCCAACGCCCTACCGGGGGAAAACGGGCAACCCCTGTCAATACGTGAGTACTTTTTAGCTTAAACCTTATAATGCTGGATAACTTTTTAAAAATATATTATTGTGTCACCTGCTTTCCAAAACCTTCAATATCTGCTTAATTTAAAGTAGGAAAGATTCTAAGAGTAGCGAACAGGTAAGATCACAGGCCAGCCGCCAATTTGCTTTGCGGCTTGCCTGGATCCAACCTGTTTGCATAAGCATGAAGTCGGTTCCAGCACTATTAGGGTTAAATAGACTGTTAAATCTTGTTTTACAGGCGGGATGATCACGTGATCAATGTTTACGATATAAAACTTGCAACAAATTGCGCTGCCCTTGAATGAGTAGGTATTAATGCATTTTATTTGCAGCAGATTGCGTTTGTTTTTCCACTATTCTATTAACGCCATGTTCCAACGGCCATTTTTTCACAACCGCCGGTGAATGCTGTTTCCATTTTTGACGTGTCATTCGCTCCAAAACCCTGCAGAGAATTACGAGTCGATGGATGCGAATGACCTAAAAACATCACCCATCGACTGCCATTTCTCTACCGAGTGCTAGACGTAACGCCGTTATAAACCATGGGTTATCATATACCACCAGAACCGGAAAGTTGATGATCGGAACAGGGCGTTCATGGCATAGTTGAAAACAATAGTTATCTGCTAATAAAGCAAATATACCTATGGCGTGGCCATCTTGTTCGGACATATTTCGTAAACATTTGTCAAGTGATCACCCCATTTGTTTTAACCCTTTCCCAAACAATAACGACATTAGACGACTTCAGAAAACATTGCGGGAAAAGGAGAAATTGCTCGTGACGAGCTCTATCTGAAGAATATTTTTCAATTTCATCACATTTTGAAATGTCGTTTGCAAAGTCTTTCAATTTGGGACAGTCGAAAATTGGCATTTGGTTAAGGGTTAAGATAGCCTCAAAGCGTCCTGACCTTAGATAGCCTCAAACTAAACAACCTTTTATCGCATTGTTGAAGAGTGGTTGCTTTAACAACTCTGACAGAACAGTCGAATCCTAAAGATTAAAAGACGTTAGACAAGATAAATATTTTGTATATACATTTGTAATCGAATCCCGATAATGAAAATTCATGTGGATCGTTGGACTGTTTCGAATACATTTAAATCCTTTTATTCGTCATACGAACATAGAAAAGTGTTCAAATGATATATGATTAAATCTTTCTTTCTTTCTTTCTTTCTTTCTTTCTTTCTTTCTTTCTTTCTTTCTTTCTTTCTTTCTTTCTTTCTTTCTTTCTTTCTTTCTTTCTTTCTTTCTTTCTTTCTTTCTTTCTTTCTTTCTTTCTTTCTTTCTTTCTTTCTTTCTTTCTTTCTTTCTTTTCTTTCTTTCTTTCTTTCTTTTCTTTCTTTCTTTCTTTCTTTCTTTCTTTCTTTCTTTCTTTCTTTCTTTCTTTCTTTCTTTCTTTCTTTCTTTCTTTTTTTCTTTCTTTCTTGTCTTTCTTTCTTTCTTTCTTTCTTTCTTTCTTTCTTTCTTTCTTTTCTTTCTTTCTTTCTTTTCTTTCTTTCTTTCTTTCTTTCTTTCTTTCTTTCTTTCTTTCTTTCTTTCTCTTTCTTGTTTTCTTTCTTTCTCGTTCTTGTTTTCTTTCTTTCTCTTTCTCTTTCTTGTTTTCTTTCTTTCTTTCTTTTCTTTCTTTCTTTCTTTCTTTCTTTCTTTCTTTCTTTCTTTCTTTCTTTCTTTCTTTTTTCTTTTCTTTCTTTCTTTCTTTCTTTCTTTCTTTCTTTCTTTCTTTCTTTCTTTCTTTCCTTTCTTTCTTTCTTTCTTTCTTTCTTTCTTTCTTTCTTTCTTTCTTTCTTTCTTTTCTTTTCTTTCTTTTCTTTCTTTCTTTCTTTCTTTCTTTCTTTCTTTCTTTCTTTCTTTCTTTCTTTCTTTCTTTCTTTCTTTCTTTCTTTCTTTCTTTCTTTTTTTCTTTCATTCTTTCTTTCTTTCTCTCTTTCTTTCTTTCTTTCTTTCTTTTTCTTTCTTTCTTTCGTTCGTTCGTTCTTTCTTTCTTTCTTTCGTTCGTTCTTTCTTTCTTTCTTTCTTTCTTTCTTTCTTTCTTTCTTTCTTTCTTTCTTTCTTTCTTTCTTTCCCTCTTTCTTTTCTTCTCTTTTCTCTTCTTTCTTTCTTTCTTTCTCTTCTCTTCTTTCTTTTTCTTTCTTTCTTTCTTTCCTTCTTTCTTCCTTTCTTCCTTTCTTTCTTTCTTTCATTCTTTCTCTTTCTTTCTTTCTTTCATTTCTTTCTTTCTTTCTTTCTTTCTTTCTTTCTTTCTTTCTTTCTTTCTTTCTTTCTTTCTTTCTTTCTTTCTTTCTTTCTTTCTTTCTTTCTTTCTTTCTTTCTTTCTTTCTTTCTTTCTTTCTTTCTTTCTTTCTTTCTTTCTTTCTTTCTTTCTTTCTTTCTTTCTTTCTTTATTCCAACAATATTTCAATTATGTTGCGATGTCCGGCTCATAATGATGGATAAGGACTCAAACTTTACAGCCTATAAGGACTGATCAAGCCAGGTAGAGCCATCGGAAGTCAGTTGGCCTATTGTTTCGAAGCGGTAGGCACTGCGGCTGCGGTTGTTAATTCACATTGGGTATAATATACTGCTCATGACCTAAATCTGCCTGGTCTTCTTTCCCACCATCACCAAAATAAAACAATCTGCTTAAGCATTCAAGTTGAATTAAAATGGCAACATGTCATTCATCATAGAAAGCTTATCAAACTTTTATATGAAATCGCTAAAAAGTTCTATAAATAATTGATTGGTTTTCATTTCAGCCGTCACAGCCTCTGTAACATACAAACAGAAGGTCAAACTCCCTGATGGGTTTACATGCCCAATGGGATGTACTATGCAGTGGTTCTATAAAGCTGGTAAGATTTTAATAATTCGTTGATTAAATTTTCATGTCAGGTTTTATTGTATTGTTCAGAAACTCATTTATTTTTTTTAGCATCCTCATATGAGCTCGAGATTGAACAAAGACGACAGAATAACATCCAACGGAAGGAAATTATATAAAAAAATGCAATATTGAACAAGTAGAAAACGAATTTCATTTCTTAATAATTTGCCAAAGGTATACTTCCCTAAGAACAAAGAGTATTGAGAAGTATTATTAAACATGGCCAAGTATTTCCAAATTACAAGCCTTATGTCGTCTGCATCTAGTTAAATTATGAATAACTTATCTAAATATATGTATTACTCATGTCTCCTTAAGAAGTTAGGTCTGCCTTACTTAATTTATATCTATTAGGTTAAGCTCTATAACATCACGAGCTCTGCTTCTTTTTATCCATCTTTATTTTAGGTATTTATAATATTGTATTAACTATATAACATGTAATGTTTGATATGCAATAAAATATAGTTAGTAAGTTATAATATAACAAGGCCATCGGCCAATGCATACATAAAGTGGCACTAATACAATTTGTCTAAACATGTATGCATCTTGTGCTATCATACAATTATCCCCTATTTTGAATGCACATAACAAGAACATTGCTTGCAAGGTTTCAAACACATCTTTCGCCATCATATTCCTTAAATTCCTAATTATAAGCGGTATTCTGACCGTTGTATTATCTTACGCCGGCTTTCATAACCCTTTCCCAAATAACACATTTTCGACTGTCCCAAATCGAAAGAGTTTGCAGACGACATTTCAAAATCTGATGAAATTGGTAATTAATCTTCTGATAGGGCAGAAAACGTTGTGGGAAAAGGAAAAATTGCTCGCTACAAGCAATTTCTCCTTTTCCCACAATGATTTCTAAAGTCGTCTGCAACAAAGTGGTCAAATGTCGCTATTGTTTGGGTAAGGGTTAAGGCATATTGCGTAGCTGGATGAAAGGTTTTTGTTATCCGTTCGAATGGTTTGATGACGTTAATCCTGATAGGGCTGGAACCGACTTCATGCTAATGTTAACATGTTAGATCCAGGCCAGCCGCCAAGTAAATTTGGCTGGCCTGTGATCTAACCTGTTTGCTACTCTGAGTATCTTTCCTCAACAAAAAAGGATTCTCTTTCTTCAACAGGCAACAATTATGGGCCGGACCAGGAGCACTTTGTAAACTGTGCGGACATTGCCATCGTGTCGTGCAAGCAATATGAGGTAACCATGACAACCTGAATCGTTCCCTAACACATATGCCACTTTAACCCTTTACCAAACAATAACGACAATTTACCACTTTGTTGCAGCAACTCTGGAAAACATTGTGGGGTAGGAGAAATTGCTCTTTACAGCTTTTTTCCTTTTCCCACAATGTTTTCTGCCCTATTAGAAGATAGTTGTTCAATTTCATCACATCTTGAAATGTCGTCTGCAAACTCTTTCAATTTGGGAGAGACGAAAATTTGGCGTTTGGTAAAGGGTTAAAGATGGTCTATGTGTGATTGGCGAAAACACTTGCAGACCATTGTTTTGTACTGCCAATCTTGTTTAAAGGCTCACGAAAGAAGACTTATGCTATTCCAAACTACATCATTTGGTACACCTTTGGTCAAATTCAAAAAGTTTTTATCACAAAAAACCCATCAGCACAGCTAAAACGTGAAAGCCATCGAGAAATAACACAGATTAGCCAGTTTTATAATTTCGATTGTCAGATTCTTCACCTCAGACCTTGTCAGATGATCAATTTTTGAACCGACCAATCAGAATTCGTTGTTTTTTTTATATGTAAATAAACATTTTATTAATAAACATGATTGAATTGGGGACAACTATATTCTAAGTACAAAATAACTTATGGTAAAGGAGTTATCAAGTAATGTCTCACAGCATTCTTAGATTATTTTTTATGACGTTTATGAACGTAATAAAAGAACTTCAGTAATTCATTAGTACTCGTATCCTTTCATGTGCCTTTAAAGCGAATTTCTTTTAAACAGTGCGTGGAAGTTTGTTTAATTTGAGGCTCTCTTAATGCAAGCCGCGGATCATTAAGAAAGCTCCTACTGGAACCTTTTGAATGTCTGACGTTCGTATGACGTTCGTATGACGTTCGTATGACGTTCGTATGACGTTCGTTTTAAGACGCTATTCGTATTATACACCTCAGTCTCCTTCCTCTAGTGTCGCTTAAAACAACCAAACGACCAAAATCTTGTTGCATCAGACCACGTGATTTACCCTAAACACATCATTGCCTAGCACCTTAGTTTTGTTCCTTGCTAGACAACTTTCAAAAAGCATTGTGACAAAAGGAGAAATTGCTTGTAACAAGCAATTTCTCCTTTTGCCACAAAGATTTTTAAATATATTCACATAACATAACAACAGAATTGAGAGACGTTGTTCATATGTATACAAATCGTTTCTCAAGTCGTCTGCTTCATGTTAAAAACAATATTTCGTCTGCAGGTGGTTTAAATTTGACTTCTTGTTTCAGTCGGATGCTTACGAGACCAACTGGTGCGGGTATGGACCTTCAGACGCGGTGAAAACTTGCAAGATCTCTGGTAAGTACTTGCAGAATGACACGATCATGTTGCCGGTATGGTCCCACAAAATCGGTAAAAGACTGCAATATTTCTGGTAAGTACTTGCAGAATGACACGATCATGGTGTGGCTATGGTCCCACAACAGCGGTGAAAGACTGCAATATTTCTGGTAAGTACTTACAGAATGACACGATCATGGTGTGGCTATGGTCCCACAACAGCGGTGAAAGATTGCAAGATCTCTAGTAAGTACTTACAGAATGACACGATCATGGTGTGGCTATGGTCCCACAACAGCGGTGAAATATTGCAAGATCTCTAGTAAGTACTTACAGAATGACACGATCATGGTGTGGCTATTGTCCCACAACAGCGGTGAAAGATTGCAAGATCTCTAGTAAGTACTTACAGAATGACACGATCATGGTGTGGCTATGGTCCCACAACAGCGGTGAAAGATTGCAAGATCTCTAGTAAGTTCTTACAGAATGACACGATCATGGTGTGGCTATGGTCCCACAACAGCGGTGAAAGACCCCAAGATCTCTGGTAAGTACTTACTGAATGACACGATCATGGTGTGGCTATGGTCCCACAAGAGCGGTGAAAGACCGCAAGATCTCTGGTAAGTACTTACAGAATGACACGATCATGGTGTGGCTATGGTCCCACAACAGCGGTGAAATATTGCAAGATCTCTAGTAAGTACTTACAGAATAACACGATCATGGTGTTGGTATGGTCCCACAACAGCGGTGAAAGATTGCAAGATCTCTAGTAAGTACTTACAGAATGACACGATCATGGTGTGGCTGTGGTCCCACAACAGCGGTGAAAGATTGCAAGATCTCTAGTAAGTACTTACAGAATGACACCATCATGGTGTGGCTATGGTCCCACAACAGCGGTGAAAGATTGCAAGATCTCTGGTAAACTGTACTTACAGAATGACACGATCATGGTGTGGCTATGGTCCCACAACAGCGGTGAAAGATTGCAAGATCTCTAGTAAGTTCTTACAGAATGACACGATCATGGTGTGGCTATGGTCCCACAACAGCGGTGAAAGACCGCAAGATCTCTGGTAAGTACTTACTGAATGACACGATCATGGTGTGGCTATGGTCCCACAAGAGCGGTGAAAGACCGCAAGATCTCTGGTAAGTACTTACAGAATGACACGATCATGGTGTGGCTATGGTCCCACAACAGCGGTGAAATATTGCAAGATCTCTAGTAAGTACTTACAGAATAACACGATCATGGTGTTGGTATGGTCCCACAACAGCGGTGAAAGATTGCAAGATCTCTAGTAAGTACTTACAGAATGACACGATCATGGTGTGGCTGTGGTCCCACAACAGCGGTGAAAGATTGCAAGATCTCTAGTAAGTACTTACAGAATGACACCATTATGGTGTGGCTATGGTCCTACAACAGCGGTGAAAGATTGCAAGATCTCTGGTAAACTGTACTTACAGAATGACACGATCATGGTGTGGCTATGGTCCCACGACAGCGGTGAAAGACCGCAAGATCTCTGGTAAGTACTTACAGAATGACACGATCATGGTGTGGCTATGGTCCCACAACAGCGGTGAAAGATTGCAAGATCTCTAGTAAGTACTTACAGAATGACACGATCATGGTGTGGCTATGGTCCCACAACAGCGGTGAAAGACCGCAAGATCTCTGGTAAGTACTTACAGAATGACACGATCATGGTGTGGCTATGGTCCCACGAAAGCGGTGAAAGATTGCAAGATCTCTAGTAAGTACTTACAGAATGACACCATCATGGTGTGGCTATGGTCCCACAAGAGCGGTGAAAGATTGCAAGATCTCTGGTAAGTATTGATGATGTGACCCGATCACACACAACATACACCAACTGATTCAAAGCTGTACACGTGAACCATTTCAACAGCAGTTTGGAAGAGAAATTGCTGGCGAGTCTTGCAGTGATGGACACCATTAAAAACATTGTAAGAAATTAGAACGATTGTATTTAGGTGGTACCATTGGATTGCTATAAACTGAACTTGGTCTTGCAATATAAGAAACGCCTTGCAAAAGAACATTGAAAAGTGAAATAATGGACAGCTGTTTGAACCCAAGTGCTAACCAATATGCCAAAACGGATCCTGCCGATTTTCAAAGATGGTCAACTGTTTACAGTAAAAGCATATATCCAAACGCATTTTGGATGTTATCTCTATCATTCTGTACATTTGGTAAATCCACATAATGTTATTTAGTGTACACCAGTGATTATTAAGGCACAACTGCATAGGTTTCATGTGGGTCTTATCACAAAATATCTGAGTTGCCAGAAGTGCAAAAACGTATAACTTTTTGAAACATATTCATCCGCCATTCATAATCAAATCTCTTTTGAACAGGTTAATGTTTTATTGATTTTAGTATCTTAAACAACAAATTTAGTTCTAAAATATTGATTTAAATTTTGGAAAATTTTATATATACTATACAAGTAATATCATGATGTTGTTTCGTGAGAAAATAAACCTTTACCTCGCACGACCATCAATCTAACGAGATACAAATCATCTCACACACCTCAAAGCAAATACAAACTCCAGGAAATATACAACATCATACTTTTCCGTATATATTTTCATTATCATTTTATACAATTATTGTTGAACGTTGTCTGCAAATAGGTGTGTCAGGGACGAATATTAAAAGAAATACTATTTATAGATTCAGGCTCTGATGGAAATACCGGAAGTTCAGGCGGAAGTACATCGGGCGGAAGTACATCGGGCGGAAGTACATCGGGCGGAAGTACATCGGGCGGAAGTACATCGGGCGGAACTACATCGGACAATAGTACCTCGGACGGACATACCGGAGAACAATGCCCGGATGATAGCACGGCAACCAAATCTGGGAAGCCATCTTGTAACGCCTGCACCGCCGATCAAAGCGCCACCTGTGAGGATGAATGCTGTTCTAAGGGAGAGCATAACATCTACATGTCCACGATCACTCAAGTCCCGGATATGTGGTGTCAGACCCACTGCACCCAGCGACCGCCATTTTGCCCTGCGATGTTCTGCGAGATATACCCAGCGATCCACTGGGTGAACGAGTGTGCGGTGAAGAAATCGCTGAACACCATCATGGAAAAGATCGAGAGGAAGGCAGTGGCCCATCACATCCTAAAGCAGGAACAAAAGGAGAAATTGAATCGCAAGAGGCGAGCCCCTAGCCCTATTGTATAGAGCATTACCCTAACAAAGTTACGCAAAACGGACTCTTTCACACACCTATCTACCTCTTGTGTACCTCTCTGACAGTTATAGGTGTGAACGTAAACTTGCCTAATACTTTGATTTCAGCATTTATTATTAACACCGTAACGAGGTATTAGTCATTGTTTCTTCGACAAGAATGATAAGCCCAGGCCATATTTTTTCGTTTATTACTGGTTCAAATTCAAGGCATTGACTCAACAAAACTTGAAATATATAAAAAGTAACATTTATCTTGTGATATTTTATGTATTATCATGCTTCCATTTAATGATATACAGTCATCTAATTGTAAGGGTCTAAGCTTATGTCAAGCTTGAAATATTATCTGGTCTGAATCTTTTATAATACAGGACGCCAGTCACCAAGAAAGCCCCTACAATGAGTTTTAAGCTTTTATACGGATTTCTGAATACCTGGCGTCCGTATTAAGTCGTTAAATGTCTAATACACCACGATATTCTGCCTCATTCATCATGGTCGCTTAAAACAAGTTTAATTTATTAATTGCATTGTTACCCATAAGGCTCCTGTCTACAATTATGCGAATCCAGATTCTGTTTTGAGTTTCTCTTGTTTATTAAAGGACATTCGCTGGTTCTATTCACATCAAACACCCAGTTATGGGTAGGTAGGTGTGAGGGCGTAAGCCGGGTATTGCAATATAAAACAGATACTGTTGACATAACTTTAAAACAGGTCCGGTAATGAGAAAGATACTAAACAATGCTAATAGCAGATTGAAACCTGTGCATGATGTTGTTACATATCACTATACCATGTCAGTTTTATGAATCCGGAACAAAATACATTGTAATCAAATCGAATAGTCTAGTTCTGTTATTTCGTATTCAACTTTAGAAAGAACAACAATGGACAAACTACTTTAACCCATTCCTTCCATATTGGAATATATAACTTTTCCAAATTGTGCACCATAGCAGACGACAAAATAGCACAAATAGTGGAGGACAGTGGCCAATGCGTAGAACGTCGGCCTCCGGACACGAGGGTCGTGGGCCTTGCGACCATTCATTTATCCACATTTGGCGCGAATACTAGTTATGTATCAAGGCAGCAGAATCGAGAGTGATTAACTTTAGTTGTAAAAACTTGTTTAACGATCGATGTAAAATAAATTATTTTAAACTAACATCAGTTAGTATAGATAATGAATATAATCATCTTCTTGAGATTTGCTATAAACGTGTGCGTTGAGCAGATTGTCCTTTTACAGTAATTTCTAAAGAAATCTACAGCAGATAAAGAAAAGGAAAGTATCATGGAATATGGGGGTAACGTAACGTTTTACGGTATCAATATTCTATGTAATTCTTTTTATTTTCATTCTTTTTCTTCTAATCACGAGTGAAAAACAAGTTCTGTCACAACAATCTCATTAGCACTCTATCATTCGTATAGAAGAGAATAATTACAAATTATCATGAAATGTATCTTTTGACAAAATTCAATTTAAAGCGCGCTCAAAGTATTCTAAATAAGTTTGAGGCTATGTTGATAACTGGTCAGAAATCAACACAATGAGACAAAATTACTAGATGAACATTTTGTGGTTGCAGTGATCCATGCAGTATAGCAAAGGAAGATTACTGTAAGGAGTTTTTTAATGACTTGCGTAGTGTATAAAGACAACAATAAGATTAAATGAACTTTCACGCGCTGTTAGAAAGCATCGGATTGTATCCCATTAGACATTAAGTCAGCATATTCGCATTCTTAAAGGCACATCAAAGGAGAGGAGTACAAAAAAAACAACTGAAAAATATATAGAGTTCTTTTATTATGTTCATAAAAGTCATAATAATTAGTTTAGGAATGCATTGAGACCCTATTCAAAAGACTCATTTAAAATAAGTTACTTTATGCTTGAAATATAGTTGTCTCCAATTTAGTCATGTTTATCAACAATCTGTTTGTTAACATATTGAAAATAACGAATTCTGATTAGTCGGTTCAAAAATGTGTGTATCAACTTTGTCAAGGAGTCAGGATATGAAGAATCAAAATCCTGAATTATAAAACTTGCTAAGCTGGGTTATTTCTGGTTTACTTTCACATTTAAGTTGTGCTGATGGTGTTTTCTGGTGATAACTATTTGAATCTGTCCAAAAGTTTACCAAATAATATAGTTTGATAAAGCATTCATCTCCTTTAATGGGCCTTTAAGTTTATGCTTATATTCGAAAACCATCTACGATGACGTATAAGACAAATTGGACACAATGATGAGTCTTAATGTCGTATGAGGTTTATTCGGATTCTTAGTCGCACGCAAAGTTTGTTGAGCTTTCCGAATGTTCATCGGAATACACTGCAAGCTTTATGAGCAA
Organism: Cerastoderma edule; assembly: GCA_947846245.1. NCBI lineage: Eukaryota > Metazoa > Mollusca > Bivalvia > Cardiida > Cardiidae > Cerastoderma > Cerastoderma edule. Next base: position 36,706,648 of record OX401413.1, on the reverse strand, counting down.
TGGTTTATCTGAAAGGTTGCATATACGTCTCTATACAAGCACCACCTTAAACACATTTTATTTTTTAACTAAGGTAGGCTTCTTAAAACATTCTTAAATCAAGAAGGGTTCAATGCCTTCTATGTTTTGTAATGTTTCTATATGTAGAGTCACAGCCTAGGAACGAGTCGAAACGGCACCATTGGATTTGTAGAAGTGTCCTTCGACAAGACACCTCAGAGCGTTAGCTAGCCCTATTTACCCAACATAAAACGTCTCAATTTGAACATTTCCTCTCCATATTGCTCGGTGTTATCACCAAATATAAAACTCGAACGTGTGTCCGTTGTATATTTCGATGCTGGTGGGTTTCTTCCAAACACTTCCGCCACCTCTCGGACCAGGGCCGGATAGTTTCCGCAACATAAACCCACATACTGTATCCCGGCGGCCTTTGCGGCCTCGGCAAATTTCCTGATATCCACACGGCTACAGCGAACACAATCGAGGTTATCGGGATACACGGGCTCTCCTACAAGGCAAATCAGCACTCATCAAACTAACCCTTAGAAAGTTCGATAAATTAGAAAAAAAGATTTTTGTGTCGTCTGCTTTCCAAAACTTTAAATATCTGCTCGATTATGCTGAGGAAATATACTCAGAGTAATAAAAACAGGTTAGATCACAGGCCAGTCGCCAATTTACTTGTCGTGTCTGGCCTGGATCTAACCTGTTTGCATCAGCATGAATTTGGTTCCAGCGCTATAAGGGCTAAGAGATTGCGGCTTCTGTAGTATGATGAAGACACAAAGACATTTGGTTTATGGTAGAAAGCCGATAAACCGCCACTTTGAATCTCATTTATTGCGTCGGATTACCCCGGCCTTCTCGGTATGTATACATTGGTCAGGGCCGGATCTATTCGGTTAAATGCGGATAGTTCCAGCCCCGACCGATGGAAGAACGATTTAAGTAATCATACGAAAGAATGAGTCTCAAAACAGCGGATTTGGGGCATTCATGATAAAGACGCAATGAAACATGCAGGTTTTAAGTTGACCATTTGCCGACGTTTATTGAGGTTATGTAATCGCATCTAACGATTACACTCTAATATTAGTGTGGGAAAGCAATCATTTGCTAAGATGGAGTATTTTGAAGCAATGGTGATGAATTTCGATAGAATTGATACGTCCGCCGACCTTTGTGGCATACCAAAAATATAATTTCCAACGGCACATATCGTCATTGGAATCATACTCAGGTCTTTGTTAATCCTTTCAAGTGTGTACTAGTATACAGTGAATTTAAATGTATTTTAATCAAAATAATGACATTGCTCTACTGTATTAAACTGCACTTTACAAGACATTTTGGTGCTTCCTAAATTAATCATGCTTTGAATAGCTACTTTTCATTAATTATTAATCAAAAGTAAAAGAAATTGTATTGTTTTAAGGACATTCGTTTTGGCTTTCAAAATTTCAATTCTGTGAACATGCACCTCTAAAAAGTGTTTTAAACTTGAGTTTAGCGTTTAAAAGGTACAACCGCTCTGGGTTCGATCCAAAATAATGTCTAGATATTTTGACATTTGATACAGGCTGCCAGTGCAATCACAATTTTTTCAGCTATTCATGGTTATATCGAAGGGCGGTTGCTTCATACACGCTTGGGTACACGAGTAAGATATGTAAATTACCTGTAGTTTTATCTGTTATAGCAAAGAAGGTTTTCTCCTCCGCTGTTGTTCTATAGGGCACAGGTAGGGCAGCAATTGGAATCTACCAAAGAGACAAAGGTCACGTTTTTAAAAGGTATATTAATCAATCTAATTACCGTGTCAAGTAAATTACAAGCTTCACCAAGAGCCAGCGTTGAGCACAGTTAAAGCATTATACCCTCAGTAAAAGTTTCGTGATCAATGTGAGTCGATGAAACACATATTCTATAGACACATCCGTTTTGACATGAATCGTTTACTACCGTTCATTCTTAAACAAGAAACTCTTAGTAAGTATAGAAAGGGGTAAATGATATGTGGAGACGTTCAAATTGATCCTCTTTCTTCTTTCCCAAACTTCAGAATATGAAGAAGAAATTTATCATTTAAGAAATCAAGCTTGGAATAGTAAACGATTACCGTGCAGGTTTTTCGAATCTCCTTCACCAATGGCATGATCTCGTTAATACCACGTGCACAATTCAAACCGACGACGGAAGCGCCTTGATCCTGTAGACGCTTGCAGGCGACCGGAAATGGTATATCGTCTGTAGTAGTGTCGGGGACATAGGCTGCTAATGTGATAACCGCTGGTAAACCTTGAAATGAAACAACCCTTTTTAAGAAAGGACACATCATATCTACTTACTGCTTTACAAACATATATATAATAATGTAGTGTCACTTTGCAATAAAGTAACGTGAAGCTTCATTGAGGATTTATTGTGCTGCTACGCATGCGAAAAACAAAGATGGACATAAAACGTTTCACTTTAATACAGATTTTATAAACGTTTCCTTTTCTGAAGAACATTCCTAACAGTGGGTTTCCTTTGTCATAGAACAGTACATATATACTATTCCTCATGCGACTTTATCTTTTAAAAGCTTTAAAAATGCTTAGAAATTCATTGTTATTACCTGTTTGAAGTCAGCATTCGAAACGCAAATGATAACACTATAACATTTTACGAGGCACGCTGCATCCAGTGCGAAATGAGTTTTTAATTGAGGAAACCCGTTACTTTGATTCGATTGTTTTAGATAATCTCTTCGAAAAGGCTTTGCTCTAGATACAATCACGCTAAGGCTAATGATATGGAAGAGAACTTTGCATAAATAAGCATGTATTTGATTAAGATAAAAGCCTATTTACGCTTATAAATAATCATACCGTTGCCAAACTCCAGGATAGCCTTCAGAGCCAATGATGCCTCTGCATGACAATTAAACGTCTCCGCTATAATGTAATCCGCCCCGCCTTCCACAGCCCATATCACCTGTTCCTGTAATATAGAATTCCATTTCATATTAATATGTCATTGTTATAAAATATTAGAGAAAAATATAAACATCAGTTTTATTATAGTAATTTGCACCGCACCGCCTTCCACAGCCCATATAACCTGTTCCTGTTAAATAGAAGACGAATTCCATTTCATATTATTGTGTCATTTTTATAAAGATATTAGATATCGATATATAAAGCAGTTTTACTATATTAATCAGCCCGCCTTTCACAGCCAATATCACCTGTTCCTGTTAAATAGTAGAAGAATTTCACTTCATATTAATCTGTTCTTTCATATGATGATATAAGGGAAACATATATAAAGCAGTTTCACTATAGTGATCCGCCCTTCACAGCCAATATCGCATGTTCCTGTTAAAAAGAAGACAGATTCCACTCAAAGAGGTCCTTGTTTTATAATGCCGCTAACAAGTGATCACAATTCAAACCCATGCGTTTTCAATTGGGGAGGGGGGAGCAATTCCTCCATTTTCAATAGCTTTACCCTTTTTAAAGAAAACGACATTTTTCTTTCTCATGGCTTTGATCTCAATTTGATCAAGTTTCCAAGTATAATATGAGGTATATTGTAGTTTGTTGCAACAGACCCGTTGTAGTATATAAAAACGGCTCTCAACACGTTTGGTTATAAACCTGTATCAATATGGATCCTCTCATGACGGTGTTTTGACTGCATGTGGTGCACTGGTCAGAAAGTACAGACGTAAACATTTTATTCTACAGTAACATCTTGGATTATCAGAGTTAAGGGTGCTCAGGTATATGATAAGTAACGACCAAAGCTGGTCAGAGAGGCTCTCTATTGAGTTGAGTTGTGTCCCTTGAGTGTAGACGTGTTTTGAATACATCTCATGGAAAAATCAAAATAATTGAAAATGGGAATCGATATAAGTTCGTATCGTGCACGTATTGGACTATTTTGTATGTCTGCTCGGAATAGGACCAGGATGGATACGTTATGCGTCGGAGGTAGGCGAATGAGACTGCTATTGAGATTGACTTTGTTCATGTCGTTATTACTCATACTGGGTGGGGATGTAGAATTGAACCCGGGTCCTCGACAACAAAAACAGCTATTCCTAGCCGAGTCTCTTACAGGTACTAGAACTTCAGCAAGTTCAGAATCTGCAATGAATGCCATAACGCCGTCACAAGATCGAATGCAGACAAGGGGTAGGACGCATAGTCCTCGCACTGGACGAACAAACCAGGATAGCGAAGTAATGTCGTTCTTGAGAGATATGCGCACGGAGATGAGGGCGGATTTAACGGCATTAAACAACTCCATGAGCGGACTAACGGAAGCTGTGCAAATGCTTAAAAAGGAGAACAGTGATTTACGCAACGAAAACCGAGAAATGAGAGAGGACATGGCCAAGATGAGTGATAAATTGGACAGCTTGGAAGCGCATTCCCGCAGAAATAATCTACGTTTCTTTGGAATACATGGAGAGCGAAGGGAGAGTTGGGATTCCAGCGAACAAAGGGTGAGACGTTTTATATCTGAAACCCTTAGCCTGCCTAGCCTAGAAAACGTAGAAATAGAAAGGGCTCATAGAATAGGAATGTCCGATCAAGCACCTATAATCGTTAAGTTTTCGAAATATAAGGATCGAGACACAATTATACGTACGGCTAGAAACAAACTGGACAGGGAATCTGGCTATTCTGTGAAAGAGGACTTTACAGAACGAGTGCTTAAACAGAGAGAAGAGCTAGGAAAAGTGTTAGTGAAAGCAAGACAGAAGGGTGAATATGCTGCATTAAGGTATGATAAACTGATACTCGACAACGGTGTTTTTAAATACAACGACGTCACGAAATCAATCGAGCGAATTGGAGACGCACGGGGAAAGCGAAACAACACTCAAACTAGCGCGCAAAATGGTAACATCCGATTGGACAATCAAAGGACACGTGGCTCCCATAACAACGATCCAGACCAATCAGCGAACGAGGGGGATATCCAGAACGAGGGAATAGGAGGAGTCGTATAGGACAGAGGTCAAGACCCATATATAAACATAAACATTGTCACGTGGAATATCGGCGGTCTAAAGAAGTATGTAAATAATGAAACTATCCTTAATTACCTCCAGTGTTTTGATATAATCGGTCTGTTAGAGACATGGAGTGATCAAAGCGGACAATTTGACACTATTCTATCCGATTATACATGTTTCGACTCGGTTCGCAAGAGACATAACAGAGCTTTAAGAAACAGTGGGGGAGTAGTAGTATATGTCAAAAATGATTTTGTTAAACAAAACTTTATTTCTCGTGTCTGTAGCGAGTTATTAGATTGTGTTGTACTTTATATGAAATGTAATTCATCAGGTGTTGCTGATATTATTATATATATTGTTTATGTATCTCCGGAAGGCTCGTCCATCTATAATAATAGAGATAATGCATGTGGTATAAATTATATTGAACACAATCTTTTTGAATTAAAGCAATTATTCCCAAGTTGTATATTTTACATTGCAGGTGATTTTAACGCAAGGACAAGTAATATGTTAGATTATATCCCTGCTGATGAAATTAATTTTATTTTTAATATGGAAGTAGACTATAACGCTGATAGCTTTAAAATGCCTCGAAATAATTGTGATTTAAATTACAACACATACGGGAAAAGTCTTGTAGATTTATGTTGCTTACATGATATTCATATTGTGAATGGGCGCCTTCATGGAGATACGATTGGTAATGTTACATGTATAACCCATAATGGCTCCGGTACTATTGATTACCATATTGCTTCAACAGAATTGTTTGATTTTGTCACTCAGTTTGAGATATCACATCGGGATGACTCTGATCACTTTCCTATTACTGCATGCTTGACATTGCCATGTACTATTCATAATGATCAACCGACGAATGACAGACATTTTAACTTTTTCGACGACTTAGACACTTTTGACAAGTACAATTGGAATGAGTTGTATAAAAACAGATTTTTGGATAATTTTACGGTATTGCTTGACGATGTAAAAGACACACTTTTAAATAACTTAAGCCTTAGTTTAAATGCTCGTACAGAAGCTTTGCTAAATGTTTATAAACAGGCAGCTGAGAGATCCAATCTTCGACAAAGACAAATATAGGGACAAAATGAGATTACTATTAATAGTCAACCATGGTGGGATAATGATTGTGCTTCTGCTAAACAACGCAAATATTCTGCGTTAAGACGATTTAGGTTGACTAATTCTGATGATGACTTATCTTTATACAGGGAAAATAAAAATGTTTTTAAGCAGACATGTTATATAAAAAGGTGCCAATATCAAAGCAATATGAGAAATGAACTTTTAGAAGCAAGATCAAATCCAAAAACATTCTGGAAAATACTCAGAAGAAATTCTTCGAAACAAGAGAGTATGCATCAATATATTGACACAAAAGATTGGTTAAACTATTTCAAAGCTCTTTTGTTCAAACCAAACCAACATCCAATTCCTGTTTTTGAGGAAGAGGTAAACTTAGAATATGACCAAATCCTTAACTGTTCAATTACTATAGATGATGTTAACAATAGTATTAGAAAATTGAAATCTGGGAAATCTCAAGGTATAGACGGCATAGGGGCTGACTTTTATAAAAATACTTGTCAAATAATATGTCCTTTATTATGCGAACTCTTCAATAATATACTTGATTGTGGTTGTTTACCAAATTGTTGGTCCGAAAGCATCATTGTGCCTATCCATAAGTCGGGATCAAAGACAGACCCTTCTAATTATAGGGGAATCTCTTTAATTAACACTATGTATAAAATATTTTCAAACATTGTCTTTAAAAGAATTTGCAACTGGGCAGAACAATTTCAAAAAATAGATGAGTCACAGGCCGGATTTAGAGCTGCCTATTCAACAACAGATAACATGTTTATACTTCAATGTATGGTTCAAAAGTACATCTGCAAGCCAGAAGGTAGATTCTATGTTCTTTATGTTGATTTTCAAAAAGCGTTTGATGGATTACAACACGATAAACTTTTTTCTACATTACACGATATCGGTCTTAGAGGAAAATTATATAATGTACTAGCATCACTATATTCTGATATTTATTGTCGTATACGTGTATCGAATGGAAAATTGACTAAACCAATGAAGTGCAACATTGGTGCAAAACAAGGGGATGTGACAAGCACGATAATTTTTAATCTTTACATAAATGAGCTATCACGCGTATTACGAGAAAAGGGTCATAGAGGCATTTTCATTACTGAACAAATTCCTAACGTTTTATGTATTCTTTTTGCAGACGACATTGCCAACTGCGCTGATTCTGTTATTGAACTACAAAGACAATTAAATACAATATCAGAATTTTGTAATACTTATGGCATGACACTAAACGAAAAAAAGACAGAAATCATTGTTTTTCGACGAGGCGGTCCTTTGCGTCATACTGAAAATTGGTTTTACAATGGAAAAGCAGTAAATGTAACTTCTGTCTATAAATACATGGGGCTTCTTTTCACCCCTAAATTGTCATGGTCTAAAGGAAAAGCAAAGCTTGTAGCCCAAGCAAAGAAATCAATAAACGCAATAAAGGCTTATCACAGAACTTTTGGAAATTTTAATCTTAGAGAACATTTTAAACTATTCGATTCTATGGTGAAACCTATTCTTTTATACGGGGGAGAAATTTGGGGAAATGAATTTTCAAGTAGCATAGAACAAGTACAAATACAATACTGTAAAGAATTTCTTGAAACAAACCAATCAATAAATGATTGTATGGCTCTTGGTGAATGTGGCAGACTTCCATTATGCTGTGATTATTACTTTAAAGTTATTAAGTATTGGTGTAAACTCTTAAGAATGCCCGAATATAGATATCCAAGAAATTGTTATTTAATGTTAAAGAAACATGATAATATTGGAAGAATTAATTGGGTGACAAGTGTAAAAAATCTTCTTTATCAATATGGTTTTGGGTATGTGTGGATAAGCCAGGACATTGGTGACCTTGACATGTTTTTAAAATATTTCAAAATGAGACTTAATGACTGCAAAACACAGGACTGGTCTGCTAGTGTGAATGAGTCATCTCGATGTGATACCTACAAACATTTTAAATCATTATTAGAACCTGAAAAATATTTATCTATTGGACTCTCTTATCAATTTAAAAAGGCATTGTCAAGATTTAGATGTTCGAACCATAAATTTACGATAGAAACTGGGAGACACCAAAACATTCCAAGAGAAGAGAGAATCTGTACTTTTTGTTTAAATGAATCTAACACTAGAATAATAGATAACGAATACCATGCCTTCTTTCATTGCGAAAAATATGCACAACAACGTAATTCATATCTTTACAATTGGTATCACGGAAATGATGGTGAAGAAAATTTTTATAGCCTCCTCAGAACAGGAAATGAAGTCCAAATACGAAAAATAGCTTTATATGTTTTTATGATAATGAAACAATCTTAAATGCGCAAACTGGTTAAGAATCCAGGAACAATTGTTTAATCTCAAAAACTTAGAAAGTATGAAACACAAAGATGTTTAGTCTTTTGTATTATAAACAACTCTTACACATTTGTATATTTTAACATGTAAATTGTATTATGGGCCAGAGGCCTTTGACTGAATAAACTTATTGTATTGTATTGTATCTATGCCTGTTTAATAGTTTAACTTTAATTACGTACTAAGGTCACCGGCCAATATACAATAAAGAATACATAATATGCAATTACAAGATGACATGGAATTACTAATATGTAAACAATTATAACGTTACAAAGTGACATGAGATGACATAGTACAAAACAAAGGAAAATGAGCTATGCATCAACCAACACATATACACCAAAATAAGTATAGATCCGCTTATAGAATTAGAAAAAATAACGGTTGGGCTATTTATAACCTTTGTAAAAGAGAGTCTCGATTGGTCATTGCATAATAGATAAACATTGCTAAACGTTTAACGATAATTTCATTCTTACAAGATAAAAGGCTGTAGAACATATAGATAGTTTGTGAAGTGTAGTATTTTTCTGGTATGTACAGTTTTCGTAGATCGTTGTATATGGTACAAGTGAAAAGAAAATGATACTCATCTTCTATCTGATCACAGAAGGGACACGTTCTCAGTTTTCGCGGTAAAGCCAGTTGTCTACCTTTCTCTATCATTAAAGAATGAGCAGATGTTCGGAAGGATGAAAGACTCTTCCTAAACTTTATAATGTCGACACAGTTTAAATAAAATTCAGGTGACAGGTTTGTTTTAAAATTAGTGTATAGTATTTACTTTCTTATGTTTGTGCATTCATTTCGCCATACTTGTAAGTATTGATCGTTCAATCTATTTCTATAGTTATTTAAAGATAAAGCTTGATGTGTGTCAAGGTAGGTGGGTGGATTTTCACGGCTGTAGTTAGTAGAGTTTGAAAAGCATGTTAAATACCATACGATCTTTGGTACTATATTAGTTGTGCTACAGACCTACACACTATACATTCCTCTAAGGTAGTACTTACGTAATTGCTTCGGACTAGTACTCTGGGCGTGCAATCGCTAACGATGTTAACAGAGGTGTCCGAATACTTCGTGAGTGATTTTGAATCGGAAAAGATGCGAATTGTTATATTAGTATATTACCTTAAACAATTCGATAAGTTTCTTGTCGTTTTCAGGGTCGTTCGGTTTGTAGAGAGGTGTGTTGCTAAGGCTACCCGCCATTAATAAACCATGTTTATCCGCAACTTCTCGGGCCATCTTTAGCGCGTCTCGGTTCAGCTTTTCAAGGTCATTCTCGCGACCTGCCAGTCGGAGTTTCTCGCGGTGTCCATAGTACTGAAAATAAACGGCTTTCTCTGTATATGCTTATACAAGTACATAACGGAGACATCAATCACAAAACAACAACAACAACAACAACGACAACGCCAACAACGAAAACGCCAGCATTGAAAACGCCAACAACACCAATAAAGGAAGCCTTTGCGTTCTTAACTAATAAGGGCGTTCAATCAATACAAAATTCGAGATATTACACCCTTTTTTTATACAAAAATGTGCTTTTGTATAATTCTTTTTTATTGAATTACAGATCTACTTTTGACGTGCATTACATACCGTGAATGCCTCTATGACGTCACTTCCGGCGAGTGCAAACTCCTCGTGCAGTTGTATTAGTGCGCTAGGATTCTCGAGAACAACTTCCGGAATGTAGTCCCCGAACTTGAGAAAGCCTCTTCGCTCCATCTCCCAAAGATATCCTTCCGCGACGATAATCGTCTCTCCATTCTGTAATCTTTCCACCAAACCTTTGGAAACAAAAATTGGATCCACATATCGTTTCTCTCGAACGAAAACTCTTTTATTCCTTTAACCCTTTACCAAACGCCAGAATTCCGGCTGTCACAAATGAAAGTGTTCGCAGACGACATTTCAACATGCGATGAAATTGGAAAATAATCTGCTGATAGGGTTGACAACATTGTGGGAAAAGGAGAAATTACTCGTACCGAGCAATTTCACCTTTTCCAACAATTTTTTCCAATGTGGCATGCAACACTGGTCAAACGTCATTATTGTTCGGGTAATGGGTTAAAAGACTATCTTGCATATTAATATATCAATCTTTGTTTTAAAATAAAATGTCTTCTTTGGACAAAATGACATCACATAACTATGAAATTTCATAGTACTAGATATTTGATAGCGGTTTATTTTGTAAACAATAATCTAAACTTGAATGACCAGTAGGCGAGTAGCGTTGTTCGTATGTTTTTGTTGAAATGTTTGTTATTGTTATATCGTATAACATGTTATGTTTATAATGCAATAAATGTTATGTTTATGTTTTATGTTTAAATACATGCACCATCATTTTATGGGTCTCGAGAAAATTAGACTGTACAAGCACATACATGTACCTTAAGGACATGTTCTACAGTTTTATAAGACATTAATGCTTTCATAAAATTTTCGAAATGTTTCATATGTTAATTAATATTTAGTCGTGAATTCAAAGATAAAAAGAAAAATGCAGGTTGACGAGTTAGTTTTTTCGTGAAATGACAGTTTCCATGGTAATCGTTTGGGGCAAAAATGTCGAAATGACCATACCATCTTCAAAGGTAAAAGAATAATTTCTGGAAGGTTTATCAACATTGTGAATTCATACAATCTATACTTTATAATTCAATGTTATTTCAAATCATTACAATCTTAGCAATATTTGTAATCCAAATTTGTATTCGACAAAAAACAAAAATTGATACGTATATCACAGATAAATGAAGATACTTAAATCCTTTAATATAATTCTCTTATTTTTCAGTATATGAAGGAAAATACAAAATGCAAAAGAAAATATATGTTGACAAGTTAATTTTTCTTTAAAATGACAGTTTCCATGGTAACCGTATTTGAAAAACATTTAAAAAAAGGAATAAAAAAAACTTTAATTTGAAAAATAGGAGCTAGGGGCTTGATATGAAAGAGAAATATGTAATAGCGTTAATAACCTTTTATAGTTTTATGGATAATATGATTATTCTATGGAAAAAAATTGTTTACAGTAAATTTCATCCGAATAAAAATGTTATCCGACTGCTATGCAAGTATCTCTTTGGTAACATATTATTATCTCCCTTGGATTCGCAGATAAAGTGTGCAGATAAAACTACCGGAAACGTCCATCAATCAAACAAAATGATCGAAATTGGTATAATTTTCACACGAAAGCACTGAAAGGTATGGACGCTTGCTTCACTGATCTTACTGAAAGCTTGCATATATGTGTTCATCAACTTAAAGAGCAAAAAAACATAAGTGATCACTCATGTCACATGACGATATATAAAAATGTATTTTACCTGCCGGCATATTTCCTGTGCTATTCCTCGTCCCACTTTCCCACCTAATCACTTCAGACAGGTGTACGCATTGCAACTTTTGATCCTATATCTTCATATCATTTTTCACGCGATCCATCTTGACTGCGATATCAGTCGAAATTTAGCCAGGTTATACATAAATAGTATGGCAATTTGTAATTGAATTGAAACAATTGTGACAAAAGAAGAAATTGCTCGTTTTGAGCAATTACTCATTTAGTAACAATTGGTTCAATATTGCGTTTTCTGCTTGATTTGGCTAACTTGAAAGAATTTGTAACAGAAAGGGTTTTTACGCTTTACGACTTGAGAGACCAGCGTAGCGTACAGGTAGCCTAGCCTGGGGTCCTGGCCCATGCATACCCGCATTAGCCTAGTTCGTGGTATACGTACGGGCCAGGCCCCAGGCTACTTGTAGCCCACAAACCAATTTTGTATATCCCTGCATTCGGTTATCCCATATCAAATACGTCATTGTTGTGTTCCTAATTGAGATTTTCAGCAGACGAAAGATGTAAATATGATGATATTTGGGCTTTTCCTATTTTTTTTGTTACAAATACAATTTATTACAATACAATGTTACAATATAACTCAATGTGGTCGAAGGAATCAAGCGCATGGCGAGTAAAGTCTCCATACACAACAATGAATTATTGATTATTGTTTTTATTTTCAGGCACGATATACAAACGCAACAAGGACTCCTAATACGTTCAATTTTGGAATTTGTCGAAAATCAATTTGATAATAATGTTGAATCCTGATAAAGGAATATATTCGTTAAGTACTCAAACAACGTTCGAATACAGTTCATTGACAAAATGTAATATAGGATAAACGACAGGCAAACGAAAAATAACAGTTTTTAATTTGAAAGAAAAAAGAAACCCTCTTTTGTTTCTGGATATGAAGTGCACTCTAGCAATAATTTCAGCTGTGCCGTTATGAATGTCCCCAGAGCCAACATCCCGTTGAAAACATTGTAATATACAAAGGAGAGTGAAGTGTGTTCTTGCAAGTGATCTGCAACTTATTTCCGTCATGGAACGTGTGAACTAACATTTTTCTCCTCAGTTCATCACTTTGATATATCTGTACCATAGGTCGTTAACCCTTTGAATGCTGGGTAATTTCAAAAATTAGATTATTGTGTCACCTGCTTTCTTAAACATTAAATATCTGCTTAATTTTGATGAGGAAAGATACTTAGAGTAGCAATCAGGTTAGATCAAAGGCCAGCTGCCAATTTACTTGGCGGCTAGCCTGGAATTAACCTGTTTGCATAAGAATGAGATCGGTTCAAGCACTATAAGGTTTAAACCAGTCTGAAAAAGGATAACTTGCTCCTTACGAATGATCTATCGTTTTATCCCAACGGTTCCACCAAATTCCTCAATGTTCCTATTTTATCGTTTGTCTTTTCAAATAAGGCTAATTGCAAATTGCTTTATTGGGACATGGTAAAACCGACGTATACTATATGTCATACATTGATTTAGGTGGACAAATCGTCTCCGATCGAATGACCAATAAAATCTTTGTTGGAGAAAGAGGTAAACTGATCACATTAGCATCGCCTTTCTATATCTAAACATTCTATTATCCTACTTTTACTCATTTTTTTCTTTATCTGATTACAAATTGCTGTGAGCAGATTATATCAATGTTGAAAAGGGATAGATTATATTTAGTTAAGGGATGCAGGTAACTTGTCCTAGGTGTGTTTGTTCGAGTTATCTTATCTGTAAAGAGCAAGTGACCTATATATATACCGTTTATCTCTTACTTCACGTACACCCTGTAGACTCATTTTGATGAACTCCAGGAATGAAACCATGAAATCACTTTCTTAATAGAAAAAAGAAAATGATTGTGACAAGCAATTCCTAATTTTCGTTACATTTTTGCGATGGCTTTTTCCTAAAACCACGGTATGAGTTTTGTATCTGCCATTTTATTGAAGTTGAACTTTTCACAATATTCCAAAACGAAGGAATGTGTTAAATGATTCAAAATTCATAACAAACGGCTCAAAAGGGAAAAAAACAGGAAATACATCAATTATCATCTCTGAAATCTTAATCAGAATCATGTAGTGCATCTTTCTACCAAGAGTTTTCAAATCATACAGGGCTAATATCATGTCAGAAAGATTTAATTTAAAGGCGTCAATGTTAATGTTTGCATTGATTATCTCCCCTAATTGATGTATAAATGGAAAGGTTTCTCGGTACAACCTTTTCATTTGTGAAGACCTTCAATGTGACAAATTTGAGTAAAGTTGCTACCATTTAAAGTTGAGATATGCAACATTCTCATTAGGGTTCATAATCCTTAAACACCATCTGATGTTTATAACTTAGAATAGATAAAGATTCCATATATCTCTCAAATGATCTTCGCACTTTCAGAACAAACTTTATGTAATAACATGTGTTTTAGTTTTATTACAAAAGACATGTATCTAACATATGTATGACTAAATAAGAAAAAGAACAGTTAAACGAGTAAGCTGGCACGTTTTATTATATTTAAATTGTTTGTAATTGTTCGGCCCAAATTCCCAAAACCTTCTTTATTTAGCATTTTCTCCATACATGTACCAATTCTAAACAGTCTATACTCTGAGAATTGGCGACTATTTAGACAAAAGGAAAAATTACTCACGACAAGAACAATTTCTACATTTGTTTTAATGGTTTCAACTCACTATCACAAAAAGCGTCTTTTCAACACTTCCATTCTTCATTACAGGCATGAGATGGTCACTCTCAGTTATGATATATAATGGAATACCAATGTCAATCAATATGGATTATAATAAAGCAGATAATAGCACATTTTAGTTACAGAATGAATATCTGTTGATCACAATCCCTCACGATTTCATCCACTGCCATTTATTTGAAGCACTATTCATACCGAAGATGTTTTCTGGTGTCAAAGGCAAATCGCTCGAAGGTAAGTTATGCTCATACGGCTCTGTCTGTGGGTGTTGATTCGGGAAATGTTCAAAAGAAGGCACGAATTGAGGTCGATACTCTCCAAAATCAAGCGGCCATTTTGGTGAAAATACATTTTCATCGTGTGACCAACTCGGAATCGACGAACCATCGTTGGTGAAAGATTCATCCACATTGGAAAATCTGTCAATGAAGCGTGTTCTTGGTATGTTGTTTTCAACCCTATAAGCACGGGGCGTTGAGTTTTCTTTTGAAGTTGTACCAACGAGTCCTTCTTGCACCCAGCTTGTATTCCTCGGTATTTGTTTGTTTACTTCACAAGACGAGAGTTTATCTGAAAATCGAGTTGTTGTAGCACTTTGTTGATTGGTCAAATCTGGACACAGTCCAGTACTATACGGTTCAAGTTTTAGGTCAGATGGAAATATATTTGTTGTCCACTTCTGTTCATTTTCCTGGTCTGTACCATTTATAGAATGAATATTTACGTTTATGTTGTCTTTCATACATAGACCAGTAGTTCTAACTGCGTTTGTATATTGTCCACGAAACAGTTCAGGTGTGGTAGGTGTGGTATTCTCCCTTTTGTTCTGTCTTTGTTGGCAGGAGTTAGTTCCTAATGGGCTGTAATGATTCAGAAATGATACAAACGATTATATGGTATTTCCCATGCAAACGTTCCTGTCATGATTTGACAACTGGCTTTGTGATAAAAAGTCATCTTAACAATTGGTACCACGGTAGAGCTTAAATTACAGGGACTCATCCACGAATCGGAATGAGTAAAGGTGTACTATCCATGAAACAGTCATAGAGAGTGGATTTGATAGGCTAAAAGTTTTCGCCACAATCGAAGTAAAATAAATGTGTTTAAACTAAAATAAAGATCAATTATATCGCATACATGTATATAAAAACTAAGAGATAGAACCCATAACATGATACAGATTTCCTCGACAAAACAGTGACAAAGATGTGCTGGAATTATTTAAAAAGTCATTTGCAAACGGTGATCATGTCAATCGTTTGCTTCATATATGTACCAGTTGAATAGCATCAGTACAACGAGACTCATGGCGTATTGAAACGAAAGAAGAAAATGTCTATAACAAGAACAATTATTTCTCAATTTGTCATAATGTATTAACTCAGAGAGTAATCCACCTAAAAAGCCCCGGAGAGCACTCTATCGGGACGTCATTTCGATGTGTTTGGGACACGAGTGGACTGAGCACGTGACACGCTGGCATTTGTACCGGAAGCCGAGGTGTCCCCAATGCGCATGTCTGATGCTCGGTGGACGAGAATATCTGCTTCCGCATCCAAGTCACGTGATGTGTGTGACATTGACGTTTGAACTTTGACCTTCGGTTCTGAAACCATATCTGAAAGACAAATGTCAATCTCAAAACATTGTTGCAAATAGAGACCATATTTGATGGAGTTTTCAATTGGATGACATTTGAAAAAACAGTGTTGCAAAAGAACACATTGTCTTTGCCTGCAATGTTTTTGCCATGCCACTTGCTTTCAAATTGTAGAACTAAGAGGACATGTATGCTTATGCATTTGTTTCGTGTATACCGCAACGCAATGTTGCGGATGATACCAAAGCCTTTGTCACTAACAAATGTTTTAGCATTTACCAACCATACGTTGCTGATCAAAATGTGTATGTTTATTTGTGGGGCCAAAACGATTTGTAAATCGTTATGCACAATAATGTACTCGAAAATTAGAACAAGCAAGCAATTAACCTACATAAAGGATACAGAATTCAAATGTTATCACTAAGCAAAATGTCTTTAATCAAAACATTCTCAAACAGTGTTTGCAAGACATCAACAGCAAACTCCTATAAATGCTTTAAAAACAGTAAAAAATGATACATGGAATTCAGTATTATATATATCTACGTATTGCTTGTTTATTTCAACAACAAAGTCACACATAAATGCTCTACAAACAACACACAACAAAATCAAAGCTGCATTCCCTATGTTTGGATCATCCGGACTATGAGAACATATGAACTTCGTCATCATCTTGTTTTTCAAATTGAATATATATCCGTAAGCTAATTATTTATTTTTTGTTTTAAAGAACGAATGAACATAACTTACTGAAATTCTATCCGTGGACACGCCTATCTCTAAGGCGAGTTTTTCTTGTGTCTCTGTGTCCGGGTACTGGGATAGACCGAAATTGCGCTCCAGTAACTCTGTCTGAAATTTACATCGATTGATGTGACTACATTGGCAATGGATTCATACTTATCAAAATTCAGTACTATCCCACTTTGATATTTTTGCTGCTGATGACTTCAGAAACCGATGTTCCAAAAAGATAAATTGCTCATGAGGAGCAATTTATCCCTTTGGCACAGTGTTTTCTTCTAAAACTCACAAGATGGCATTTATCATTCTTTATAAATGTCGTCTGTTTTTTTGTTTTGTTAATTTAATCCACCCACAAATTCACATATGAATTAATATATATCACTGTATACCGGCGTCAAACTTTTGATTTTATTTGTCTTCGAAACCGAGAAGACATCTAATTTAGTTATATCAAAGCCAATTTACCTATTTACCAGGTAGTCGAATAATTTGAGGAAACATCGAAACTCTTGAAACATGTTAAGAAATATGTTACGCTCTCCTACTTGTGACCAATGTATAACCATAAGATCTATGGTAAAAGGAGAAAATACTTTTGGGGGGAATAAGTCTTCCTTTTCTCAATGTTTTCACCACTTTATAGCATATCATTCTTTTTAATTGAAATTTCAAAATCAATGTCAGCCGCTTCTCTCAATTTCAACAATTTCATATAATAGTATTGGATTTTACATCGCTTCAACATTATTCTTATTATGATTCAATGTCCATCTCTAAATGATTGAGAAGAACCCATAAAAGCTGGTCTATCCAGGTAGAACCATCGGCATTCTGTAAATCAGTTGGGAGACTGCCTACCTCTCATAAAAATCCAAATGCCGTCATGGGAATTTGAACCCACACAGAGAGGGGCAATGTGATTTCACGTTCTGTACTCTATTCACTTGTCAAAGGAAGCCTCTTTCAATAAGGACCAGATATCATTGAGTAGTTATCCCTTAAAATTCTGGGTAATTTATTAAAAATAGATTTCTGTGTCGTCTGCTGTCCAAAACCTGAAATTTTGCTTAATTTTGACGAGGATACCCAAAGTAGCAAACAGGTTAAATCACAGACAAGCCACCAATGTACTTGGCGGCTGGCCTGGATCCAACCTGTTTGCATAAGCATGAAGTCGGTTCCAGTACTATAAGGGTTAATTAAGAAAATATATTCTTATATAAGATGTAAAAGGAACCTTGTGTTATGAAATGCATCGTAGCATATGCTTGGTTACCTGTTTTCGTGAGTACTTTATCCTTGTTCGTTTTAAATCCATTTCTCTATCTTTATGGACAACTGCAATATTTAAGTGAACATTGATCAATATCTGACCATGTGTAACAACTTCATTAGAGGTAACATATGTTTTTTCTCTTCTAATTTTCAAACAACCAATAGTGTTTTTAGCGACCAAAGTAAAAAGAGACACATTCGTGGGATAAAAGACAACCATAGGCTTTACCAAGCGCCAAAATGTTTAATGTCCCAGATTCCAAGAGTTTGCTGACGACATTTTAAAATTTGATGAAATTGAAAAAAAAAATCATCTGATAGGGTAGAAAACATTGTGGGAAAAGGAGAAATTGCTCGTTCAGAGCAATTTCTCCTTTTCCTTAATGTTTTCCAGAGTCGTCTGCAACAAAGTATCAAATACCGTTATTGTTTTGTTTTGGGTTAATACGAACACTAGTCATTCAATAAACTCCAATAGAAGTTTCCTGAATGACTTGCTTCTGTCCTGTTTCAAGATAAACTCAGACACTTCATAAATTTTCTCTCACAATTTTTCGACAGTCGGTAAAGACAAGATGTGTTGTATAATATGTTATTTAACGGGAAAATGGTGACATTCAAGCGTTTAGATTAAGCCAAAAATGCTGTACATTGCAGATCGATGAATATCTGTTGGAATCTGTAAATCTGTCTAAAGTGTCGTCAGGGAATGAAATATGCTGCTTCCACATGCCTAGTCTCATGTCTGCTTTAAAACAATTTGAGAAAAACAATATTCGGATGATTGAACGAAAGTGATGTAAGTGAACATTGTGATGAAACGCAGAATACCATTAACAGTTAGGATGTCATAACAGTTTAGTGTGTACGTTTTGAAATCGCCAGTCATTATCAAATTAGACAATTTTCTTCGTTTGACTACCACATGATGTGTGTACCCTTAATTACAACATAAAACATCTATACAGTGTATGTAAAGATTCATAATTTCATACAGTATTTTCAACGGGGTGAAATAATCATTTAATGAATATTTGTGTACAATAAATGAATATTTTGTGTACATTTAATGACTATTTTGTGCACGTTTAATGACTATTTTGTGCACATTTAATGACTATTTTGTGCACATTTAATGAATATTTTGTGTACACCAAATGAATATCTTCTGTAAGGGAGAAACATTTTGAAAGCCATATATCTATAGCTTACAATGATTTGACATACAGGCATTTAGCAGTAGATATACTGGAGGCACGGTATCATGAAAATACTTTTTTATTAAGATGTATTTAACGTCATGGGAAAGACAATATTATACCAAGTACACACGTTTTTTACAAGTTTTATCCAATTTTACACCAGAAGGTCATAGGCCCATGTGGCAGTACATACAAGCTGCAACAGTATAGTACATGGTAGTTAGATGGTGACAAAACATCATTCATGTTCATTAATAAAATAACGTTTGTAGCATTATAACTTGATCATTGTTTATATACCATCAGTGTTTTTATTATAAAGAAAATGAACAACATAACAATAAAATAACGATTTGAATTATGAATGTTGCATCGTTCACATCGCTTAACGCAAGAAATCAGCCAATGAAACAAAGAAGTACATCGATCGTTTCTTGAAGAAACAATGTAATAATCGCTTATAAACGAAATGATAATCAATATAGCTGTAAATCAAATATAAATAAACGAGTCGTTACCTTGAAATAAGTCCAACCAAAATTGCAATGTAAACACTCAACTGTCCCTTCTCAAATGAAACGATGTGATTGCAATGATTACTTACTAACGACTGGGAAAACAACATACAAGCGCAACAAACATACTCTTTAATGTATCATTAAATAAACATTAAATAAACATATCAATCTATAATGATATGCGTTGTCTGTGATATGCCGACTTCTATTGTTTGATGGATTAAACCCTTTACACCAAAATAATAAGACTTTGAACACCTTCGATGTCATTAAAATACGTGCATTTATTAATAAAATCCCTTCATAAATACATAAATTAATACATATTATTTCTTGAATTTTAAACATTACATGTTACAAAGCACTTTTAAGAAAAAAAAATTAAAAATATTTTAAGAAAGACATTGATTTACGGAAGCGATTTTCATTTAAAAGTGTTGTCAAAATTCTTTTTTACAAAACACACGTTCTAACGTTCATAAAGCTTTCAATTCGACATTAAAAAATTAATAAGAATAATAAGAGTTTTAACCCTTTTGGCAAAGTGATTTTATAGCTAGGGACATTTTGGATTAAGAGTGAATTGAAAACCTAAATGAAATGTGTCACACTTGATCATCGTTTACGATACTATACACATGAGCAATATTTCTTCCGTGTAGGAGACACTGTTGAAAGATTTCAAATAAATATGACAAAATTAATCTACCAACGCTAAAAGATACAATCGATTCTATGGCGACTAAGTTATAGAAGGATTTATATTGAAGATCTAAATTGTGCATGTTTCGAACTGCTTATTTTCAACAATATTTGCTTATATCGTCTTATGTTTAATTGCGTGTGAATATTGATATAACTAGTATGCGGTTAATGTTGAACTATGACAAGCCTCTGTTTATCATGTAATTCTGCATATCATTCATGTCCGTAAAGCGGATATTTCTGCTTGTTTCAGGAAAGAATATATGGCGTTTGCTTTTTTCTCACAAAGTTCTTTTTTTATGGGTTGCATTCTATTTAACCCTTTACCAAAAGCCAGATTTTCGACTGTCCCGAATTGAAAGAGTTTGAAGACGACATATCAGAATGTGACGAATTTAAATAACAATTTTCTGATGTGGTAGAAAAGGTTGTGAGAAAATGAGAAATTTATCTTCACGAACAATTTCTCCTTTTCCCATAATGCATTTAAGGGTCGTCTGTAACGAATTGGTCAAATGTCGTTATTGTTTGGTATTAGGTTAAACAAGCTAAAGAAATTCATAATGACCAAAAAATGCATTTCTTTACTGTCACTTGGTTTAAACCATACAAGCAAAGACCTCATAAAAATTGTTTATTAGGTCTTTGATACAAGCAACATATTTCAGCAGCAGTTTCGTAAAAGTCCGAAACTAAGGAGTTAGATTAAGATTAAGGGAGTTTATGACCAAACGATTAAACATAATCATAACAAATAAAAACACAATTAAAGAAAACATCGATTTCTCTGGAATGTCTAATTCATCAAGGAGACGTGTCGGTACTTTAAACACCTTATCGAATAGCGAGGCGGCGTGATTGTAGTCATTATGTTGCTATCTCGTTAAGATATTGAATTCAGAAATACGTTTCTAAATGCATTTGATACATGTCTATAACAAAAAACCTTTATCTTTTCACTTAGCCACATTTCACATTAAAATATTGAAGATAACGAATTTGATTTTTTACATAGATTCTTCAAAAATCGAAACAAAAATATTTTTTATTTCAATGGCGATTGTACGTCTAAGAGTTTGTTTGGCAATTATCACGAGAGAGACTTAAACTTTAACGAGTTTACGGGTCTGTTTGAATGGGTTTGCTGTATTAGTCTTTACTGATTTTGCTTTAAAGAAATTTCATAAGTCTGAAATTTTATCGCAAAATAGGCCTTGGAGCCCAGGTCACCCTTGTTAGTCGGACATTTGGTTTGAGAAAAGATCCCAAGCGTGAGCTACGACTTGAATTAATTCTTTTTCCCAAATAAGGAAATGTATCAAAATGCACATGGCTTAGTTGGTAGTCTTAGAGCAAAAGTGTCCCGTATCTGAGCTCCATCAGTACTTCTGGTTTCTTGGGATTGTTGTTTG
Source organism: Cerastoderma edule (assembly GCA_947846245.1). Taxonomy (NCBI): domain Eukaryota; kingdom Metazoa; phylum Mollusca; class Bivalvia; order Cardiida; family Cardiidae; genus Cerastoderma; species Cerastoderma edule. The sequence goes on along the minus strand of OX401413.1, from coordinate 36,684,552 downwards.
GAAAGATACTCAAGCCTAGTACTGCTGAATCCAGGGAAATCGATACCAAACTGAACAAAGATAATGACATGGCATTTAATTCTACTTAAAGAAATTAAAGAATCTCGTTTATGACAACACTAGAAGCGATGTCCCATGCGAAGAATGTGTATGTATTTGTTTGTGGAATAACACTGTTTTGAACAACTTTGAGTTAAATACACTTGGCGTTTTCGTATAAACATTCCAGCACTAGCAACTTATTTTAACAATATTAATTTTATCATGATGTTATTGTGACTTTAAGAGAGCCGTTGGGAAGACATGCATACCTTGGTCTTTCATAAATTGATTACCGTCCGTGTTTGAATTGATTTCGGGCAAGTCAATACTTCTCCCATTAATGGATACAAATTCATCACAGTGATCTCCCTTTATTCGATCGATGCAGCCTAACAAAGGGAGATAACCGTAAAGGGTTTAATCCATCGAACAATAGAAGTCGGCACTTCACAGACAACGCATATAACCGTAAGGAATTTAATGAAGAGATGGGGGTCTGTAACCTTTACATCTACAACAGTCTAGTCATATTTGATGTGGCTTGGTCCTTGAAAGTAAAACAGCCTTTCTAAGCGCTAATAGACAGAGAGTTAATATTCGAAGAATAATAACAGACAGAGGTTGCTTTCTTATGTGAACGCTATTTATTTGATAAGTAACGTTGAAAACATTCTGACAAAAGATTTCTTACAAATATTTTACAACAAGCAAACATCAACCAAGATTATACACGTTCACATTCTTCAAAGGGATTTGTTTTTGATAGTCCTAATCGAGGCGTTCTAAAGACGCCTTTAGATACAGGAACACTCCGTTCATGACTAACTCCACGAAGATCGTTAAGCCCAGCAGGACAGTCGGTATGTAGTAAAGCTTGTTCATCTCGCATGTCTCATCGATATCTGGAAATAACAAGAGTGAGTTTTGATATAGACTTAACATCGCATCCAGTGTATTTACAATTAATTGCTGTAGTTTTAACCATAACTGACAGATCGTCAAGGGTAACAGATGGATACATGTTTGTCAACTTTATCTTTTGAGAAGTTTCCTGTTTTATCATACATATCAAACATACCATGATGAACCAAGTTTACGTCAAGTTATTCATTATCTGACGTCATTTGGGATGGTACTACTACATTTAGGAATCAGCGAAGTCGTTGCAGCTAGTGGCGGTAAATCAGATCAATTCGTTCACCAATAAGGGCAACTCAAGCCGAGTCAAACCACCGGCATTCCAAAAGCCAACAAGGAAAATATCTCTCATGAAAGTTCAATTGCCTTCACCGGGATTTGAACCAACTCATACATCTAACCACTAGGTCACTGAAGCATCCGTAGTTTTACGGACACTTATGTATGAAGGATCTATATCTATCTATCAGTGCTGTGTTTTCGATTAAGACATTATTAGTTTGTGGTGTAACACTGTTTCTAAATATTTTCATTTCTATCACGACAATCCATTGAAGTAACGCAGAATTGATATTTTTAATGTCAATAAGGCTAACGGGAAATATTTTTTATGATCTAAAATGACAGTCTCATGTAGGAAAGAGAACGAGTACTAGTTTGTATCCGGATATGCCGCTTTATGACTAAAAAGTCGTTGAAAACGGGATTAAACCATTAACAAATAAACCAATCTCATCAATCGGATGTTTTACCTGGTCGGTGTTTATCCACAGCATCCGTTATGGTCACGTGAGTATCAAGTGACGACATCTCCTCCGCATCACGACGTTTACGTCCCGAAGACGTCTGGCAAGACTGGTGTTCCAATGAAACATAGAAATAATTATGTTAAGGTGGAATTCCCATAATCCGCCACCTTGAAACTCTTGCTTTCGTTCTATTACTTCGGTCTAGGTATACACGTACATCGGTCGGGGACGGAACTATTCGATGTAGTGTAAAAAGTTCCGGTCCCGTCTGATGTATACCGAAAACGACCGAAGTAACCCGATGAATGAATGGGTTTAAAAATGGCGGATTATGAAGACTCTACATTCGAAGTCATACATAGTTGGTAGATATTTTACCAGTAAGGGACGTAATACGTTTTAGATATTGACTGATTATCTCCCATTGAAAGATTATCTAGCCTTTAGAACATTAATCACTCCAAGGTGGCACAAGCATTTTCAGTTATTGAAACGACGAAGGTGCGACATTCGGAAGTAAGGAAATGCCCAACAAGAGCAAAATAAAACAAACAAAAAACTAAGTTCAGAAAACTGCATTAAACCAACATTACAAAACAATACCATATCGTTATAATCGCCTCAGAAGAAGATATTGTGTGTAAATCGTATCGATGAAATAAACTTCTGTTCTGTTATATATCAACTTCTTTTTTCAACAAATAAAGTATGAAATATAAACAAAGACATATATTAAAATAAAGAAAAGGCATAACCTATTATATATACAAACCAGGCCCTGATTTTGCATCGTCTTAAACAACACAAGCAATGTCAAGGATTCTGCTACAGGTCGTACACAAGACTACTTAGGCAACAGATGCATTTCGTTTTCACTGTATAAGTTGTAGTATTACAAAAAAACTATACAATATGTTATTAATACGTCGTTGGCTTTTTGTAAGAACTATCCAGTCTTATCGGTTCTTACATATACAAACAATCTAGTTATTAGAGAGTAAACAAATACAACACAGAGAAATACACTCATTACTTAGACTAATGTAATTAATGCTCTATTCAAAGTCGTTCCCGCACACTTACATTATCACATCTACTTCCAGTAAGGTTGCCATAGCAATAGCCAATAGTGACCCGGAAGTATACGGTGCGCGTGTCCAGGAAGAATGCGCGGAACGGCTGCGTCTCAAGCACGTGATATGTAGTAAACTGTTCACCGATACCCTGGTTCCACACGAACTGCTGAATCGAGAGGTCCCCTGCTTTCGAAGTTGGGCATCTGCAATAATCGACATTTTCTTCTCGCTTGTGATTCTCATCTTTTATGTAAATGTCTGACTGGATATATTTGCCTTTATTGTTTTGGCAAAAGCCGTTTGTAAATTTTGAGAATATGTGGCCCGACCCTTTTGCCAAACGTTCATTATATTACTATTTATAAATGTTCTGTTAAGTGTATTATATGCTGGCATTTGCCATATAATTGGCAAGGGAATATGTTTAAACTAAACGTTATCGTTAAAGAGCTTTTACAAGAATCTACAATACCCAAATTACTATCCTATGCGTGTAATATACAAACCGATTATTATATTATATTTAAACAACTTTATTAACATATTTCCATCTATTGTACGAGTTGATATACACTGTACATTTGTATATCGTAGTTGAGAATTTACGCTTTTCTAATCAGTCGACATTACACATTTTGATATGTTTACTCTAATGGATATATTTTCCTCCTTTGTACATGAACATCTTCAAAAAGCAACACTTAAAAATAACTTGCCTTACTTGGTGCTCATTGCTCATTGCTCAATGTAAGTGGCGCGACGAAAATTCAAAAACATTTGAAATTTTATTGCTTTCGAATTCACATTTGATGGAATTGCGGACCACCCCAAGCCAGTACGGAGGCAGTTTGTGTCACCAAACGGCAACAACAACATTGTGTCCTTTATGGTCATACATCTGTTGCTTTTGAGATCTTGAATTCCGATTGATTCCAATATGAAACAAGGTATTTTTAAGACTCTACTGAGTAAAGAATAGTGTTTTGTAGGCTTAGCTATATATTTAGAAATACCAAGTTGGTCCATTTAACTTTCAAAAACTGTAATAAAATGGACATATCAATCGTTTCTACGGAGCAAAATGTACTAGTATTGTCCGAAAATCAGTATACAATGCGTCAAATCTGGCCATGTCATCGGCATTTGTGTTCATACACCCCAAACAAATAGTCCTGTAATAGGCAATCAAAACAGGCTTTGAGAGCATTACAGCCTTTTTTGCAGGTCTATCATCTATACAGGAAACATATCAGTGTTCTACCAGCTCATCTCTTACCAGCAAAACTATGCACCAGAAGTCGAATCTCAAAATTTCTAAATGGGACTACTTTTGGGTCCTATGACCTGTAAGTACTCCGCAACAGGTACGAGACCACATGTCACTAGGTACCTTATTGGCGACACTACAAATTTCATTGGCGCAAACTGGCACCAACTGGTGCCGGCCTAATGGACTACTTACATTAACCCTTTACCAAACTCAAAATTGTGATGAAATTAAACAAAAACATTCTGATAGGGCAGACAACAACAATTTGTCATTTTCCCACAATGTTTTCTATAGTCGTCTTCAACAAAAAGGTCAAGTGTCGTTATTGTTTGGTAATGGGTTATTCAGATATTTGACCAAGATCTTGTCCACAGATCAGTTAATGGGATATTCCATTATTATTTCAGGGTAGGGTTGCATATAGCAATAATGTTAAGTTGATAACGCCATAAAAAACTATTTGCAAATAAACCATTCTGGTCCCATACTCAAGCATGTTTCATACATATATGGAGAGTCCTTTAAATGAATGATATATGTCGAAGACGTCTGTGAATAAACATAAAATACCCTAAACATATATATCACTTGTCGACATACTGTTAACCATTAACAAACAATAATAGTTGGAGCTGTAAGAGCCAAAAAAAGGCCAGATTGTGCACTTTTGTATAAAAGCACCATATTTGGCACACTTATAGTTTAGGTCAATACCTTTCATTTAAGGCCAGGAGACACGCATGAGAGGCCCTGTCTCCCAAAATATTGAGGCCCCAAAGGGGTACCCCAAAAACAGAATATAAAAAGCAAGTTTTTTATTTGTTTCCAAGACAGGTTATTTTGTATTTAATGTAACAATTTAGTATGGCACTTTTACAAAATATCAACTTAGCATGAATTTCAAAAAAAAAATCAGTAAACAAACTCGGCTTCTTCTTCAATGAGGCCCCTATGGGGAGCGCCGTCAAATTATTCATTTTTGGAGCAATATGTTGTCATGACAACACTTGTAAGACATTGAACCACTTGAATAACTAAGAATCAGTTAAATACAATAATATTTTGTATGATTTTATAAATTTGAACAACCATTAGACACAAGAAGCTGAGTTTCGAGGCCCAACAATGTATCAATAATACGACTAAAATGCGTAAATTTAGACCATTTATGATTAAGTTAAGGCTTCGATGTGAATTTTTTAAGATCAAAAGCTTTGCAATATTATGTTTATCTTAATGAATGTCTATATCATGTTTTTGGCATAATAATTAAAAAAAAAAATAACACATTTTACAAAATAATCTTCCCATTATATAAAATGAGGCCCCAACGGGGGTACCAATTAAGTGTAGTTAAAAGTGGACACTATCCATCATCTTGTAAGTCCATGCAATCTTTTTCAATGTTTTAATGCCTGTGCATAATGTTAAAAGTGGAAAGTTAGTATTGTCTCTTTAGTAAACATCCAACTTTGAAAAATGACAATTTATTATTTTTAAAGGCACATCAAAGGAGAGGAGTACAAATAAATTACTGAAAAACTATATGGAATTCTTTTATTATGTTTATAAAAGTCATGATGATAAGTTTAGGAATGCATTGAGACCCTAATAATGAGACTCATTTAAAATAAGTTATTTTGTGCTTGAAATATAGTTGTCTCCAATATAATCATGCTTATCAACAACCTGTTTGTTTACATATTCAAAATAACAAATTCTGATTGGTCGGTTCAAAAATATGTGTGGCAACTGTCAAGGTAAGAGGGGAATAATCAGGAAATCTGAATTATAAAACATGCTAATCAGGGTTATTTCTGGTTTACTATCACATGTAAGTTGTGCTAATGGTGTTTATTGGTGATAACTATTTGAATCTGTCCAAAAGTTTACCAAATGATATAGTTTGATATAGCATTAATCTCCTTTGATGGGCCTTTAAAGAGGGTCATTTCTTTGATAAAAATACCAAATTGAACGTTCAAATGTACTCACATCTTTTGATGGAACATGGTGTGAAATGGTTAGCTTGCAAAACGTCAGTGCTCTGTTAAAATACTTTTGTATCAGATTTAATTATTTCTTACGTTATTTTAATTTGTGGAGAGCATTTTCAATATTATGCTTGAGAAAATGAGGCCCATTAGGGGTGTAAATGTACATTTTTGACCAAATAATCCTCTCTATAGGTTTAGCCTCAGAACAAAGATAATTGAAAAGAACAGTTTGCTGCAAATATAAATGGAATAAAATGATTTTAGAAAATGATTCTATATTCTATCAGTATTTTGAAAATAACTATTTTGACTAAACTGCTTCATCTGGGTTTAAACATACAACCGGATGCAATCTGCAACTTAGTTACGAAAAACAAACATAGCTACACTCAGTAGCTATTAATCAAAAGATATCTAGGTTATAGTTTTCTCATAAACATAAAACAGTTACGTTTGCTGTTCAGTATCACATGAAAGCAATGTAGAATAAAACAGTTTGTTTCCTTAATTATGAAATTCATGTACATTGTACACATCTACATTAATAAATTGGAAACTCTGGGTCAATCTGGCTTAACTTAAATGTTTTCGGTGAATGTTATGCTCTGCAGTACGTCATTTGTCATGAGATACTTGGACAGTAACCTCAACAGAAGCACAATTGGGTGCACTGTAAGTTGGCCTTGAAGCGTTTACATCTTCCCATGCAAGTAGACTTGCATTGACATCTAATCAGCTCTCTACAAGCATAAGAATCTTTCGGCAAGTCTATCCATCTTGAAACAAACTGCGTTGTTCCTTATCCATCCCTATTCAGAGGGTGATGGAAGCAGTGGGTCGTTTATCAGCATTTGACCCCACATGTGTCCACTTTGATAAACTGCACACAATTTATGTGCTGTATTAGAGCATTGCGTGTTTGGGTACACAGGAATTTCCGAGCTTCGTTAACTCTTTCCGTGGGACTATTTTGCTGTATAGCATCACTGTCAGCTGTTCAAGCTTCAATATGCCTTCTTCTGGCACAGGGGCTGTTGATATGTTCTTACAAAGAAGATGTATGTCTGGTGATGCAATTTTAACTGAAAAGGATGATTTATTTTCGATTCCATGGAATGGAGATACAGTGTCATAATCTGTAAATGTAAAGCATAACCCATAATTCATCCTTTTCAAGTTTTGCTGCAATTGTGTGGGTAGGTATGTAGCGAAATGCTTAGCATAGCTAAATGCAATCCATAAACAGCACTCTGAATATAGGCTTGCTAGAGCAATAGCTAGCACCACTACATCCATGTCTGATGCTACAATGCAAACATCTTTGCAGTCGCTGTCCATTGCATGTGCTGGATGCAACATCATTTAGTAATCTGCCTCTGGTAAGAGCCTTCAGAACGTGGCCATCGTAGGTGGATAACAATGCTTTGTCATAATCTACATGCATTCTTTCCAGAAAAAGACAAAAGATAGTGATAAAATGATGTTGGTTGTTCTCATTTCTTAGAAATCTTTTCCAGTTCGAGAGATGTATAGTTGTTGCTGGTGATACCTTGAACCACTTCCTGTACACTTCCCTGAGTGTGCTTTCAGACTGTCTTTTTAACACATCCAACAAAACAGTTATCATGTAAACAGTTTGTAACTGCTAATGGACTTATGGGATACACAATTACAACATAGTCTTAAAGACTGTGAGTTTTTTCAATGCAAACTTTGGATCCAAGGATTGGACCAGTGCTGCATCATCAATAACGTTGCAGTCAAAGTTGGGGCCAGCTTCCTGTGTTCCCTCATATGTTTCTTGCAATGGTAACAACTGGTCGGACTTATTGCCAGGGTCTCATTTTATTATTTGCTAGTGATAGGGGCCAGGCATGGTTTTTTTGTGACCTAAAAAAAATGTCTAGATCTCTGTCCCTGTTTTGATAAGAAATGTACATCATTGAAAAGGATCAATGTCTGTTTTCATTGTTTGCATTCTATCCTTCAACTTTGAACACTTGCTCTAAAACAATTGGAAGTTTTTTTTTTTTTGTAATATGTTCATAGAATGATGTTTCATCTTTCAAGGCGTGGCTTGACACAAAATATTTATATTGTGACAGGCCTCTTGCCTCAGCATGTTGCAATTTTTGCACAGATTCTTCATTAACTATAACTTAAGTATCAAGAGTTATTTTGATGTTTCTGTCAAAGAATTACTCAGATACCCAAGTATGTGCACCGACCCTCTCACTTCTATCGTAGACCTTATATAAAAAGAGAACACTGTACTATTAAAACCAGATTAGGGATTACTAGGTCTATAACTTTATATATTTCTTTAAGTACATTAAATACCACAATTTTAATCTAGCTCTTGCCTGATAATTAAGGGAACACAAAGTTGCATGAAGGGCTTCAGGTACAATTTTAACGAAAATGTGTATACCAGTGCTGAGAATAACCTCTTAATAAAATAACAAAAAATGATCTAACATACAGTTAAATACACATTATTATCTGTTACACTTAAAATAAATGAAGACTCAAAAAGTGAAAACCTTTCTATTCAAGTACCCTTTTAAGGCCTCAATAATTACTTATGGACACGCCTCTCACTTTTTTATAACTGCAAAACCTTGCATGTTATATAAGCATGTTAAATGGGCTTCTGTACACATTAGATGTAACACTAGCATAATTCTAGAGAAAAAAATCAATTGAAAAAGTTTTTTGGGAAAACCCCTTTTCGGGCCTCATATGTTGCAATATTTGCAACCATTTTCTCATGAAAATGAATTAATTAAGCTTGAACGACAATCAGCTTCAAAGAATATAAGAATAAAAGTATGTTAACCGCTCCTATCAAATACAGGTAAGTACAAGTAAATTATTACATTGTACTTAAAAAGGCCCTGGCCCCACCTTGGGGCCTCAATGATTTTAGGGACAGGGCCTCTCATGCGTGTCTCCTGGCCTTAAATGAGGGTATATAAATATACATTCCAGTGCTGAAAATATCCTCTTAATGAAATAACAAAGAATGATCTTACATACTCTTACACATTATTATAAGTTACACTAAAAGTGAACGAAGACTTAAAAAGTGCAAATTATGTTCGATTCAAGTACCCTATTAAGGCCTCATTAGTTGCTAAATGCAGGGCCTCACGGACATGCCTCTCACTTTTTATAACTGCGAAACCTTGCAGATTATGTAAGCATGTTAAATGGGCTGCTGTAAACATCAAATGTAACACTAGCATTATTCTAGAGAGAAAAAACAATTGAAAAAGTCATATTTTGAGGAAAAAACCCTTTTCGGGCCTCATTTGATACACTATCTGCACCCATTTGCTTATGAAAATGAATTTATTTGGATTGAACATCAATATGCCACAAAAATCATTAGAAAAAAAGTATGTTTAACCACTTTTATCAAATACAGGTAGGTACAAGTAAATTACTACTTAAAGAGGCCCTGGTCCCCCTTTGGGGCCTCAATATTTTGGGAGACAGGGCCTCTCATGCGTGTCTCCTGGCCTTAAATGAAATGTATTGACCCAAACTATAAGTGTGCCAAGTTTGGTGCTTTTATACAAAAGTTCACAATTATTGCATTCTTGGACCAGACTATAACGACATTGGAACATTTTGTTGACGACGACTTTGGAAAACATTGAGGGAGAAGGAGAAATTGCTGTTAACGAGCAAATTCTCCTTTCCCCACAGTGTTATCTACCCTATCAGGGGATTATTTCTCAATTTCATCGCACTTTGAATTGTCGTCTGCAAACTCTTTCAATTTGGGACAGTTGGAAATTCTGCGTTTGGTAAAAGGTTAACATATAAGTTGATTAAAGTATACGAAAAGTCATCATTTAAGCTAAACCAATATACGATAATTACCCGTCTGTCATCAGTGTGTGAGTTCTAGCGGTCCCGTCCGTAGGAAAGAGGGCGTTGTTGGAAATCAGCAGGGTATCCACGTAGATTCCGATATGGGCTACATGCAAATAAAACAACATATAGCATACCTTATTGGTGTTAGGCGTTTTTAAACCAGTTCTTTCGTATACATTTGTATTAACCCTTTCCCAAACAATAACGACATTTGACCACTATGTTGCAGACGACTTTATAAAACATTGTGGGAAAATGAGAAATTGCTCGTGACGAGCATTTTTTCCATTTCTCACAATGTTTTCTGGCATATCAGAAGATTATTTTCCAATTTCATCAAATTTTGAAATGTCGTCTTCAAACTCTTTCGATTTGGGACAGTCGAAAATTTGTTGTTTGGGAAAGGGTTAACACGGAAAGATTAAAGAAACAATTTTGGGAAAGTGCGTCACCTACAACAGCAAACACAACCATGTACCTATCGACCTCTTACAGGCGTATCAAACCTTTTCTTCGTGTCTTTGATTTCAAAATACTTGCAGAGGAGTATTACTGACACCATTGTAAGATATCGAGATTTTGTGCTTCGCCGTCTAATAGAAATATCCTTATCAACGTTAGAATCGGGTTTAATGACTTTTTAGAAATGTTGTCGTATGTTATATTAAGCCATTTTTCAGAATGATTAAAACTTGAGTGCCAACTTGACTTGAGATGGTTGTTTATTAATGCATTTCTACATAGAAACATATATTCACTTGAAACCGCATGTAGTTGATCTCAAGAGGAATAGTTAGAGACAGTTAGAGAAATTGCCTAAAACGATTTTTTTCTCGATTTGTCACAACAAAATTATATTTGATATCACAAATAAGATGTATGTTTTCTCCATAAGATAGGCATTTATTGTTCATAACAATAAAAAATGAAAAGTTATAACAAAATCAAGTGCCTACAGAATCGTTCATAAATTTGCTTTAACCTTTCCTATCATTTCTGTATCATTTTTTTTACGAGCTTAGAAACTTAAGCCGTTTTTTTTATTTTTCTAAATGAATAACCTCTTTGAAATTTAACTAGAAACAAAGATTTATCAAGAACGAAAGCAAATCATTAACTATAGCATTACAAATAATAATATTTCTTACGATTTACTGGATGAGGTGCCAAATCGCTTCCGCTGTCTAAATAGAAAAAATATGGTATACTTTTAGAGAACAAATATAAAGTTAATTCTATCAATACACGTGTAATCAACGACCCGTTTTGGTGCTAGATTGGAGGACTCGTGACACGATACTTCAAATTGCTAGGTATTTGGCTTATAAACCTTTCTCAAACAACAAATTTTCGACTGTTCCAAATTGAAAGAGTTTGCAGACGACATTTCAAAGTGTGATGAAATTGTAAAATATTCTTCTGACAGGGAAGAAAACCTTGTGGGAAAAGGAAAAATTGCTCGTCAAGTGCAATTTTTCCTTTCCCACAATGTTTTCTAAAGTCGTCTGCAATAAAGTGGTCAAATATCGTCATTAATTGGGAAAGGGTTAAACAACAGAATATACGTTTAATATCTAAGTGCACTACACAAAGTCATTTCACAATAACCCATGTAATGAGCTTTACAATGTGTATAGCTATATGCATGTATATCCTTAGGTTTCGTGGTACAACGTATATGCAAAAATAATCATTTGTAAAAGTGAAGATACCAATTTTCGACGTCAAATATGGCTATTTGCATTGACAAAAACATATACAACATTAAGTCAGTACTTTTGATTTTTTTTTTATAATTTTAATAACTTTGATAATTTGAAAAGGTTCATCTTTAGGATCGATCGGTTTATTTCTTTACTTGGTACTCTTAGTAATTTGATCACTGAGAAGAGAGTTATCACAGGATTGACATTTAGAAAATTCACACACGAAAACTCATCTGTATCTTTATCGTTATAAATGTCATCTGTTTCATGAACTTCTTTTTTAACTTCAAAACCTATTGGTTGGTTCTCTTGCATACGTATTTTCAAATTCGATTTTCTCGTTCTTAAAATAGTTATATTTTGCAATACGTTTTTTTTTGTTTCATTAGTCATTTTCACAGTGCAGAACATTCAACGTACAACACACTGATTTAAAAAAAAAAATACAACATCATGGAATCTAAGTACTTAGGTATTCATTTCATTGATAAGGTAATTATATTTTTTTAGATTAGATTAGAGTCATTAACTGAGAAAGGTCCCATACGGGTCCTCTTCGTCAGTGCCGTACCAACATTTTTCAGGTCAAGAATGGCGTTCCTGGATGCACCAGTACTTCTTGGCTAGGGCTCTGAAGTGACTTGTCAAAGGCACTCCCACGAAACCAGTGGTCTCGGTGGGGATCGGACCCAGGACCCCCGTGTTCTGAGTCCACCACCTTAACCACTGAGCCACGCAGGATCCCGTGAATTATCTCGTATCCTTGTATCAATTAGTTACTGGTTTCGTTGTTGATTTTGACGTCTATCAGCCCATTATAATCTTTGGAAATGTTGAAATAAAAAAAAAAGAATTTAAAACATCATATTGTCCCAAAAAAGAACTTTTAAAAGTACTCATTTCTACCAGAAGTTAATATATCCCACACAGTATCTATAACAATCTGTAACTTACTGGTTTCATTGTTGATTTGATCGTCTATCAGGCCGTTACAATCGTTGTCTTTCATGTCTCCTGGAAAGTTCTCTACACTCATACCACACTGAAATTTAGTAAAGTAAATTCAGTAAGGTATATTCGGTTGTCTACCGGATAACAATACAGTCGACTTACACATTTCTGATATCAATCAACATTACTTTAAGGCTCATAAGAGGGGATTCATGCTATATCAAACTATTTTATTTCGTAAAATTTTGGTCAGATTTAAATAGTTATCACCAGAAAACACCACCAGCACAACTTAAACGTTAATGTCAACCAGAAATAACACAGTTTAGCAAGTTTAATGATTTAGATTATGTGATTCTTCACCTCTGATCATGACAGTTGATACACAAATGTTTGAACCGACCAATCAGAATTCGTTATTTTGAATACGTAAACAAACAGGTTGTTGATAAACATGATTGAATTGGTGACAACTATATTTCAAACATAACATGCCCTATGTTAAAGGAGTCGATTTCATAGGGTCTCAATGCATTCGTAAATTATTTCTCATGACTTTTATGACCATAATAAAGAACGCCACATATTCTTTCAGCAATTTACTTGTACTCATCTCCATTTATGTGCCTTTAACTCTTTACCTCTCTTTATCATATTTAAACAATACTTCCGGCAGTCATTGATAGAACTGTGTACAACACACGTTTGTGCATGCTTTACGTATGTTTGTTGGGGTATGTTTGTCTGGTGGTGAAGGTGTGTGTTTCTATGTGTCACGATTTGGATAACTAAACAACGTATGTGTCACATAATTAATATTACCAATTGACAGATCAAACTATTGGAATTAGCTTTTTTTCTCCCATTACCAAACAATAATAACATTTGACCAGTTTGTTGCAGACGACTCTGGCAAACATTGTGGAAACAGGAGAAATTGCTCTTAACGGGCAATTTCTCATTTTCCCACAATGTTTTCTGCCCTATCATCAGAATATATGTTTTCATTTTCAACATATTTTGAAATGTCTTTGGGACTGTCAAAAATTGGCGTTTGGTAAAGGGTTAATCCAATTAAACATTCCAGGGTCAAGCCTGGACGATATCATGTCCACTAACCGGATTGACCGTTGCAAATCGTGTTCCTATTGCCATGTACTGGACGCTATCCTGTCCGGATACAACTGTTTTAACAATAACCATGAAGGGTTTGTGGTTCGAGCCTGTCTTCAGTTCGATCAGAGCCGGGCCAGCCGTAATTGGGTTCGTCGGGTTGAAAGTGTAACTCTCGTAGGCGGTACCACTGTTTGCTGTGAAAGTTTAAGTTTTGATTTTTATGATTTTCTATTTTATGATTTTCTATGCTTATACTTTTGAAAATAGGCAAACGGACTGCATTCAGATAAGATGCTTTTTTAGTGCCCATCTGCATGCAAACCGTTTCGAAAGGTAAAGGGGTGTATGTGAGTCATTCTTTTAGCATATTAACTGTTATGCACAAATGCACATATCTATGTAGGTTATACCTATTATGCAAGAGCAAAAGGAGTACAAGTTCGGATAGCAGAAAATAAGATTGATCATATATATTGGAATATTTTATGATATTTTTATCTGATTTTATGCTTGTACATAATCATGGAAAATAAAAGAAGCCTTGCAGCTTCACCAAAAGAAAAAAAAAAGGTTTTAATTTGTAAAGAGAACACACTGCTACCGTTTAGAATTCAGATTGAGGTTTTGTGTTTTGTCGTGAGAATAGGTCCATATCACCATTGTAATATTGTGGGAAAGCCTCTTTTCCGAAATTCGCATTCGCTTCAAGTTGCGTGAGAAAATGAGAATCTTGCGCGACCACAGGTAGTGCAAGATGCAAGTCACGCAACGAGAAACAAATACAAACACCGGGAAATATATTTAAACAAAATTCAATTTCTATCACATACAATAACATTGTAGTAAATGTGTAATTATCGTGAGGTAATGTCTTTTAAACATCATAAGATGCCTTATCTTGACAGCTGCTTGTATAAGGTCGTTATTACTAAAGTATCTAAGATACAAACAAGACATACGCGAAATTAACGATAGATATTATAGTGTTTCAGCCTATATTTACGCCTATAGTTCCTCTCTTTTGCTTTCTGCTGTAATCATCTTTGATGTCATTGGATGTGTATTTGTCTATAATTTAATGCCATGTACACATTGTGCAATTGTATGTACATCACTATGTGTAGAATACTTTGTTTGAGGTTTAACACCATGCCAACATTTTTTCAGTTAGAGAACGGTTTTCTGGGATTCTCCAGTACTCGTGAATAATTCCGGCCATGACCGATGGATACCGAGAATGCCCGAAGTAATCCGGCGAAATAATTAGTTTCAAAATGGCGGATTGTGGGTACTCTACCTTAATGTCACAAAAACTTACCATTGACAGGAGTAGCAGAGAACCCTGAGATATCACCAATGGTCTTAAATCCTATGCTCGTAGCTCCATTGGTGTCACGGAATTCGATCTTGGCTATTTCCCCAGTTTGGGCGACTATTGTGAAGGTATACGATTCCCCGGTATTGACAAATACGTAATTGCGATTCGCCCATTGGTAGGTGGAAGGATATGGCATCGTGAAAGGAGGGTCATTGCCTGGAAGTATTAAAACAATAACGCTCTCTAAGCCATGTCTTAATTAGGTATTTATCTACTAAGGCTCCTCGATTCTTCTATTCAGTAACTGAATACTATCCCAGGAGATTTGCATACTATCCAAATTACTTTCGGACAAGAACGCCAACGCTAATAAATTTGAATTGGAGGTCAGTTTTAAAAAGTCGTCTGTCGTATTTTTGAATAAGTTGAAGGAATCAGTACTGTACTGTATTAGTTTGAAGAGGTTGAACGATGTGAAAAAGACAAACAATTCCTTCTATGCAATGGCGGATCTGGGTTTGAGGGACTCCAATAACATCAGAGGGATCTATATTCTTATGAACAATGTCCGCAACGAAGCATAGCCAGAAAATTCCACTATGCGTTTACAGTCCCCTGTGGAGATTTGATTCCGGTTCGCCGGAACGATAGTCCAAGACCATAACCTCTGAGCTAAAGAGACGACTCAGTTACTCAGAGGTTATATATTGATTGTTGCTATGCTGTAGAGAGTGAAGTGAGGCGATTACGTAACAGTATGACGGTATCCATCCCAATGATATTACAAGGTTATGAGTTGTGGAAAAACATGAAAGGTTGTAATGTTGCTAAGCTAAATTAACTCCACTTTTGTTTTTGCCAATATGACGTCTCACATTGAGGTACCAAAATGTTTGAGAAAGGTATGAGCATCACAAATGTTTTATTAGATATTTTCAGTTCATTTCAAACCAGATATGTGAATCAGTAAATTATTCATAATAATTAATAATTATAGTTATTTTCTTATGATAACACAAGTACCTTACCGCTATTAGTGGACGCTATCAAGAGTACAGGCGTTGTAAATACGAACAGTTCTTCACCAATCACGTCGTCGAGGAGAGTCCCACTGGCCACATTCATGACGGCTCCCGATTGGCGGGTGTAGCCCACTGTCGCAGTCGGGTCTTCTAACACGATCTGGTAGTAGAAAATATCTGAAAGCACGAACTCTTTACCATAGGTCGATACAGGCGGTAGTTGGGAGACGAAATAACCCTTGCCCGAATTTCCGTTGTCCAGTTTCTCATCTTCATGGCCCGTTGTTACGCCTATGGGCTTATCAGCTTCCAGTGTAATGACGTCACACTCGTCATCGCATTGCATTGTCAGGACGTCATTCTCGTCCAAGTTTACTGTTTCTGTTTCCATATTGACGTTATTGCCGTTTATCTGAAAGAGATAAAAACAAATGGTGTTTGGTGTACAGATACTCGGTGCTTTGGAAGGTGAAACAATGTTATTGATTCAATTGTTAGTTATACATGTGTCAAAAATATTCTTGTTTTATTACTTTGTCCGTATCATTATCACGTCCCTCTAATCTAAACTGTGCATAATGGTTTGATCAAACCTAGCAGGAAGATTGGCGCAAGTAGTAAAGGAGGATGGCCTGGACGTTTGCAAACTCCCAGACCACCCACCTTTACTACTAGCGCATTATTAGTCAGCAGGGAAATTAGCTCTCATGAAAATTCGAATAAAAGGAATATCATGATATCAACACATGCGGATAAAAACAACATGATTTGTATTTAAGTTCTGTAACCACTCCACCATAGAGGTCCAATAGAACGATATACATTAGTTAAGACAATCATGCTATTAATTCAAAGTTATATCTCATCTTTTTGTAATAGGACGACATGTTATTTATGTGCATTCATCTTTCTATTAAGCGGCCACAGCACGTTAACCCTTTCCCAAAACAACACATTTTCGACTGTCCCAAATTGAAAGAGATTGCAGACGCCATTTCAAAATGTGATGAAATTGGAAAATAATCTTCTGATAGGGCAGAAAACATTGTGGAAAAAGGCGAAATTGCTCGTTACGAGCAATTTCTCCTTTTCCCACAATGTTTTCCAGAGTCGTCTTCAACAAAATGGTCAAAAGTCGCTATTGTTTAGGAAAGGGTTAATTAAGGGACTTGCATTCAGTATCAAAATGATTTCAGGTTCTAGTGCTTGAAATACACTGTGTAAGCTTGGTCGCTTAATAGAAGAGAGACTGTCTACACCTTTGCTTAAAAAGATTATAATATCGTACGAACATTTTCAACAATTTATGAAAATTCATGATTTAAGGCGTTTATGGTCTCATGTTGAATCCCCACAACAAAGTGTTACATCTCAAAACCTTACACATCGCTTATCAAACTATTGTTCCATAATTCTAATCATTTCAACCCATCTGTAACCGAAAATGTTAAACAGTTGTCAGTTGTGGCTAAGACGGGTCAAAATGTGATACATGCCCAATCCCCATAGTCTCGATAATTAGTTAACCCTTTACCACACGCAAAATTGTTCGACTTTCCCAAATTGAAATCGTTTGCAGACGACAATTCTTAACGTGAATGAATTGAAAACATGATCTAATAGGGCAGAACACATTGAGGGAAAAGGAGAAATTGCACGTTAAGAGCAATTCTCCTTTTCCCACACTGTTTTCCAGTGTCGTCTGCAGCAAAGTGTCAAAATATCGTTATCGTTTGGTAATGGGTAAATTGATTAAGCAAATCGAGCTCGGACCATTTCCGAGTAGTGTGAGCAGTTTTAAGTAATGTGAATGAGATACCGTTAATTGGGAAAGTCTATTTGTACGATCTTATATCGTAGGTCGGCCAAATAAGTTTCTAAATCTCTGCACATATGGTTTTCAACTTTTGCTAAAACGATGTTATTGTACCTGTAGAATTGTCATGTTTTCTATAATAATGGGTTACAAATACTTATCAGTAACGTTGAGGGATACTATTCCGACATCGTTATTTGCCAAGTCCTATTTTTCCACCCAAACACATTATCAAACGGGTGCAACAGAAAGTATGATTTGCGTCAATTTTTGTTGCTTCAAAATAATGAGTTTGAATAAAATTCATGGCATTGTAACAAGACGATGTTTGATTTGCCTTTTGACGAACTATTTCTGTGTTTGTCACCAGTGGTGTCATATTGTTCATACTGAATAATGGTTTACTTCTATTGCTTGGAATTTGGACAGGAATCGAAGCACCAAAAGCGGAAATGAATCGGAAAAGTTAACAGATATAATTAATACAGTATAATCTGTTATATGGTAATATGAAATACTCACAAATGAATGATTTACAAAAAAGAATAATGATTTATGCAAAAAAACGCATTAAGGTAGAATACCCATAGTCTGCCATTTTGAAACTAAACATTTCGTCGGATTTCTAAAGTCGTTCCCGGTATACATCGATCGTGGCCGGAACTATTCGGTGTAACGACCGAAGTAATCCTACCAGAGAAAGAGTTTCAAAATGGTGGGTTATGGGTATTCAACTCTTAGCAAACAAATTAGACAAAACAAAAACGAAGTGTGACAAAAAGAGGGAGAAATGGTTTAGTATAAGGAATTTCTCCTTGTTGCAATGGTATCTATAGAGCACGAAACGATTGTTTTCTACAACTACGTTGGACTTGGACTAGTCTTGGTATCGCATATATTGGACTTTTGTAGTTTGCAACAATACTCGCTCAGTAGTTTTGCCAACGCGTCCGAAAATCAATCGGATGCGTTTGGATACTTTATGCGCAGATGTATGTCCAAAAAGAGAGGAACATTTCAATGGTTCACTACCTTAAATCCGCCCCTGTTAAAGGTGTTTAAGTCTACGGTAAGCACAGTCGTATCTTCAACAGCATACACGTTCACAAGGCCATCCTTTTGCTCTTAAACAGAACAATATCATTCATGGATTTTATTGTAAAACATGTGTTATAATAACGCAGTGTTCCGGATATGTACCTGCTTCAGAAGTTTGCAGATATGTGTTATGGATTCACTTAGTCTCATAGTCCCCCTCTAAAATCAAAGCGCTGATAGCGCTGAAGGACTAAGGTGCATTTAAAGCAAGATGATTGGGCATCCTATTGAAAATTTCTTTGGGCAACATTTTGAGGAAAACAGATGCACTTTTTACCAACATTAATTAATAATTAATAATTATTATTTCTGGGAACAGAGACTGAACGATAGTCTATTTTTCGAACAACCGGACATTTTACGATTTCCCACGAGGCAACAGTTTTTATAATATAGAGCAAAACAAAGCGAGTAAATCAGGACTACATTCCTAGAAGATATTAGTCCGTACAGTGAAGGCGGATGTTTAATGAGTAATTGGGGTCAGACCGGCTATTTGTGTAGAGATAAAGTACCGTCCCTGAAAAAAATAGTATGTAAATTCAATGGACTAAGGTGCTGACGCACTTTGCTGACGCATTAGTCCAAAAACGTTTCCCTCAACTGGTCATTATTAATTGTAGGCATCAATATAGATCTACGACAAAGACAACAAAATATACAAATAATGTTTCAAACTAATATAGAAAAACGATCATTTGCGACAAATACACTATTCGTATGATTTTCTTTCATTTCCAACTGGTGCATTTGCGTTATTGTGTCTGGTGCCAACCTTGGAAACAACTTACTGTCTGCACCGGTGTAACAGTTATATTTCTTCCCGAGTACATCATCCGGCATCACTGTAAAAGATCCGGCTTCTGATCCCGACGTTTTTCTGCTCAGCGCCCTAACAGCAACGACCTCCCCCGGGGCTTCAACCTCGACCTTTACAGCGACCGTTTCGGTTTTCCACTTTTTGTCGTTGCTATCGAGGGTGGGTTTGTAGGTTTCCGGAATAATGATCTTCGTCTGAAGCGTAAAAGGGTATAACATACACGGTTAGCCTAGGATTCTTGGAACCGTTTTACTAAACAGTTAACGCTAAAGATTTGAGTAAGTCTTAAACAACAAATCCTCTTTTATCAATATTGGGCTAAGCAATATTGCAAAGTAACACATCATTGGAATCGTCTCTCCGAGACGCTTCCAATGACGTGTCACATTGCAATAGTGTACTTTCATTAAAGATACTATCCCTGTTTATCAGTTATAACTTACGCAAATATGTTCCTTAAGTTGTTTAATAAATGGTACCCTGACCCGTGCGTATACCGTGCACGTGGCGAGTTCGGAGCATACACACGAGTATGGGACAGTCTCATAACGGACTGTACACACATGTATTTATTCTCGTGAATGAAAACACAACGGGCGTTTAAAAGCGCGATTAAGGTTTCACAGGTAGATATCATGCTCTGTTCACGCTTCAAGTTCAAATGCTCTTTATACACACCTTTATGAGGAGATTTGTTGTACAAATCTTTATGAGAAAAGCCTCAGGCTATATTGCAGTAGTTTCTTTAAAAAATGGTTTCCTTTTCTCCTACAAGAATCGTCTCGACAACAAAGAAAATGAAATAGCCAGAATATGAAAAACAAACGTGAGCTAAATACCAATTCAGTTTGTTGTTTGACACCATTTTTTTTTTAAATTTATACCGCTTTCAACCATAAACAACGTATACCCTTCTTTTAACCAAGATCTTCATTTTTCTAGTCGTGATAAAGCGCTCGTTATAGAGCGTGTCATGGACATAATCAACGTTTAAGGTTTCATAACTGACCCCGCCTTCGTTCCGAACCAAGAATCTTACACACGCTGGACTAGACTTTCAACCTACATCCTAATTACCTAGGCGGTCGGTCCTATGCATCACACAAGCTCCTCGATTTAAATGACTAGAAACACAATCAAAAGAAGATTAATTTAATTAGGTCTCTTGCTAACATTAATTGTTTATTAATTTTAGAAGGTGCCTAGGGTCTGATAAATTACCAGTGTATTTGGAATTTTGGACGAAAACTCGTTACCGAAAACTCAATGGGGGTGTCCGAAAATTAGTCAGACACCTTCAGATACTTCGTATTCTATCATTCATCAAACTATTAATGAACCATAACATGGTTTCAATCTTAAAATAATTAAGTACCATACCACTTCATCTCTTTTGACCACGTGATAGCTCGTGAAGGTTTCTCCCGATAGTGACCCCGTGACCTTGACCCTAGTTCCCAGACCCGGGGTTATGACCTGTAGTGACATCTCGGCATCGGCGTGCGGCAAAAACGTCACGTGAAATACGCGGCCCCAGTTATCCGGCCCTGGAAACACACGATAAAACATAAAGAAATTAAGTTCATGTAGATGTATTTGTTAAGGCTTTAACGCTGTTTTCATTTAAATCTTGAATCAGAACATTGTATTACACCAGACCAAAATTTTATGGAAACACGCAATTGAAACATTGAGTATTCGTTTGGATTCTAACACCGTTTTCATTTGATTATAGTTTTATATCGGCAAAAGTTCTCATGTCTCAGTTCTTGTTGTTACCTACCTGAATATTGTACGAGACTAGGCAAAATAGTCTTTTATAGGGAAACACCACAAGTTTATACTGCCTTAATTCTTTTTAAGTATCCAGTTTTGAATTTAACTACAAAACACCATATTTACTATATCAGGGTAGGTAATGCAAACCTGCAAAACGAGTAAAAAACTCAAAGCTACCTCCCTTATTAAGGTGTTTATAAGGTTTTCCGAAAATGACAACGGTCTTAATTATTCAAAGAAAGTGGTTTCAAAATAATTCCGCAAGGACATTTGTTTCTATGTTATGTTTGTACTCTACGGTTGCTGTTATTTTGAACAGTGCCAAATAACAAAAAGTAAAAATGTAAACCTACGTATCATGAATTATTGTATCAAATACACTCTGTAACGTTATCATTTAATATTCATAAAATCAATAATTGTTAATATATCTTACCCCGTTGGAAGTCTTTATCAAATACAGCCCGTAACTTTAACATCTCACCAAGTCTGGCTTCTGTCGAAGCTATTCGATTTCCATCTGCGTGAATAACACCAAATCTTAGGTCTTCCCGGTTACCACGAAACGCCACTTTGTTAGCAATTTGTCTGGAGTAAACATATTTATAGTTTAATCAATTCATTTACATAAACTAAAAAGTGAGTTTTTACACCCTATTTTGTTTAATCTGGACTCTGTAGACTGAGTACATCACCAATAATCGTTGGGAAAGTGGATCAATGCAAAATGTAGGCCTACAGTGTGCGGCAGTGGTGCAGAGGCAGACCGAGGGTCCCTGGTTCGAAAACCCGTTAGACGAGATGAAAATATCCGGGACTGACACACAAATCGGCGCGAGTACTGGTTTAGTTTCCAGGAAGCCGTCATTGAGTGTGACTTTGAACAAGCTTTAAAATTCCTTCACAATCGATGAAAAAACAAAATATGGTAAACACAATCTCAAGATGGATCGCGTTAATCAAGGACCTCGATCCCACGACCCCATAGCCGGAAATCAACGTACCATGCATTGACCACTGACATTAACTTTGTAACATGGAGAGCAATCTGCAAAAGAAGAATCTATAACCCTTTCCCAAACAACAAATTTTTGACTGTCCCAAATTGAAAGAGTTTACAGACGACATTTCAAAATGTGATGAAATTGAAAATATTCTTCAGATAGAGCAGAAAACCTTGTGTGAAGATGAAAAATTGCTCGTTACGATGTAACAATGTTTTCTAAAGTCGTCTGCAACAAAGTAGTCAAATGCCGTTATTGTTTGTGAGAGGGATAAGGCGACAGTAACATTTTGCAAACTCGATGTCGATATATGTACCCGAGTATATTTGAGAGGAAGCATTGTTTGAACCCTCTAACGTGTTGTTGTAGCGATTAGATACGGGTGATGCGGTTAATATCTGATTGTACACGAGGCGCACATAAAGCTCTAATATGACTGCATAACGAACAACTTGTCTTCAATCCCTCACAGTAGGTCAGAGAAATATGTGTACTTCAGACAATGTCGCCTGCCAGCAAAACTATCTGCCCTTCTTACGTTTACTTAACCATTTCTGAAAAAAAGATCCTCCAAATATCACACCATCGTGCCTATTTTCCGCTACAATGTAAGTCCCTATCATCTTTGATGCCCTATAATTTGATCAGTCAAAGATATTTACCCAGTCTCAAAATCTGTGATCGTCAGATTGGAAGGAAAGTTGAGATTTGCCCCAAGTCCAGCTGTGATGCAATCAAACTTGACAGCAGTATTGGTCGATCCTACCACGGCTATGGTGATTGAGTAAGTGTTACCGCTCTGAAATGGGACAAAGTGAATCATTACCATTATCATCCTTTTCTTATTCTTCCCCCTCCTCCTCCGTCTTCTCCTCCTCCTCTTCTACTTCCTCTACATTTTCCCTCTCCTCCTCCTCCTCCTCATCCTCACCATCATCATCATCATTATCAACATCCTCCTCTCCTCCCTTCTCCCCCTTATCATCACCATTGTCTTAATCACCATCAGGCTCGATTGATGCATCTTTGTCGAATCAATCTTTGTAATACATAACTCTCTTCCTTTGTAATATGTCATTGGTATTAGTAGTAACAATATTCCTACCTTTGTAATATGTCATTGGTATTAGTAGTAACAATATTCCTACCTTTGTAATATGTCATTGGTATTAGTAGTAACAATATTCCTACCTTTGTAATATGTCATTGGTATTAGTAGTAACAATATTCCTACCTTTGTAATATGTCATTGGTATTAGTAGTAACAATATTCCTACCTTTGTAATATGTCATTGGTATTAGTAGTAACAATATTCCTACCTTTGTAACTTTTTAATACAACTTCTTGACATTGCAGTACCAACGTATATTCACTTTATTACAACTACTTTAATTTGGCAAAGGCAACCTAATCTCTTTGCAGTTTCAACAACTTTATCTTTTTAACAAAAATTCCCTTTTATCTTTGTTATTAAATCTACGTTTACCCTTTGTGGTACAACCAGCGTATGTCTTTAAAAAGACAACATCCCCTACACTTTTACATAATATACTTTTAACATCGTAATACTACAACCTTACTATTGTAAACCCGTCCAGTTCTCCATTTAGTATGAACTCCTTTACTTTTATAATAAACATGTATCTACTACCTATCCATTTGTTATATCACAACTTTAAAATTAGTAATACAACTACACTGTCATTTTTAATATTTCTTAGTATACATTGCGTTATCTTACGTTTGATGAACTTCTGTCCCACCTTTGTTATACCATTATTTTACCTTTATTATAACGTTATCTTACGTTTGATGAACTTCGGTCCCACCTTTGTTATACCGTTACTTTACCTTTATTATAACGTTATCTTACGTTTGATGAACTTCTGTCCCACCTTTGCTATACCATTACTTTACCTTTATTACAACGTTGTTTTACGTTTGATGAACTTCTGTCCCACCGTTGTTATACCATTACTTTACCTTTATTAAAATGTTGTTTTACGTTTGATGAACTTCTGTCCCACCGTTGTTATACCATTACTTTACCTTTATTAAAATGTTGTTTCACGTTTGATGATCTTCTGTCTCACCTTTGTTATACCATTACTTTACCTTTATTAAAATGTTGTTTTACGTTTGATGAACTTCTGTCCCACCGTTGTTATACCATTACCTTACCTTTATTATAGCGTTGTTTTACATTTGATGAACTTCTGTCCCACCTTTGTTATACCATTACCTTACCTTAATTAAAGCGTTGTTTTACATTTGATGAACTTCGGTCCCACCTTTGTTATACCATTACTTTACCTTTATTATAACGTTATCTTACGTTTGATGAACTTCTGTCCCACCTTTGCTATACCATTACTTTACCTTTATTATAACGTTGTTTTACGTTTGATGAACTTCTGTCCCACCTTTGCTATACCATTACTTTACCTTTATTATAACGTTATCTTACGTTTGATGAACTTCGGTCCCACCTTTGTTATACCATTACTTTACCTTTATTATAGCGTTGTTTTACGTTTGATGAACTTCTGTCCCACCTTTGCTATACCATTACTTTACCTTTATTATAACGTTATCTTACGTTTGATGAACTTCGGTCCCACCTTTGTTATACCATTACTTTACCTTTATTATAGCGTTGTTTTACGTTTGATGAACTTCGGTCCCACCTTTGTTATACCATTACTTTACCTTTATTATAGCGTTGTTTTACGTTTGATGAACTTCTGTCCCACCTTTGCTATACCATTACTTTACCTTTATTATACCACATGGAATAGGGTTATCATCACCGTCCACAGCGAATCCAACAGTAAACAGATTTTTGCTGTCCAGCGAATCATCAACACACTGAGCTGTAATGACATACATATTTCAGGTTTATCATAGACTTTGTATCTGGCTGGTATCAGCAAATGTGTAAGGTTAGTGAGTGTTTTGAATGTTGTAATTAAATTGCGGGGGCTTCTTGATCCACGCAAGAACCTAAATCCTTTGACATTGATCTAACTTTTCTTCCTTAATGACTGTGACTATATGAGCTCGATATCGGCGATGCAAATTTCTTTATTCTACATCTTCACCATTATCTGCGTGGAAATCACAAAGGGTGACAGGAAAGCATGATTTATATGCTTTCTTGTTGAATTAAGGTAAGACCTGGGTAATAAAGAAAAGTCAGAAAAACAAAATTAAAGATTAATCAGAGCAGATGCCATTTTAAAATCAAGTTTCATACTATAAGAATCTTTCCTGGGTTAGAATTTGTATTTGCCAACTTCATTTATGAAATTTAAATTTCAATGTGAAAATTAAAATTTAAAGGGAGGTAATTGATACGAAATAGGTAACAAAATCGTTGATATTCATTTTGTAAATATAAATTCAACATCAGACAAATTATGAAAATTGGCTCGGTGAATGTCTTTGAAGTGATGCATATTTCATGAATTATATTTAAACTTATTCTTTAACCAAACCAATAACCAGTTTTCCATTACCCAGGTCTTACCTTAAACAAAGTCAGTTCATTGTGCGTGTAGATCTGTTCAAAGATCTTCACTAAAATATCTTGTTATAAAGATTTCAGAGACGTTGTCTATATCCCTTGATAACAATCTGGCTTAATTCGGCATACTCAAATCTCTAGACAGTAGGTACAACAGCACTGTTTAACCCTTTACCAAACGCCAAAGGTTTCGACTTTCCCAAATTGAAAGAGTCTGCAGATAACATTTTAAAATGTGATGATGTGTATATCTCTTACTCACCTGGAGTGTTTATAACCGGACTCTCAATGTTCACCGTGCCGGTAGAACTGTAAAAAGCCAGTTGTGTAATCGTGGTATCGGTCTGGGGCGCTAGTCGGAATTCAAACCGGAAGTCCGCACCGGATGTCGAATCTGCCATACATTTTGCACGGTCTGGGTTGGAAAGATGATATACATTGTTACATAACCGCCTCACTAAGATCTAACCTCTGCGTTACTTAGCCAACTATAGCTCAGAGGTTATTGTCTTGGACTGTCACCCCGGCGAACCGGGATTGAAAACCCTACAAGGGACTATAAATCCAAA